>CM061539.1:102234685-103434685 GCA_030864215.1 Capsicum pubescens
ACTGATTAACTAAACTGATGCTAGTGGTATTTTTTAGCAAAGCTAAAACTGAGTTTACTGGATTCTGATGACGGATGTAATATAATAAGTTCTAAGGACTGATTAAGAGTACTGAAGTTACTAAGATTTACTGTGATTACTGAGGTTACTGAGCACTGAGATTACTGAGAATACTGAACTACTGAGATTACTGAGTTTTCCTGAGTTACATGACTGACTGATTTCTATAGATCATGGCTTGATTGAGAGTATCGTGAAAACATGACATGGCTCTAGGTACATAACTATATTTTTCGGGTACAAGTACCCCCAGGACTCGATGGAAGGAAACTGACACACATGACTGACTTAATCATAAGAGTAGAGTCCATAATCCACAATATCATAAATAAGGGATTTCATACTAAGCATAGTTCTCAACAATCTATTTCATGAAAGGGAATTTCATACAACATGTATATATTTGCATAGCTTTCAATATCATGCTCATTACATATTACAACCACAATCCATAATATCATAACTTGGAGAATTTCATAAAGTACATGGGTATTCTACATCTGGTACATCAGTGAGTTTTGCAAGTAAGCGTAGCATAATTCCATAAGATTAGTTCATGAGTAATCTAACAGTGTTCACAAGACACATTATCAACATGGATGACATTGAATCATAGAGGCCTATCATGAATCCTTCACTTAGTCACAATTTAGCTATAATGCATGATTTCTAGTCTCTTAGGTATTTTATCAAACACCTTACATGCACAACATAGGCATAGGTGTAAATCATACAATTACTCATCATAAATAATCAAACTTACATGTTTTCAACTCATATGATGTCATAGATTCATAATAACACATAAAGATTCTATCTTGGCATCATTCAACATATAAACATGATCAACAATCCATTCATAGCATGAAAACATAATATATAGTTTTAGAAAAAAAAGGATTCTTGAACTTTATGGATGAAAGGAGTCCATGAATGAACACATGCATACCTTAGAAAGGAAACCTTGATGATTTGCTGGAGAGTTCTTGGATTGGGAAACTTAATTCTTGATTATCTTGGAAAAAGGCTTGAATCTTGCTTTTGAGAGATGAGTTTGATGAAAACCCTAATCTTGTGGTTGAGAGTGTAAGAGAGGGTTTTTAAGATGCTTAACTGAAGAAAAAATGGGAAAAATTATGCCTCTTTAGGGTTATAAGTCATGGAAGGTGAAGGAAATGACCAAAATACCCTTGCAAAAACGCCCTTGAATTGCTGGAAAAATATACTTGACGCCATCCGTGACAGGTCAGGTCCGTGATAGGCCGTCATGAATGGTTGTCATAAAAGGGGTCCAAATTCCTGATTTTCTGCCCAGGGCTGACGACATCATCAGAAATGTCGTCAGAAACGTGATAGCCCATCAGAAACGTCGTCACCATTTTCCAGCTTGACATGCTGGAGTAAAATGGGGATAACTCTTTGCTCAGATATCGTATTTAGGAAAAATTGGTATCGTTGGAAAGATACTTCAAATATATTTCATTTGATCTATAGTAAACCATCCAGTTCTTCACATAAAATGAGTTATGGTCGATTGAAGTTGACCCAAGTTTTGACGCTCACTAAAACTTGAACGATAGGAAATCTTTCAGCTTGTACTTGAGTTAGGGGACCTCTATGATCTAAATTCATGCTCAAATAGATTCCCACACAACATAGTTAATTAATACACTAAATTTATATAGGATTTGAGGCTTTTGAAACATCCACGCATAGGAATTGATGGATTTTTATTCTAGTCCAAAATGTGAGGTATTACAGTAGGCTATGACATTTCCTCTCTGTATCAAAACACAACCCAGACCAACTCTAGAAGCATTGAAATAAACTACAAACCCAATTGTGCCATATGGAAAAGTCAATACTGGGGAGGAAGTGTCTCGAGTCTTTAACTCCTAAAAACTCTTCTCGCATGAATCTGACCACTGAAACTTGACCTTCTTCTGAGTCAATAGAGATATTGGCAAAGTAATAGAATAAAACCCTTTGACAAACCATCTGTAATATCCATCCAAACCCAAGAAACTCCTAATATCTAATAGAGAGATGGGTTTAGGCCAGTTTCTCCCTTCTTCAGTCTTTTGAGGGTCAACTCGGATTCCATCACCGGAAACTATATGGCCAAGGAAAGCTATTGATATTAGCCAAAATTCACACTTTTTGAACTTAGCAAATAAATAATGATCTCTAAGGTTCTGCAACATAACCATCAGATAATTTGCATGATCATTCTCATTATGGGAGTAAACAAGGATATCATCAATAAAGACTTTGACAAACATGTCCAAGTACTTCTTGAACACCCTGTTCATCAAGTCCATAAAAGCTGTAGGGGAGTTTGTTAGTCCAAAGGACATAACTAGGAATTCGAAGTGACTATACCGAGTTCTGAAGGCTGTCTTTGGGATGTCACATTCTGTGACTGTAAGTTGATGATAGCCGAATCTGAGGTCTATCACAGAGAATTAACTGGCACCCTAAAGTTAGTTGAACAAGTCATCAATTATGGGGAGAGGATACTTATTCTTGATTGTGACTTTATTCAACTGACGGTAGTCGATCCACATTTTGAGAGAAGCATCTTTCTTGCGCATGAATAAAACTAGAGAACCCCATAGGGAAATACTAGGCCTGATGAAACCCTTATCTAAGAGATCCTTCAACTGTTCTTTAAATTCCTTAAGCTCAATTGGATCCATTTTGTAAGGTAGAATAGAGATAGGCTGGGTATTTAGAACAAGATCTATTCCAAAAGCCTATCCTCCTTTTCGGAGGAACTCCAAGAAGATCCTCAAGGAATACACCAAGAGATTCATTTACTAACGAAACTGACTCAAGACTCAGAGTTTTTGAACTTGAGTCTCTAACTCGGATGAGATGGAAAATTATAATACCCCGTACTTCTACCTAGCTTGAAAGCGTCCCAAGTATGTTAGAAACTTACTTTGAAATATGAATCCACTTTTATATACATGGAATTTTATTTATGATTTTCATTTTTGATCATATGGGAAATTGAATTAGCTTTCCAATGAAACCAATTTTGTCCAAATCCGATATCAGGGTAGAAAGTTATGGCCGTTTTACAGAAAGCAGTCAAAACTGCCCAGGTACGGTGATGAGGGCTGACGGACCATCAAGATAGAGATGGACCATCACCCAAGCCATCGCAGTGGAGGCAGTGAGACCACCTTCTACCTAAGGGTGATGGCTCAGGCTAATGGTTCATTTATCTAGAGAAGAACCATCGCCCAAGCTATCGCAGCAGAGACAGTGAACCCCTATTCTGCCTAGGTGCGATGGTCAGGACCGATGGACCATCGACCCAGTGACGGACCATCGCATCCACCATCGCATAGCTTGTTCAGTTATTTTAAAGTCATTTTTAAAAGGGTATTTGGGTCTTTTTCCTCCCGTTTTAACCCCTAATAATATCAGATCAAGTCTCATAAGTTCATTATCCATATACAACATAAAATTAGGGTTTTCTCTCAAAGATAATCCCTAAGAACAAGATCCAAATCATTCTTCAATAAACTAAAAGATTCCAAGTTCTTTAAGTCCAGGAACTTCAAGAAACTCACAACCAGGTATGTCATGTGTTGATTCATGGGTCCGTTTCACCCATGAAGCTCAAGAATCTCTTTTCAAAATCTATGATTTGTGTATTTATGAATGTCCATGATTTAAATTGAATTAAAATTCCTGTTCATGATATTGTGGGGTTTTGATTTATGTTTGAAATTGCAAATTCCAATGATTGACCCTAGTATGTGGTGATTTGCATAATAATCATGATAAACCCTTAAATTTACACATTGATTAATGTATCCATGATTTTTAGATGTGTTTATGATTGTATAACCAAAGCATGCTCCCCATGTGTTCTATTAAATGCCTATGTGAAGGAAAATTTCCACACTAGTATGATATTATGAAATTCCCAACCATGTACAAGTTTATGCATGTCAAATGTTTGATGAAATGTCTTAGTCAATGAATTATGGATACATGTGTAACCCTTGTGGAGCTTTAGAACTTCTACTTCATGAAATCTCCATCTTATTGTATTATGGATTGTGATGGTGGTCATGTATTCATGAAAGTCATGCTTTGTCAGTTTCATGCTATCGATTCTTGGGGGTACTTGTACCTGACAATTTAGCTGTGTGCCTAGAGCTAGTGTCGTGTTTTCAAGATACTCTCAGTCAAGCCATGATCCATAGAATTCAGTCAGTCTCATGACTCAGAAAAACTCAGTAATCTCAGTAGTATTCCGTCAGTCAACGATACTCAGTTAATTCAGTTTGGTTCAGTTCAGTTAATCATGTTCACTTTCTTTTCATATGGGAGTAGGAATTAGCATCGAGTGAACCCAAGGATGGGAACACACACTGTCAGATAAGGGTGTGATTCTAAAAAGTCATCCTTGCATTCCAGAACTATGTACCTAGCATAGGTTGAGACATCAACACTGTCAGATGAGGGTTGATGAGGTAGATAAGCACTGTCATATGAGAGCCTCACCATTCTCTTTTGGGGACCCTGTCAGATGAGGGTTTCCCATATGTTGTCCTTACCGGTGGTGCGGTATTGACACCCTTCCAATTGGGGTTACAGATTGGACCCCATCTCAACTATATTTTTTTATTTGGGGCATGTCGGTTAGATGACTACTTTCCACAATTTTAGTACAGAATTAGTACTATTAGATAAAGTCATTTAGTCTTAGTAATTGAACTCAGATAGTTCTATAGGATTCAGGACTGTCAGATACAGTCAACTCAGAACAGTACAGAACTCAGCTAGTTCCATCAGAAACTACACTATCAGATGCAGTCGCTCGGTATTAGTTATTTTAGTTACACAATTATCAGTATCTTATGTTATTAGTACTCAAATTCAGTAATCATGTTATCATGAACTCAGTTACAGTTATTATGTATTCATGCATGCATTCTTACGCTCAAGTTATTCAGTCAGTTAGTATAGTTCATGCGTGTGAACCCTTTGCATTCAGCTTACCTCACAGTCATACCAGTACATTTAAATGTACTGACTCATTTGCGCTATGGTGTTTTATAAAATAGGGTCAGAAGCGCGAGCTCCAGAGCATCAGTAGTATTCCAGTCTCAGCAGTCAGAGTTAGCAGTGAGTTCTTATCCTTTGAGGACTTGACCATTACTTTATTATCTTATTAGTTAATTTATTTCTGTAGTTGGAGTTAGTTGGGGACATGTCCTATCAACTCCTTATTCAGATAGTTCAGTCAGTTAGAGGATTTTTAGACTAGCATATTCAGACAGTTATTTCAGTTGTCTTGGGTATTTCATACCTCCTTTAGGTGTTATCATTTATCAGTTATGTTGTAGTTTTGAACCTTCCGACCCTACAACCTTTATTTCCATATTTATATAGTATATTATGAAGTGTTCAGGTACATATATCAGTCATGGGTTAGCATGTGGTACTTAGGGGTCATAAGCACCGTATAGCATTTCGGGTACCAGATTTGGGGCGTTACAAACTTGGTATCAATAAGTACGGTTTAATAGAGTCCTAGGAAGTTTAAAATCCGCATCTAGTAGAGTCATGTGCATGGGTGTGTTATGTGCCACATTTATGTACATGAGGCTATAAGATGTTTCAGGAACAGTTTCCCTTCTTTCAGTATTCATGTTGTGACAGTGAGCATAATCTCAAGTCAATCTCTCAGTCTAATCCGTTTCTCCCTTTTTTCTACAAAACATGCCTCCTAAAAGAAGAAATAGGAATCAGCCAGCCCCTCAGCCTGAAGATCCTTTGGGCAAACAAATCTCTCATGCAGAGTTCAGAGATGCATTCACTACTCTTGCTCAGTCATTTGCCGCTCAAAATAAATGACCAGCTGTCGTTTCGGCCAACCTAATGTCCAATTCAGATGCAGCTAGGATTCGAGACTTCACTCGAATAAATCCTCCATCTTTTTTTGGGTCTAAGTCAGATGAGGACCCTCAGGAATTCATCGATCAGGTTTAGAAGGTTATTGACATTATAAGGGTTACTCTTAGTGAGAGTCCTAAGCTAGTTGCATATCAGTTATAGGATGTTGCTCACACTTAGTTCAAACAGTGGAAGTCAGAGAAGTCAGTAGATGCAGGATCCATAGAGTGGGAGGAATTTTTCACCACCTTCTTATAGAGGTTCTTTCCCTAGAGCTGAGAGAATCTAAGGTGTTAGAATTTATCAACCTCAGGCAGGGCAATATGATGGTGAAATAGTATTTTCTTAATTTTACTCAATTATCCAGATATGTTCCTCATGTGGTTGCAAATAGCAGGGCCAAAATGAGTAAGTTTGTTTCTAGGGTGAATGATCAATGAGTGCAGGTTCGCGATATTAAATAGTGACATGAACATAGCCAGGATTATGACTCATATTCAACAGATAGAAGAGAATAAGATTAAGATAAGGGCGAAGCAGAATAAGAGAGCAAGGATAGGTAGTTTCAACTTTTCTCAGCCCAAATTAAAAAGAGGGAATCATTCTCAATTTCATCCTAAGTCATCAGTTCCAGCTCCTTCTTCAGCTAGTACTCTATCTCCTAAGATTAGGGATAGTAATAGAGATAGGGTGACAAGCTCTAAGTCTCAGGGCAGTGTCAGTAATGCCCGAACTAATCCTTTTTGTCAGACTTGTGGTAAGAACCACAAGGGTACTTATAGAGCTGGCAGTAATGTCTATTTTGGATGTGGCAAGCCAGGACACATAGTCAGAGATTTTTCCCAATCAGGTTATCAGGGTCAGCAGAACTGTTCCTCATCCCAGTCCAGTCACCCAAATCAGCAGGGTGCCACTTCCAGTGCTACTAGTGAGCAACACCCAAATCGACTTTATGTTCTCTAGTCCTGGTAAATCAGGAAAAGTCTCCTGATGTGATTACTGGTATATTACAGATCTTTCATGTACATATTTACGCTTTGCTAAATCCAAGAGCTTTCTTGTCTTTCATTACTCCCTATATAGCAGTTGATTTCGGAGTCAGTCCTAAAATTCTGGCAGAGCCTTTTTCCGTCTCTACCCCAGTGGGTAAAACCTTCATAGCCTGACGGGTATACAAGAACTGTCCGATTATGGTATCTCAGAAAGTCACCTCAGCAGACTTAGTCGAATTAGAGATGACTAATTTTGATGTCATTCTCAGCATGGATTGACTTCATTCCTTCTATACCACAGTCGACTGCAGAAACAGAATTGTCTAGTTTCAGTTTCTAAATTAACCTATCCTAGAGTTGAGAGGTAGCACTTAAGCTTTTAGAGGTCAGTTGTTTCCTACCTTTGGGCAATGATATAATATCTAAATGATGTGTCTATCATCTTGTTCGAGTTAAGAACACTATTTCTGAAACTCCTAGTCTTGAATCAATCCCAATTGTGAATGAATATTTAGATGTCTTTCCCGAAGATCTTCCAGGAATTCCTCCCAAAAGGGAAATAGATTTCGGCATCAATCTTCTTCCAGATACTCAACCTATATCTATTCCACCATATAGAATGGCACCAGCAGAACTCAGAGAATTGAAAGAAAAGTTAAAGGATCTCTTAGATAAGGGATTCATCAGACCCAGCATGTCCCTTTGGGGTGCACCAGTCTTATTCGTGCGCAAGCAAGATGGTTCTCTCAGAATATGCATTGATTACCGTCATCTCAATAAATTCACAGCCAAAAACAAGTATTCTTCCCCCAGAATCGATGATTTATTTGACCTACTTCAGGGTGCTAGCTATTTTTCTAAGATAGACCTCAGATCAGGCTATCATTAGCTCAGAGTCAGAGAATGTGACATTCCAAAAATAGCCTTTCGTACTCGGTATGGTTACTTTGAATTCTTAGTTATGTCCTTTGGTCTTACCAATGCCCCAACATCTTTCATGGACTTGATGAACCACGTGTTCTAGTAGTACTTGGACATGTTCATCATAGTCTTCATAGATGATATCCTTGTTTACTCCCGTAGTGAGCTGGATCATACAGACCATCTTAGAATTGTACTTCAGACTCTCAGAGATCATCAGATGTTCGCCAAATTTAGTAAGTGAGAGTTTTGGCTAAGGTCAGTAGCATTTCTTGGTCATATCATTTTCGGTGATAGCATTAGCATTGATCCTCAAAATACCAAAGAAGTAAGAAACTGGCCCAGACCTGTCTCTCCATCAGATATTAGGAGTTTCTTGGGTTTGTCTGGCTATTACAGATATTTTGTTGAGGGATTGTCTTCTATTGCATCCCCTATGTCCAGATTGACTCAGAAGAAAGTCAAGTTTGAGTGGTCAGATCCTTGCGAGAAGAGTTTTCAAGAGTTGAAGACTCGACTCACCTCAACTCCAGTTTTGGCTCTTCAAGAGGGTTCAGATGGGTTCATAGTGTATTGTGATGTATCCAGAGTAGGTTTGGGTTTTGTCCTCATGAAGCATGGTAAGGTCATAGTCTATGCCTGTAGACATCTTAAACCCCATGAGAAGAATTATTCTACTCATGATCTTGAGTTAGCAGCCGTAGTATTTTCCTTACAGATTTGGAGACATAATCTATACAAAGTTCATGTGGATGTGTTCTCAGATCATAAGAGCCTTTAATATGTCTTTTCTCAGAAAGATGTCAATCTTCATCAAAGAAGGTGGTTAGATATATTGAAAAATTATGACATGAGTGTCCTTTATCATCCGGGCAAGGCCAATGTCGTGGCCGACGCTCTTAGTAGACTTTCTATGGGTAGTGTTACTCATGTTGAGGATATTTAGAAGAAGTTAGCTCAAGAATTCCATCAGCTTTCCAGACTAGGCGTTCACTTTGTTGATACAGAAGAGGGTGATATATGGGTTCAGAGCAGTTCAGAATCATCTCTAGTTTCTGAAGTGAAAGAAAAGAAATATAGAGATCCCAGCCTTATCAAGTTAAAAGAGTCAGTCAAGGATTATAAAGTAGAGGTTTTCTCCCAAGGGGGAGATGGTGTATTGCGTTGTCAGGGTCATCTGTGTAATCCAGGTGTAGATGACTTAACGCAGTGAATTCTTGCAGAAGCGCATGGTGCGCACTACTCTATTCATCCAGGGTCCATAATGATGTACCGTGACTTGCGGGAGATCTATTAGTGGAGTGAGATGAAGAGAGATGTTGCAGAGTTTGTGGCTAAGTGATCTACATATCAACAGGTTAAGATAGAGCATCTGAAGCCTAGTGGGTCCATGCAGGCATTCAGTATTCCTACTTGGAAGTGGGAAAAAGTGAACATGGACTTCGTGATGGGTTTGCCTTGTACTCGTCGCCAGCATGATTCAGTTTGGGTCATTATAGATAGGATGGCCAAATCATCTCTTTTCCTTCCAGTCTATATCTCTTATTTAGATGAGGATTATGCCAATACACCCCTTGGATATCAATTTTTTTGCTCTAAGATAAAAAACAAACTGACATTTAGGTACTGAAGTACTACCCCTCTATTTAATAACTGGTTTATTAGGAAAATAAAACTGAATGACTCTATTTCTCTAGTCCACTAAGGAACAACATGAGTGAAGCTAATCCATGTCGAGAATGACATCAATATTAGTCATCCCTAATTCTACAAGATCAACTGAAGTAACTTTCTAAGACACTATGACAGGGAAATTTTCATATACCCATCTAGCTATAATGGACTTACCCACTAGGGTAGACAGTGAATAAATGAAGAGACATATAGAAAATATGGAAAAATTTTAAATCAAGAGACTTTCCAATGATCCTTGAATTTCTTAATCCATTTCACCTTATTAATTAGGACATGCACTTTGTTACAATACTCAATAGTACTAAATTGTTTCTTCCTTAAGGCAAATTGAGGACCACACAATTGTCTCTAGGGTCCAACACCTCCATTGAGAAAGTGTAAGAGAATGCTATTTCAGCTCCAACAGAGAACGTACATCCACAACGAAGATTATTTGCCAACAACCTAGACGAACGTTTTGGTACAGAATTTCACTAAAGCAGGATCCTCACTAATACACTATTGCTTCAAAACATAATTACAAATTGTATGTTTCATTGATTGAGCCTAACATAGCATCTACTATTATTCCAAGTACAAAATCTGTATATTTTAATACGAATTTCAATACTAAGCTCAAGAACTATTTCAAGAACTACAATGAAGTTCCAACAACTTCAAATGAATAATCAAATGAACTATCAAAATGAAGTGTTTATCAACTTTAAGAAAAAAAAAGATGAAGCAAAAAATTATAGAATCAAGTCCACCGAATGTGCAGTGTGTTCTTAAGGAATTTATTTCCCTCAAGTAGCCAAGGTTATGGAATCTTTCCTCTTAGGATAAAATGATTCCGTTTCTAAAAATAGTGGTATCTCAAATTTTTAGAAACTTCAAATACCCTCAACGATTTGATGATTACACGAGTTTTTTTTAGTTGAAGAAGAAGATTGTTTTTCATCTCAAAATTGTCTTTACCTAAGAAAAAATTCAGGTATTTATAGCCATCCAGGTGTTGTTTCATGAAGAGAAGCAATAGATCAAAAAGATGCACCTCTGCATAAAGGTGCAACTCATCGGAAAAGGTGTAACTCTTCAAAAAAGTCACAACCCATTAGAAAGGTTGTAACTATCAAAAGTGAAAAGGTGCAATTCAAATTGCATTATTTCTCTTGGTGTTTTTTCGGAAAAAATGCCTATTCATTTTCCATGCACACCTCTTAAAAACTCAAAAATCCCCCACATGAATGGAGAATGGCTATTTTAACAAAAAATTTATGGACAAGTGTGTGATCAACAAGCAAAGACTAATTGCATTCGGATAAGTAGGTTTTTCTTTGAACTTTTCGTAGAGAACATACATCAGAAGCACTTCTATCAATCGGTAAATTTTATATCTTCAAATCATCGAACTTTAATATACACCTAGATAACACGTCACACAACCACCTTTTATTATTTATGGTTCTCATATTTTTGTTCGTTTCAGCCATGGGCACATCCTGGTTTCATGAGAGCACAAAGAATGGGCTTTTACTAATATTTTCCTTGAAGCGGCTTCCACTTCACCCTCATATAGATGATTCCTAAATGTTTAATCCTATAGATCAAACTATTTGGCCAAACCTGCTAAACTTAGAAACTATTAAAAAGCTTCAAACAATAAGTCTTATCCTTGTTCTATGAATATTGTTTTCATCATGAGAATGAGTTGAGTATATTGACAATGTCAAACCGTCAATCACAACTTTGTTTGATCTCCTTGAACCTATATCTTAGGATCTCCAGTTTAGTAGGTAGAGTTACCACCATGCTGACTTGTCCAAGACCGTAAACCCATTCCCTTCGATGTTCTCTCAACTCCCTCTCTAGATAGGCCTTTAGTAAGTGAATCCGACACATTATCCTTTGACTTCAAAAAGTCAACAGTGATAATTTCATTTGAGTGTATTTCTCTAATGCTATTATGTCTCCGTCTTATATGACGAGATTTACCATTGTACATCATGCTCTTTGCCCTACCTATCGCTGCATGACGATCACAGTGTATACATACTGGTGGCAATGGTTTAGGCCAATAAGGAATATCTTTCAAGAAATCCCGAAGCAATTCAACTTCTTCACTGGCTTTATCTAACGCGATAAATTCAGATTTCATTATAGAGTGGGTGACACATGTTCATTAGGATGATTTATTAGAGGCTTCTCCTCCACCTAAAGTAAATACGTATCCACTCATAATTTTACTTCATTTGATCTTGTGATTCAATTTTTCATCACTATATTCTTCAATTACTGTTGTATATTTATTATAATGCAAAGCATAGTCTTAAGTATGTTTTAGATACCCCAAAACTCTTTTCATTACAATTCAATAAGTTATACTGGGATTACTCGTGTATCGACTCAATTTACTAATAACACATGCTATATCTGGTCGCATATAATTCATTATGTACATCAAACTTCCTAACACTCTTTCATAGTCCAACTATGAGTAACTTTCACCTTCATTCTTTTAAAGTGTAAAACTCACATTTAATGGAGTCTTGGCCATACCAAAATCCAAATAGTTGAACTTGTCAAGTACCTTTTCAATATAATGAGACTGTGACAATGCCAATCCTTGTGGAGTTTTATAGATTCTTATCCCTAAGATCACATCCACAACTCCAAAGTCATTCATATCAATATTGCTCTTAAGCCCCAAGCATTCATTTCATAGTATTTATGTTTGAAATGTCTCTACTGACGTTCAACATATCATCCACATACAAACAAAATATGACCTTGCAATTTGGAGTGTCTTTAATGTAGACACATTTATAACATTCATTTATCTTGAAATTGTTTGCTAACATGATTTGGTCAAACTTTGCATGTCATTGTTTGGGTGCTAGTTTTAGTCTTTGAAGTGACTTAACAAGTTTGCACACTTTTTTTTTACCAGGAACCACAAAAACCTCAGGTTGTTTCATGTAAATTTCTTCCACCAATTCTCCATTTAGGAATGATATTTTCACATCCATTTGATGGATTTCATGATCATATTCCGCCACTAAGGCAACTAACATCCGTATGGATATTATTCTTGTTACAGGCGAGTATGTATCAAAATAATCAAGGACTTCTTTTTGTTTAAAGCCTTTCACTACAAGTCTTTCCTTGTATATGTCAATATTACCACCAACTTTTATTTTTCTTTTTAAGATCCATTTAGAACCAAACGGTTTATTTCTTGGTGGAAGATCAACCAACTCCCAAGTGTGGTGGCTCAAGATTGAATCAATATCACTACTGACTGCCTCTTTTCAAGAGAATGAGTCTGAAGACGATATCACATCTTTAAATGGTTGAGGCTAATTTTCTAGAAAAAATGTTACAAAATCTTATCCAAAAGAAGTTGACATTCTTTGACGGGTACTACACCTTGGATTCTCATCATTAAGTAAATTCTCATTTGATTCATATTGAGATCATTTAGACCCTCCACTAGACTGCTCATGTCCAGTTTTAGACAGATGAATATCTTCAAAGAACTCGGCATTATATGATTGGGAAAAAGTATAATTTTCCCCTGTACTTGTCGCCAAAACTTACTTTAACACTTTAACTTTATCGGTAGTTATTTACCCTCTAAAACAACATTCACGTGAATTATATTACCACCTTAAGGGCTAAAGTGGCACAAAAATAAAAAAATAAAGCTAGTTTTAAGTAAAAAAAAAAGTAAAAAAATTAAATAAGTGAACCCATCTTTAAATTTTCAGCTACTTTCTTCCTCACAACCCACCACCCTCTCTTTTCTTCTTCCTCAAACCCCACCCCCCTCTCTTTTTTTTTCTCTATTTTTCTTCACCGCCATAATCAACTGACTCGAACAAAATGTACATCAAAAGTATTTTTTCATGTGGATTTCTATAATAAGTTCAGTTTTTCATAAGTTTTTTAAAAGAAAATTTAATTTATTCCATCATAATAATTTTTTCTCGATAACTAAACTAATTTCAAAATTATTGAATTCTTGTTTTGATGTACAAATTGAAAATACTCATATGAAAAATACTGAAAAATTTGTATTGAGATTGAATCGAAGAAGAAAATCGCAAAAACAAAATTGAATCCAACAAAATTTTTCTAAAAAATGTGACAGTCGGACTTTACAAAAAAATTCAACATATTTTTTATTTCTAATTTATTTTACCCTCAAAGTGAAATTCTATGTTATTACAATTGTAATTTTTAAAAAATCAAATTTCAAATATTTGAGTCTAAAAAAAGAAAAGAGTTGAAGAAAAAAATAATTGAAGGGGAGGGGGGGTTTGCAAATTGTAGGAAGGGGTTTGGGTTGGGTGGGGTGGGGTGGGGTGGGGGGAGGGGTACTGAACAAGAGAGAAAATAGGGTGGGGGTGGGGTGTAGCAGTTGGTAGGGGTTGTGTGTGGTGATGAAGAAAGCTTGGGGGAGGGGGTGGGGGTGCAAAAGATTTTTAAAAATTATACATACATATATATATATACATATATATATATATATATGAATACGAATATGAAATTATTTTTTAATTTTTTTTGCGTGGCTTGTGTGGCAATGACGTGGAGCAAGCTTGGGGGTGAGTGTAATACACTCTCAGATAATATATAATTCACGCAAAATTTCTTTAGGGGATAAATAATTACCGATAAAGTTAAAATATTAAAGTAAGTTTTGGTGAAAAATTTATAGGGGGTATTTACGCCTTTTCCCTATATGATTCAATCATTGCATGTTCATTGATATTTGGATGTTCGAATTTATAAATCAAAAATTGACATACTTTATTGTTTTTAGCATATCTAATAAACACGCAGTCCACAATATTAGGTCCCATTTTTACCTTTTTAGACAGAAGAACTTGGACTTTCGCTAGACACCCCCACACTTTGAAATATTTTAAGTTGAGTTTTCTTTCTTTCCATTTTTCATATGAAATTGAAAGTATCTTACTATGGGGGTACTCTATTTAGTATTCATTTAGCCTTAAGGATAGCTTTCCCCCATAAGTTTTGCGGTAAATCAGAACTTATGAGTAAGTCATTCATCATTTCCTTTAATATTCGATTCTTTCTTTTCACAATTCAATTTGATTGAGGTGAATATGGGATAGTAGTTTGATGGATAATTCTATTTTCTCATATATAACCACAAAAGAAGATTCATATTCTCTACCCTATCACTTCTTATCATTTTGTTCTTTTCTCTAACTGATTTTCAACTTCTATTTTGTATTGCCTAAACACATCTATTGCTTCATCCTTACTATTTAGAAAATAAACATAATAGTACCTAGTGCAATCATCAATAAAAGTTATAAAATATTTTTTCACACCACGAGATGGTGTTGACTTCATATCACAAATGTCAGTGTGGATTAAGTTTAAAGGATTGAAATTCCTTTCAACGTACTTATACGGATGCTTAGCATACTTTGATTCTACACATGTTTGACACTTTAATTTATTGCACAAAAAGTTTGACAAAACTTCTAAGTTAATCAATTTTCATAAAGTTTTGTAATTGACATGTCCTAATCGTTCATGCCACAATTCATTTGACTCAAGAAAGTAAGAAAAATTAAAACTTTTATTGATCTCAACAATCATTACATTGATGTTAAACAGGCCCTCAGTGAGGTAACCTTTTCCTACATACACTTCTCCTTTGCTAATTACAACTTTATCCGAAATAAATACATGTTTGAATTTATTTTTGGTTAGGAGTGATATAGCAACCAAGTTGTTTATCAACTCCAGTCCATGAAGGATGTTGTTGAGTGTCAACACTTTGTCTGATGTCATCTTTAAGAAAACTTTTCCCATTTCTTCAACCTTTGTTGTTGCGGAGTTAGCTATATAAATCTTCTCCTCATCTTGAGCTGGAGCTGATGATGCAAACTACTCCTTGTAAGTACAGACATGGCGGGTGTCACTGAAATCAATCCACCTCTCTCAAGGATTACCCACCAAGTTATATTCTGAAAGCATGACACATAGATCATCTACTTCATTTTTAAATTTATCCATGTTAGTTTGATCCTTCTTCTTGCCTTTCTTAGAGAACCGACAATCTATAGACTTATGGCCAACCTTGCCACAATTAAAGCAATTTCCTTTGAATTTCTTCTTTGAAGGATTGCTTTGTTGTCTAGATACATTCTTTCATTTCGTTAAGTTATTAGGGCAATCCTTCACAATGTTAGCTCCACTTATCGTGGAATTACCTTTTGACCTCTTCTTGGCTGCTTTGTTATCTTCTTCAATACATAACCTCTAAATGAGGTATTCAACTGACATCTCATTCCTTTTATGCTTCAAGTAGTTTTTGAAGTCCTTCCACAAAGGTGACAACTTCTCTATTAGAGCTGCTACTTGGAAAGCCCCATTCACAATCATACCTACAACAAAGGTTATGTGATTATCAAGAAAAACTTTAATATGCCAAAGTAAAGTATTCTTTATGTTCATAACTTCTTTCAGGAGATCATGAATGATTAATTGCAGTTCTTGCACTTGAGAGATGCCAGTCTTACTGTCAATCATCTTAAAGTCAAGAAATTCTGCAACAAAGAACTTTTTTGTTCCTGCATCCTCAGTTTTATATTTTTGTTCCAAATCATCCCACAATTTTTTGAGGTTTTCACACCATTGTACACATTGTATAAGTCGTCCTGAAGGCTACTCAGTATATAATTCTTGCATAAGAATTATGAGTGTTTTCATGCCTCCATTATCATTAAACGTTCATTGTTCGGTGTCTTTTCGTACAATTTTGGAATATTTTTAGAGATGAACCTTTACAAACTTAGAGTCATCAAGTATAAGAACATCTTTTGCTGCCAACGTTTGAAATTCACACTCAAAAACTTTTTGAGTTTCTCCGCAGGTGTCATTGCGGACGCAACATTTGTACGTCTTGTCGTAGCAACAGTTGTTGCTGCTACACTTGTCATTCCATTATTTGCATGACTTTCAGCTGACATTTTTACTGTCACAAAGAGACAACCAACATAGTATGTCAGAATACTAATTATAAAGTTATAAAAACTTTAAACACCAACTTTTTTCTAGTTTCACAATGAAGTTTTGTATATTCTTTTGAACGTCAATCGAATGAACTTTAACTCATGATGAATTTTTTATATCTTCAAAATCATTATTAAGTTCAAACAGAGTAGAAAACTAAAAGCTGTAATATCCAAAAACACAAAAGTACATAGAGTTCAATGAATAAGTGAAGTTTTTATATACTTTAAACTGAATTTTCACACAGATTTTTCGGTGAAGTTTTTATATTCTTTCAACCAAGGGAATATAAAATCACAAGACTTTAGTCTCCAAAAAATTAGTCTCAATACAGATTATAAAAGTACTTTATTTATAAATGGTGAAAAAAATATTTCACCTAATAAGCACAAAAGAAATTATTTTATTTCAATAAATTTCTTAAGATTGTTATTCTGGGTACAAAATCTACATATTTTAATACGAACTTCAATACAAAGTTCAAGAACTATTTCAAGAGCTACAATGAAGTTCCAACAACTTCAAACACAAGTTCAAATGATTAATCAAGTGAACTATCAAAATGAAGTGTTTATCAAATTCTTTTTAAAAAAAGATGAAGCAGAAAATTGTAGAATCAAGTCTACCAAATACGTGGTGTGTCCTTAAGGAATTTATTCCCCTTAAGTACTCAAGGTTATGAAATCTTTCCTCCCAGGATAAAATGATTCTCTTTCTGAAAATAGTAGTACCTCAAATTTTCAGAAACTTCGAACGCACTCAACGATTTGATGATCACACGAGAGTCTCTTTTTTAGATGAAGAAGAAGATTGTTTTTCAACTCAAAATTATGTCTTTACCTAAGAAAAATTCAGGTATTTATAGCCATCAAGGTGTTGCTTCATGAAGAGAAGCAATGGTTCTTTGTCTAATAGGTCTGGCGATAGATTTTTTCTCTGGATTGAGTAAAGTCAAGATCCATTGCCTGACGTCTTCCATATCTGCTTCTTGTAGTTCCTTTGAATTTGAGTAAGTTTGAGTATGTCATAGCTGCATTTTGGTGTGATAATGCCCCTTCGAATATCTCCTGTTTCTCTTGGTTAATAGCTAGGGGGCATGTCTCACGCAGAACAACCTCCAGGAAAGAGGCTCTCTGATTCGTAGTTAATGTCCTCTATGTGAAATCCAGTCTGGAAAAGCCAATGACTTTTTCCCCTTTTTCTTCACTGTATCGCTTTCCAGTTATGGAGTATGCTTATCTTCTGTTGGTATGGAGACAGACTCAACAAAAAGTCCCACAAAATATGGAATACCTTTCCGCAAGTTATTTAGTGAATTGTGTGGACAAAGGAATAGCCATAATTCAGAGCTTTTACTATGCTACTCCCTCCCTTTAAAAACGAATGAGCTACTTTCATTTTTAGTCCGTTTAAAAAAGAATGACCTCTTTCCTTTTTTGACAATACTTTAATTTCAACTGTCCACTTGACATGTTTAGGACCACAAAATTAAAAGACATTTTGGTACATTTGACACAACTTTAATTTAAGGCCACAAGATTCAAAAGTCTTCTTTATTTTTTTAAACTTTGTGTCAAGTCAAAGCAGATCATTCTTTTTTAAACGGAGGGAGTAGTTTATTTTTGCTGCAATTTGGCTTTTGTTCAGGACGTAGATGTTGGGTTTTCAAGAGATGTCAATGGAAAATAAATAAGTATTTTTTCTGGAAAGAGACCAAGAGAAAAGATGGAATTTGAATAGGCACCTTTTCACTTTGGATGGTTACAACCTTTCTAATGGATTGTGACTTTTCGAAGAGTTACATCTTTTTCGAAGAGTTGCACCCTTATGAAGAGGTGCACATTTCTGAAATTCGTTACTATACTAAATGACTGTTCTTAAGGAAAATTAAGGATGACATGCCTTTTTATGGGTCCCAAAACTCCCATAGGAAAATGTAGAGTAGAAATTGAGCTATGCAAGAAACTGTTCTAGTTTCATCTTTAATCCCAAAATATATAAGCAAAAATGCCAACTGTTGAACGGTAAAATGAAGAATCCATGTATAGATGATATTACACAGGCTTCCTCCCCAATTTCCTCCTTCAATCATCACCACCCTCTTCCTCATCCACCTTAGACGTTGAATTGTAAGATTCCTGTTCTTTAGAAGCTCCAGCAGCTACTCTCTTGTTATAAGAGGCCTTGTTCCTACGGTATTCCTTCATCCTACTCTTTACCTTGACCACGTATAAGGAGCTTTTTCAGCATCAAACAACTGCTTCCACTTCTCTCCACCAGCTTTACTGATAGCAGCCACAGATTTATCTTTTGGATTCTCCTCCGAGAACTTCTTCCTCAAGTTCTTCAAGAAAATGAAGAAAGCACCTTCAGGTTTCTTGGGTTTGTCAGGATCCCTGGCAGACCTCTGTCCTCGCTTAACAAAGGAACACCTTGTAGGCCTCTTTGGTTTGGAAGGATCATTGTCAGCCTTTTTCGCTTCTTTAGTCTCACGAGCTTTCTTCTTCATGTTGATTATGTTATCAGCTTTGGCATCGAACATACATCATATCATGATGAAACCTCCAGGGTGGAGAAAATAAAGGATAGGGAGAAAAAACAAAAGATATTCCCTAGTTCATTGTGGGATGGTGAAGTGAGTGTGGGTTGAAAGGGAAGGGATAAGAAGGGGCATCAGGAAAGGACTCAAAGGAAATATCCTACTTATAATTATGAAGATATACAAGTCTGTGACTACGCTTCAGCAGAACTAGCAGACTTAATATAAGTACAAGAGAAATTAGGAGTTAACCCCAATTAGTCAGGTATGATTTACTATTTTTGCATCAGTATGTTTCATTATGTCTCATTGATCTTGTGGATGCATAAATAAACAGAATACAATTAAATATACCAAATGTATAAAAGGATCGATGTCACCGGGAAGTGAATGGCATGGATTTCACACCTTTTTGGAGCCATGGGATGGATCAACACCTTCTTCCTCAGAGTTCGATAATTCTGTTCGCTGCAGAAAGACTTTTTTTTCTTCTTTAGTCTCGGGAGCTTTCTTCTTCACGCCGAGCATGTTATCAGCTTTGGTATTGGAGTTACCCTCTTTCATGATGAAACCTCCAGGGTCGAGACAAACAAACAGATATGCCTTAATTTCGTTGTGGCTCTGGTGAGGTCAGAAAGCAAAGGGATAAGAAGACTATGCTGATGCACTTAAAGGGAATCTCATACTACTTAATAGTCACAATGATATATGATTTTAACTAGGCTAAAAGGGTGCTTTATAAGTTACCGGAATAGCAAACTTAAAACAAGAAAGAACAGCAGTCAGAACTTAAGCCCATGTAATCATTATGATAAATATGCTTTATTTGTTTTCAGTGTATCTGCCACATATTCTATTACATGCTCAGATAAACTCAATACAGTTAAATATACCAAATGTATAAACAGTGGACCTTACCTGCACGCGAATAGCATGCATTTCCTCCATATTTGGAGCCTCTGGATGGATCAACCCTCTCTTCTTAACTATCTGATAGCATTACTGGCTCCATTTTCACTTTATTCACTTCAGAATCCACACCGAGCACGTTATCATCTTTTGCATTAGATTTACCTCCTTTCTATGATGAAAATGTTGGGTTCGAAATCGAGAGGACGTCATGCGAAAGCTTAAAGTTGCAAATCAAAGCGGTGATAATTCAGATGACAAAGAAAAAAAATACTAAAATATACTATTATTGATATAATTTGACCAATTAGCCTACACATGAAACTAATGATAAAGAAAATATAAATTGTTGGGAGAATATCACCCTAAACATGACTCTTAAATGACTACATTGTGGATATTATTGTGTTATAGTATGAGAAGGGAGAGTTTCTATTTATAGACTTCCAAAATCTTTCCTCTTAGAAAGAGGTTAGCCAAATATGGAAAAGTTTTATATTTTTCATTCAGGAAAAGTAAAAGTAATTATGGTATTACTTTTATTTTCCTTCTAAGGAAAAAAATTTAAATTTGATAAGAAAATCAGGACAAAGACCCTAACAAATCTCCATTCTTTGGTTTGATTTTCTTGACATAATTTGATCCACCTTCTTCGCGTGCATGATCTTCGTTCTTTACATAATCTTTGTCACTGCTGCTTGTCATGGTTAATATGGTTAAAAGTGGGCTAAAAATAAATATTTTATTTTTATTTTTAAAGATGCAGTAACAGAAAAGTTGAAATATTCTTTAAACTTCTTCCCAATATATAGTTGGACAAAAAAAATCTTCTTTTATCATCAAATTGATTAGAACCGCCTTAAACTTATCTTCAACCTCGTTTCACCAAACCATTGTACCTTTGAACCATAGACTCTGATACCTCTAGTTGGATTCGAAATCGAGAGGACGTCATGCGGAAGATTAAAGTTGCAAATCAAAGTGGTGATAATTTAGATGACAAAGATAAAAAATACTAAAACGTACTATTATTGATATAATTTGGCCAATTGGCCTACACATGAAAACTAATAATAAAGAAAATATAAACTGTTGGGAGAATATCTCCCCTCAAAACATGACTTTTAAATGATTACATTGTGGATACTAGTGTGTTATAGTATGAGAACGGAGAGTTTCTATTTATAGAGTTCCAAAACCTTTCCTCTTAAAAAGAGGTTAGAAAATATGTAAAAGTTTTATATTTTCCGTTCAGAAAAAGTAAAAGTAATTATGTTATTACTTTTAACTTAAATTTGGTAAGAAAATCAGGACCAAAACACTAATAGAAAACAGACAGAGAAAACAAAGAGGTAAGTCATAGCTGAGGTACTAAGAAGGGTTTTATGTAGGGACTCAAAATCAATCTCATACATACAGACGGCAACAACAACATACCGAGTGTAATTTTACGAATGGGTCCGGGGATGGTGCAATATCATGCATATAGATACGATGATAAATATATGGTCTTTTAGGTCAAATAATTATATACATACAGTCTTTAACTAGGCTAAAAGTGTGTTTTAAGTTGTTCAGAAATGGCAAAATCAACAAAAAATAGTACTGAATCCCAACCAGTCCGTATGATTTATCGACATCATTGTTCAGATAGTCTCTGTCATCAATCTCGTTGATGCATAGAATGAAAAAAACTAAATATACCAAATGCATAAAGAAAGAGGTCAAGGTCACTTAAATGTGATAACTGCAATGGCTCCCTTTTTACTTTCATCACTTTTCTTGAAGCTTCAATATTTTCTACCTCCCCCTTTCCCCCTGCAGCTTGCTCTTCGTCTGAACTGCTGAGTTCCTCAAAATGTTTAATGGTGGAAAGAGATTTCTCAAAGTAAAGCAGTATATGGAAGATTGACTTCTCAATGAGATAGAAGATCAACATGTCCCCTAACTCAAACTTATGATGCAGTACAAAGCGTGGCCAGTCTTCTTCACACATGAAGTAATGAGAAGTCTTCCTCACTATCTTTGCTTTCCAAGAAAGCTCTTCGTCCATTTTCAGTAAGCTTGTCTTGGCTAACATCTTCTTATGTTCTTTGACAAAAGCACCCAAAAATCTCTAGCAAGTCAGATAATCCATATTAGGAGAAAACTCAGCTAGAAAATTGAGATCCATTGGTATTGTGAAAATTGAAATGACAGTAAGAAAAAATGGGTTAAGAGAAGAGAAAGAAGAGAAACAGAGGGAAACTTTGGTGCTAGTGAAGATGTATGTTATATATACTGCTGTTGTTTTACAAATGAGTTTAAGTTTGGTGCACTATTAGTGTACCTTCTTTTTACATTATTAGATAACTTTTATTAAGTTTGGTGCACCATCGGTGTACCTTCTTTTTACATCATTAGGTAATTTTTATCTAATATAGCAGCTTATGCATTTTATTTTTTATTTTTAAAATATAAAATTAAAGAAGTGTTTTAGCTTTACACTTTCTCTTTCCTCCCTCTACATTGCTCTAAAATAGTCTCTTTACTTTCTCTTTTCGTGATTCTTCAACGACATAAATCTTTGATTCTCCTTCAATCTTTACGGAATAAGAAATGGGAGAATAGAGTCGGTGGACTGAATAGATTTTCAATTGCATCATAAGTGTCTTTTCTGCAGATCTATTATTTTTTATTTCAAGATTCATGAAAAAACAATTTCTTTATCTCCGCTTTCAACTGCTTTCTCATCATATACATTTCTTTATTGAAGGAAATAGAAATTATTGTATACAAGATATTTAGTTTTCTTCAATTCCCCTTTATCTTTTGTTTTGATTACAAAAATTATTGAATCTGCCTAAAATTTCTCCATCGATTTTGTCTAGTTTCCTAGAATTGGTTGGCCAGATCGTGTATAATCCGACTCAGAAGCAGCAATGGGCATGATTGTTCACTGATGGAACTTGAGAAGCTAAAGTCTCAACAACTTTATCATCCAGCTCTACGACTTCACTGATGTATTCTATATTCTCTAGACCAGCACTGCTAGACATATTTTGATAAACACAAACTCTGAATTCATCGGAATCATAAGTTGTGGTGGAAAAAATCTCCAAACTTAAAATGGATTTTTAGAGCTATTAAAACTGTTTATTCCACTTTTGAATTTATGGGATTGAAAGAAATTGGGAATTCTTGAACTTTTACAACTGGTGAATACCTTGTGTACTAGTTAGATGCATTACACTACAGAAATCGTACTTTCTCATTTGTTTAACGGTTGATGTGAATGAAATTATGCTACAATTAGTAACCTTTTATTAATTCCTCTTACCCGATCCTTAGTAATAGCTGGAAATGAAAATCAAAACTATGACACTAATCTAATAGTTCCAATTTAAAGAGATAATTTACCTAAACCCTTTTTTAGGTAGATTGATCATAGACAGGATACTAAAAATACTCTAAATTATTATTTGTTATTATGAAGGAGTCATTGATTTCTTTAGTTATTTCTTTGTACATTGTTACAGAAGTAGTCTATTGAGATTTTCGTTTTGGTTGTTTGACAGCCCATGGAGTATGCTTTACCGAGAAAATTTGCAAAAAATAGGATATGTTACTTTTTGAGATTATTTCGTGATGCTGCAAAGATTTAAGAGCCTACGAGAAGTTGGAGTCTATGTTGCTAGACTTTTCGAGAATGTCAATGGGTGCACATCTGTAACCCTCAATATTTTTGAGCTAGAATTTAGATCGTCCTTCCAATATGTATAGATCCTAACCCAATGATTTCTATTTAGATACAATTGTGACTATCAATTCTTTAGGGTGGGAACATCTTTGGAGACTGATTGAGGTCATAGAAATCTGCTATCTCAAAGTTTAGTTGAGAACTTTCCTACCGATTTAGTTTTAGTAGACATTCTTACTTAGGTGAACTTTCAATGACTATTGCTCCTAGAACATAACAAGTTAGGTGGCCTACTATATACCAAATTAAAGGTCTTTGAGTCTTCTTTTCAATGCAACTGATCATTCGTCAATTTGAGTTCAGAGTTAAATATTATGTGCATTTTAGTGAGATGTTGTCCAAGGTGCATGATTGGTCGTGTGAGGCATGGATGCTGCTGCACGATTGGGCCTGCGGCATGACCCTCCCCCCCACCTATGTGAAAGTAAATTTTCTCTTAATAAATCAAGGGCAAACTTATCCTCTTACCTTATGTAACTCCCCTAACCCATTTTATAACCCTAAATGTCGGCATAAACTAGTAGAAAGTCTCCAAATCCCTCATTCTCTTCCTCCCAATAACATCAAGAAAAATTTATCAAATTCAAAGCTCGTAGGTTCCAAGCTCAAGGATTTTTTTCAATTTTTCTTCATCAAAAGGTGTGTATAATGATTGTTTGAAGAGCATGAATTATGAACATCTTTTTATGATACAAAATATGCATTTAACTAGTGTTGTGGAATATTTATTGAATGATAAAAAGGTTGAGTTTTGAATGTTTATTTTAGCAAATTATGTATTATTTATTTTTATGGATTTAAAGGGTGTTTTTTGTATTTTAAATGCTCTTGTTTTTCAATGAGAATTATATGAAAGAAATGACCACTTTTAAGGGTTACAAAGATGTCTTGAAGAAAGATATTTTACTTAAGCTTGCATAACAAATTCGAAAGAGAAATCTTATTTGATATTTGAATTTTGTTGGTATTCAATGATATGTGTTTTATTTTAAATAAGGGCTACAGAGAAGAGATGATATAATTTATATGATTTGTAAGTCTTAGTATGTGCCCTTTCTATGAAAGAGATTAATTTTTTAGAAATAGTATATATTTTTAAGATACTAAAAAAATGGGCTTAAAAAGAGTTAGATGGTTAATCGAGAAGGCATGAGTTGAAAGAATCATTATCAAAAATTGTGTTTTGCTGACGCAAGATTGATCTTGTCTTGAAATATGAATTATCATGACATACTTCCTTTGTTCTTTGCTTCGTGCTTTGATATACTAGTATGTAGAGACCCTAATTCTTTCGACAAACTTGGATTGATGGCTTGACCTATGATTTAATATCGGATCCATATAGCCAGTAGGGGTAAATAGAATGTCAGGATACCATCTAGCTAAGAATTAAACAAAAGAGTTGAGTCTACGTTTGTAAGAGATTGTTTGAAATCTTTTACTATGCCCATGTGTTTTGATTTCTATTTTGTAAATTATTTTCCCAATGCTCCTGCTTATTTTATATAAATATATATTATTTTGAATTGGTCTACATGCCAATACATTTTATGTACTGACCGTCCACAAGCGCCTACATTGTCTCATAATGTAGGTTTTGAGGAGTAGTCGCGTGCCAATATTTTTGGGTCTAACTTATATCCACATTTGATTATGACTGCGCTTATGATGTAAGGTTAAGGGGTCTAATCGGGACTTTCTTAGTTTGGAAAGCCCATTATGGTCAGGGCCTCAACTATGGTTGTGACAAGATTGGTATCAGAGCATGGTTCAGAGTCCCAGAGTGTCTACAAAGTCATATTGACCGGAGTCCCTTTTATGGGTGTGTAGGATGCCACACTTATAAGGGAGAGACTATGAGATATTTAGGAAATGTTTTCCATTCTTTTATACTCTAGATGTGCAATAGTGTTTCCATAAGAAAGTTATTCAGATACCTGTCTAACTCTAATTCTGTTGGTTAAGCCTCATTATCGAGGTGATACAAGTACAAAAGCTCAGATTCCTAGCGATGTGGTCCTTTCTGATTGAGTTATCAAAAAGTTATAAAATTGAACAAGGACTTGAGTTAAGTCCATTAGTGCGTCATAGTGTATTGATTCAAGTGTATACCCCTATCTGTATCAATCATACATTCAAGCATGAGGTAAGATGTATATTCATTGCCTTTCAAAAGCCTTATTACAAATGTCATGCTTAAGGAAAAAGATATGTATTTGAATGTTGGGATAGTATTTTCGCCTGAGAGGTAATATAACTTAGGATGTTATGACCTATAAGTAACAAGTTGATCCAAAGGTTAGTAATATAAAGTCATATGTTTAGAATTTAGAGTGAAGGTAACTTTTGAGTAAATGAGGCAGTTGTAGTTGTGTAACCTTTGAGTTGATGGAGTGGTAGTCCCTTATGGTGATTTTCTAAGGTTGTAGAAACATTTGAAGATTTTATGGTAGTAATACCCAACAAGATTTTAGATGAGTTTCTAGCTATTCATCCAATGTTTAGATGTCCCAAAGCCATTTAATTTACACTAAGTACAAGTGACATGACCTTTTAAGACCCCAGGATTTCAAACATTTTATTTTTTGTCTTCCCAAGTTTTAAACATTGATTCATGAGTTGAAATATGTTGAGGGATGTTAAAAGGGTCATCCGGGAGTATTTTGGAATTTTTGAAAGGGGTTCGGAGTATTTTTGGACCACAGAGGCAGAATGCCTTATCGATTTCAATGTGTCACGGAGACTGGCCCTCTGTGATACATAGCGTGTCATGGAGGTTAATCTCTGCGACACACGCCACGAAGGCCGTGAACTCCTGCTTTTTTATTTAAGATTCAAGGGGGCATTTTGGTCTTTTCTCCTCTTCGTAAAGACTCATTTGACATTTTAAAACCCAAGAAGGGAATTATTTGCACTATTCCTCATTAGGTAACAACGTAAAATCATTCCCCATTCCTAAGAACACAAAAATTAAAAATTTCTTCCAAGGATTCACCATTCAAGGTCCCAATTCCAAGTTTTCATCAAGGATTCAAGAAACTCAGGTATATGGGATATTCATCAATGAGTTCCTTCCACCCATTGAGTCCTAAGAAATTCCTTGTTTTCAAGTATAATACCTTTTCCCTCTTTTCATGAAATTTCAATGTTAAGTATCAATTTACTATTTGCTATTAATAGTTTTGAATAAAAACCATGATATTGTGTTTCCCCATGTGAATTATACACTTACTGCTTTATAATCTCAGTCACCCATATCATGTTCAGTTGATACCATGTCAATTTATCAAGTTATGAAATAAACCATGTGAGCATGTTGTCCTAAAAAGTTTAACATATTCTCGTAATCATAATCATGAATTTCATCAGTTTAGTGAAATATACTATGTTTTGGTTCTACAAATCATGAATTTCCTTATAAAATTGTGATGATGTTATTATACTAAAGTGTTGTTCAGTGATGGTGGGTTATGAATACCTGATACCTATAAGCTTACACATAATTTAAATTTTCAAGTTTCATTTCAGTCAGATCATGATTTTATCATCATATTCAGATTATCATATTCATGTTGAGCAATTATCAGTTACGAGTCTAGTTAACTTAAATAAGTACTAGTGTCAGCTTAGTTAGGAGTAGGATTTACCACCGAATGAACCTAGGGATGAAGGCTCACCCGCCAGTAGAGGTCTGAGACCTTTAGTAGCAGTCTGTAAGTTCCAGAACTACGTAGCCGATGTAGGTTGCAATGTCACCCGCCAGTAGAGGACTGATACTATCTTAGGGCTCACCTTCCAGTAGAGTACTGACACCCTAGTACTTTGGGACATTAGATTAGTAGATCCACATACCCAGTGTTAGTACCCATGGCAAGGTACTAACACCCTTCCAACTAGGGTTACAAGTTGGACCCCAATTAGCTTGGATTGGGACATGTCAGTTACATGATAAATCCCACCATTTTAGTTTAGTATTCATATTATATTAGCTCAGGTTTGCATGACCAAGCGTTCAGTTTATCAGCTATTTAGTCTGTCAATTTTATAGAATATTTCAGTACCTGCTTTACTTAATCTTGTACTTGTTTTATATATTCATGCATTCATGTTCAGTATCCATATATATTTTAGTTAGTCCCTATCTCAAGTATCAGTACATTTAAAGTACTGACTATATACTCTTTTTTGCGCTATGTTGTCTTATTGCATAGGTTAGGACGCTCAGTTCTTCGATCGCCCTTAGTCAGTTTAGTATCACTCAACAATAGTTGGGGTGAGTCCTTATCCATCAAGGGCAAGTATTTACATTTATTTTCAGTATTCCCTTCATTTAAATTAGTCGTAGTTAGTTGGGGGTTTGTCCCATCAACTCCTCATGTTTTATAGGCTTTTAGATGTTCAGGCTTGTTTCAGTTTTATTAGTAGTTTCAGACACGTTAGGTATTGTTTTAGTATTTTATGTTGATAGAGTTTTTATCAATTTAACTTTCGCATATGATGCTTGTATTATTATTTTATTCTGTGCTCATAGCAGGTACCAGATCATGGGTTAGCTTGGGGTCACTTATACCTTTAAGCATAGTGTTATGACTAGGGGTAGTCTCGGTTAGTGACAAAGCTTGGTATTAGAGGATAAGGTTTTAAGGTGTCCTAAGGTATTTGAAAGCTGCATTGAATAGATTCTTACGCATAGTTGTGAAGCATGCCACACTTATGGGAGAGAGGCTACGAGATATTTTAGAAAAGTTTCCCTTCTTTTAGTATTAATGTCGTGAGAAAGAGTGTGAGCTCTATTGAATTCCTTTTTCTAACTCATCCTTTATCCATTTATAGAAAAATTTCTCCTAGAAGAAATAATGGTAGAAGGATCAAGGATCGGCCCGCATCACCACCTATTCAGGAATACCCTCTAAATTAATTTGTTTCCCATGCCGAATTCAGGACCGCTTTCACTGTTTTGGCCTTGACTATGTCTACTCAGAATAACTAGCAAACTATTGCCCCAACCAATCTAGTAGTGGGTATGACAATATCTAGGATCCGAGACTTTATGTAGATAAATCCTTTATTATTTTCTGGATCCATGTTTGAGGAGGATCCATAAGAGTTTTTGGATGGTGTGCAAAAAGTGATAGACATCATGGGTGTTGCTTGTAGTGAGAGTACTGATTTAACTGCTTACCAATTGCAAGGAGTGACTCATACTTAGTTCAAGTAGTGGAAGGATGATAGAGGTGTTGAGGTAGGGCCTATAGAGTTGGAGAAGTTTGCTACGACCTACTTAGACTGGTTTTTACCACTTGAGTTTAGGGAGGAAAAGGTGTAGGAGTTTATAAATCTGAAGCAGGGTAATATGTGTGTGAAGGTGTACTCACTCAAATTTACCCAGTTGGCAAGGTATGCTCCGATTATGGTAGCTGATTCTAGGGCCAGAATGAGTAAGTTTGTGTCTGAGGTTTCAAAGTTTGTGTCTGGGGTTTCAAAGAATGTGGTTAACGAGTGCAGAACAACTATGTTGGTTAAGAATATGATCCTTTCTAGATTGATGGTCCATGCTAAATAGATTGAGGTAAAGAAGCTCAAAGAAAAGGAAAAGGTGAATAAGAGGCACATAATCGATAGCTTTAATTTCTAACAGCAAAGGTCTGATAGTGGGAATTATTCTTAGTTCCGCCAGAAATCTTCAGCTCCATCCCCATCTTCAACCAGTATGCCAGTGCCTAAGTTTAGGTAGGACGATAGGGATAAATGTTGAGTAGTGGTTGTACTAATCCTCTTTGTAGAAGATGTGGTAGGAATCATCAATAAGAGTATTAAAAAGGCAATGATGTGTGTTTTGGATGTGGCAGGATAGGCCATAAGATCAAGGACTGCTAATGGTTGCTTAGAAGGGAAAGAATTTTTGTCAACAGGGTTTGTCTAACTTTTTATCAGCTCCAGCAGGTCGCTCTACTCAGCAAGGTGCCATCTCCAATGCCACCAGTGGGCAATGTTAGAACCCACTTTATACTCTTCAGACTCGACAGGATCAGGAAAGTTCTCCTGATGTAGTTATAATTGTGTTATAAGTATTCCATCTTCATGTTTATGCATTGTTAGAACCCAGAGCTTCACTTTCTTTTCTGACTCCCTATATAACATTAGACTTTGGCGTCAGTCCCAAAATCTTACCAAAACTTTTCTTAGTATCTACACTGGGTATATAGAAATTGTCCGATCACAGTGTCTTAGAAAGTCACTTTAGTTGACCTTGTGGAGTTAGAGATGACTGATTTTGATGTCAATCTCGGCATGAATTGGCTCTACTTTTACTATGCCTCAGTTGACTGTAGAACAGAATAGTACAGTTCAAATTTCCTAATGAACCTGTTGTAGAATATAGGGATAATACTTTAGTGCCTATAGGTCAATTTATCTCCTATCTTAAGGTAAGGAAAATGATATCCAAGGGTTGTATTTACCATCTCATCCGAGTCAAGGACTCAAATTTTGAAACTTTGAGTCTTGAGTCATTTCCTATAGTGAATGAGTTCCCAAAAATATTCCCTGAAGATTTTCCCAGAGTTTCTCCTAATAGGGAAATTGACTTCAAAATAGATCTCCTCCAAGATACCCAACCTATCTCAATTCCACCTTATAGAATGGCTCCAGCCGAGCTTAAGGAATTAAAGGTTAAGTTGAAAGATCTCCCAGATAAGGATTTTATCAGGCCTAGTATTTCTTTGTGGGGTGCTCCAATTCTCTTTGTGTGCAAGAAATATGGTTCTTTCAGAATGTGCATTGACTATCGCCAGTTGAACAAAGTCAGAATAAAGAATAAGTATCCTCTCCTGAGAATTGATGAGTTGTTCGACCAACTTTAGGGTGCAACCTATTTATCTAAGATAGACCTCAGATTCGGCTATCATAAGCTTAGAGTTAGTGAATATGACATCCTAAAGACAACCTTCAGAACTTGGTACGGTCACTTCAAATTTCTACTTATGTCTTTTGACCAACGAACTCCTACAACTTTTATGGACTTGATGAACAGGGTGTTCAAGCAGTACTTGGTAATGTTCGTCGTAGTCTTTATAGATGAAATCCTCATCTATTTTCGTAGTGAAGGTGATCATGGAGAACATTTGAGAATTGTATTACTGACCCTTAAGGATTACCAGTTAATCTCTAAGTTTAGCAAGTGTGAACTATGGTTGAGATTAGTAGCTTTCCTTGGCCATATCATTTTTGGTGATGACACTCGAGTTGATTCTCAAAAGACCAAAGTAGTGAAAAACTGGACTAGACTCATCTCTCCATCAGATATCAGGAGTTTTATAGGTTTAGCTGATTACTACAGATGGTTTGTTGAAGGATTTTCTTCTATTGCTTCTCCCATGTCTTGACTGATTAAAAAGAAAGTCAAATTTTAGTATTCAGATTCCTGCGAGAAGCGTTTTCAGAAGTTGAATACTCGACTCACTTTCTCTCTAGTATTGACTCTACCAGAGGGTTCAGATGGGTTTGTAGTCTATTGTGATACTTCTAGAGGTTGTATTAGTTGTGTATTGATGTAGCTAGGTAAAGTCATAGCATATGTCTCTAGACAGCTTAAACCCCATTAGAAGAATTACCCGACCTATGACCTTGAGTTGGCAATAGTTGTCTTTGACTTAAAGATTTGGAGGCATTACCTTTATGGGGTTTATATTGATATATTTACTGACCATAAGAGTTTATAGTATGTTTTCACATAGAAAGACCTAAATCTTCATTAGAGAAGGTGGCTTGAATTATTGAAGGACTATGATATCAGTCTGTTGTATCACCCGAGTAAGGCTAATGTAGTGGCTAATGCCCTTAGTAGATTGTCTGTAGGAAGTGTTACATATGTTGAGAAGGATAAGAAAGAGTTATTTCATGAGGTTCATCATCTTTCTAGATTAGGTGTTCGGTTGGTTGATTCGGATGAAGGAAGTATATGGGTTAAGAATGGTTCGAAATCTTCATTGGTGGCTGCAGTGCAAGAAAAACATAACAGGGATCCTATTTTGGTCAAGTTGAAAGAGGTAGTTCTGGATTAGAAGGTTGAGGTTTTCTCCCAAGAGGGAGATGGTATGCTTTATTGTCAGGGTAATTTATTTGTTTAGAGTATGGGTTGTTTGAGACAAAATATTAGCAAAGACGCATGGTGCGTGATATTCTATTCTCTAGGGGACACTAAGATGTATCGTGATTTGTGGGAAATCTATTGGTGGAATAGTATGAAGAAAGATATTGTAATATTTGTGGATAAGTATTTGAATTATCAGCAGGTTAAGGTTGTACACCAAAGGCCTAGTGGTACGCTTCAGGAGTTCAGCATCCCCACATGGAAGTGGGAAGTGGTGAACATGGATTTTGTGACAGGGTTACCTCATACACATTGTCAAAATAATTTGATTAAGGTAATTGTAGATAGAATGACCAAGTCAACCCATTTGTTACCAGTTCATACTTCGTATTCAGCTGAGGATTATGTTAAGACTCCATCTCATTGAATCAGTAAAGTTGCATAGGGTTTCTATGACCATTATTTCATATAGAGGTACTCAGTTTACCTCTTATTTTTGGAAGGCTTTTCAGAAGAGTCTTGGTACCTAAGTTTATCTCACTACAACTTTTCATCCTCAGATAGAAGATTAGGTGGAGAGGACCATTCAAACTTTAAAGGATATATTGATGGCTTGTGTTATCGACTTCAAGGATAAGTGGGATGACCACTTACCTTTGTTGTGTTTGCCTCCCATAACAGCTACCACTCTAGTATTTAGATGGCTCCGTTTGAGGCTCTTTATGGAAAGAGGTGTAACTCTCCTATTGGTTGGTTTGAAGTAGGTGAGGCTGCTTTGATAGGCCAAATTTAGTGTATGAGGCAATGGAGAAAGTTTAGTTAATCTGAGAAATGCTTAAGACAACCCAGAGCCAAATAAAATCCTATGTTGATGTGAGAAGATGAGATTTGGAATTTGATGTTGGTGACTTGGTTTATCTGAATATTTTACGCATTAAATCGGTGAAGATATTTGTCAAGAAAGGGAAGCTCTGTCCCTGCTATTTGTCAGGACCTGAGGCTGTCCCCTAATCACGACAATGGTATTTACAGTCCCAAAATACGACAAGCTAACCCATGAACGGGTAACTGCTATGAGTACTAAATAATATACTGATTATGAAGACATGTGAAAAATCAGGGTATAATGCCATAAGGTTTTAGAAATTAAAAACATCACTGAATCATGGTTCTGAACATATGGAAACATACCTAAAATACTGATAAAATCAACTGATAAACTGACTATCTATTTGAATGTCTGAAAGCCTCTAAAACTGACTGACTATGGAGTTGATAAGACAAAACCCCAACTAACTCTGACTGACTAAATAACTGAACTACTGGCATAATCGAATATAAGATAAACCCATCCTCTAAGGATGAGGACTCACCACTGCTGCTACTACTGATAAGTTGATCTGCCTAAGCATGGTCAAGAAACTGAGCATCTGAACCTATGATATTAAACATCATAATAAAAGAAAAGAGTATGCGATTAGTACCTTGAATGTACTGGTATGAGAGATGAGGTTAGGCTAATATGAATGGGTTCATGTGCATGAATAATAACTGACTGATTCAATATCATAAGGTAGTTGAAAATAAATACATGAGAACTGTGAAATCTATGAATGCATGACCAAGTATATAATATGATTCTGAAATGATCAGGAAGCTGAAATACTGATAACTTAATAACTGATAACACTATGCTATGGTCAAATAAACCTGAAACAAATTCTATATTGAATACTAAAATAAGACTGCGGGGGGTATCATCTAACTGATATGCCTTAATCTGAGCTAATTAGGGTCTAACCTGTAACCCTAGTTGGAAGGGTGTCAGTACCATACCACAGGTACTAACACCGGCTATGTGGTTCCACTAAAGAGTCACCCTCAACTGGCAGGTTCTTTGGTGAGATATGTGTCAACCCTCAACTGGCAGGTTAACACATCAAACTTGCGCTGGCTACATAGTTCTAGAACACAGGATTACTACTAAGAGTCACACCCTCAATTGGCAGGTGAGCCCCCATCCCTGGGTTCGCTCGGTGCAAAATCCTACTACCAACTAAACTGACTCAGATTACTGAACTGAACTAAGTTTAATTGATTATTATAACTGACTAAATGAATAATGCTCATACATATCTGAAAACCATTTTGAAAATACTGTAAACTATGTAAACAACTAAGTTTCGGGTATTCATAACCCCCAACACTAAATAGAAGTATCAATATGGACACATGAAAGCTTTGAAGAACATAATAAGGGATCATAGTTCAAAATTCATGTCTTAGGCATTTCATCAAACACTTGAAATTCATGTATTTAAACATGTGGGAATAACATAATTATAACACTAAAACCATAACTTAGGGATTTCACATGGAATTTTCTTCATTCAAACGTGTAAGGACTACTTTCAATGAAAATCACTTGTAAACATCATGTATAATTTAAATTCATAAAATCTTTATGAAGATAGCTCACTTTAAACATGTAAATTTATGAATTAAAACATAAAAATAGGTTCTTGGACTGCATGGGAGAAAAGGGCCCATGGATGAACATCAAACATACCTTAAAGCTTTAATCTTAAAAGAGAATTAACTTTCATGAAAGTTCTTGGGTGGTGAAGCTTGAATTCTTGTGTTTTCTTGAAGGGACAATGATTGAACTTGATGAATTTGGATGATGTTTAGGGTTTATTTTAGAGAGAAATTGAGGAAATTGGGCATATAATGACCTAAATGATGACTTAATCTTGTGTTTTCACGAATTGGGGCGATGGGAAAAAACAAGACTGCACCTCTAGTATTTAAATTTGTAACTGGAATGTTGTTTGGGGGCTTGGCATGATGTGATTACATGCTCATTTCTATACCCGGCGCGACGCGAGGTAATCGCGTTGAGCTGCTCGAATTAAAATCTAAACACGGCCCAAACTTCATCCGAAAAATCCAAAATTTCCCCGAGACAAGCTCCTTATACCCCTGAACATGAATTTACTCAAAAACTTACGTCTTTGGTTCAGGAAGGTCACTTTAAAAATTGTCAAAGTTAAGAGGGAAAAATTTAAACTAAATCCCCAACACTTAGCTAAATTTTTAGGTTCTAAGCCTCTTATGCATGCACTATGTGCTAAACTGAGCTAAGAGTAATACGGGGTATTACATATGTTGGCCCATATAGGATTTTGATTCATTTTGGAACGGTAACTTATGAGTTGGAGTTGCCTACAGAGTTAGCATCAGTGCATCCCATATTCCATGTCTCTTTACTAAAGAAATGTACTGGCGACCCAGCTTCAGTAGTGACTTTAGAGAGTGCGGATATGAAATATGGATTTTCCTACGAAGAAGTCCCAGTTCAGATCCTTGATCATTAGATTCATATGTTAAGGAATAAAGAGTTTCCTTGGTTAAGGTTCTATGAAAAAAATAGTCAGTTGAGGGAGATACTTGCGAAACAGAAGTAGATATGCAAACTAAGCATCCCCATATTTTCTCTAAGAATTTAGATCTTTTGTGAGGTAATGGTCTCCCTTAAATTGATTCTCTCATTTTCTATCTCAGCTATCCAACCATCCCCATATCATAGCATAAATTCAGTTAAATCCACGCATCATGTTTTAGACTCAGTTACTTAATCATGATTCAACTCATAAGTATTCAGTACATAATCTTTGTCTTATTAGTATCTAAGCTTAGACAGTTTCATTCGAGGATGAATGATCACAAGGGGGAGATATTGTAATACCCTACAAGATTCTAGAAGAGTTTCCAGCTATTCGTCCAATATTTAGAGGTGTTAATTAAAACTATGTACAAGTGACATGGACTTTTAAGATCCTAAGATTATGAACATTTTATATTTGGCCTTCCCAAGTTTGAAACATTGATTTACGAGTTGAAATATGTTCAGGGATGTTAAAAGGGTCACCGGGAGAGCTTTGAAATTTTTTGAAGGGGTTCGGGTGTTTTTAGACCACGGACACCGAATGCCTCTGTGATTTTAACGTGTCACAAATGCTGGACTTCCATTATAAATAGTGTTTCATGGAGGTTAGTCTCCGTGATACACGCCATGTCACGAAGGCTATGAAATTCTATTTTTTCATTTAAGGTTTAAGGGGGCACTTTGGTCTTTTCCCCTTCCCTATAAACCCCCAATTGTCTCTTTAAAACTGATGAAGGGCACAATTTGTGCCATTCCTCATCAGTTAACTATGTAAAATCATTGTTGATTCCCAAAAACACAAAAATTGAAAGTTTCTCCCAAGGATTCACCATTCAAGGTCCAAATTCTAAGTTTTCTTCAAGGATTGAAGAAACTCAGGTATGTGAGATATTTATCAATGGGTTCCTTCCACCCATTGAGTCCCAAGAAATCCCTTAATTTCAAGTATAAATCCTTTTTCATCTTTTCATGAAATTTTAATGTTAAGTATGAATTTACTCAATTTACTCTTAATAGTGTTAAATAAAAACCATGACATTATACTCTTACATGCTTTATAATCTCAGTCACCCATATCATGTTCAGTTGATACCATTTTAATTTATCAAGTTATGAAATAAATCATGTGATCATGTTTTCCTCATAAGCTTAACATATTACCATACTCATAATCATGGATTTCATCAGTTTAGTAAAATATACTATGTTTTGGATCTACGAATCATAAATTTCCTTACAAAATTATGATGATGTTATTGTACTAAAGTGTTGTTCAGTGTTGGTGGGATATGAACACCCGATACCTATATGTTTACACATGTTTTAGATTTTTAAGTTTTATTTCAGTTAGATCATGATTTATTATCATATTCAGATTATCATATTAATGTTGAGAAATTATCAATTACAAGTCTAGTTAACTTAAATTAGTACCAGTGTTAGTTTAGTTGGAAGTAAGATTTATCACCGAGCGAACTTAGGGATGAAGGCTCACCGCCAGTAGAGGACTGAGACCATTAGTAGTTGTCCCTAAGTTCTAGAACTATATAACCCATGTAGGTTGTGAGATGTCACCTGCCAGTAGAGAACTGACACTCTCTTAGGGGTCACTCACCAGTAGAAGACTGACACCCTAGTACTTTGAGACATCAGATTAGTGGATACACATAGCCAGTGTTAGTACTCATGGCAAGGTACTAACACCCTTACAACTGGGGTTACAGGTTGGACCCCAATTAGCTCAAATTGGGGCATGTAATTTACATGAATTCTCCCATAATTTTAGTTTAGTATTTAGATTATATCAACTTAGGTTTGCATGAACCAGTGTTCAGTTTATTAGCTACTCAGTCAGTCAATTTTACAAATTATTTCAGTACATGCTTTATTTGGTCTTGCATTCATTGTACATATTCATGTATTCATATTCAGTATCCATATGTATTTTAGTGAGTCCCTATCTCATGTACCAGTTAATTCAAAGTACTAACCGTATAATCTCTTTTGTGCTATGTTGTCTTATAACATAGGTTTGGACTCTCAGTTCCCGAATCACCCTTAGTTAGTTTAGTATCACTCAGTAGCAATTATGGTGAGTCTTTATCAATCGAGGATAAGTATTTGTAGTTACTTTTAGTGTTTCATTTATTTTATTTAGTCAAAATTAATTGGAGGTTTGACCCATCAACTCCTCATGTTTTAGAGTCTTTTAGATGTTCAAACTTGTTTTTAGTTTTATTAGTAGTTTCAGACATATTGGGTATTGTTTTAGTATTTCATCTTGATAGAGTTTTTATCAGTTTAATTCCTGGTATGATTCTTGTATTATTATTTTATTCAGTGCTAACAACAGGTACCAGATCATGGGTTAGCTTAGGGTATCTTGTGGCCTTAAGCATCGTGTTATGACTTGGGGGTAGCCGCGGGTCATGACAATGGTAGTTGGAAGAGGACGTGATTAGTTATGATGATTTAGAATCTATTTGAAATAGGTGAGGATCTCGTAATGGATGGTTTTTGTGGTACAAAAATCATTTATAGGTTATGAATGGAAGGATAAAGTGGCTAATATATAATTTAGACTTCTTTGGGGAAATCTTAGAAAGGGCGACTCAATGGTGTTTATAGAATTTTGAAGGTAGTTTAAATGTATACATGGGTAAGTAGATTTAATATAAGGAAAGAGAATATTCAAATAGACCGTAATGGGCTATATTATATTATTGAGATCGGCTATCCTAATTATATGGCTTTACTCCATTGATTCTCATTTTCTCTAGTGGCTGTAAACTAGTATAGTATGTGAGAAGATGTGTAATAAATTTAAGGTGTAGTAGTAAGGATATGCTTGTAAGTCACAATTAAGTGGAATAAGAAATTTAGCTTGATTAATTTGTCATATATTTGATGGACTAGTATAGTATGTGGGATGTTTCATTGGAAGTCCATGATTGATACTAGACAATAAATTTAGACTTTAAATGTTGATTTTGGTAAGTGGTAGCTCAAGAATAGTGATGCAAGATTTGTGGGGGTGAATTAGTAGGCTTGATATTATGTTTGAAAAAGATTAGGCTGATAACATATGGGAAAAATTGGAGTGGGTAATTGTGATATATCCATGAGTTCTAGTGTTGAAGTAGCAAATTATGAATATGTCATTAGGTAAGTAGCAACCTTAAGTTTATAAGGATAAATTATACCCAAGTTAGTATGTTTTGGTGAGGTTTTAAGTTATAAGTGATATGTGTATTTAGTTAGTGTTCTCAATTTGTTTCGTATGGAGGAGGCTAGCTACTTATTTTTAAACATTCTTTAGAATTGGATTTATAGAATTACAGATCTTGATAGACGATGTTGAGCTCGGGAAAAAGAGGTCGGTGGGGGATACTCAAATTTCTCTCACAACACCAGAGAAGGCCTCTTGGTATAGATTTAAATTCCTTTAACCTAACAAGATATGAGATTCGATGGATGATGCTAGTAAACAAAGAAGAGGAGACTAGATTGTTAAGTGTTATCTAAAGTGAGTATGGATTCCCATGAAGATGTTAGTTATAATATGATGACTTTGGAGGCTAGAGGAAGTTAAGAGTATTACCCTTGGAAGGATTTTCCTATCAAGAAGTTAGTACTTTTCCTATAATAGTTTATTTGGGTGAATCTAGCATTCATGTGTATGGTGATACCCTATTGTGCTGGGTGTTGTGCTTATAGATTTAATAAAAGGATATATTCTCAAGTCTAGGATAATGACCTTTGAGCTAAGGGAGTGATGATGAACTAAGGTTGATTTTGAATTTTCTCATGGTGATGAGATTCAGGGAAGGGTCATGATGAGATTTACTCTTATTCTCGTGAATTCCTCCAACTTCAATTTAAAAGGACATTCGAACAATGCGTTATGTGTTCATATCATGCCATGCCTAAGGTCCGAGTTATCTATAAAACTTATGTACATGCTTCAAAAATGTCTTTCAGTAACCCAATCTACCAAGTATTCAAGATCTATGTTATGACACTCATGATCCATAACCCATGTCTCACTTTATGCTTAGTTCTAAGAAACTATATTTTATATCTGTTACCGGCTCATTTTATGTCATGTATAGGCTAAAGAGATACTATATATGCAAACTCATGACCATTCTCAGTTCTTAAAATGAGAAGCAATAATCCTTGTCTTATTCCTTGAATATGTGGATCCCCGCTTTATGTTATAATACTCGTGATACATGAACTCATGTTTCTCACATTGTGTTTTGTTCTAAGAACTCATGTGTAATGCCTCATGTTTTTCCTAGTCTCTGGATAGCTTAAGACTCATCTCTCAAATCGTAAAGACTCTTACGAGTTGTATGTAGCAAGTTGTACCCATGTCAGTGTGGGATGATTTGAGTTTTGTTCAAGTTATGAATTGAACCTAGAAGTCATCAAGTAAGATACAAGTCGTATGAAGATTAGTCGTATTGTCAACATTATAGGTTTCCTAAGTTCTGTCCAGATTACGAGTAGTGGCTACAAGTCGTATAGACATGTTATGAGTCATAAGATCTGAATCGTACCCTTTGTAACGCCCTAAAATTTGGGTCCCGGGACTTCACACGGTGCTTAGGGGCGCAAGTGACCCCAAGCTAACCCTCCTACTGGCATAACTCATAAACAACTGGATAAAATGCTTAAATCTATATAAAGTTAGCGAAAATATAGAACTTCTCTGAACTTGATCAATATAAACATGAACTTTACAAGATTACAACTCTACTTTTACAAATGAAACTGAAACTGAATACATCAATTTCTACTGACTGTCTATGAAGCCTCTACTAGTACTGACATCAGATAGATGGATCATGACCTCCAGCTACCCAATCTCAATACAACTAAAGTAAGAAAAATACAACACTTCTCGAACTATATAACTGACTCATGCCCTAGAATCAAAAGGACTCATCACCTGCCGACTGAAAGCTGCGAATTGACTGAATGCGGTATCTGCGCTATAACTTGTACCTACATTATAAGGCACTGTAGCATATAGAAATATATGGGGGTCAGTACTTTAAGGAATGTACTGAGTATGTGGGGGTGCAATGCAGCATTATAAATAATATCATAAATGATTATGAAAATCATGCATGCTGACGATAACAACTTTCTTCGCTTGAATTATCTGAAATATATTCCTTGTAAATCATCAATAGTAATACAAGAATTATAAATCTCATAAATCATTATACTTAACTCAAACTCTTTAAATCATGACTTAGAGTGACTCGGTAACTCATGAAACTTGAACTCTTATGGACTTGAGAGTTTCTTATAACCGACATAACTACACCATGTGAGCTGCATGGAGTCCAACATTTTTTCCTCCTAAGGAGAGAACCCCACATTGGCGGGGGTGTCATACTCTTTCCAAGGAGTACAACCTCAATTTCTCAATCACAATCCCATACTAGGCCTCTAGCCCACAATCATCAATATCAATCCTACGGTGGCACGTAGTTTTGGGAAAATACCACATTTCTCGCTCGGTGCTAAATACTCCTCCCAGACTCAGCTCAAAATGCATTAGAAAATCCACCTTAATCAATATCAATTTATGGGTCTATTATAAATACCAAAACATAAATATATATATATCTCATCTGTAAATCATATACTCTGTGGATCCCTAACTTGACTCAAAATCAAACAATCTTTCTCAACATCAAGATGTATTAATTCATTAAGTCATGGCAACATCAATAACTTTGAGGAAATATCAAGACTCATTATAACGACTCAATCTCATGAATCAATATACTCAATAATTCAATTTGTCATAAGGAATTTTAAAGCGTGACACATGTCTTGAAAGCACTTGAAATACCAACTCATGGTAGAAACATAAAATTCACAATATTAAATATCAAGTCAAAATTTGGAAATTTTAAAATAATCATGTATCAAAAACTTCAAGAAAACATCATAGGACTCATTCTTGACTCTCAAGCTCAAATATCAATATATATATATATATTCAATAATCAACTTCTCATAGAAAAGCTTAAATCATGACTCTTATCTCAAATCATTCAGAAATCATCAACTCATAATAACGATATTCAACTCATGGCATAAGTTATCAATTTAAGAAATAAATGATGAAATAGTCATGTGTATCAATATTGAATAGCTCAAATATCATAAATCATTAATAAAGTAATTTGGGTGTAAACTCACTTTGCAAAAATCATGAACTTCAATAGTAGAAATTAAATCTTTGGGCACAAGAACGAAAGAAGTGTTCTTGCTCAAACCCCACATACCTTGATTATGGATTTAAATGAAGAAAATTGTTATAGACTCCTTTTCCACTTCTTGAGTTAGGGTTCTTGATGCTTTTGACTTGGGTACCTTGAATCTTGAACCAATTTATAAAATCTATGGTTGGATTCTTGATGTTCTTGGGAAATTTGGATTGGATTTTTGAGAAAGAAACCCTAGTTTCTTGATCTATTTCTTGGAAGAGAATGAGAGATAATGAAGGTTTTCTCCACTACTAGTATATATATGGAGGCTAAAAATGAGTGGAAAAGACCAAAATACCCTTTTAAAAACGTCCTTGAGTTGCTGGAAAAATATACTCGACGCCATCCGTGACGGGCCGTCACGAATGGTCATCACAAAAAGGGTCCAATTCTTGATTTTCTTCCCAGGACTGACGACGTTATAAGAAATGTCGTCAGAAAGTGATGACGTCGTCAAAAATGGCGTCAGAAATGTGACAGCCCATCAGAACCGTCGTCATCTTTTTCCAGCTTGACCATGTTGGAGTAAAATGGGCATAACTCTTTTCTCCAATATCGGATTTTGGATAAATTGGTATCGTTGGAAAGTTAATTCAATTATATATCTTTTGATAGGTCATGAGCTGAAAAATTCCAAGTATAATGAGAGATATGCTCATTTGAAGTTGACTATACCAATATCCTTCCCAAGAATTCAATCGGTAAGGAATGTTTTGATTCACCCAATCGTTAGGACATCTTTAAGGATTTAATACACACCATACTCGATTAGAAAACAACCAAATCACTATAATTTATTTCTCAAGATCTTGATTCATGGTTGCACTATTGGTTCGAGTCTCGGGGGATTACAAAATGGCTCTAACTTCCTCACCGGGTGTTCGATTCGGGTGAATCTTATGTCGATGGAAAGCTTATACAATTCTCCACATGATAGAGAGTAAAATTTAGGGAAATATAACATGATATAAATAAAAATCAATTTTTAAGTCATCCATATTCACTCAAAAGATGGATTTAGGCTTAAGAAACGATCTGGGTATTACACCCTTACCAGTAAACAATCCAAAAATCAAGCCTCATTTTTTGATAGATCTATAAGTTACTTGGACATATTTTAAGTCCTCAAATATCTCTTAGCTCATGAACAAGACAAAACCTCCCTTAGCGATTAAATTCTTGGGATGTACATAACTATAGTCATCTTCAAATGATCATAACTTTTGTTTTATTAAGAATTTTTGATCTCAAGACCCACCAACAGATATGCAATTTAATTATATTTCCAACGATACCAATTTCTCCTTAATCTAATTTTGTGGAGAAAAGTTAGGCCAAAATACTGAAGCACTCTTAAGTTGTATCGCACACTATCCCGCATATGAGTTGCCAAGTCTAACTCGTACCCGGACCATACGAGTTGTATGGTAGACCCATAAGGACTGTCGAGAATTGTTTGTAAAGTTTATTTTAAGGTATTTTTAGTCTTTTATCCTTTTATAACTCCCAAGCCACAATATTTAACCTCCAAGGGGCATTACTTTGCCTCTATTTCCATTGATTAAACAACATAAACTTCTCATTCCACTCTCAAGAACAAGATTAGGGTTTCTTCTCAAGATTATCTCCCAAGTTTCAAGATTCAAATTCATGAATATCAAGAACATCAAGATTAGGGTTCCTCACCCAAAAGAATTCAAGCCTCCCTTCTCAAGAATAAGAAATTCAAGATATCTTCTTCAATAACTCATGAATTCAAGTTCCAATTTTAAGGTTTCTTCAAGAAATCAAGAAAATCAAGAAACTCGAGTATGTGGGGTATTCATTTATGGATCCCTTTCACCCATGGAGCCCCAAAACCCTTTCCTTTCAATTAAAGATTGAATTTCTATCACTATGATATTTTATATGTTTAAGAAAGATTGAATTTCATGTTCTAATGGTGATTTTAATTCAATTCCGCCCATGTATGATCCCATGCAAGATTTTAAATTCCTCATGCTATGAATTTATGTTTTCCATGCTTTATTCAAGTGAATTCCATAATAGATCCAGAACTCATGATTTATATCAACATTTTTATGCTTTAAAATTCATGTTATCCCCATGTTTGATGAAATGCCCATGTCTTGAGTTAAACCATGATTCAATACTACAGTTTGAGTTTAAATTTCATGTTTTAATGATCACTCAGTGTTAGTGGGTTATGAACACCTGATACCTATGTGGTTTTACATGATTTCTGTTTTTAAGTAGTGAGTTAAGCTGACCATAATTTTTAATATCATATTTAGAACACCATGATCATGTTGAGAATTATCAGTTTATATGTTTATGATTACCTCAGAATTCGTATACACTGTTATTTTCAGAATACCATGACCTGAGCTTATTAGTTATCAGTGCATACACCAGTTAGTATTTCAGTGCCTTTCAGTTAGGAGTAGGATTTAGCATTAAGCAAATGCAGGGATGACAACTTCCCTGTCAGTTAGGAAGAGTCATTAATAGTAGTCCCTATGTTCCAGAACTACGTAGACAGTATAGGATATAAGGGGTCACCTATCAATTTAGGATTGACTTCCTCTCATAGGTCACCCGTCAGTTTAGGCTTGACTCCCTGGTCCTTCGGGACATCAGTTTAGTGATCACTACAGTTTATGTTCTATTCTGATGGCATGGATAGAACAACCATCCCTAACATGGATCAGACATTGGACTCCATGATATCTCACATGGTTTATGTCAGTTATATGATAACTCCCACTGTTTTAGCATAATATTCAGTGTAGTTCTAGCTCAGGTTTGCTTGACCAAAGCATATAGATACTTAGTTATTTAGTTATCAGATTTTAGTCTTTCAGTTTAAAGACTATTTTAGAAACATGTATATGCTTGGTTTTGCATTCTCAAATATTATAGTTTTCATGCATTCATGCTCAGTTATCTCATGTTGTTTAGTTAGTCCTTATCTCATACGCACAGTACCCCACAGTTTTAGTCCAATTATTCAGATGAAGTACAATTCAGTTTTAGAAGATCCGTATTCATATATCCACTACTCAACATACCGATGTTAGTTATCCATTTTCTTAGATTTCAGTTATTCGGTCACAGACATTAGTCATTCAGTTAAACAGATCTACTTAGTACATGTTATGTTGGTTTTTTATGTTTATTCGTTCATGTTCAGTATATTTGAATGTTTAGACCCTTGCGTTAAGTCAGTTTCCACTACATAATTTTAGGCCCAGTATTCATACATAATTCTCAGTACAACTTTTATAGAATATTCAGCCTTATAAGAGAATTGCTTACAACATTTATGTTTCTACCGCCTCTTAGCTTATAGAATTATTTTCAACTCATGATCTATAAATTCTCTATGATTTATAGTTTTCACCTATTGTCAGGTTTCAAATGAATATTTCAGCAAATAACTTATATCCTTAGTTTTATAGCATGTTTGAAATATTTCCATGATTTAGTGAATATCTCCATATACTTAGTACATTCTAACGTACTAACCAGATATATTCATTTGTGGATACATCCTTCATAAAGTAGGTACCATATGTAGCTCTTACACTAGGGTTAGATAGTTTGCAACTTTCAGCCAGCAAGTGATAAGTTCTCCTATTTGAAGAACTCCAAATAGTTGTAGATCATGTACTATATTTTTTATTTTCCATATGTATTGATTAGTGGTGGTTGAAAGCATATCCCATCTATCTATAGTCAGTATAGTAGAGGCTTCATAGATGTAAATTAGAGTCAGTCATGTAATTTGAGTTTCTTTCTTAAGTTTTATCATGATGTAAACAATATCAATATTAACTTTATTCAAACTTTTCATAAGTATGTTTCCGCTCAGCAAATTAAGTTATGTTTTACATATTAAACCAATTGTTCAATAGTATGACAGTTCATGGGTTATCTTGGGATTACTTGTGGTTCCAAGCATCGTATTACAACTAGGGAGTAGTCTCGGGTCATGACATCATGGTATACAATATTTATTCTTGAAGAACCTTCTATTTATAATCTATTTGGTTGTTATATGAAGAACTTCATGCCTATTTTATCATATCCTATATCACAGGCCCCACCTTGAGATGCGCAACAAATATAAGTCATAATTGAATAATGTCACTCCCATTCTTGATGCTTGTACTCTAGTCTCTCAATGACCTTATGTTAGGATGATAGTGGTTATGAAGGCATAGTAATTCTTTAGATAAGAGAGTAAATATTCATTATTGTGTAAATTTTGGTGTGAATACTCGAGCTAAAGTTAAAGATGAAGTGGAAGAGAGATGAATTTTGTTATGTTAAATGGTAAGGAAATGGATATGTGGTGAAAATCTTTGTGAAAGTGATTGAAGTTGCTGGTTTTTGGTATGGAGATCAATAAAATGGGTGTAGTATAGATAGTCTTGAATGTTTTGATTGATAGGTACACAATCATTGTTCTATGTGACTAGTGCTCCTTGATTAAGACCTGAGTTTATTTGATTATAGTGATAAGATGGAGTAGTATTGTAATATCCAGTATTTTCCTAGCTCACTCTAGCTCTCAGTACATGAGAATTTCTGTATAAAAATTTCAATACACTTAGAATTTTCCAGATTAAGACATACTAAAGTGTAGGAAATTCAGTCATCTTTCCAACGATATAAAGTTTGCCCAAATCCGATACTCAGGTGAGAAGTTATAGCACTTTTAGTGAAGCAGACTGCGAAAATGAGAAACACTGAATCATGGTGAGAGTCAAAAGGGGATTCATCATTTTCCAGTGTGCCATCGCGAAATCACCGCATCACGCAGATGTGTTATTTGGCATTCATCCTTTTCCAGTGAACCCAACACGATTTTATCCCATCGCGCCAAGAGAAAAATTTGCATTCAGTGAGGCACTGTGATGGCGCCGCGTCACGCCAAAAGTCCAGTTCCCAGCTATCCATTTACTATGGTGCAACGCGATAGCACCGCATCACGTCATTGGTAAAAATGAGAGTTTTCCATTTTCCAGTGGGCCGACGCAATTGTACCGCATCGCGCTAGCATGCAAAATTGGGATTTTCAGCTTCTACGATTTAATTTCAGGGACCGTTTGGTCAATTACCAAAACCCCTAATCTATCTAAACACATTAATTAACCCTAATAACCTAGTTAAGTCATTAGCAAAACCCTAAGTATGTTAGGTGTTCACCCATGGGCCCTTACCACCCATGGAGTCCAAGAACTCTTTTTTCAAGAATACAAGTTTTTGGATTTAGGATTCCCATGCTTGAATTAGGTTGTATGCATGTTCATGATATTTTTTGAGTTTCAATCCATGATTAAATACAAGTATCATGAAATTCAGATAGCATGTGTGGTGAATTATGTGATTTTCATGTTAAATCCTTGAATTTACAAGTTGAATATTGTAGCCATGATATTTATATATGTTTATTATTATGTGAAATAATTATGCTCCCCAAGTGTTTGTTAGAATGCCTATGCAAATTGAATAGTGCAATTACGACAAGTTAACATGTGTTCCTATTCATGTACAAGTTCCTTCCTTGCAAGTGTTTGACAAAATATCTCAATGAATGAATCATGACTATGTGACTAGCTAGTATGCTTTCAAGATTATGCCATTTCCTACTATTGATGCTATCGAGTCCTGGGGGTATTTAATACCCAAAATCTAGCTGTTTACCTAGAAATACAGTAGCTACAGGATAGTCTCAGTAATTTTATGAACAGTAGTACTGGGTCAGTTACAAAACTCAGTGAAACTCAGTCTAGTTTAGTTCAATCTAATAATCAGTGTCATTCAGTTGGGAGTATGATTCAGCACCGAGTGAACCCAAGGATGGGGGCTCACCTATCAATAGAGGGTGTGATCCTTAGTAGCAGTCCTTGTTTTCTAGAACTACATAGCTAGTGTAGGTTGAGATATTAACCTACCAGTTGAGGGTTAATGAGGTTTTTACCTTCCAGTTGAGGGTAATACCGCTCTTATCAGGGAACCTGCCAGTAGAGGGTGACCCTTAGTCTTTTGGGAAGATATTTCAGTGGATCCACACAGCTAGTATCTGTACCCGTGGCATGGTACTCACCCTTCCAACAGGGGTTGCAGGTTGGACCCCAATCAGTTTAGAGAGGGGCATGTCAGTTAGATGATTACCTCCCAGAGTTTCAGTTTCAATCTCAGCATAGAACTCAGTAAAGTTCTACAGAATCAGGACTTTCAAAAATAGTCACCCAGTTATCAGTAATCTCAAATATCAATTACTCAATTATTAGAAATCAGTACTTAATTCCAGTATAAATCTCAGATACAGTAATATGTACATGCACAGTATTACATAATCAGTGTTTACAAAAGCTTCAGTTATCCATGTACTCTCATTTAGTTATATTCATATCACTCAGTCAGTTACTGTTCATGCATATGAACCCATACATATTAGCCTTACCTCATTTATCATACCAGTACATTCCATATACTAATCGCATACTCTTTTCTTGCACTATAATGTCCCTTATCATAGGTTCGGACGCTCAAGTTCCTGACCGTGCTTAGTCAGATTTAGTTAGCAGTAGAAGATTCAGTGGTGAGTCCTCATATATCAAGGATATTTTTTTATTTCAGTATTACAATAGATGAAGTATTTTATTAGTTGGAGTTAGTTGAGGGCTTATCCCATTAACTCCACTTTCATACATTTCAGTTAGAGGCTTTTCAGCCTAGACTAGTTCAGACAGTATTCAGTTTTCAGATATTATTATCAATTTCTATATTTATCAGTATTCAGATTATGAACCTTATGGCACTTCAGCCTCACTTTTGCATTATTTTAGTATTAATATTCACTGCTCACAGCAGGTACCAGTCATGGGTTACCTTGTGGTCCGTCTAGGTCGTAAGCACCGTGTGGCATCTGGGGTGCAGACTCGGGGCGTTAAAAACTTGGTATCACAGTTTAAGGCTTAACAGAGTCCTAGGGAGTCTAAAAACCACGTCAAGTAGAGTCTTATGCATGGGTGTGTAGCGTGACACACTTTTGGACAAGAGGCTATAAGGCATTTTTAGGAAAGTTTCCCTTCTTTCAGTATTCATGTTGTGTGAGTAAGCATGAGCTCAAGTTAAAATCTCTGTCTAATTCATTCCTTCCTTCCATTTACATAACATGCCTCCCTAAAAGACCAATGGAAAAAAAACATGAAACCAGCCAACACCTCCGCCCGTTCAGACAGATCCTCTGGACGAGTATGTTTCCCATGTAGAATTTAGAGCAGCCTTCACCACTCTAGACCATTCTATAGCAGACAATAGGTCCAGAATAAGCAATTTCATATCTAGGGTGTCAGAGAGTGTGGTCAAGAAGTGTAGGACTGCAATGTTGATTAGGAAACTGGACATATCCAGGGTAATGGTCTATGCTCAGCAGATAGAAGATGCTAAGAATAAGGAGAGAAAGAGAGAGGTAAAATAAGAGAGCTAGAACAAATAGCTTTAATTTCACTCAGCCTAGTTAGAAGGCAGTAGTTGTTCCCAGTTTTATCCAAAATCTTCAGTTCCATCTCTGTACTCGGCCAGTGTTCCAGTACCTAAGTTATAAAATGGTAACAAAGATAGGGTGCCAGCCTCTAAGTCTTAGGGTAGTGTTAGCAGTGCTCGAACAAATCCTCTTTGCTAGAAATATGGCAGAAATTATAAGGGTATTTGCAGAGGTGGCAGTGATGTATGTTTCAGGTATGGTAAGCCAGGCCGTAGAATCAAAGATTGTCCTTATCCAGGTTCAAAAAGTCAGTATAATCATCTCTCAACTCAGTTCGATCGCCCAAATAAGCAGGGTACCACTAGTGGGCAACACCCAAATAGGCTCTATGTACTTTAGTCCTGATAAGATCAGGAAAGTTCTCCTGATGTGGTCACTGGTATGTTACAGATCTTCCATTTGCATGGTTATGCCTTATTAGATCCAAGAGCTTCTCTATCTTTTGTAACTCCTTACATAGCAGTCAACTTTGAAGTCATACCCAAAATCTTAATAGAACCTTTCTCAGTATCTACCCTAGTGGGTAAATCTATCATAGCCCAGCGGGTATACAAGAACTGTTCGATTATGATATCTCAAAAAGTCACTTTAGCAAACTTAGTAGAGTTAGAGATGATGGATTTCGTCATTATTCTCTATATGGATTGGCTCCATTTATTCTATGCGTCAGTTGACTATAGAAACAAAGTTGTTCATTTTTAGTTTCTAAATGATCCAGTCCTTGAATGGAGGGGTAGTACCATAACGCTTAAGGGACAGTTGGTTTCATACCGTAGAGCGAGAAAAATGATATCCAAGGGGTGTGTCTATCATCTTATGCGAGTCAAATACTCTAGTTCAGAGTCTCCTAGTATTGAGTCAGTTCCAGTAGTAAATGAATTCTAAAATATGTTTCCCAATGATCTTCTTAGAGTTCCTCCTGAAAGGGATATTGACTTCAGAATAGACCTTCTTCTAGACACTCAACCTATATCTATTCTGCCATATAGAATGTCTCCAGCTAAACACAGAGAGTTAAAAGAACAGTTAAAGGACCTTTTAGACAAGGGGTTCATCAGGCCCATCATTTCCCCGTGGGGTGCACCAGTCATATTCGTGCGTAAGAAAGATAGTTCACTCAGAATGTGTATAGACTACCGTCAGTTGAGCAAAGTTACCATCAAGAACAAATGCCCACTTCTTAGAATTGATGACTTATTTGACCAGCTTCAGGGCGCTAGTTACTTTTCTAGGATAGACCTCAAATTAGGCTATCATCAGCTCAGAGTCAGAGAATATGACATTTCAAAAATAGCTTATCGAACTCGGTATGGTCACTTCGAGTTTCTAGTCATGTCCTTTGGTCTCACACATGCCCCATAAATCTTCATTGATGACATTCTTGTCTATTCCCACAGCAAGAATGATCACACAGATTACCTCAAAATAATACTTTAGTGTTACAACCCGAACTAGGGCCTGGCCGTGACGGATATCCCGAACCCTGAGGGCTCGAAACGTCCCTCTCTATCTGGTAAGCATGCACACATTCATATAAATAAAGAAGATGCGGAAACATAATCTTCTACAGAAACATGGTCAATTCTAAATTCAGCATAAGTATGAATATTAAAAATCAACTACATCTAATAACATCTGACTCAGTCTACGAAATCTCTACTACAGGAAAATATGACAATTGTCTGAAAACTGGGACAAGGACTCTAGTAGAACAAAATGATAATAAGGGACATAATATGAAAGCTGGGCCTTCTGGAATAGAGAAGTCTCACCAACTAATCACTGCAACTCTGTCTGACAAATCTACTGCCTTTCTGGACCCCTAGACTGAGCCTCAGAACCTAGAGGGAGGAGGGGGGGGTCAATACAGATGTACTGGCATATAAAGAAATTCAAAATAAAGCTTATATGTAAATAAAATCGTTTGGGAAACAACTTTGTGAAAACATTATACATCAAGTGGCTTTCGAAACACATGGGCGCATTTCTGAAAAACATGTAACCTGCATGTCAATGCAAGTTCTGATCTGTATATTACTTTTGAGTTAGGTGGCACTCCCCTATAATTCTGATATTCCACGGGCGGTATGGAGTCCTCCATTGACTCGGTGGGGAAGCCCCCAACTCAAGTGTGCCGCAAGGGTTGGAGTTCCAGAATTTGATACGCCACAGGGCTCTAGGCCAGTGTAATAAATAAACCCGGATCGGCAAATCACTGTTTTGGGCATTGAGTTATTTGATACTCACGCCTTCTTTGGGGAACCACCTAAACTCTCTTTATGCCCAATTTTATGATGTTCTAAATAATGAATGTTTATAGTTTCAACATCTGAAAAGTCTGATTTCAAACATGCATTAAATATGTTCTGAATTATCATGGCATAATCTAAATTGGTGTCGTCACACCAAGAATTGCAAGTCCTATTTCTGAGCCATATTTCATTATGCATAATTCTTTCATTAAAACTCAGTTCAGACCACCCAAACATGCAAACAATATAAACGATTTTATGTTCTGAGAACACAAGTCAAAACTATGCTGAGATTGTTCAAACATATGGTGGTCATGTGCTTTTGGAAAAATCTTTCACTCTTTCATTATATGAATATTTTCAACATTTATTAATATACACAACCCTCTCTTTTGAATTCAAAACTATAAATCAATTTGTAGCATTAATCAAGATATTTTATATCATGCTTTTCAAGATACATTCAAAATAATCCATATCATTAGAAAATTGGGAAAATCATACCAAGAGAGGGATTCATGTGCGTCATGCTCTCAATTCATTCATAAATCATAAACCATATACATACGTATATATAATTTCTAATCAATTTGGGAAAGGTCAAAAGACCAAACAATACCGTCAAGATTTCTAAAATATGAATGTATTCATAAATCTGAAAACCCCTTTCTTAAAATCATGATTTCTATGCCCATGAGATCTTTAGGAAAACCCCGCGTACCTCAAAATAGAAAAACAATGGGTGTTTCTAGAGTCCTATGATCTGGGGATTTTGAATCTTCAATCGATTTTGAAAACCCACGGCTGAATCTTGAGTTTCTTGAAGTTCTTATTTGAAGCTCTAGAGAAGATTCTTAATGATTTTGATGAAAGTAGGGTTAAGTTGCTCAAACATACCCTAAATCCTTTGTTTGGATGGTTTTAAAGGCTAGGTAAAAGTCAAAATTATCCTTAATGACTCCTAAATGGAACTAGAAATTTGAACTTAAAAACCCGATTTCGGGTGCCACCGTGATGCGCCACAATCGCGATGGTCTACTGAAATTTGACGAGTGGGAAATTGAGTGCCTCCATGATGATCCACCATTGTAGAGCATCACTGGAATTTGATGATTGTCAATTTGACCCTCTCCGCGATGCGCTAGACACCAAAATGACGATGTTTACGACTGGAAGTTTAAATTATTCATAACTTCTTCTTCGAGAGTCCGTTTTGGACGAATCTTATATCGTTGGAATGATAATTCAGTCATCTACATAATGAAAGGTTCAAATATAGGAAATTACATATTAAAATTAATTTAGTTCATTCTAAAAGCTAATTCTTAGACTTTCCATGGATGGAATTTAGCTAAGAAGACGTCGGGGTGTTACATTTAGACCCTCAGAGCCCATCAGTTATTCTCCAAATTTAGTAAGTGCAAATTTTGGCTAAGGTCAGTAGCATTCCTTGGTCATATTATTTCCGGTGATGGCATTAGAGTTTATCCTCAAAAGACCGAGGCTGGGAGAAACTATCCTAGACCCATTTCTCCATCAGATATCAGGAGTTTCTTGGGTTTAGCTAGCTATTACTGATGGTTTGTTGAAGGGTTTTCATCTATTGAATCCCCCATGTCCATATTGACTCAAAAGAAAGTCAAGTTTTAGTGGTCAGATTCTTGTGAGAAGAGTTTTAAGGAGTTAAAGACTCGACTCACTACAACCCCAATTTTGATATTACTAGATGGTTCAGATGGGTTTGTTGTGTACTGTAATGTATCTAGAGTAGGTTTGGGTTGTGTCCTAATGAATAGAGGTAAGGTCATAGCCTATTCCTCTATACAACTTAAGCCCCATGAGAAGAATTATCCTATCAATGATCTTGAATTAGCAAATTTTGTGTTTGCCTTAAAAATTTAGAGGCATTATTTGTATGGGTTGCATGTTGATGTGTTCACAGATCACAAAAGTTTGCATCATGTGTTCTCTCAGAAATATTTGAATTTGCATTAGAGAAGGTAGTAAGAATTATTGAAAGATTATGATATGAGTGTTTTATATCATCCGAGCAAGGCCAATGTAGTGGAAGATGCTCTCAGTAGGTTGTTTATGGGTAGTATTGTTCATGTTGCGGATGGTAAGAAGAAGTTAGTTTAGGAAGTTTATCAACTTGACCGACTAGGTGTTCGCTTAGTCGATTTAGTAGAGGGTAGGGTGTAGGTGAAGAATAGTTTAGAATTATCTCTAGTTTTCTAAGTGAAAGAAAAGTAGGACAGAGATCCCATCCTAGTTAAGTTGAAAAAGACAGTCAGAGATCAGAAAGTACAGGCTTTCTCCTAAGGGGAAATGGTGTATTGCGTTGCCAGGGTAGACTGTGTATGCCGTGTGTTGATGAGTTAAGGCAATGAATTCATATAGAAGTGCATGGTATGCATTACTATATTCATCCAGGGGCCACTAAGATGTACCATAATTTGTGAGAAATCTATTGATCGAGTGGGATGAAGAGGCATATCACTGAGTTTATAGCTAGGTGATCAATGTGTCAGCAAGTTTAGATTGAGCACCAAAAATCTAGTGGGTCCATGAAGGAGTTCAGTATTCCAACATGGAAATGGGAATAAGTGAACATAGTCTTTGTGATGGGTTTGCCTCGTACTCGTCATCAACGTGATTCAATTTGGGTCATTGAAGATAGGATGACCAAATCAACCCATTTTTTACCAGTTCATAACTCTTACTCAGTTGAGGACTATGCCAGGCTCTATATCAGAGAGTTGGTCAGGTTGCACGGAGTCCCAATATCCATTATTTCAGATAGAGGTACCCAGTTTACCTCTTATTTTGGGAAAGCTTTCAAAAAGGGTCTTGGTACCTAAGTTTACCTCAGTACAACTTTTCACCCTCAGACAGATGTTCAAGCATAAAGGACCATTCAGACTCTAGAAGATATGTTAAGGGCGTGCGTTGTTGATTTTAAAGGTAGTTGGGATGGCCACTTTTCTTTGATCGAATTCACATATAATAACAACTATCATTCTAGTATTTAAATAGCTCCATTTGAGGATCTTTATGGTAGGAGATATAGATCTATAACTTGTTGGTTTGAGGTAGGTGAGGCCATAGTAGTAGGGCATAATTTATTGTTTGATGCCTTAGATAAGATTCAGCTGATCAGAGAAAGGCTTAGGGTAGCCCAGAGCCGACAGAAATCGTATGCAGATGTGAGAAGAAAGTATCTCGAGTTTGAGATTGGTGATTTTGTGTACCTAAAAATTTCTCCCATGAAGGGAGTGAAAAAGTTCAGAAAGAAGGGGAAGCTCAGTCCTCGATATGTTGATCCTTACAGAATTCTCAGTTATTTTGGAAAGGTAGCTTACGAGCTTGAGTTGCCGTCAGACTTAGCTTCAATGCACCTATTATTACATGTGTCCTTGATAAAGAAATACATTGGCGACCCAGTAGTTGTAGTCTCCTTAGAGGGCGTAGATATTTAGAATGATCTCTCTTTCGAAGAGGTTCCAGTCCAAATCCTTGATTGTCAGATTCGTAGACTAAGAAACAAAGAAGTTTCCTTGGTCAAAGTTCTCTAGCGGAACTAGTCCATTGAGAGAGCTACTTGGGAAACATAAGCTGATATGCAGATCAAGTATCCTTACCTTTTCTCTGTATACTTAGACTCAGCTTGAGGTAATAGTCTTCCTAAGATTTACTCAGTTCCATGTTCAGTTACAGTTACAAACTTGGTATCAGTTACCATTGCATATCATCTTTATAACAGTCATGTATTCATGAATCTATTTCAGTCATGTATTTCATGCTTTAGTATGTAAACTCATTCTATCAGTATTTCTCAGCTTAATAAGTCTCATTCGAGCAAAATAATCCCAAGAGGGAGATATTGTAATACCCCATATTTTCCTAGCTCAGTCTAGCTCTCAATACACGAGAATTTCTATATAAAAATTTCAATACACTTAGAATTTTCCAGTTTAAGACTTACTAGAGTGTAGGAAATTCTGTCAGCTTTCCAACGATATAAAGTTAGCCCAAATTCGATACTCGGGTGAGAAGTTATAGAACTTTTAGTGAAGTAGTCTACCAAAATGAGTAGCACAACATCGCGGTGAGAGTCATAATGGAATTCATCATTTTCTAGTACCATTTAGATACCACCGCGTCCCACAGATGTATTATTTGGCGTTCATCCTTTTCCAGTGAACCCAACGCGATTTCATCACATCGCGCTAAGGGCCAAATTTGTGTTCAGTGAGGCACCACGATGGTGCCGCATCACACCAAAAGTTCAGTTCCTACCATTTCCAGTGGTGCAACACGATTGCACCACATCATGTCGGTGGTCAAAATGGGAGTTGTTCATTTTCTAGTAGGCCGACGCGAATGTACCATGTTGCGTCGGCACGCAAAATAGGGATTTTGAGCTTTTGCGATTTAATTTCAGGGAGTGTTTGATCAATTCCCAAATCCCCTAATCAGTCTTAACATGTTAATTAAACCCTAATAACCTAGTTAAGTCATTATTCACTCAATTTCCCCAAAAATCATGATCATTCTCTCAATTAGCAAAACCCTAACCTTCAAGAATCAAGAACAATCTCTAGAAAACCATCAAGAATCTTCAAGAATTAAACCTCCCAGGTATGTTAGGTGTTCACCCATGGGACCTTACCATCCATGGAGTCCAAGAATCCTTTTTCAAGAATACAAGTTTTCGAAGTTTAGATTTCCATGCTTGAATTAGATTGTATGGATGTTTATGATGTTGTTTGGGGTTCAATCCATGATTAATTACAAGTATCATGAAATTAAGATAACATGCGTGGTGAATTATGTGATTCTCATGTTAAATCGTTGAATTTACAAGTTGAATGTTTTAGCCATGATATTTATATATGTTTATTATTATGTGAAATAATCATGCTCCCCAAGTGTTTGTTAGAATGCCCATGTAAATTGAATAGTGCAATCAAGAGAAGTTAGCATGTGTTCCTATTCAAGTACAAGTTCATACCTTGCAAGTGTTTGACAAAATTTCTCAATGAATAAATCATGACTAAGTGACTAGCTAGTATGCTTTCAAGATTGTGCCATGTCCTACTATTGAAGTTATCAAGTCCAGGGGGTATTTAATAACTGAAATCTAGATGTTTACCTAGAATTACACTAGCTATAGGATAGTCTCAGTAATTTCACAAACAGTAGTACTCAGTTAGTTACAAAACTCAGTCCAGTTTAGTTTAGTCTAATCATCAGTGTCATTCAGTTGGGAGTATGATTCAGCACCAAGAGAACCCAAGGATAGGGGCTCACAGACCAGTAGAGGGTGTGATCCTTAGTAGCAGTCCTTGTGTTCCAGAATGATGTAGCTAGCGTAGGGTTGATAAGGTGTTTACCTACTAGTTGAGGGTAATAATGCTCTTATCAGGGAACCTGTTAGTAGAGGGTGCCCCTTAGTCCTTTGGGATGATATTTCAGTGGATCCATACTACTATTGTCTATACCCATGGCACTATACTGACACCTTTTCAACTGGGGTTATAGGTTGACCCCAATCAATTTAGAGAGGGGCATATCGATTAGATGATTACCTCTCATATTTTTAATTTCAGTCTCAGCATAGAGCTCAGTTCAGTTTTACAGAATCAGTACTGTCAGAAATAGTCACCTAGTTATCAGTAATTCAGTTATCAGTAATCTTAAATATCAATTACTCAGTTATCAGAACTCAGTACTCAGTTCCAGTATAAATCTCAGACATAGTATATATGTACATGCACAGTATTTTATAATTAGTGTTTACAGTAACTTCAGTTATCCGTGTACTCTCATTTAGTTATATTCATATCACTCAGTCAGTAATTGTTCATGCATATGAACCCATGCATATTATCCTTTCCTCATTTAGCATAACATTACATTCCACGTACTTATAGCATAGTCTTTTCTTGTACTATGATGTATCATATCATAGGTTCGAATGCTTAGGTTCCTAACCATGCTCAGTCATATTCAGTCAACAACAGTAGATTCAGTAGTGAGTCCTCATATATCGAGGATATTCTTTTATTTCAGAATTATAGTAGATGCATTATTTTATTAGTCGGAGTTACTTGGGGGCTTGTACCATCAACTCCACTTTCATACATTTCAGTTAGAGGATTTTCAGACTAGACTAGTTCAGACAGTATTCAGTTTTCAGATGTTATTATTAGTTGCTATATTTACCTGTATTCAGATTATGAACCTTATGGAACTTCAGCCTCACTTTTGCATTATTTCATTATTAATATTAAGTGCCTAATGCAGGTACCAGTCATGGGTTAGCTTGTGGTCCTTCAGGGTTGTAAGAACCATATGGTGTCCGGGGTACAGACGCGGGGCATTGCAAGTATTTTTTTAGGGATGTAATGTATAGGGACCCTTAACTTAAGCTAGCACATTCTAAATGTGGGTTAGGCGTCAATATGGAAGCACTGTGCAGTGAGACTTGGGATCTTATAGTTATGTGTTTTATAGAGAAATTGTAAGTTGGAGATGCTGAAGTCTGTTATCATAGTAGAATGCATAGTTAAGAAGTGTTTATAAATTTAGGGGTTATTGGTCGTATCATTTATGATAGAGAATATGTAATACCCCAAAAATCTAAGCCAATATTACAACTATGCTTCAAGTATATGCAAAATCAAAAATCATGTTATGGTAGTTTTTTAATTTTTTTATACATATATTAAGGCCCCAAATAACTCTTAGCTCATAGACAAGTCAAAATATCTCTTACTGATTGAATTTTTTAGAAGAACATTGCTATAGTCAACTTCAAACGAACATAAAATCTATATTACAAATGTTTTTGAGATTAAGACCCACCAAATGATAGATAACTAAATTATCTTTCCACGCATCCATTCTTGCCTTAATCTTATATCACAGTAAAATGTTATGGCAAATTTACTGAAGCATTATCAAAGATGGCAGTGATGATGACTCAGATAACGAGTCCTTATCAGACCACTATGAGTCATATGGTGACTCATCGTGATAGCAGTGGGAACTAAAATTTTATTTCCAGATGATGACTCAGGCCACCACTTATTCCTAGACCCTACGAATCGCCACCAAACTTGTCGGGACTAATACCAACAAGTTTTCAGATGATTATAAAAGGGTTGTTTGATCTTCTCCCTCTCTTTTAACACCAAAAATATGTAGTTTCACCTTTTACAAGAGGTATAAGTCTGTTTAACTACCCCAAATCATTCATTATTTTCCCCAAGCTCATCCTAAGCCAGAAAATTAAGTGATTCAACTCTCAAGCAAGCCTAAGCCTAGGATTTCACTCAAAACAAAATTATCAAGGTTTCAATACAAAATTTTATCAATTCAAGTATGTGGGTTTTTAATAAGACATTTATTTAATCCTTATTCCCAAATCTTAGTTTTTAAAAATAAATTTCAGTTATGATTTCTATGAACTTGTTATCTAGGATTAATACCTAATTATTCAAAATTTTTGAAAAATTGATTCTATCATGTTGTTTTATTATCATAGTCCCCATTTAATGTTATTATGCATGATTTTCATGGCTTTAACTCAGTTATTTTAATATGTGATAGATTATGCATATTTTATAGATTTCAACCTTTTTACAAAATGAATCACGCAAGACTAAGTGGATTTGAGTCTATATTAGTTGACATACCATGTTTTCCTAAAAAATTTAGTATCTTTACCTACTTATAATTATGAACTCTCATCATATTGATAAATTTATTATTTTGGCCTTAAGTCATGAAATTTGCCTTTTTCCTTTCGAGCATTAGATTGTCATTATTAGGTGTATTCTTCATATATGGAGGGTTATGAACACCCGATGAACTAGGATATCATACATTATCAGTCAAACACTCATTCCTTCATTTTTTATGATTTTGAATACTTATAGACAAAGAACTTACATTTCAACCTTAGGACTTCATTTTATTGAGCTATTCAATATTTCAGTTTATATTCAATTGGGAGTAGTACTTGACACTGAGAGGATGCAGTTATGGAGGCTCACCCGTTATTTAGGCTAAGACCTTTAGTAGAAGTCCTTAAGTCCCAAAACTATGACACCACTGTAGTTTCTAAAAGGTCACTCATGAGACCTGGCCTAACACCTTAGTTCTTTTGGAGATCAATTTAGTGGTACCACATCAGATCATCCTTTATGCCTTGGCAAGGTATATTCGGCCTTTTTGACGGGGTTTATACATCAAACTCTATATTTATATCACATGGTTATATGTCGGTTAATAGTATCTCCCACATTCAAACTCAGTTATTACCTAAACTTGTAATTAGTTTATTTAGTACAATATTGATTAGTTACATATTTATTTACTTGGTCATAGTATCTGTTCACATCCCATAGTTTTAGACCCAGTATTCATGTATAACCCTGAGTTTTGTTTTACTTTCTTTTATACTATAAATTTTCAGATTATCACTGCACATCATTATATATGTATTTTATATAGGGTAATTGTACTACAGTTAAGCTCCATGCATTCAATTTGCAGTCAAGTTCATCTCTTTATTTTAGTTAGTATTCAGTGTTTTTTTACAATATATTCAGCATTAAGTTGCATGCTTTAAATGCATATTTTAGCTAATGGCTTATGTCCCCAGTTTTAAAGTATGTTTTAAGTTTTTCATGATTACTGTATATCTCATATGCTCAGTACATTCCAAAGTACAAGTTGCATACCTTTGTTGCCTCTATATTTCATGTGACGTAGATTCTGGTGCTTACTGTTAGGATCATAGCCAAGCAAAACATAACATTTATCCAACAGGTGATGAGTTCTCTTATTTTGAGGACTCAAGTCAATTGTAGTCCAAATATTTCATTTTCTTATTTGTATGTATTGATTAGGGATAGTTGGGGGTCATGTTCTGACTACCTATAGTCAGTACTAGTAGAGGCTTCATAGATAGTTAGTCAGAGTTATTGTATGTAGTTAAGTTCCTTTTTATTTCAGATTACCGTGTTGTAAACTTTTAGAATAATACATTGAAACAACTTATCTCATGATTATGTTTCTGCTCAATCAGTTTATCTTTTGTATATGTTTTAATTAGTTTCGTAAGCATTATGCCAGTACCATGGGTTGGCTTGGAATCACTTGTGGTTCTAACCACTATGTTACAACTAGGGGGTAGTCTCGTGTCGTGAAAAACTTGGTATCAGAGCATAAGGTCGAAGTGTATTTGGGTGTCTAAGAAGTCATGTCTAATAGAGTCTTGCGAAATGGTACAGAGATATTTGTACTTTTCTTTGAGAGGCTACAAGGCATTTGGAAAATATTTCCCTTCTTTCATATTTTATATCATGTAGTAGAGATATTCTCTAAGAAACTTATACATATTTTAGTGTTACTCTGTTACTACCAACTATGCCTTATTTTCAAGACAATAGAAATAGTCAAGCTTAAATTTCTATTGAAAGAGTTTTCTCAAATAATTCCTACATACAGTTATGAAATTGCACACTGGCTTAAATGGATCCCATTAGTGCCTTTACATTCCAAACTTTGAAAGATTTCACTTTTATTCATGAAAATCAAATAATGTAGTGTGCCAACGTCAAATGTGCTCTCAGATACCTTCTCAAAATCCTAGGATAGAATGACCTAGAGTTAGGAGCATGAGTTTCGAATTATAGTAGTAGTAGAAAAGGGAATAGTGTTTATATAAATTTAGTAGATTATCTATCCATAGAGACAACAAGGTGTTGTGTAGATTATATGATAACACTTTGATAGATACTTACCAGTTAAGGGGACTTAGAGTATGTTAATGCTTTAGCCAAGATTAAGATTAGGTAGTGAGCAGAAAGATAGAGAAGTTGTTAAGGTTGAGTATGTTCATAAAATTTTGAGTCAACTTGTGTTTCATGGTTCCTATCTAGTAGTAGTAAGTGGCTATTAGTGTAAGTGAAGTTATGTCGCTATCCAAGCTAAGTGCTAGAATCTAAGGTTGAATTATGGATGATCAAGATAATAGAGAAAAGAGTTTGGAATTCTAGAAGGAAAAGGTGTGCACTAAGGGTATTTTGATACTTCAGAAGACTCTATGTTAATAAGTATTTAAGTTATTGTATGATGAATATTGGTCCTATAGAAAGTTAAGACTTATATCTCAGAATAAAGTACTAGCATCGAGTTTTACACTTTCAAATATAGTCTTTTAGGAGGAGTTTAGTATTTATGTGTACTATAATATCCCAAACTCTAAAGTAGAGTGATTGTAATTCTGTTTAGAGTTTATTGCAAAGGTCCACAAACTTAGATTGATAGATTTAAATTAAGGGGGCAATTATAGAACAAGGAACCAAGTTAGGTTTCTAGATTCTAGTAGTGATGATAGTGAGTTCTAGAAAACACTAGGGAGGAAAATACCCAACCTATTCTTACCTCGGTACAAATTCTTGTAGTTCAGACATTACGACACTCTACTCATACCTTATAAGTTAGCTTTATCATTATAGCTCATATTCATGCAATTTATATAGATTATGTCCACTCCCAATTCCTAATATAAGGAATGACAGTTCACTATAAAGTACGACTCATATTCTATGAATTTATGGAATTATAAGGAATGGCAGTTCATTTAGAAGTATGAGTCATATTCAATGAATTTATGAATTCCAATCTCAAGTCATGCATCTCATGACTCATGTACTCATGTTATACAATATGTTCAGTTTTAGGTACTCATGATACATCTTTAATGACTAGTGATATCACACTATGTCATGTATGCTCTCAAATTAGATCTCTTAAACAAGTTTATTCTAATTACATTTTAATTCATAGGCCTTAGGTATGTGTTAAATACATGAAAATTCTTGAGTCAAGATTTCACAATATCCTTCTTAAACCAGACCCTCATGTTCTAGATTTTTAGTTACCCTTCTTATGCTTTGATGGTGATGTTGTTGGCAGTTGATTGATAGGATTGAATGATTAGTTCATATACCTTCAGATGATAGCTTATGGTGCTTAGTCACTTTTTTAAAACATAAGGTTGAATGATTAAGGCAATAAGAAAAAATGTATATTGAGCTTATGTAATGCCCCGAATCTGGTACCCAGAACGCTACATGGGGCTCATGACCCCGAAGGACCACAAGCTAACCCATGACAGATATCTGTAACTGAGCATTGAATAATACATTGTAAATATGTGGAATATAGGCAGTAAGGCCATAAGGATTAAAATTGAACTAATACTAAATATAATACAATGTCTGTAGTGGGGTATGACAATACCCAAAACTGAGATAAACTGTCTGAAACATACTGTAGTCTGAAGGCCTCTAAACTGACTGAAAACTGTAGAGTTGATGGGATATGTCCCCAACTAACTCCGAACTACTAAAATAATAAAGTAATAAAATAATCATTCTCTCTTCAAATGATGAGGACTCACTGCTAGTCTGGCTGCTGAACGTCTGATCTACTAAGAATGCTCGGGAGCTCGTGCTTCTAAACCTATGGTATAAAACACCATATCGCAAATACGTCAGTAAGTTGAATATACTTGTTATGCCAGTGAGGTAGGATAAATGCAAGGATTCATATGCATGAACAATAATAACTGACTGTATAACATGAACGTGAGAATACATGCATGAATACGTAACTGTAACTGAGATCGTGATAACGCTGACTCATGAATTATGATAATGTGGATTTACAGATATTTAAGTAATGATATTGGGATACAAAATGACTGAGTCTACTGAATATTGAGGAACTAATGTCATATTACTAATAAAGGAATGACTATATCTGACAGTTCTGATTATGAAGAACTAGTCTGATTGATTGTATCTGATAGTCCTGAAACTAAATACTGATAACATGGGTATCGTATAATTAATATACTATAAAGTGCGTTTGTGATAACATGATTACTAAGTCTGAATACTGATTACATGAGTGACTATATCAGACAGTCCTGATACTGATAGAACTAGCTGGGTTCCGTACTGTACTAATTTAACTATATCTGACAGTCCTGGATTTCTCTAGAACTGAACTGAGTTCTATTACTGAAACTGGATCTGAAATTGAGACTGTGGGAGGTAATCATCTAACTAATATGCCCCGAAACTAAACTGGTGGGGTCCAACCTATAACCCAAGCTGGAAGGGTGTCAGAACCATGCCACAGGTAAAGACAAGCTGTGAGTAAACCCTCTCTGATAGGGAGCTCTTCCATCAACCCCTTCTATATGGAAAACTCAAAGGATATGTATAGTCACTATACTCGTAGGGGTACATCTCAACCTACGATGGCTACGTAGTTCTGGAGCGCAGGGATTGCTACTAAGGATCACACCCTCTACTGGCTGACAGTGTGCGTCCTCATCCTTGGGTTCACGCGTTGATGGATCCTACTCGAAAATGAATAGACACTGAACTGATTAACTAAACTGAACTGATACAAATGGTATTGTTTAGTGGAGCTAAACTGAGTTCACTGAGTTCTGTTGACTGATGGAATGCTAATGAGATCTGAGGACTGATGGAGAGTACTGAAGTTACTGAGATTTCTAGGAATACTGAGGTTATTGAGATTACTGAGTACTGATGTTACTGAGACCACTGAGGTCACTGAGATTACTGAGTAGGACTAGACCGATACTGAATTTACTGAGTTTTCCAGAGTCATGAGACTAGCTGAATTCTAAGGATCATGGCTTGACTAAGAGTATTGTGAAAAGATGACACTGGCTCTAGGAACACAGCTAAATTGTCGGGTATAAGTACCCCCAGGACTCGATAGCATGAAACTAATAGGACATGACACTTCTTGAACACATGACCAATATAAACAATTCATAATACATTAATTTAGAGATTTCATAAAGCACATGGTTATCATAGTCTTGTTCATGAAAGGAATTGCATGTAAACATGTCATACTTTCATCAACCTAATCTCATGGACATTCTCTCAACTATTCATAATGCACACAATATCATGGAAGTCATTCTTAGTCATAGGGTAAAGCATACACTTATCACTTGGGTCACAATTAAGCTATAATGCATAATTTCTATTCTCTTAGGCATTTTCTCAAACACCTAGGATAAATGACTTAGGGTATAGGAATGAACATCAAATTAATACAATGAAACTCCATATTTCAACTCAATTTCACATGTTTCAGACCACATACTAGCATAGGTTCATGAACAACACATAAAGATTCCAACTTGGGAATCATACAACCATAATCACATGAACATAATCAACCCACAACAAAATATTCATAATACAAGATTTAAAACTTGATTCTTGGGCTTTATGGATGAAAGGAATCCATGAATGAACACTGTGCATACCTTAGTTCTTGATTCTACAAAGATTGATGGAGAGATTCTTGAATTTGAGTCTTGGATTTAAATCCCCAATTGAAAACCTTAGCTTGTTCTTGAGAGAAACTTGAGAGAAAAAATATATCTTGGGTGAATTATGGAAGAATCACCTGTTATTGGGTATATATAGGGGGTGAGAAATTGACTCTTTTAACCCTTGGACGCGTATTTTAATTCTATGAAAATTTCCTGACCTGGACCCTTGGCGCGACGTGGCGCTATCGCGCCGTATCACTGGAATTTGACAACTCTGAAATTGAGCCTTAGAGAGAAGAGCCATAATTATGGAGGCTCACTGGATTTTGACGATTGCTATTTTTGCTGGCTCAGCGAAGCGTTGATGGCTTAGGTGGCACACTGTCATACAAAAATGGTTCTAACTCTTTGCCCGGGTGTTGGATTTGGGGAAATTTGTTATCGATGGAAAGCTTATTCAATTTCCCACATTTTAAAAAGTGAAATATTAAAAATACCACATGTATAAAAGTGGATTCATCTTTGAAAAAAGTCTTTAATATTTTTGGGATGATTTTAAGCTAGGTAGAAGTACGGGGTATTAGAATATCTCCCCCTTGGGAACATTCATCCTCGAATAAGACTGATTTAGATGGGAGAAATGATAAGCTATAGTACATACTGAACATGAACAGCTGAAGCATGACTACCAGACTAACATTACTGAGATTCATACTGAGCATGCATATATGATGCATGATTTTATGACTGAGCAGATACTTGAATGCATGACTGAGAGTACTGATAAGCTGATCACGTATATCTGATGCATGAATACATGACTGAACTGACTCATGAACATACGACTGAACATGTATGGGTAACGATACCAAGTTTGAAATAAAAACTGAGCATGGAACTGCATACCATATTTATAACTGTAACCTGAACATGAAACTGGATAAGCTTAAGAAAAGCTATTACCTTGGGCTTAGTCTAAGCTTAATTACTAAATATGCATGAGTGGAAACATGAGAATGTAACTGGGTCTGGAACATGATATATGAGCTGAATATCATGATCTGAACTAAATACCTTGAATACATGGCATACGACCGAGATTGGAGCTAGAAGGTCAACCTATGGGTACCCACTACTCTAAACTAGATTCGTTATGAGAAGAGAGCGACATGTTTATGTCATGAATGTTTTGAGGAATTATAGTGTATCTCCCCCTTTGGACCTTAGGTCCTTATAAGAATACTAACTTGACTACGATACTGAGGAAAATTGGGATGATGCACAGGGCACCAACGAACTGAATCGTGACTAAATATATAGTATATGAATCTAAGGCATGATACATGAACCAAGTTGAACACACAACTACCTAGTTGGTCCATCTTAGAATGATCACATTCATGAGATTTCGAATAGTGCAATTAGGTGGAAAGATGGAGAAACCACACCATCTAAACTTATCCATTTTGACTGCTAAATTGAAGTACTGGCTTTGCGTACTAACTCATGCAGAAAACTTATACTCGATCGGAGCATTTCTATGACACTCTTTCTATAAGTTCTAATGACTGTAGAGAGAAAATGAATCTTGGCCTGGTCTGAGTAGGACATCTGAATGAGAGATCGCTACATGGATGGGGTTCTTGTATTAGGAGGAAAGTCCTATGAAACACATCTAAGATAAAGTGACCAAACCTTATGCACTGCAACTGAGACTGCTAAAAAGGTTCAAATGGTGTTGAGCACGAATGCATAAATATACTAATTTATCTGATTAACTGAATGACTTATAGATGAATACTGGTATATAAGACTGAACTGTACTTTGTCTGAACGACTAGCCTATGGCTGTAGAGTATTATGCATAGGAGGTAAGGAATGACTGAGTGACATGAGGTAACTGGGCATGGATTTATGAAAACTGTATTACTTGAAATTACAAGACCAAGCATATGAAATAATTCAGAAACATTCCGTAATTGAGGTACTAAAATACTAATTACTGAGTAACTGATAGCTATATGCTATGGTCAGGTAATCCTAAAAGTGAACTGAGTTTTTGATCAGGATGAACTAGGACTAGGATTGAGATTCTAGCTAAGACGGTAATTGAGACTGTAACCATAACTAAGACTGTAACTGGGACTGAATACTGGTTTTCTGTAACTGAAGTTTAGACTGGTATGGGAGCACTAAATTTTAATGGCTAGATAACTGATAGCTGAAAGCCATGGTTATGTAGTAATATCTGAGTCCTTTACTGGATACTGACTTCTGAATGACGGTGTAGCTGAGGCTTGCGAAATGGACATTAACACTACGGATTCACCGAGGTATCTAAACTGAGAGTATATGTGAAATATTCTGAGTTTGACTAAACCGTAAGAGTGAAGTCATGAATTGTTTGGGATAAGCATACTGTAAAGAATGACATGAGTGCATGAGTCATGAGTTGCATGTCGTAAGTTTGAAGATTTGCATTTGTGGGACATAATTTATATTACTGAGGGGAATAGAACTAAACTCCTTATGCTAGGAAATTGGAATCGTACCTGATTCTATAGAAAACGTGTGAATATAAGTTTTGTTCACAAAACTGAGATGTGAAGCATGCTTAGGCATCATGCCGAATGAAGTACCAAATTTTACAATGAGATAAGGATGGGTCGGGAATCATCTTCCCTTACTGCTTTTCTATACGTACTGGCACTACTATTGGAATCTGAGAGCCTGAATTGGTCACTTGATCTATCATCTCCCCCTTGGCTTTAAGCCATCATCATAAGTCTGTGAATACTTTACTAAACTCTGAACTGAACTGCAATCATCATCACATACTTACACTCTGTTCGACACATGCTTGCCTTACTAAACACATCATCTGATTTTGTTTCTTCATATACTACTAATATTTCATCTCCTAATTCACATCCACACCTTTATACTTAATTTTAGATCAATAATCTTAAATTTTTGCTTGCACTATTAAAACCTACTGGTCTACCTTGGTACAACTATCCCCATGAATACATAGTCTACTCAATTTCGATAACGTTATCCCAACTCTACTATTGCTAAACTCCTGGGTTCATGCTTCTAACTCTAGGTCATAAACTATCATAGGATCCTGAGAACAGATCTAATGGAAATCTAATTTTGGGTTTACGAATGAGTTCTCATGATCTTGAATGAGATCTGTACAACTTTGGAACATAAAAAAATTGATGGGATACATTTAAGCCCCTGGACAATCCCATAACTATCTGCGGGGGCTGTCTGAGAAAGACCTACCCCTAGGACCTTGAGCTTCACTGTTTCTGTTACCTTAAAAGTAAGTAAGTGTTGACATGAGTGGATCATGATAAGAACCTACATGAATTTCTTAGAGAACCTTTCTATAGAACGACCAGAAACATGAAAGAAGGGAAACAGTTCTTAAAACATCTCATAACCTCCTGCATATAAGTGTGGTGCACAACATATTCATGCACAAGACTCTACTAGATGTGGCTTGTCAGACTTCCTAGGACATTGTTGAACCCTAGGATCTGATACCAAGTTGTAACGCCCCAAATCTGGTACCGAAAATGCTACACGGTGCTCATGACCTCGAAGAACCACAAGCTAACCCATGACTGATATCTGTAACTGAGCACTAAATAATACATTGTAAATATGTGGAATATAAGCTGTAAGGCATAAGGTTCAAAACTGAACTAATACTGAATATAATATAATGTCTATAGTTGGGTATGACAATACCCAAAACTGAGATATACTATCTAAAACATGTTGTAGTCTGTAAGCCTCTAAACTGTCTGAAAACTATGGAGTTGATAGGACATGTCCCCAACTAACTCCGAACTACTGAAATAGTAAAGTAATAAAATAATCATGCTATCCTCGAATGATGAGGACTCACTTCTAGTCTAGATGTTGAACATATGATCTACTAAGAATGCTCGGGAGCTCATAATTCTAAACCTATGGTATAAAACACCATAGCGCAAATACGTTATTACGTTGAATATACTGGTACACAAGTGTGGTAGACTAAATACAAGGGTTCATATGCATGAACAATAATAACTTTCTGTATAATATAAACACGAGAATACATGCATGAATACGTAACTATAACTGAGATCATGATAACACTGACTCATGAATTCTGATAACGTGGATTTACTGATATCTGAGTACTGATATTGGGATACTGAATGACTAAGTCTACTGAATACTGAGGAACTAATTTTATATTACTAATAAAGGAATGACTATTTCTGATAGTTCTGATTATGAAGAACTATTCTGATTGACTGTATCTGACAGTAATGAAATTGAATACTGATAACATGGGTTTCGTATAATAAATATACTATTAATTGAGTTCATGATAACATGATTACTGAGTCTAAATACTAATAACATGAGTGACTGTATCTGACAGTCTTGATACTGATGGAACTAGCTTGGTTCCACACTGTACTGATTTGACTATATCCGACAGTCCTGGATTTCTATAGAACTGAAATGAGTTCTATTACTAAAACTAGATCTGAAATTGAGACTGTAGGAGGTAAACATCTAATCGACATACACCGAAACTGAACTGGTGGGGTCCAACCTATAACCCCAGCTGGAAGGGTGTCAGTACCGTGCCACAGGTAAAGACAAGCTGTGAGTAAACCCTCTTTGACAGGGAGATCTTTCGTCAACCCCTCCTGTAAGGAAAACTTAGAAGAGATGTATAGTCCCTAGACTCATGGTGGTACATCTCAACCTACGTTGGCTACGTAGTTCTGGAAAGTAGGGATTGCTACTAAGGATGAGACCCTCTACTGGCTGACAGTGTGTGTCCTAATCCCTGGGTTCACTCAGTGCTGAATCCTACTCCCAACTGAATAGACACTGAACTAATTAACTAAACTAAACTTATACTAATGGTATTGTTTAGCAGAGCTAAACTGAGTTCACTGAGTTCCGTTGACTAACGGAATGCTACTGAGATCTGAGGACTGAAGAAGAGTACTGAAGTTACTAAGATTTATGGGAATACTAAGGTTACCGAGATTACTGAGTACTGATGTTACTGATACCACTGAGGTCACTGAGATTACTGAGTAGGACTAGACTGATACTGAATTTACTGAGTTTTCCTGAGTCATAAGACTAACTGAATTCTAATGATCATGGCTTGACTGAGATATCGTGAAAACATGACACTGGCTTTAGGTATACAGCTAAATTGTTGGGTACAAGTACCCCCAGGACTCGATAGCATGAAACTGACAGGACATGACACTTCTTGAACAAATGACCGATATCAACAATTCATAATACATTAATTTGGGGATTTCATGAAGAACATGGTTATCATAGTTTTATACATGAATGGAACTGCATATAAACATGTCATACTTTCATCAAACTAATCTCATGGACATTCCCTCAACCATTCATAATGCACACAATATCATGGAATTCATTCTTAGTCATAGGGTAAAGCATACACTTATCACTTGGGTCACATTTAAGCTACAATGCATAATTTCTATTCTCTTAGGCATTTCATCAAACACCTGGGATGCATGAATTAGGGCATAGGCATGACCATCAAATTAATACAACAAAACTCCATATTTCAACTCAATTTCACATGTTTCAGACCACATACTAGCATAGGTTCATACAACTATAATCACGTGAACATAATCAACCCACAATAAAATATTCATAATACAATATTTAAAACTTGATTCTTGGTCTTCATGGATGAAAGGAATCCATAAATGAACACTGTGCATACCTTAGTTCTTGATTCTACATAGATTGACAGAGAGATTCTTGAATTTTAGTCTTGGACTTGAATCCCCAATTGAAAATCCTAGCTCGTTCATCAGAGAAACTTAAGATAAACAGTATATTTTGGGTGAATTATGGCTGATTCACATGTTATTGGCTATATATAGGGGTGAGAAACTGACCCTTTTAACCCTTGGACACATATTTTAATTATGTGAAAATTTCCCGACCTGGACCCTTGGCGCGACGCCGCACTATCGCGTTATGTCACTGGAATTTGAAAACTCTGAATTTGAGCCTTGGAATGATGAAGCATAATCATGGAGGCTCACTGGATTTTTACAATTGCTATTTTGGCTGGCTCCGCGATGTGTTGATGGCTCAGGTGGCACACTGTCTTACTAAAATGGCTCTAACTCTTTACCCGGGTGTCATATTTGGGAAAATTTGTTATCAATGGAAAGCTTATTCAATTTCCCACATGATTAATAGTGAAAATATTAAAAATAACATATTTATAAAAGTGGATTGATCTTTGAAATAAGTCTTTAATATTTCTGGGATAATTTTAAGCTTGGTAGAAGTACGGGGTATTACATCTTAATCTCTCCTAGTGGATTATAATATAGATTCCCAAAGAGAGGCTAGTACGATCATTTTATTTCTAGATATTTGTATCTACAAGTTAATCTTCAAGAGTGTAAGGGCATGTAACTAGGCTTAGCCTATAACGACTAATTATGGTATATCCCTAAGAGAGTTAGAAAATTTCATCTAGTTGAGTGTGGTAGGTTAATAAGAAAGAGCATAGTCAAAGAATGTTTCTAATTTGTAGAATTATCAGTCATATTGCTTAAGCTATATTAGTCCTAACCTTACTTTTAACCCAAGATACTCCCTTTCCATGATATATAACTTTCGACCAGAGGGGTCTCATGTTCAGCTCTAAGTCGTTCCTCTTCTATGAGCTCAGATTAACAAACATTAATGATCAAACCATGTTAAAATCCTTATTAAAATATCTTACTCAAATTATGCCCAAAATTTTCCCTCTCTAATGTCATTAGAACCTCTGACAAAGAGCATTGACGGTAACATATATTCCTTTCTTATTAACTCTTAGAAATTTCATGTCATTATATATCACATTACATATCTACATACACGTTCTACCAGGAATGATTTAGTTGAGTTATAAACTCTAAATAAGTCAGTCCATATAGCCATCAATTTAGTTCAGCAATCAGACATACAAGCTCATGTAGTTTCCCATCTTTTCATTTAGTCTTAGTATCTTGAGTTTTATGTACATTCCTATTCCATAAGGTTTTTTATTTCCATTAAATCTATGTTTAAACTTATTTGAGTCTTTACTCCAAGCCTAAATCAAGTTCCAACTGTAATAGATACACAGATTTAGAAATCGGTAACGTGTTAGTTATCTAACTTCTGAATTGAGCCAGCCAGTACTAGTGAGTTCCCTAATTGTCAAACTAAAAGTTTTAGTTAAAAATATAGTCATCATGTCCATATTAAGATCATAGAATTATATTCTACGGTTTAAAACTCTTTCCTTATCCTTTCAGCCAAGTTAGTTTTCTTCTGAGGATGAATGATCCCAAAGGGGAGATATTGTAACACCCAGAAAATTTAAGCCAATATTATGTAACAACCTGCATTTTTGGACTAGAACCTAAACCATCATTCCTATGCGTAAAGGACCTAAATCCAATGGATCCTACGTAAATATAAGTATGTTTATCAATTATACAGTGTGGGAACCTATTTGTGCAAGAATTGAGGTTATAGAGGTCCCCTGACTAAAAGATGAGTTGAGGACTTTATATTGGTAGCGTTTTAGCGGATGCTCCTATTTGGGAAAACTTCTATTAACTATTACTCCTATAATATGACGAGTTATATTTCCTAATTTATACCAAATAAAATATCTTCGAGTCTTCTTTCCAAAAAAATTGGTTTCAACTTAATCTGATATCGGAGTAAAAAGTTATGCCCATTTTACCGAAAGGTGTCTGTCTGCCAAGGTGCGATGGCCAGGGTGATGAACCGTTGCGCTAGTGATGGCCCGTCACACCATACCATCAAACTTAGGTATAAAAACCTAAAACTGGTCATTTTGTGATGGTTGGAGTGATGGTCAGTCACGGGAGTGACGGTCCGTTACCCAAATCGTCAGTAAAGACTGTTCTGCATTGTTATAATGTTTTTAAAGGTGTATTTGGTATTTTCCTCACCTCAAACCCCATACCCATGAATTAAATCATCCAATAAGAGTTACTATCCATCTCTAATTAGTTTTAAACACTCATAATCCTGTCAACTCTCAAGAACAAGAAAAATCAGGGTTTTTTCCAAGGTTTATACTTCCAAGAATAGATTTCAAGTTATTTCAAATTCTTGTTCATCAAAAAGATGTGTAGGACTATTCTAAATATCATGGAATAAATTATGTTTTCTTTATGGGTTCGAATAGTGATTATTTATATGTTTGATTTTTAGAATCAATTAAAGAGCATGATTTAAAATCGTGTGCATTTATGTGATGAGTTTTTGAAATGTGATTTTGAACATGAGTTTTGAAATCCTTTTTTCCATGAGGAAATTACGATGTTAATATATCATGAATTGTGTGTTGGGCATGAGAACACGCATTATAGGCCCTCTTTTCGATTATAAAGTTTATGTGTAACAAGTGTTGGGGTTGTTTTATGCATGATGAAAATCCATGAGTTTAAAGTCATCATAGACTATCTTGCATTGTTGTTATACACATTTTAAAAAGGGTATTTTCCATGATAAAAAGGCCCTTGTATCTAAAAGAATAAATTTATTGTGATAAATGAAAACATTAGCCGGCACATGCGCAAGTGTTGAAAAGAGAGGGTGTTCATGCATAATATACACATGCTTTTGAATTAAAAACCATCACATAATATGATAAAGCTTTTGGTGGTTGTTAATATGTTTTGAATGGAAAGGGCTATGGATGTGTTATGAAATGATATGGCTTGTAAGTCTGGGTATGACGATACCCTGTTATGATATGCTCTTAACATAATTAGAAATCAAAGAAATAAACATGGTTTTAAGTTATTAAAATTAGACTTAAAGAAAGTTAGATAGTTACCTGAAGAAGGCATTTGAGTGTAAAGGCTCATTGCTGGAAATCGTGTTTTGCCGACGCGGAGTTTATGATATATTATCCTACATGGGAGGATCATAGGGATATCTCACATGGGGGGATTCCGGTGGTATACTGTAACGACCTGATACTATCCCCTAGTCGTTACACGGAGCTTATGACCCCCGAAGGACCACAAGCTAACCTCTTTCCTGATATATGTACCTAAACACTGCATAGTATCTAAAATAAATTTAGAAACTAGCCATAAGGTTCAAAACATCTAAACATACTCCAAGTATGAAGATGATGTAAGGTTCAATGCAAGGTCTCATGCATGAACAATTACTTAACTAAAAAATCAAGAGAGTACCGAACGAGAACACATACATGAATGCAAAACCATAATCACAATCATCACAAATCTAAATACTAAAACTCGGATATTGCTTTACTGTCATCTAAACTCACCACTAACACTGAGATACTAAATCACTAAATCATCTGATACTGATAACTGATTAACTGGATATACTCATATTAATGACTGAATTCTGAGCTCACTGCTCTCGACTGATGGAATCGGAGATCAACCTCTCTAACGGATGATTCTGGAATCTATTAACATTGATAAGAAAATGATCATGTCGGAATCTGACAACAAGAACACTCAACAAAATCTGAGACTGAGAGCAAGCCTATCTATCGGGAGATCTCTGGATAAGATAACAATAATACTCAACTGAATCTGAGACTGAAATCAAGCCTATCTATCTGGAGATCTCTAGATTTGATAACAAGAATACTCAAGTGAATCTGAGACTAAGATCAAGCCTATCTATCGGGAGATCTCTAGATCTGATAACAAATAAATGTATATGAGACCAAGAATATCAGACGGATGATCATGAATCAATGGAAATATATCTGAGTTCCTCACTGAGATAGATGACTGCACCTCATAGTCCTGATTTCTGAAGATTGATACTGAAACTGCAACTATAGGAAGTAGTTACTTAATCGACATGCCCCTACCTCCCATAGGTGGGGTCCAACCTGTAACCCCAGCAGGAAAGGTGTCTAAAGCGTGCCACGGGTAAAGACCTCTCTAGTTCAGCCTCTTTAATGGATGACCCTCGCAGGAAGTCAACCTAAGGAAATATAATAGTAAAACCTCTCTAACGGTGACAACCTCTACTGAAGGGGACTCCTGCATCCTGTGCTAGCTACACAATTCTGGAGTTCAGGGATTTCTCCTAGTGACTCAGCTTCTCTCTGACGGGAAGTCGCCATCCCTTCCCTTACTCGGTGCTAGATCCTACTCCCAACTGAAAGACTCTAAATTGAATTTTCAACTAAACACAAACTGAACTAAATCTGATACTGATCACATTTCTCAATTGATCTGAGTGAGTTAAGCTAAATTCACATGGTTCTGTATCTGATGGAATAATACTGAATCATGGTATATGACTGACGATACAGAGTTTGAATAGATTACTCGGTCACTACCAATGTCGGAACTGAACACTTGAATACAACTAAATCTGAGATGAGTACAATGCTGAGGCTAGATTACTAGCGATACAGGGATTACGAAGATTACTGAGATTATTGAGATTTCTTAAGTTTTGTATCTGTCTGAGGATGCAGAGTTCTATAATTCACTGAGTTTTGAGAATCATGGCCCAAATGAGATTATCGTGAAAACTGACACAGGCTCTAGAAAACAACTAAATTGTCGGGTATAAATACCCCCAGGACTCAATAACACAAAAGTAAGACATAACCATTCTTGACTAGTCATAACCACGGTCATTCATTCATCATCACAATCACCAAAGCATCTCTTCAAGCATTTAGGAATCACAACCATATATTCACATCACAATCACTAAGGCATCACTTCAAGAATTTAGGAATCATAACAATATATTCACCATCACAATCACTAAGGCATCACTTCAAGCATATAGGAATGACAACCATATATTCACTATCACAATCACTAAGGCATCACTTTAAGCATTTAGGAATCAGAACCATATATTCACCATTACAATCACTAAGCCATCAATTCAAGCATTTAGGAATCACAACCATATATTCACCATCACAATCACTAAGGCATCACTTCAAGCATTTAGGAATCACAACCATATATTCACCATCTCAATCACTAAGGTATCACTTCAAGCAGTTAGGAATCATAGACATATAATAGCATAGGGTAAACATGCTATTAGATCATACTCCATTCAACAAGGTCTTGCATCAAGTACTTCGTATGTATATCAGTCTTGGCATGTATTGGATAGCACATGATTGGGGAAACTTCATACTATCATGTCACAATTTACTCGTCAAGCACTTGGCATGTATTAAAGGCTTAGCATGTATCAAAGAGAACATAATTGGGGAATTTCCTACTATCATGTCTCAACTTGTTCACTAAGGCCTTTCAACAAACACTAGGCATGCATGGGTCTACACCTAATTGGGGATTCCATGCTATCATGGCACAATTTATTCACTAAGGCATTCATCAAACACTAGGCATGCATGGGTTGAACCTAATTGGGGATTTTATGCTATTATACCATAATTCATTCATTAAGGCATTTCAACAAACACTTGGCATGCATGAACTCACACAAAATTGGGGTTTCCTAATCAACATGCTATAATGGCCCTAATTCTTCACATAAGCATTTTATCAAACATATGGGGAGCCTTCTTTGCTTATTCAACCATTTCTACACTTAACTAACATGAACACATCACATAGAAAGCAAGTTTAAGAGGGTTTATCATAACCATCACATGAATTCCACATACTAGGGTCAAAGTATGAAAGCCTTGTAAACAAACATGAATCACAACTCAATGATAGAAGGAACATCAATTTAACCTCACACGAATCACGAAAACTCATAAACACAATATCTATGAATTTTAGAAAAGGGTTCTTGAGCTTTTTGGATGAAGGGGACCCAAGAATCAACATCTACATACCTTGGGGAGGCTCTTTTCTTGAAAGTTCTTGAAGAAATTCTTGATTACTCTTGATTTCTCTTGATCTCTATTGATTTTTCTTAAAGAAGAAATAAGGGTTTTGATTTTGTAAAACCCTAGTTTTGATGTTGAAGATGGGAAATGAGGCTGAGATACTTTTATCGGGTATATATAGGGGCTGAAAAAGAGTGGAAAAATACCAAAAAGCCATTGGAATTAAACTAAAAAATCCTGATTTTACATGCTGGCACGACGGCCATAATCGTTCTAGTTCACTGGAAATTGGATAATTGGGAAACTGCATGACGGTGCGACGCGGTGGCAATCACGTTGCCACCCTGGTTGCGATTGGCAAAATACTGCGATGTGGTGGAAATCATGGAGGCTCACTAGAATTTTACAATTGCCATCTTTATGGCTCCGCAATGCGCTAAAGTTCCCGGTGGCACACTGTCTCACTAAAATAGCTCTAACTCTTCACTCGAGTGTCGGATTTGGGCAAATTTAGTATCGACGAAAATCTTATTCAATCTTCTACATGAAAAAAGTTTATATTAGGGAAATTCTATATGGTTCAAAGTATTTCAAACTTGGGAAGACACCTCTCAAACTTTTGGGACCGGATTTTTGCTTCACAGAACAACTCTAAGGCTCAGACTAGTAGAGAATTTTGTGGGGTGTTACATTATCTCCCCCTTGGAAATATTCATCCATGAATATCTCTTAATAGACTAAGAATACTGATCAACTGAACTTACTCAGGAACAATAACATCTCAAGACATGACTACACAATTGGAATAACTGACATACTGAGTTTCTCATACTGGACATGCATATCTGATACATGGAATACTCGACTGAAGCTACTCATAAGCTGAGTTCTCATAACACATATGCATATTTGATACATGGACTCATAACTGAATTAATCTCATGAATGCATGACTGAATACACTGAAAAGCTGAGCTCTTTCTACTGAATGTGCATATCTAATGCATAATTGTCTGACTGAACTGACTCTCGAAAGCATGAGTGACAAAGCAATGATAACTGATGTTAACTTTGTAAAGAGAGTCTGAATATGCAACGAAATGAGTTTAAGGACATGCAAACATCATAATATCATGGGGTATCTTCCCCTTGGGACTCAATATCCCTCTAGACACACTTCGCTAAAACACTGGGGCAGTGCACGGGGCACCTACAAACTGGGTCATGACTGACCGACTGAGATCTGAAACTCATGCATGACTCATGCTAACATATAAGCTCAAAATGGAAGCAAAGGATCAAACAATACATATCACAAATATGAAGGACTCATAACATACCCGAGCCTATTTTAGGGAATCCTTCCCGATCAAGGAGAGCCTGAAGCACACGAACTCTACCCCTCTAATCTAGCACTCTACATTCTCGAATTCTATGTCCTGGCTCACCACACCCAAATCATACATCACTACCAGCTCTACACACACCTTGGTGGTTCTTTCCATAATCTTCACAAAGCGGATAGGTACAAACATCACTAGCACTACTCTAGGCTTTGGAACCTGGCACCCTATCATAACTGACACCCCCGAACTTAGGTGCAGGTACACTAGTTAAGGATGGAGCTAGGATAGGAAATCTCTAGCTATGATGGGAATGTCTACCACCCTGGGACCCTACCTGAGAGAAACCACGACTACCTGTTCTGGCCCTCTTGCTTACTATCTCACTTTCCTTCATCTTATCTGCCTCAATCTACTGCGCATGCAACATAAGTCTAGCAAGGTCCATATATCTATTGAGCTTAGCAGTTCTACACTCTTTCAACACTAACTCGGACACACCAGTCACAAACTTACTCATACTCGCTCTAGGGTCAGCTATCAAGTCAGGAGCATACTTAGCTAATTGGTTAAACTTAAGACAATACTCTTTTAAGGTCATAGAAACTTGCCTTAGGTTCATGAACTCTTCTACCTTATCCTCTCTCATCTCTAGAGGGAAAAACTATTTAGAAAGGCACCCTGAAACTCTTGCCAAGTCACAGGAGCTGCATCCTCCCCTCTACCCTCCTTCCATATCACTACCCAATCAAGAGAAATATACTTTAACCTATAGGATTTAACTCAACACTCTCCTTCTCAGAAACATGCATAATCTGGGTAATCTTCCTCACCACCTCTAGATAAAGTTATGGGTCCTCACCTACTACCGACCTAAAGAATTCTGGTGGGTTCATTTTCATGAAACTTCTAATCCTGGCCGTGGATGAATCCCTATCTTACTGAGGTAGGGCTGCAGCCTGACGGTTTCTCTGAACATTTGTCACAGCTTGGGCTAGCACCAGGAAAGCTACCCAAAACTCTGCATGTGACACACTCTCATTCTCAGGATCTACTGGCTGAGGGGGATGGCGTTCAACCCCAAAGGCATAACCTCTGCGAGGAGGTATACTCTGTAGATGGAAGAAAGAAGGGGATTAGACTGAGGATCAACTTGAGCTCATATTCCTTCGTACGATACGAACACTGAAAGAAGGGAAACTGCTCCTAAAACATCTTGTAGCCTCTTGTACATAAATGTGGCGCGCAACACAGCCATGCACAAGACTCTACTAGATGTGGCTTCTTATACTCCTAGGACACTATTGAACCTTAGGCTCTAATACCAAGTTTGTAACGACTCGAGACTACCCCCTAGCCATTACACGATGCTTATGACCCCGAAGGACCATAAGCTAACATCTTTCCTGATATCTGTACCCGAACACTACACAATATCTTAAATAAATGCAGAAACTAGCCATAAGGTTCAAAACATCTAAATATACTCCAAAACTGAAAACTAAATTCTGATACATTTGTCTAAACAACCTCTAGACTATCTGAACTACAGAGTTGATGGTACATGTCCCCAACTAACTCTGTCTACTGAAAATAAGAAAATTCTGAATAAATAATAAAAAAAGGATCATCCTTGAATGAAGAGGACTCATTTCTACGCCTACTGCTATAGACTGGGATTGAACTGCTAAGGGTACTCTGGATCTCGTGCCTCTGAACCTATGGTGTCAAATAAAACACCATAGCGCAAATACATCAGTACGGGAATATACCAAGTATGAAGATGATGTAAGGTTCAATGAAAGGTCTTATGCATGAACAATTACTTAACTGAAAAATCATCAGAGTACCAAACGAGAACATATACATGAATGCAAAACCATAATCACAATCATCACAAATCTCAATACTGAAACTCGGATACTGCTTTACTGTCATCTAAACTCACCACTAACATTGAGATACTGAATCACTGAATCATCCGATACTGATAACTAATTAACTGGATATACTTACATCAATGACTGAATTTTGAGCTCACAGCTTTTGACTGACGGAATCGGAGATCAACCTCTCTAACAGATGATTCTAGAATATATTATCAATGATAAGAAAATGATCATGTCCGAATCCGACAACAAGAGGTCTCAATAGAATCTGAGACTGAGATCAAGTCTATCTATCGGGAGATCTCTAGATCTAATAACAATAATACTCAACTGAATCTGAGACTGAGATCAAGCCTATCTATTGGGAGATCTTTGGTCTGATAACAAAAAGACTTAACTGAATTTGAGACTAAGATCAAGCCTATCTATCAGGAGATCTTAGGATCTGATAACAAATAACTGTATATGAGAACAAGCCTATCTGATGGATGGTCATGAATCAATGGAACTATCTGAGTTCCTTATTGAGATAGATGATTGTACCTCACAGTCCTGATTTCTAAAGATTGCTACTGAAACTGCAACTGTGGGAAGTAGTTACTTAACCGATATGCCCCAACCCCTCATAGGTGGGGTCCAACCTGTAACCCCAGCTGGAAGGGTATCAATACTGTGCCATGGGTAAAGACTTCTCTGGTCAAGACTCTCTAACAGATGACCCTCGCAGGAATTTAACCTAAGGCAATATATTAGTCAAACCTCTTTAACAGTGATAGCCTCTACTGATGGGGACTCCTGCATCCTGTGCTGGCTATGCAGTTCTGGTGTTCAGGGATTGCTCCTAGCGACTCAACCTCTCTCTGATGGGGATTCTCCATCCCTTTCCTCACTCGGTGCTACCTCCTACTCCTAACTGAAAGACGATGAACTGAATTTTCAAATGAACACAAACTAAACTAAATCTGATACTAATCACATTTCTCAATTGATCTGACTGAGTTAAGCTGAATTCACATAGTTTCGTATCTGACGAAATACTACTGAATCATGGTATCTGACTGACGATACACAGTTTGAATAGATTATTCGATCACTATCGAGGTCGAAACTGAACATTTGAATATAACTAGATCTGAGCTGAGTACAGTACTGAGGCTAGATTACTAGTGATATGGGGATTACGAAGATTATTGATATTACTGAGATTTCTTAAGTTCTGTATCTGTCTGAGGTTAAGAGTTCTATAATTCACTGAGTTTTAAGAATCATGGCCCGACTGGGATTGTCGTGAAAACTGATACAGGCTCTAGACAACAGCTAAATTGTCGGGTATAAATACCCCCAGAACTCGATGCCAGAATAGTAAGACAAAACCATTCTTGACTAGTCATAACCACGGTCATTCATTCATCATCACAAACACCAAAGCATCTATTCAAGCATTTAGGAATCATAACCATATATTCACATCACAATCACTAAGGAATCACTTTAAGCATTTAGGAATCACAACCATATATTCACTATCACAATCACTAAGGCATCACCTCAAGCATTTAGGAATTACAACCATATATTTATCATCATAATCACTAAGGCATCACTTCAAGCATTTAGGAATCACAACCATATATTCACTATAACAATCACTAAGGCATCACTTCAAGCATTTAGGAATCACAACCATATATTCACCATCACAATCACTCAGGCATCACTTCAAGCATTTAGGAATGACAATCATATATTCACCATCACAATCACTAAGGCATCACTTCAAGCATTTAGGAATCACAACCATATATTCACCATCACAATCACTAAGGCATCACCTCAAGCAGTTAGGAATCATAGACATATAATAGCATAGGAGAAATATACTATTAGATTATACTCCATTCAACAAGGTCTTGCATCAAGTAATTCACACGTATATCAGTCTTGGCATGTATTTGATAGCACATGATTGGGGAAACTTCATACTATCATGTCACAATTTACTCGTCAAGAACTTGACATGTATTAAAGGCTTAACATGTATCAAAGAGCAGGTAATTGGGGGATTTCCTACTATCATGTCTCAACTTGTTCACTAAGGCCTTCCAACAAACTCTAGGCATGCATGGGTCTACACCTAATTGGGGATTCCATGCTATCATGGCACAATTCTTTCACTAAGGAATTCATCAAACACTAGGCATGCATGGGTTACACATTATTGGAGATTTCATGCTATCATACCATATTTAATTCATTAAGGCATTTCAACAAACACTTGGCATGCATGAACTTGGATACAATTGGCGTTTCCTAATCAACATGCTATAATGGCCTTATTTCTTCACATAAGCATTTTATCAAACATATGGGGAGTATGCTTTTCTTATTCAACCATTTCTACACTTAATTGTCATGAAAACATCACATTAAAAGTAACTTGAAGAGGGTTTATCATAACCATCACATGAATTCCACATACTAGGGTCAAAGCTTGAAGTACTTGTAAACAAATATGAATCACAACTCAATGATAGAAGGAATATCAATTTCAACTCACATGAATCATGAAAACCCATAAACACAATATCTTTGAATTTTAGAAAAGGATTCTTGAGCTTCTTGGATGAAAGGGAGCCAAGAATAAACATCTACATATCTTTGGGAAACTCTTTTCTTAAAAGTTATTGGAGAGATTCTTGATTACTCTTGATTTCACTTGATCTCTATTGATTTTGCATAAAGAAGAAATAAGGGTTTTGATTTTGTAAAACCCTAGTTTTGATGTTAATGATGGGAAATGAGGCTGAGAGCCTTTTATCGGGTATATATAGGGGCTAAAAAAAAGTGGTAAAAGACCAAAAAGCCATTGGAATTAAACTAAATAATCTCGATTCTACATGCTGGCGCGACGCACCATAATCATGCCATTTCACTGGAAATTGGACAATTGGGAAACTGCATGACGGTGCAACGCGGTGGCAATCGCGTTACCACCCTCGTTGCGAACTGGAAAAACACTACGATGCGGTTGAAATCATGGAGGCTCACTGGAATTTGACAATTGCCATCTTTGATAGCTCCATGATGCGCTTAAGTGTTAGGTGGCACACTGTCTCACTAAAATAGCTCTAACTCTTCTCCCGAGTGTCAGATTTGGGCAAATTTGGTATCGATAGAAAGGTTATTCAATGCTATACATGAAAAAAAGTTGATATTAGGGAAATTATACATGGTTCAAAGTATTTCACACTTGGAAAGACACCTCTCAAACTTTTCAGACCGGATATTCGCTTCATAGAACACACTCTAAGGCTCAGACTAGGAGAGAATTTTGTGGGGTGTTACATACACTCACATGGGGGTATACTAGTTTATAAATACTCCAATCCTTGTAGAAAACATGGATTGGGGGCTTTACCTCCAGGTTAAGGGGAAATCCCGTATAGCTCGGTGGCTGGCTGTTTGTTAGGTGTACTATCTAGCTCAAAACTAAAGTCAAGAAGTTGAGTTCATGTGTTTGTCCAAATGTTTTGGGGTTTACTTTAAGTCTACCCATGTGATTGATTTCTAGCATGTTAAACTATTTTCATAATGATTTTGATTATGTAATATGATTTACACTACTTTTGAATTGTTCTACACACCTATACATTCAAAGTATTGACCTTCCTCTGTGAAGGCTACATTGTCTCATAATGTAGGATCTGAGGCTTAGTCCTGGGGGCTAGTACAACAAAAATATATTGTTCCAAGATTCCATAGTTGGTGAGACTCCCTTACTTCGGAAGGCATCCTATGCATGTGTTCATTTTTAGTTGTTTTATGGTCCGTCCGAGGGCCTTGTCTCGATTTAGACAAACTATTATTTCAGTTTAGTAGAGACTTTGTATACTATTTTAGATTGGTGTTGGGTTAACTTTTTATACAATATTATGAAGTTTTAAGTTTTTTTATGGGATTATCATGTTTTCAGTTTATCTTTCGCATTGTTATACCATATGAGTTATGCTTATGATTACATGCTAAGGGGTCTCTAGGGCCTTTATGGTTTGGGATGCCCGTCATGGCTAGGGCCTCATTTTGGGTCATGAAAATCTTAGTATCAAAGCATGATTTAGGGTCCTAGTATGTCTTCGAAGTCGTGTCTGTAGAGTCCTATTTATAGGTATATAGCGCGCCATATTTTTAAGGTGGAGGCTACTAGGCATGTAGGAATGTTTCTCTTTTCTTCATTGTGTAGTTTGTGCTATAGAGTCTGAATGTCCCCTAACTCATTATTTCTTATATTTCAGAGATTGATCATGCCTCCCCATAGATCCAATGATCAAAACACCTAAGCTTATGATATTTTCCCTACTTATGGGAAACAGACCCATTACAGAGCCCGTACTCTAAAATTTGGTGTTATTCTCAGAGTTCCTCCAGTCCAAACTAGTCCACCTTGGGATCCTCGATCTGGTGTTGACCATACCCAATCTCCTTAGAAGGAAATTTCAAATACTGAGTTCCATTAGTCCATCCATACGATATCTCATCTTGTGGCTTCTCAATTTTATCATTCCAAAGATATGAGTTTTGTGCCTGGTTCATCTGAAATCACTCAGTTGGCTAGTTTATGAGGATGAACCCACACACCTTTATGGGAACCAAGGTTGAGGAGGACCCCCAAGGGTTTATAAATGAAATGGAGAAAATATTCAACCCAATATATGCTAGTGAGGTTGAAGGGGTTGAGTTGGCAACCTATAAGCTAAAGGACGTAGATAACCAGTGGTAAAATGAGTGGGATCACTTGAAGGGTTAAGATATGGAGCCTACTGTATGGGGTTAGTTTGTAGAGGCTTTCCTAGACCATTTCTTTCCCCAAGAGTTGAGGGATGCAAAACCCAAAGAATTTGTTAATCTAAAGCAAGGGAAGATGACCATCAAAGAATATGAACTAAAATATATACAACTATCTTGTTATGCTCTAGAATTGGTGGGAAATATGACGGCTCATATGAAAACATTTATATTTGGTCTCTCAGATTATTTAGTGTTTGAATTAAGGGGGAAATGCTAAACAAGAACTTGGATATATCCAGGTTATCCATGCATATACAGTAGGTAGAATAGGAGAAAAATAGGTAGGTAGAAGTAAGGGAAAAAAGAAGACAGGCTAAGAGAGCTAGGTCTGCAGATCAAAGTGTCAGTCAACATCAAGGTGGCAATTGGGATAAGAAATGGTCTAAGAAGAAATTTAGGAGCAATACCAGTCTTTAGCTAGTGATCCCGCATTCAGACCGTCTAGCGAGCACCAATACTGGCCTAGTACTGAACCACGAGCGAAGAGCACCCAATACCAGGTGAGTGTGACTCAACTAGCTAGGTCATACCCTCGTTGTCTAAATTGTGGAAAAAATCACCCTAGGAGGTGCTATTTTATTGAGAAAGTATGTTGTGTGTGTGGTCGGCCTAGTCATTTTTAGAGGGACAATCCTTTGGCTAGAGGAAATATTGGGAGCGCTAATTCCTAAGCTAGATCCATAGCTCCACCACCGAAGGGTACTACTTTGGCTACTGTAAGTGGTCATCATCAGTTATATGCTCTGTCTACTCATCAAGATTTAGAGGCTTAACCAGATGTGGTTACTGGTAAGTTACAGATCTTTTATCATTATGTCTATATGTTTCTTGATCTGAGGTCTACTTTGTCTTATGTGACTCCTTAAGTTATAGTGAGTTATGGTTTTGAGCCCAAAAATATTCCAGAACCTTTCTCTGTCTCCACCCCTATTGGTGATTCTATTGTGGTAAGAAGAGTTTATAGAAATTATGTGGTGTCTATTTTTCATCGTTATACTATGGATGATATTATAGAACTATACATGATTGATTTTGATGCTATTATGGTGTAATACCCCAAACTTTTCTTATTTCAGTTTATCTCCTAGTGCTTGCATAAGAAGCTAAAAGCCTAAAAATTTAGCTATGTGTTGAGGACTTAGCCATTTTTAAGACCTTTTAACTTTGAGGAGTTTTAAGTTTACCTTCCAAACTCTGAGTTGATGGTTTTTGAGTTGATTCCTGTTCAGGGATATAAGGAGAATGTCTCGGGTAAGTTTTGGATATTTTGGAAGAGAAGTGGGTCACGTTTGGATTTTAATTCCAACAGCTCAACACGAATCCACCACGTCATGCCAGGGATAGTGATAAGACACTCATCGCATCGCGGTGATGGTGTACTGGTCATGTTATTGATTCATAATTTGAATGCATGTATCATGATCTTTATCCTAGTGTGAGAAGTGCTTCTTAGGTGATGAATGTTAATAGAAATCACTAAGAGCCAAGTTGAGCTAAGAACCTTAGATTCATCTAAAGTTTGGTTTTTGATTCTAAAAGGGTCAACTTTAAAAGTGTATAACTTTTATGTATGTAGAATTTTTCATCTCAACACCCACCAAATTGTAGATAATTGAGTCAGCTTTCCAACGATACCAATTTTGCCTTAATCCGATACTCGAGTAGAAAGTTATGGTCATTTTCGTCAGAACCAGTTAGCTACCATGCTTATACCGAAATGCGGTGAGCCTTCAAAATGCAATCCGATTATGAATTTTTGGTTTAAATGAGCGAGGGGAAATTGGATCTTTTCCCACCTCAACCCAGGTCGTAAACACACGATTTAAGATGTCGTTTTAAGCATTATTTTCCCATTCTCCTTCACTTTTCTCTCCAAGAAACCCTAATCTAATCCCAAGAACATCAAATTTAATCCTTCTCTTCAAGAACAATCAAGAATCAAAGTTTCCCAATTCAAGAAAGCTTTTAAGATTTTGTTTCTTCTTCAATATTTAAAGTTTTAAGGTATGTGGGTGTTCATCCATGGGTCCCCTTTAACCCATGGATCCCCAAAACCCATTTTCAAGTTCCAACTTATGATCTTTACATGTTAATATGAATTATATCCATGAAATTTCACGAGTTTCAATTATTTATCATGTTTACAAATGGTTTTCGTTGAAATTGCCTTGATAGGTTCAAATGGTGATTTTCACATGTTAAATCCTTAACCCATGTTTCTAATGTTGAAATTTATGTGATTTTCATGGTTTAACTACTCCCGTGTTTTAACTTATGATCTCCATGTTTTTTATTTCAAGTTAAGAGTATATGTGTTTTCAAGTGGAATGAGCCAATACATATTTTGAATGTTATGATCTTCATATCAAATCCCTAAGTTGTGAATTAATTCATATAACCATGGTATTTTCGCATGCTTGCTCATTCCCATGCATAATGTTATGGTTCCCATGTGTTTGATGAAATGCCTAAGTGATTGAATACTGAACAATGATTCCCTCATATGGTCTCAAAGTTTTATGTGGCCCTATTGTTATTTCTATTGAGTCCTGGGGGTTATGAATACCCAAAACTTAGCTATTTATTTAGTCTCAGTATTTTCAGAATGGCTTTAGATATGCATGAGCATTATAAGTTTATATGCTAATAATTACCACAAAATTCGTATGCACTGTTATTTTCAAAATACCATGACATGAGCTTATCAGTTATCAGTTATCATGCATGCACCAGTTGGTAATTTAGTGTCTTTCAATTGGGAGTAGGATTTAGCACCGAGTGGGAACTGTGGGTTCAAGGTATCTTACTTCTCCAAAAACTATGCGCCACCGTAGGTTTAGGGGCCTTGCCAGAGAGTGTTTTCCCCTTGCCCAATATAGGCTCAGTTTAGTGATTACTATAGTTCAGGTTCTATTCCAATGGAAATGATAGAACAATCCTCCTCAATGTGGGTCAGACGTTGGACTCCATGATAGCTCACATGGTTTATGTCAGTTACATGATAACTCCCACAGTGTAAGTTATTATTCAATGTATTTTTAGTTTAAATTTTCATGACTAAGTTTACTGACTTTTAGATACTTAGTTTTACAGCTTTCAGTCTTTTTGATTTATCTCAATGACATAACATACAAGCACTTAGTATTGCATTCTCAAATATTATAGTTTCCACACATTCATGCTCAGTTATCTCATGTTGTTTTGATAGTCCTTACCTTAGAAGCATAGTACTCCACAGTTTCAACCCAGTTATTCAGACTACGTACAGTTCAAACTTACATGACCAATATTCATCTACATACAGTTAATCAGATAAGCATAGTATATGTTGTGTTTGTTTTTTTATGTTTATGCATTCGTGCTCCATATGATTGTATATTCAGATTCTCAAGTTATGTCAATCTCCATCACGTAGTTTTAGACTTAGTATTCATAGTGTATCCATGTTTTACCATATCCCAATTTTTGTTCTACTTATTCAAAAAAAGTAAAGAGTTTTAAGTAACTAAGTGAAATGATTCACCATCTTATCGGATTATGTTTGTTACTAATGTTTTAAGATATTTTCAGCTTTTAGTTTATTCCAGCTTATTGGTGAGTCTACTTACACCTAGTCATTCTTGTTTTAAGATTACATATGAAATTAGTTTTACTTATTGAATTCAGTTCTACTTACTCAGTACATTCCAGAAGTACTGATCCACATATATGTCTATGTTCTTCATTGTCTCATAATATAGGTACCAGTTATAGTCTATATATCATAATCAGACAGTTGCAGTTTCCAGTCAGTAGGTGATGAGTTTCTCCTATTTCAGGGACTCCAGTCAGATGTTAGTCATGTATATTATTTTATTATTCACATATATTGATTAGTGGTAGTTGGAGGCATATCCCAGCTATCTATAGTCAATATAGTAGAGGCTTCATAGATGTCAGTCAGAGTCAGTCATGTAACTTGAGTTATTTCTCAATTTATCAGATTGTAAACTTTATCAGTATTGTATTTATATATATTATGCCATGATTATGTTTCCGCACAGTAAACTCAGCTATTTTATACATATTAAATTAGTTGCTCAGCAGTATGCCAGTTCATGGGTTAGCTTAGGATCACTTGTGGTTCCAAGCACCATCTTACGAGTAGAGGGTAGTCTTGAGTTATTACAAACTTGGTATTAGAGAACAAGGTTCAAGTGTCCTAGGGTATCTATAAAGCTGTGTCTAGTAGAGTCTTGCAGAATAGTAAGGAGACGTCTGTACTTTTTCTTTGAAAGGCTACAGGGCATTTAGGAAATGTTTCCCTTCTTTCATATCTCAGATCAAGATATAGAAAGGTTTTCTAAGTAACTAATGTATATTCTTATCATGTTCTACTCATGTAAAATCTAACTTACTTTCAAGGTAACAAAAACAGTGAAGCTCAAATTCCTACAGATAGAGCTTTCTCAGACAGTCCCCATAGACAGTTGTGGGATTGCATACAAGCTCAAAAGTATCCTGTCAGTTCTATAATGTTCCAAAGATTTAAATATTTCATTCATGATCATGAAATCTCATGCACTAATCCAAAGTCAGATGTGCTTTTAGATCTTTTCCCAGAATCTTATAATAGAATATGGCCTAGAGTTAGAAGCATGAAATCAAAAGTTTAGCAGTACTAGAGTTGGGATAGTATTATCTAGATTGAGAAGATTATGTATTCATGGGGCTAGTTGTATGAAAGTTTAATCAGTAGGCTTGAAATAGTGAATGCAAGAATTTAAGTTTATTGATGCAGAATTAACTATGTTGATGTGTTTATGATCTAGAGGTGTACCCAAGTTGATAGGATTGCATTATTTCTATTTTTTAAAAGTGTGTGCGCTTAGATAGTACCCTTGAGTTGTTAAATTGCGAATGAGGCTATGTAGTATATGATGTTCTTACCTGCTAAGTTATGGGATATAGGTTGATAATGGTGGGTATGTTGGTATAATGAAACTCTTAAAGATTCTAAGTTAGTAAGTGTTTAAGTTATTGTATGATGACTATTAGGGCTATAGAAAGTTAAGAGTTGTATCCCAAAAGATAGTATTAGCAGTGAGTTTTATACTTTCAGGTGTATTCTTTCAAGATGAGTTTATCATTCATGTGTATTATTATACCCCATACTCTAGAGTAAAGTGATTGTAGTTTAGTTTAGAGTTTAGTAAAGTGGTCCATAGACATAGAGTGATGGCTTAAAGCTAAGGGGGAGATGATAGAACAAGTACCCAAGTCAGGCTTTCAGATTCTAATAGTGATGCTAAATTATTGTAGAACATGGTTAAGGGAGGATGATTCCCAACCCATTCTTATTTAAGTGTTGTATTTCAGTCATCACGATATCTACTCATGCCTTACATGTCAGCTCCATGATCATAGTTCATGATCATGCACATAATAGAGAATCATGTACTCTCCCAGTTCCTAGTATGTGGAGTTCCAGTTCATTCAGCAGTACAAATCATGTTCCATGAATTTATGAACTCAAAACTCAGGTCATGCATCTCATGACTCATGTACTCATGCTTTACAGTATGTTCGATTCCAGTACTCATGCTACACTCCAAATGATTAGCAAAATTCAGTTTATGTCATGTATATCCTCAATTTAGACCTCTTTGATGAATCCATTATATTGATACTTTATTCCTCAGGCCTCAGTTAAGTATCATGTTATGTATAGTATTGTTTCATGTTTCAGGTCCTCATGTTTAAACCTTTCAGTAAGCCTTTCCTTATGTCAAGATAGTGATAATGAGAAGTTGTGAAAGCACATAGGGTATTAAATTCGTGATTCAGATTAGTATTAGAGTGTTATGGGTTCAATTTGTAAATTCGAGTAGGCTTGAACATGGTGAGAGAATTCAGGTCATCTCAAACTTCAGTAGGTAGAGTTATCAGTGCCCATGTGAACATTTTAAGTAGCCTCAAGTGAAGTACAGTTTTTGAAGTGGAATGTATAGTTGAGTTTAAGCTTTCAGTATAATTCAGTCCGTATAGCCGCAATCCAGTCTTGCAGTCAGACAAACACGTTCATATGGCTTCCCATCTTTCCATCTAGTCATACTATTTGAAATCTCTTAAATATGGCTATTCCAAGAGGTAATTCATTCGCATCTATGTAATTTGTGAATTCAGCTCAGTTCATGCATCATGCATCAGTCATGCATGTTTTAAGATTATGTATGGAATCAGTTTTACTTATTGCATTTGCCCCCCTTACACAGTACATTCCAAAAGTATTGATCCATATATATGTCTATGTGCTACATTATCTCATAATGTAGGTACCAGTTAAAGACTACGCATCATAATCAAACATTTGCAGTTTCCAGTCCACAGGTGATAAGTTTCTCCTATTTTGGGGACTCCAGTCAGATATTATTCATGTATATTATTTTATTAGTCACATATATTGATTAGTGGTGCTGGAGGCATATCCCAGCTATTTATTGTCAGTATAGTAGAGGCTTCATAGATGTCAGTCAGAGTCAGTCATGTAACTTGAGTTCTTTCTCAGTTTTATCAGATTGTAAACTTTATCACTATTATATTTATCCATATTATTCCATGATTATGTTTACACACAGTAAACTCACCTATTTTATATTCATATTAAATTAGTTTCTTAGAAGTATGCTAGTTCATGGGTTAGCTTGGGATCACTTGTCATTCCAAGCACCATGTTACGACTAGGGGGTAGTCTCAAGTCGTTACATATGGGGATGGATTGGCTCCATTCATGTTTTCTAACTTAGATTGTACTATAAAGATCACTTTCGCTTTTCCAAATGAGCCAGTAGTAGATTGGAAATGTTATCTTTTTGCACCTACAGAGAAGTTCATCTCTTATCTTAGATCTCGTAAGCTCATATCAAAGGGTTGTTTGTATCATCTTGTTCGGGTAAGAGATTCTACCTCTGAAAGTCCTTTCTTCCATTCTGTTCGGGTAGTTAATGAATTCCCAGAAGTCTTTCCTGATGACCTCCCTGGGATATGACAAAATAAGGAGATAGATTTGGCATTGACCTATTTACAGACACCCTGCCTATTTATATCCCACTATGCAAAATAACTCATATAGAATTGAGAGAGTTGAAAGAATAGTTAAAAGATCTTCTTAACAAAGGCATTATTTGTCCTAGTGTCTCTCCCTGGGGTGATCTAGTACTCTTCTTGCGTAAAAAAGATGGCTCCATCTGTATGTGCATAGATTACCATCAGCTGAACAAAGTCACAGTTGAAAATAAGTACTCTCTTCCCAGAATTGATGACCTCTTTGACCAACTCCAAGGTGCTAAATGCTTCTCCAAAATAGACCTCCATTCGGGGTACCATCAGTTGAAGGTTAGGGAGGCTAACATTCCCAAAATAGTCACTATGAATTCTTAGTTATGTCCTGTGGGCTGACTAATGCCCCCCCCCCCCCCCGACATTTATGGACCTAATGAATAGGGTGTTTCGTCAGTTTCTAGATCTATTTGTCATAGACTTTATTATAACATCTTGATTTACTCTAAGAGTGAAGAGGAGCATACCAATCACCTGTAATACCCCATAATTATCTTGACTTAATTAAGACCAGAGTACATGCACAAGAGGCTTAGAACTTGAAAATTTGGCTAAGTGTTGGAGGCTTAGTTTCAATTTTTGGCATCTTGACATCATTAATTTTTAAAGTGACATTCCCAACCCCAAGATGTTAGTTTTTGAGTTCATTCATGATCAAGGGAGTTAGGAGTATCGTCTCAAAAAAGATTTTGGATTCTTGGACTAGGATTGGATTGTGTTTGGGTTGGAATTCTAGCAGCTCACCATGATTTCATCACATCGCGGTTAGTTTAAGCTAAGAGGTACACCGCATCGTGGTGGAGTGTAAAAAGGCATTTGTCAGCTTCCAGTATTTCACCGTGATTGTACCGTATCGCGGTGATGATCAAATTAGCAATTGTCAGTTTCCAGTGACTCACCGCGAATGCACCGCATCGCAGTAAGTATAGTGATGAGGGCATCACCCCATCGCAATGAAGTCTTAATCAACATTCCAGTTCTAAATTTTAATTCAAAAGGGTAGTTTCATCTTTTCCCCTTAACTTTAACACGGGATTTAGGTCCCAAAATAGCATCTTTGCCTCATAATTCATATTTTACTCAAAATTAAAAGCAATTCCTCTCAACAACAAACCCTATCCCCTTCAACATTCAAGTTCAATTCTCACAAAATCCACCAAGAACCTTCATGAATTCTTCAACTAAGGTATGTTAAATGTTCATCCATAGATCCTTTTCAACCATGGAGTCCAAGAATTAGTTTTCAAGTTTAAAGATTTGATCTTTACATGTATTTATGAATTTTATGCATGAATTTTGACTTCATATCACGTTTACATGTGTTTTTCGTTGGAATTAGTTCTTGCCATGTTTGAAGGATGATAATTTCACGTTAATTCCTTAACCCATGATTTTTGTATTGAATTTATGCAAAAATCACATGTTTTAACCATCGTCATGCTTTAGTTCTATGACCCCGATGTGTTTGATTAAATGCCTCATAGATGAATTTTGAACAATGACTATTTATGATGTTCTCCAAGTTGTATTATGGTTTTAAATGATCTCATGTGTTCTTGTTGATATTATTATCGAATCTTGGGGGGGTATGAATACCCAAAAACTTATTTGTTTACTTAGTTTAAATATTTTCAAAAAAAGTTTCGTATACATATTAGAGCATTATCAATTCAGTTCAATAATTAGAGTCAGTCCAGTTGGGAGTTGGATTTAGCACTGAGTGAACCCAGGGATGGGGGATCACCTTCCAGTTGAGGGTGTGACCTTTAGTAGCAATCCCTACGTTCTAGAATTGCATAGCCAGCATAGGTAGATGTTAACCTACCAGTTGAAGGTTGACACCTATCTCATTAGGGCCCTGCCTATTGAGGGTGACCCTTAGTCCTTTGGGACAACACTCTAGTGGATCCACACAACCAGTGTTAGTACCCGTGGCATGGTACTGACACCTTTCAAATAGGGGTCACAGGTTGGACCCCAATTAACTTATTTTGGTGCATGTCGATTAGATGATAACTCCCAAAGTTTCAGTATAGTAATCAGTCCATTACTCAGTTTTAGGCCTGCTTGACCATGGAATACAGTCACTAGTTGTACAATATCAGTATTTTAGTTTACAGATTATCCCAATATCATGTCATATGCTTGGTCATGCATTCTCAGATTTTACATCTTTCATTTATGTTATACATCAGTTATCTCATGCCATACTTACAGTCAGTTATTATTCATACACATGAGCTCATGCATATCATCCGAACCCCATTTAGCATACCAGTAGATTCAAAGTACTAACTGCATACTCATTTTCTTACACTATGATATCTCATATCATATGTTCAGACGCTCAGGTTCCCGACCGCACCTAGACCTCCCACCACATCAGCAGCAACAGTAGTGATGAGTCCTCATATTCCGAGGACCATTTATGTTTATTTTAGTTCATTTCAGTATCCAGTCAGGGTTAGTTGGGGAATTATCCCATCAACTCCACAGTTAGTCAGTAAGAGGCTTTCAGACACTTTTAGTCAATCATTCAGTTATCATTTGATATTGACAGTCTTATAGTATTATTTTCAGACAGATGTTTTCAGTATTTTGATGTAGTATTGTTTTCGTATTCAAAACCTTATGGTGATTTTAGTTAAATTCAATACATGTTCTCTATTATTTTATTTAGTGTTCACAGTAGCTACCAACATGGGTTAGCTTGTGGTCCTTCGGGACTGTAGGCACCGTATGACATCTAGGATGTACTCTTGGGGCATTACAAACTTGGTATCAGAGCCTAAGGTTTTAAAGTGTCGTAGGGAGTCTGAAAGCCGCGTTGAGTAGAGTCTTGTGCGTGGTTGTGAAGCGTACCACACTTATGGAAAAGAGGCTACAAGACCTTTTAGGAAAAGTTTCCCTTTATTCAATGTTCGTGTCGTGCGATTGAGCATGAGCTTAATTTAAACTCCCTTTCTAATCGAATTTCCTTTCTATTTACATAACATGCTTCCCAGAATGACTAATGTAAGGATAAATAGGAATCATCTTGCACCTCTACCTGTTTTGGAAGATCACCTGAACGAGCTTATCTCGCATGCCAAATTCAAAAAGTTATTCACTACCTTAGCTAACATAGTAGAGAACTAGAATAATCAGTCAATTGTCGTCCTAGCCATTTCGGTGGCTAATACTGCCACAGCTAGGATTTAAGACTTTACCCAAATGAACCCTCCTCTGTTTTTGGGATCTAAGTCTGATGAGGATCCGCAAGAATTCCTTAACAGAGTTCAGAAGGTAACTGATATTATGGGTGTGACTTCTAGTGAGAGTTCAGAGTTGGGTGCTTACCAGTTGCAGGATGTTCCTCACACTTGGTTTAAGCAGTGAAAGGGAAATAGAGGGGAAAATACAAGACCTGTTGAATGGGAAGAGTTTTCTATAGCCTTTCTAGATAGGTTCTTTCCCTTGGAGTCAAAAGAAGCTAAGGTGCAGGATTTTATTAATTTGATGCAGGGAAAAATGAATCTGAAGAAGTATTCTCTTAAGTTTACTCGACTAGCCAGGTATGCTCCTAATGTTATGTCTGATGACAGGTCTAGGATGAGTAAGTTTGTCTCTGGTGTAGCTGATAGCATGGTTAAGGAGTGTAGGACTGCGATGTTGATTAAGGAGATGGACTAGTCTAGGTTGATGGTTCATGCTCAACAGATTGAAGAGAAAAAGTTCAAGGAAAGAGAGGGAGAATAAGAAAGCCAGAACAGGTAGTTTCAATTTTTCTCAGCCGAGGTCCGAGGGTGGTAACCGTCCTAAATTCTGTCAGAAATCTTCAGCCCCAACTCCATCTTAAGATAGTACGCTAGCACCAAATCCTTGAAACTATAATCGGGATAGGGCGTCAGGCCTAAAACCCCAGGAAAGTATGAACAGTGTTTGCATAAATCCTCTTTGTAAAAAATATGGTAGAAATCATCAGGGTGTGTGTAAAGTTGGCAGTGATGTATTTTTTGGGTGTGGCAAACCAGGACACAGGATCAGGGATTGTCCACAGAGTGGATAGCAGGGTCAGTCTACTACTCCTCCAGTTCCATCCGATCGCCTGAATCAGTAGGGTGCTACTTCTAGTGCTACCAGTGGTCAGCGTCCAAATAGATTGTATGCACTTTAGTCTAGACAGGGTCAGGAAAATTCTCCTAATATGGTTACTGGTATGTTACAGGTTTTTCATTTACATGTTTATGCTTTATTAGAAACTGAAGCTTCTCTTTCTTTTATAACTCCCTACAGTTGTTAATTTAGTCATCAGTCCTGAGACTTTAGTAGAACCCTTCTCAGTGTCTACCCCAGTAGGTGTCTCTTTTGTAGCCAGACGGGTATATAGGAACTGTCCGGTCATAATATTCCTGAAAGTCACTTCAATTGATCTGGTAAAGTTATAGATGACTTTTTTTGATGTCATTCTCGGTATAGACTGGCTCCACTCATGTTATGCTTCAGTTGGTTCTAGAGATAGAGTTGTTTATTTTTACTTTCCTAATGAACCAGTCCTTGAATGGAAGGGTAATACTTCAACATTTAGGGGTTAGCTTGTTTTGTACCTTAGAGTAAGAAAAATGATAGCTAAGGGGTATGTCTACCATCTTGTTCAAGTTAAAGACTCTAGTTCAGAGACTCTAAATCTTGGGTCGGTTTTAGTAGTAAGGGAATTTCCAGATATGTTTATTGAAGATTTTCCCGGAGTTCCTCCCAAAAGTGAAATTGACTTCGATATAGACCTACTTCCAGATACATAGCCTATCTCTATTTCGCCATACAGAATGGTTTCGACAGAACTCAAAAAGTTGAAAGAGCAATTAAGAGACCTTCTAGATAAGGGGTTCTTAGTCCCAATGTCTCCCTATGGGGTGCTCTATTCCCTTTCGTGTAAAAGAAAGATGGTTCTCTCAGAATGTGCATTAACTTCCGTCAATTGAACAAAGTCACGATCAAGTATAAGTACCTATTCCCCAGAATCGATAACTTGTTCGACCAATATCAGGGTGGCAATTACTTCTCTAAGATAGACCTCAGATCCGACTATCATCAGCTCAATGTCAGAGAATGTGATATTTCAAAAACAACTTTCTAGCTCAGTATGGTCACTTTGAATTTCTAGTAATGTCTTTTGGTCTTATCAATGCACCAGCAGCTTTCATTGACTTGATGAACCTAGTGTTAAAATAGTACTTGGACATGTTCATCATAGTCTTCATAGATGATATCCTTGTCTATTCCCGTAATGAAAAGAATAATGCAAAACATCTTAGAATTGTACTGCAGGCTCTTACAGCCCATTAGTTGTTTGCTAACTTTAGTAAGTGAAAGTTTTGGCTAAGTTCAGTAGCCTTCCTTAACTATATTATTTTCGGTGATACCATTAGAGTTGACCCTCAAAAGACCAAAGTAATGAAAAACTTGGCCTGACCTATTTCTCTGTCAGATATCAGGAGTTTCTCAGGTTTGGCCGGCTATTACTGATGGTTTGTTGAAGGGTTTTTGTCTATTGCATCCCCCATGTACAGATTGACTCAGAAGAGAGTCAAGTTTTAGTGGTCAATTTCTTGCGAGAAGAATTTTCAAAACTTAAAGACTCGACTCACCTCAGCCCTAGTTTTGACATTGCCTGATGGTTTAGATGGGTTTGTTGTTTACAATGATGCTTTTATAGTTGATTTAAGTTGTGTTTTGATGCAGAGAGGTAAGGTCAATACTTATGCCTCTAGACAGCTTAAGCCCCATTAAAAGAATTACCCCACCTATGATCTTGAGTTAGCGGTTGTGGTCTTTGAATTAAAAATTTGGAGGCATTATCTGTATGGGGTGCATGCTGATGTGTTCACAAACTAAAAGAGTTTGCATTATGTGTTTTTGCAGAGAGAGTTAAATCTTCGTCAGAGAAGGTGTTTAGAATTGTTGAAAGATTATGATATGAGCATTTTGTATCATCCGATCAAGGACAATATAGTGGCAAATGCTCTTAGTAGATTGTCTATAGGTAGTGTGGCTCATGTTGAGAATGATAAGAAATAGTTAGTTCAGGAGGTTTATCAGTTGGCTAGATTAGGCATTTGTTTGGTTGACTCAGCTGAGGGTAGAGTATGGGTTCAAAATTGTTTTGAATCGTCTTTGGTTGCCAATGTGAAAGAAAAGCAAGACAGGAACCCCAGTCTAGCTAAGTGGAAGGAGTTAGTTAGAGATTAGAAAGTAGAGGTTTTCTCCCAAGGGGGAGATGGTGTGTTGCATTTCTAGAGTAGATTGTGTGTACCGTGTGTAGATGGGTTGAGACTGTGAATTCTTGTAGAAGTGCATGGTGCGCTTTACTCTATTCATCTAGGGGCCACTACGATGTACCGTGATTTGTAGGAGACCTATTGGTGGAGCGGTATGAAAAGAGATATTGCAGAGTTTGTAGATAAGTGCTCTATTTATTAGCAGGTTAAGATTGAGCACCAAAAGCCTACTAGTTCAATGCAGGAGTTTAGTATTCCCACTTAGAAGTGAGAAGAGGTAAACATGGATTTTGTGATAGGTTTGCCTCATACTCGTTGTCAGCATGATTCGATTTGGGTCATTGTGGACAAGATGACCAAATCAACCCATTTCTTACTAGTCCATAGTTCTTATTTAGCTGAGGACTATGAAAAACTCTATATTAGAGAGTTGGTTAAGTTTAATGGAGTCATGTTGTCCCTCATTTCAGATAGAGGTACTCATTTTACCTCTCATTTTTGGAAGGCTTTTCAGAAAAGGTCTTGGTACCCAAGTTCATCTGAGTATAGCCTTTCACCCTTAGACAGATGGTCAGGCAGAGAGAACCATTCAGACCTTAGAGGACATGTTGAGAGATTATGTTATCGACTTTAAGGGTAGTTGGGATGGTCACTTTCCTTTGATTGAGTTTGCCTACAATAATAGTTATTATTCCAGTATCTAGGTGGCTCTATTTGAGGATCCATATGGCAGGAGATGTAGATCTCCTATTAGTTGGTTTGAGGTAGGTGAGACTGGATTGATAGGTCCATATTTAGTGTGCGATGCTTTGGAGAAATTTCAGTTGATCGGGGAGAGTCCTAAGACAGCCCAGAGTTAATAGAAATCTTATGCAGATGCAAGGAGAAAGGATCTCAAATTTGAGATTGGTGATTTTTTATATTTGAAAATCTCTTCCATGAAGAGAGTAAAGATATTTGGCAAAAAGGGGAAGCTCAGTCCCCGATATATAGGCCCTTTCAGGATCTTGAGTCATTTTGGGAAATTATCATATGAGCTTGAGCTGCCTGCAGATTTGGCATCAGTGCATCTAGTGTTACATGTTTCTTTATTAAAGAAGTGTATTGGTAATCCAGAATTTGTTGTTCCTTTAGAGGTCTTAGATATTCAGAACGACCTTTCTGACGAAGAACTCCCAGTTGAAATCTTAGATTGCCAAATTCACAGACTAATGAACAAAGAATTTTCCTTGGTTAAGGTTCTTTGGAGAAATCAGTCCATTGAGGGAGCCACTTGGGAAGCAGAAGCAGACATGCATACCAAGTACCCTCAACTTTTCTTCACAAACTTAGACTCAGCTTAAGGTAACTGTTTTTCCTTAGAGTTCCTCTTTTCCATTCTCAGTTCCAGCAATATAATCACGTTCATGTCATTGCATGCATTCATGAATCAGTTAAGTTAGTCACTATGTTCAGACTCAGTCATGTAATCATGTTGTAGTTATGCATGTTTAGGATGTAATCTCAGTCTCTCAGTATTCTCAGCTTAATCAGTCTCATTCAAGGATGAATGTTCCCAAGGGGGAGATATTGTAATACCCCATAATTATCTTGACTTAATTCAGCCTATAGTACATGCACAAGAGGCTTAGAACCTAAAAATTTGGCTAACTGTTGGAGGCTTAATTTTATTTTTTGGCCTCTTGACTTCGTTGTTTTTTAAAGTGACCTTCCCAACCCTGAGACGTTAGTTTTTTTAGTTAATTTATGATCAGGGGAGTTAGTAGTAGCATCTCAAAAAGAGATTTTAGATATTTGGACTAGGTTTGGATTGTGTTCGGGTTGGAATTCCAGTAGCTCACCGCGATTCCATCACATCGCGGTGAGTATAGCGGCAAGAGGTCCACCGCGTCGTGGTGGGGTATAAAATGGTATTTGTCAGCTTCGAGTATTTCACCATGATTGCACCACATCGCGGTGATATTCAAATCATCAATTGTCAGTTTCCAGTGACTCACTGCGATTACATTGCGTCGCGTTGAGTATAGAAATGAGGGCATCACCGCATCGTGTTGAAGTCTTAATCGACATTCCAGTTTCAGAATTTTAATTCAAAAGGGTAGTTTCATCGTTTCCCCTTTACTTTGACACGGGATTTAGGTCCCAAAATATCATCTTTGCCTCATAATTCATATTTCACTCAAAATTAAAAGCAATTCTTCTCAAGAACAAACCCTATCCCCTTCAACGCTCAAGTTTAATTCTCATGAAATCCACCAAGAACCTTCACGAATTCTTTATCTAAGTTTTGTTAAATGTTTATCCATGGATCCTTTTCATCCATGGAGTCCAAGAATTATTTTTCAGGTTTAAAGATTTGATCTTTACATGTATTTATGAATTTTATCCATGAATTTTGACTTCATATCACGTTTACATGTGTTTTTCATTGGAATTAGTTCTTGCCATGTTTGAAGGATGATAATTTCATGTTAATTCCTTAAACCATGATTTTTATATTGAATTTATGATACCATCACATGTTTTAACCATTGCCATGCTTTAATTCTATGACCCCCATGTGTTTGATGAAATGCCTCATACATGAATTTTGAACAATGACTATTTATGATATTCTCTAAGTTGTATTATGGTTTCAAATGATCTCATGTGTTCTTGTTGTTGTTATTATCGAGTCCTGGGGGTTATGAATACCCAAAAACTTAGTTTCTCACTTAGTTTAAATATTTTAAGTACGGTTTTGTATATATATTAGAGCATTATCAGTTCAGTCAGTATATCATGTCAGTAAGCTCAGTTCAATTAAATAATTAGAGTTAGTTCATTTAGGAGTAGGATTTAGCACCGAGCGAACCCAGGGATAGGGGCTTACCTTCCAGTTGAGGGTGTGACCTTTAGTAGTAGTCCTTGTATTCTAGAACTACGTAGCCAACATAGGTGAGATATTAACCTGCTAGATAAGAGTTGACACCTATCTCATTAGGGCCCTGCCAGTTGAGGGTTACTCTTAGTCCTTTGGTACAACACTTTAGTGTATCCACAAAACCAGTGTTAGGACCCATGCCACAGTGTTGACACACTTCCAACTGGGGTCATAGGTTGTACCCCAAATAACTTATTTTAGGGTATGTTGGTTAGATGATATCTCCCATAGTTTCAGTCCAGTTATCAGTCCAGTACTTAGTTTCAGGCTTGCTGACCATGGCATACAGTCACTAGTTGTACAATATCAGTATTTCAGTTTACAAATTATCCCAGTATCATGTCATATGCTTGGTTATGCATTCTCAGATCTTATATCTTTCATGAATATTGTACATCATTTATCTCCTGCCATACTTATAGTTAGTTATTATTCATTCACATGAGCCCATACATATCATTCTAACCCCATTTAGCATACCAGTACAATCAAAGTACTGACCGCATACTTATTTTCTTGCGCTATGATGTCTCCTATCATAGGTTCGGATGCTCATGTTCCCAACCACACCTAGACCTCCCAGCACATCAGCAGCAGTAGCAGTGGTGAATCCTCATATTCTGAGGACTGTTTATGTTTATTTCATTTTAGTTTAGTAGTCAGTCGGGGTTAGTTGGGGACTTGTCCCATTAAATCCACAGTCAATCAGTTAGAGGCTTTTAAACACTTTCAGTCAGTCATTCAGTTATAAGTTGATATTGACAGTCTTATAGTATTATTTTTAGATAGATATTTTCAGTATTTCGATTCAGTATTGTTTTCGTATTTAAAACTTTATATCATTTTCAGTTAAATTCTGCATATGTTCTCTATTACATTATTCAGTTCTCATAATAGGTACCAAGATGGGTTAGCTTGTGGTCCTTTAGTGTTGTAGGCACTGTCTGGCATCCAGGGTGTTCTCTCGGGGCGTTACATCATATCCAAATCATCCTTCAGACACTTAAGGACCATGAGTTGTATGTGAAGTTTTCAAGTGTAAATTTTGGCTTAGTGTTATTGCTTTTCTGGAGCATATTGTTTCTTGCGAAGGAATTAAGGTTGACTCCCAAAAGGTTGAGGTAGTGGGAAAATGTCCCAGACCCACGACTCCAACCGACATATAGAGCTTTTTGGGTTTGGTAGGATATTATATGAGATTTGTAGAGAGTTTTTCATCCATATCTACTCTACTTACTAGATTGACTCAGAAAAAGGTAAAAATTTTGTTGTCTGACTTTTGTGAGAATATTTTTGAGACATTAAAAGACAAGTTGACTACTACACTAGTTTTGACCTTTCCTGAGGGTTCAAGGGGATTTGTGGTTTACTGTGATGTGTCTCAAGTGGGACTTAGGTGTGTACTTATGCAGCAATAAAGGTGGTGTCTTATGCATCTAGACAATTAAAGATGTATGAGAAGGACTATCCCACCATGATTTAGAGTTAGTGGTTGTGGTGTTTGCAATTAAAATTTGGTATCATTATCTCTATGGGGTGCATGTTGACATCTTTATTGATCACAAAAGTTTGTAGTATGTTTTCACGCAGAAAAAGCTAAATCTCAGGCAGAGTCGGTGGTTGGGGTTATTAAAGGACTATGACATGAGCCTTCATTATCACCTGGGTAAGGTTAATTTGGTGGTTGACGCCCTTAGCAGGTTGTCCATAGGCAGTCTTTCTCATGTGGAAGAAGGAAAAAGGAAAATGGTGAAGGATATTCATCGACTTGCAAATTTGGGAGTTCGATTCTTGGATTTCGTGGATGGAGGATTGTTCATACAAGAGGAAGCTAAATTATCCCTATGAGCTACGGTTAAGGAAAAACAAACCAGGGACCCCATTTTAATGCAAATTAAGGAAGATGTTGGTCAACAAAAGGTAATGGCATTTGAAATTGGAGGTGATGGGGTTTTGAGGAATCAAGGTTGGTTATGTGTGCCAGATGTAGATAGGTTGTGAGAGAGGGTTCTTGAAGAAGCTCATAGTTCCAGGTATGTTTTTTTACCCTGGATCTACTAAAAGGTATCATGATCTCAAGGAGATTTACTGGTGGAATAACATGAAAAGATATGTTGCTAACTTTGTGGCTAAGTGTTTGAATTGTCAACAAGTTAAGGTGGATCATTAGAGACCAGATGGCACTTTCCAAGAGATAGCCTTGCCTTTGTGGAAATAGGAGATGATCAACATGGACTTTATTACAGGACTTCCGAGATCTCAAAACCAATATGACTCTATTTGGGTGATTATAGACAGGATGACCAAGTCAACTGACTTTGTGTCTGTGAGGACTAATTATTTGGGAGATCATTATGCTAAGATGTACATTCAGGAAATAGTTCATTTGCATGGGGCTCTCGTATCTATTATATACGATCGAGGTACACAATTCTTTTATTAATTTTGGTGGTCTTTTAGAAGGGTTTTAGATACCTAAGTAAACATTAGCATCGCCTTCCACCCTAAAATGGATGGTCAAGAAAAATGAACCATTCATACATTAGAAGATATGTTATGGGCTTGCGTGATAGACTTTAAGGGTAGTTGGGTGGATTACTTGCCATTGATAGAATTCGCCTATAACAATAACTACCACTTTAGCATCCAGATGGCTCTTTTTGAGGTTCTATATAGGAAAAGGTATAGGTTACTGATTGGTTGGCATGAGGTGAGATAAACCCATTTGTATGGATCTGAACTTGTTCATCAGTCTATGGATAAGGTGAAAGTCATTAGAGAGCGACTTAAGATAGCTCAAAGTCACAAAAAGTCTTATGCCAATATTAGAAAAAAAGAGTTAAGATTTTGAGGTTGATGATTGGGTGTTTCTAAAAGTCACCCCTACAAAGGAAGTCATGAGATTCAGAAAGAAAGGAAAACTCAGTCCTCGTTATATACACCCTTATCAGATTACGAGATAGGTTGGTAGAGTTTCTTATGAGTTAGAGTTGCCCATAAGCTTAGCTTCAGTACAACTCATATTCTATGTGTAAATGCTTGACAAATATATTGAAGAACATTCGTTTATGTTTCCTATTAAGGAGATTGATGTGGAGGATTCCTTATTATGTAAAGAAGAACCCATAGATATACTAGATCGACAAGTTTGGAAGTTGAGGAATAAAGAGATAGCTTCAGTTAAAGTGTTATGGAAGAATCATAGAGTTGAGGAAGCTACTTGGGAGTCAAAGAATGATATGCGTGCAAGATATCCATCACTCTTTGATGAATTTACGGATGATGATAGAGAAGGTGTTGATCTTATCTAACTCATTTTTGTTCATGTAATGCTTTAAATCTTGCTTAAAGTGTCTTGAACCATCATTCAGAGACGAATGATCCCAAGGGGGGATAATGTAATAACCCGCACTTTTGGACTAGAACCTAAATCGCCATTCCTGCATATAAAGACCCTACATCAAATGGATCCTATGTAAATATAAGTATTTTTATCAATTATATAGTGTGGGAACCTATTTGTACAAGAATTGAGGTCATATAGGTCCCCAAACTAAAAGATGAGTTGAGGACTTTTTATCGGTAGAGTTTTAGCGGATGCTCCTATTTGGGTCAAATTCCATCGACTATTACTCCATAATATGATTATTTAGATGTCCTAATTTATACCAAATCAAAGGTCTTCGGGTATTATTTCCAACTCCACCAATTTTGCCCTAATCCAATATCAGAGTAAAATGTTACACCTATTTTACCAAAAGGTATATGTCTATAAAGGTGCGATGTCTAGGGTGATGCACCATCGCACCAGACCATCACCCTTAAGTATAAAGACCGAAAATTGGTCATTTTGTTATGGTTGGAGTGACGGCCAGTCACGAGAGTGACGGTCCATCACCCAAACCGTCAGAAGGGACCGTTCTGCACTATTTTAACATTTTTAAAAGGGTATTTTTGTATTTTACTCACCAAAACCCCACCCCCACTACATAAATCATCAAATAAGCATTATTTTACATCTCTAATTAGTTTTAAACACTTATAATCTCCTCCACTCTGGAGAACAAGAAATATTAGTGTTTCTTCCCAACCTCATACTTCCAAGATTAAATTTCAAGCTATTTTGAATTCTTGTTCATCAAAATGGTGTGTAGGACTATTCTAAATATCTTGGTCTTAATTATGTTTTCTTTATGGGTTTGAATGATGATTCTGTATATATGTATATGTTTGATTTTGAGAATCAATTAAAGTGCATGATTTAAAATCTTGTGTATATATGTGATGACTTTTTGAAATGTGGTTTTGAGCATGAGTTGTGAAATAATTATTTCCATGATGAAATTATGATGTTAATATATCATGAGTTATAAGTTGGGCTTGAGAACATACATTATAACCCCCTCCCCCCTTCGATTATAAAATTTAGGTGTAATAAGTATTGGGGTTGTTTTATGCATGATGATATTCCATGAGCTTAAAGTCGTCTTAGACTATCTTGCATTGTTGTTATTACATATTTTAAAAAAGGTATTTCCCATGATAAAAGGACTCTTGTATTCAAATAAAGAAATTTCTTGGGATAAATAAAAACATTGGCCACCACACGCGTAAGTCTTGGAAAGAGAGGGTGTTCATGCATAATATACACATGTTTTTGAAATAAGAACCCTCACATAATATGATAAATATTTTGGTGGTTGTTAATATGTTTTGAATGGGAAGAGCTATGGATGTGTTATGAAATGATATGGCTTGCAAGTCTGGGTATGACAATACCCTTAATAAAAATAGAAATCAAAGGAAGAAGCATGGTTTTAAAGTATTAAAATTGGGCTTAAAGAGAGTTAGATAGTTACCCAAAGAAGGCATTTAAGTGTAAGGGCTCATTTCTGGAAGTCCTGTTTTACCGATGTGGGGTTTATGATATGTTATCCTATATAGGAGGATAATAGTGACATCTCACATGGGGGGATTCCTGTGGTATACTCACATGGGGTATACAAGTTTATGAAAACTCTAATTGTTGCAACAAACTTAGATTGGGGGCTCGACTTCCGAGTTAAGAGAGGATCTCATATAGCCCGTGGGATTGACTGTATGTAGGGTGTACCATCTAGCTCAGAACTAAAGTTAAGAAGTTGAGTTCATGTGTTTGTCCGAATGTTTTAGGGTTTTCTTTAAATATGCCCATGTGATTGATTTCTAGCATATTAAACTATTTTCATAATGATTTTGATCATGTTATATGATTTACACCACTTTTGAATTGCTGTACACACCTATACATTCAAAGTACCGATCGTCCTTTGTGGCGGCTATATTATCTCATAATGTAGGATCTGAGACTCAGTCCCGGGGGCCAGTTCAGTAGCAGTAAATTTCTCCAAGAGTCCAGAGTTGGTGAGACTCCTTTACTTTGGAAGACATCCTATGCATGTGTTAGTTTTCAATTGTTTTATGGTCCGACCGGGCGCCTTGTCTCGATTTAGACGGACTATTGTTTCAGTTCAGTAGAGACTTCATAGGCTATTTAAGATTACAAGTGGGTTCCCTTTTTATACAATGTTATGAAGTTTTAAGTTTGTTTATGAGACTATCATGTTTTCAGTTTATCTTCCGCATTGTTATACCATATGAGTTATGCTTATGATTACATGCAAAGGGGTCTCTCGGCCATTCATGGTTCGAGATGCCCGTCATGGCCAGGACCTCAGTTTGGGTCATGACATGTTAGAACCATAATTTAAGTACATGAATAAATGAAAAATCATGTTTTTGTAGTTTGATAAGTGATCTAGACATAAATTAAGGCCATAAATAACTCTTAGATTATATACAAGTAAAATTATCCCTTACCGATTGAATTCTTGAGAACAATATTGCTATAGTCAACTTCAAACAATCATAACTTATATATTATAAAGAGATTTTGATATCATGATCTACAAAATGATAGATAGTCGAATTATATTTCCAATGCATTCAGTTTTGCATTAATTCAATATCAAAGTCAGAAGTTATGGAAAATTTACTGAAGCATAGTCAAAGCTGCCAATGACGATGACTAAGATGACGAGTCATCATCAGGACACTACGAGTTGTAGGGTGACTCATAGTGAAAGCAGTGAGGACCAAAAGTTGAGTCTTAGATGACAACTCAGGCCACACTCATCCATGGACCCTATAAATCGTTACTAAACTCGTCGGGACTGGTACCAACAACTTTTCAGACTATTTGAAAAGAGTTGATTGGTTTTTTCCCACTATATCAACCCCAAAACTATGTTGTTTCACTTTTTAAAAGAGGTATAAGTATATTTAATCACCCCAAACCTTTCATTATTTTCCCTAAACCCATTTTAAGTTAGAAAATCAAGCAATTCAACTCCCAAGCACGCCTAAGCCTAGGGTTTTTATCAAAGCCAGATTCCCGAAGCTTCAGTTCAAAATTTCATCATTCCCGATATGTGGGTTTTCGATAAGATATTCCTTTCACCCTTCCAAAAACCTAGTTTTAAAATATGAATTTCTTTTAAGATTTCTATGAAATCATGATCTAGGGTTAATACCTAATTATTCTAAATTTTTGAAAATTTGATTCTGTCATGGTATTTTATTATCATAGTCCCCATTCAAAGTTATTATGCATGATTTTTATGGCTTTAACTTAGTTATTTTAATATGCGATGGATTATGAATGTTTTATAGATTTTAACCTTATTTCAAAATGAATTATGCACGACTTGGTGGATTTCAATCTATATTAGTTGACATACAATATTTTTTCATAAAATTTTGTATCTTTACATACTTAGAATTATAAACCCTTAGTATATTGGTAAATTGATGATTTTAGATTTAAGATATAAAATTTTCCTTTTTCTTCTCAAGTATTATATTGTCACTGTTAGTTGCATTCTTAAGATATGGAGGGTTATGAACACTTGATGACCTAGGATATCATGCATTGTCAACCAAATGATCAGTCCTTCAATTTTTATAATTTAGAATGGTTTTAGACAAACAATATATATTTCAACCTTAGGACTTCAGTATTATTGAGCTTTTTAGTATATTAGTTTATATTAAGTTGGGAGTAGTACTTAGCATCGAGCGGACGTAGAGATAGAGGATCACATGTTAATTAGGTTGAGACCTTTTGTAGAAGTACCTACATCCTTGAACTACGGTGCCACTGTAGGTTCTACAGGATCACCCATCAGGCTAGGCCTAACACCTTAGTTCTTTTGGACATCAGTTTAGTGGTACCATATCAGATCAGAATTTATAGCCTGTTAAGATATATTGGTCCCTTTTTGATAGGGTTTGTATATCAAACTCCATTTTTAGGTCACATGGTTATGTGTCGGTTAATAGTATCTCCCACATTCAAACTCAGTTATTGCATGACCTTGTAATTAGTTTATTTAGTACAATGTTGATCAGTAACATATTTATTTACCTGGCCATTGCATTTGTTCACATCTCACAATTCCAGACCTAGTATTCTTACATGACCCTTAGTTTAGTTTTACTTTCTTTTATATCATGATTTTTTATATTATCACCGCACATCAATGTATATGTATTTTATATAAAGTCATTGAAATACAGTTCAGCTCCATGCATTGAATTTGCACTTAAGTTCATCTTTTTATTTTTTGTTAGCATTTAGTATTATTTTACAGCATATTCAACATTAATATTAGATTAAATATAATAGTATGATTCTACAGCTTTCCACTTTACAGAAATGATCTAGATACTGATTTAGAGATTTCACTATGACTCACAACTTTTATGTACAAACATGTTTTAAATGCATATTTTAGCAAATGGCTTATGTCCTTGGTTTCAAAGCATGTTTTAAATTTTTGATGAATAGTGTATATCTCACATACTTAGTACATTCCAATGTACTAATTGCATATCTCTTCTGCCTATATTTTTTATGTGATTTAGATTCAAGTTCTTACTATTAGAATTGTAGCCATTCAGATCATAACATTCAACCAACAAGTGATGAGTTTTCTTATATTGAGGACTCAAGTGAGTTGTAGTTCCTGTATTTCATTTTCTTATTCGATTGTATTGATTAGGGATAGTCCAGAGGGCATGTCTCGACTACCTATAGTCAGTATTAGTGGAGGCTTCATAGATAGCCAGTCAGAGTTATTGTATACAGTTTAAGTTCCTTTTTTTTTTAGATTATAGTATTGTAAACTTTCAACAATAACATATTAAAACAACTTATCTCATAATTATGCTTCTTCTCAATCAATAGCTTTTATATATGCTTTATCAGTTTCTTAAGCATTATGTCAGTATCATAGGTTATCTGAGGATCACTTATGGTTCTAAGCACCATGTTATGACTAGGGTGTAGTCTTGTGTCGTGATGGAATACTTCTATTCCTATGTCATGTAAAACCTTATTTCATATCAAGTATCAATATAAATAAGATCCTATGACCACCAAATAAATTCATGTCTCACATTGTTATGATGATGTCCCATAGATATCATGTCCAAGATCATCTCTATGTTAAGTCTCATTATCTTATGATTTGTAGTTACACGATTTTCTTGGTGTTCTCATGATGCCTATGTATATTTTGTTGAGGGAGAATTCCTAATGAGAAGTTACATCCTTTATTCCGTAGTTCTAGAGCTTCAACAAGTTCCTATCCATCATGGACAAATTATCCTAAGGGAAAAATAATGTAACACAAAATATTTTCACCTAGAATTTGGACCATCCTTCCCACGTGTATAGACACAAACCCAATGATTTCTCTTTAGATATAAGTGTAAATGTGTCACGACCAGAGTCGGGACCCAAGACGGGATGAGCATCCTGAACCATAATGATTCATACACACTTGTACGTCAGGTAATCATGCACAATACTCAAATAATAAAGAATGAAATGCGGAAATGAAATAAACAGAATCTTGGTCATATTCTAAAATCTGTTTGATAGAACAGAAATAAGCTTACAACATCTGAACATTATCCCTTTCTGTTTGCAAAATCTCTCCTACATACTACGTCAAAAAACTATTTGAATCTGGGACAAGGCCCCCAGTAAACCCAAACAAAAATAAATAAAACTAGCTAAAAAGCATTTGGCCTTCTGAAGTAGAGAAGGCTCACCAACTGCACTCTTTACTTCCGTCTGAAAACTCTACGGCTTAGCAGGACCTCAAGACGGAGCCTCAAACCCTATAATATAGGGGATCAATACAATTGTACTGGTACGAAGAGAAATTCCAAAATAACAATTTTTATTCAACATAGGTAAGAGCAGATTAGAAAAAAGTTCATAAATATACATATACAAAGAAAACACATGGGCATATTTAAAAGACTCTGAACAATTATCTGAACTCCATGACACACCCTTTGTTTTAACTTCTGTGCTAAGTGGTATACCCTACAACTCTGAAATTCTATGGGCTATATGGAATATTTCCTTAAAGCGGCAGCCAAGCCCCCAACCTGAGTTTGCCGCAAGAGTTGGAGTCTCTACCTCTGATACGCCACGGGGCACTAGGCCAGCGTATAATCCCTCTAGGGGATGAAATAAACCTGTATCGGCAAAACTAGGTTTTTGTCTAGGAGTTCTTGAACTCAAGCCTTCTCGAGCAACCAACTAACCCTCTTCATGCCCATTTTTCTAGCTCTCTAAAACACGCCTTCTCTGAAATCAAATTTGAAACTCATACTCTATTATGACATTCATTTATATGGTATCGTCATACCATTAACTTGCAAGTAGAATCTGTAAGCCATAAAACATCATAATATAATCTCTTTATTTTCAAAACATGAAGTTTGGGACCACCATATCAATCAAATAAATTCAAAAGGACTCTTTCTTTAAACTCATGTAAACATATGCATGAAACTCTCTCTTTTCAACCTTTCAACAACATGTGGTGGTCATGAAATTTGTGGCAAATCATGAAAAGTCTCTTAGCAATTATCTTAACATTTAACATCAAATAAACCATCCCCTCTTAAGTTCAAAATCATAATAAAAAATCTAGTCAATCATATCACGCTTTCTCTAAATATAATCGAGTATTTCATAAAACACATAGAAACAAGCAGCTTAACAACAAGAGAGGGACGTTTATAGGCTTATGCTATCAATTAAATCCTCAAATCTTAATTTCATAAATACATATATAAGATTACAAATCAAATTTGGGGTAAAAGCCTCAAGACCAAAACAATTGTATCATTAAAACATTCATAAAGCAAGATTGAAAACATAATTCTAAAACCCCTTTAAAAGTTCATGATTTCTATAACTTTAAGTCTTATTCAATGTGTTTTCGACAAGCCCATGTAGTTTAGGCAAAACCCCACATACCTTAGATTACATGGGAGAAAGAGTAGGCCCAAATCTTGACTAAGTTGTTGATACTCTTGACTTCTAAAGATGAGGTTCTTGATCTTTTTGGAAAACCTAGGGTCTTAATTAAAGAGAGAGAAGTAGTTTTCTGATATATTTTGCCCTAATAAGCCTTAATCTCGTGTTATGACGCAGTTATGACGAGGGGAAAAGACTGATTTGCCTACCCTAAGGTCGGTTATTTAAAATAAATTCGCGAACTGGGCACTAACGTATTACCCGATGCGACGCATTGATATCACATCGATCCACTATTTCATCGACGCTATCATCAACGCGGCGTGCCAACTTCATGTTGGGCCACTATTTTCAATATCCAAACACCCCTCTAACGATGCTAAAAATTTCCAAAACTTATCTGAGATGTACTAATAGCTTCCCCGATCATGAAACAACTTAAAAATCATCTTTCTGGGGTCGAAAAGATCAAAAATAAAATCATCAAAAGTTAGGGGCTCAAAATGTGACTAAGTCCTCCTGACACTTAGAAAAATATTCAGAAGATCGATCCTCCAAGCATACCACGAAGTGACATTAGGTCGAGAAAACTACGGGGTGTTACATTATCCCCCTTTGGGATCATTAATCCCCGAATGATGATGCGGAATACATGTAAGCATAATTTATCCTAGTAAATATGAGATAAGAAGAATAAGTCAAGGATTGTACCTTCCATTTCGTCATTTACCGAATTAAAAAGGTTTGAGTATCTTGCACGCATATCATCCCCCAATTCCCAAATAGATTCTTCAACTTTTTGATTTTTCCAAAACACCTTAACCGAAACTATTTTCGTGCTTCTCAACTTTCGGCCATAACGATCCAGAATAGCAACAGGTTCTTCTGCATATGTCAAGGAGTCTGTCACCTTAATCTCCTCAATAGGAAATACTAGATAATGATCTCTAATACACTTCTTCAACATGGACACATGAAACACAATATGGATAGAAGCCAGATTTGCAGGAAACTCTAACTCATAAGCAACCCCACCTATCCTTTGCAAAAGTTGATATGGTCTAATATAGTGAGGACTCAGCTTTCCTTTATTCCCAAATCGCATGACTCCCTTCATAGGGGAGACCTTTAGAAATACCCAATCACCAACCCCAAATTCCAACTCTCTCTTTCTAACATCAGTGTAGGATTTCTGATGACTCTGAGCGGTATTGAATTATTCTCTAATGACTTTCACCTTTTCCATTGCCTGATGAAATAGGTCAGGCCCAAAAAATAGTGTGTCACCCACTTTATACCACCCAACTGGTGATCTATATCTTCTCCCATAAAGTGCTTTAAAAGGAGCCATTTTAATGCTGGCATGGTAGCTATTATTGTAGGAGAACTCTATCAGCGGCAAATGATCTACCCAACTACCTTTGAAGACAATTACACAGGATCTTAATATTTCCCCAAGGGTATGGATGGTGTGCTCTGCTATCCCATCGGTCTAAGGGTGGAATGCAGTAATCAGGTTCACTTGGGTACCTAAGCCCCTCTGAAAAGATCTCTAATACTGTGATGAGAATTATGTACCTCGATCGGATATAATAGATACAAGTACCCTATGCAAACGAACTATTTACTCAATGTAAAGCTTGGCATAATCATCTCCCGAATAGTTAGTGCTCACAGGCAAAAAATGAGCTGACTTGGTCAACCTATCCACAATTACCCAAATGGAATCATACTGGTTTTGAGACCTCAGAAGTCCTGTGATGAAGTCCATATTGATCATCTCCTATTTCCACAAAGTAAAATCTATCTCTTAGGAAGTACCACCTGGCCTTAAATGTTCCACTTTAACTTGTTGGCAATTTAAACACTTAGAAACAAAATCAGCTACATCACGCTTCATATTATTCCACTAATATATAGTTTTAAGATCATAGTACATTTTAGTAGAGCCTAGGTGAACAACATACCTCGAAGTATGAGTTTCGTCAAGAATTCTTTTTTGCAAACCATCCACATCTGGCAACATAACCTACCTTGATATCTCAAAATCACATCACCGCCAATTTTTAAAGATATCACTTTCTGCTGGCCCACATCTTTCTTGATTTGCATCAAAATAGGATCCTCGACCTGTTTTTCCTTCACTTCAGCATATAAGGAGGATTTTTCCATCTCATGCACAACTACTCCTCCATCTTCAGAATCCAATAGTCACACTCCTAGATTTGCAAGTCATTGAATATCTTTCACGATTTGCAAGTCGTTGAATATCTTTCACCATCTCTCTTTTTCCTTTCTCAATGTAAGCACATAGATAATCTACTGAGGGCGTCGGCCACCACATTTACCTTGTCCGGATGATAGTGTAGTCTCATGTCATAATCATTTAAAAGTTCCAACTAATGCCTCTTCCTGAGATTTAATTCTTTCTACGAGAAAACATACTGTAAACTTTTGTGGTCAGTGAAAATATCAACATGTACCCCATAAAGATAGTGCCTCCATATCTTCAGTGCAAACACCACAACCGCAAGCTCCAAGTCATGGGTGGGGTAGTTTCGCTCATGCACCTTCAACTGCCTAGATACATAAGCTACCACCTTACCATGCTGCATAAGTACACACCAAAGTCCCATCCAGGATGTATCACAATATACAACAAAACCCTTTGTACCTTCTGGAAGAATCAAAATAGGTGCAATAGTCAACTTGTCTTTCAACTTCTCAAAACTATTTTCACAGGAGTAAGACCATACAAACTACACCTTTTCATATGTCATTCTGGTAAGTGGAGCAGCTATGGAAGAAAAACTCTCTATGAATCTTCTGTAATACCCCACCAAACCCAAGAAACTCCGAATATTGGTTGGAGTCATGGGTATGGAACATTTTATCACTACCTAAATCTTTTGGGGATTAACTTTAATTCTCTCTCTAGACACAATATGCCCCTAGAAAGCAATAGCATTAAGCCAGAATTCACACTTGGAAAATTTTGCATACAATCTATGATCTTTGAGGGTCTGAAGAATAATTCGAAGGTGACTGGCATGATCCTCCTCATTCTTAGAGTAAATAAATATATCATCAATGAAGACTATAACAAAAAAATCCAGAAACTGATGGAACACCCTATTCATTAGGTCCATGAAGGCTGCAGGAGCATTAGTCAAACCAAAGGACATGACTAAGGATTCATAATGGTCGTATGGGGTTCGAAAAGCTATTTTAGGAATGCCAGCCTCCCTAACCTTCAGCTGATAATACATCGAACGAAGTTCTATTTTTGAAAAACACTTAGCACCCTGAAGTTGGTCAAAGAGATCATCAATTCTAGGAAGGGGATATTTATTCTTGATAGTGACCCTATTCAGTTGGCGGTAGTCTATACATATACGGAAGGAACCATCTTTCTTACGTGCAAAAAGTACAGGCGCACCCCAGGAAGAAACACTAGGACAGATGAAGACTTTACCAAGAAGATCTACTAGTTGCTCTTTCAACTCTTTTAATTCAGCAGGAGCCATTTTATATGGTGGAATAGAAATAGGACGGGTGTCCGATAATAAATCAATACCAAATTCTATCTCCCTGTCAGGTGGTATCCCAGGGAGATCATAAGGAAAGACTTCTAGAAATTCATTAACCATGGGGACAGACTGAAGAGAAGGACATTCAGTATTAGAATCTTTCACCCAAATAAGATGATACAAACACCCTTTGGAAATAAGCTTACGGGGTCTAAGGTAAGATATGAATTTATCTTTATGTGCTAAAGAATACCTCTCCCACTCTATCACAGGTTCATTCGAAAAGGATAAAGTAACCTTCCGGGTTCTACAGTCAAGTGTGGCATAAAATGAATGGAGCCAGTCCATTCCTAAAATAGCATCAAAATCAATTATGTCAATCTCTATAAGGTCTTCCACGCTATCATGACTACAAACAGATACAACACAATTTATATATACCCTTCTAGCCATAACAAAATCACCTACAGGAGTGGGAAAAAAAAGGTTCTGCAATAACTTCGGGCTCAAACCCAAAACCGACTGCCACATATGGGATCACATAAGAAAAGGTAGACCCGGGATCAAGTAGAACATATACATCATGGGAAAAGATTTGTAACATACCCGTGACTATATCTGGGGAAGCCTCTACATCTTGACGGCTAGACAAAGAAAATAACTGGTTGCGACCGCTCCTGGTAGCTGAAGTAGCGTCTTTTGGAGGTGGTGGTGGCATGGAGGAATTATCTTGCGACTTAGTTCCCCCGACATTACCTCTCTCTGTCGGGCACTCTTTCTGAATATGACCTAGCTTGTCATAAAAATAACATACCATTGTACCAAACTAAAACCTTCCTAGGCAGTTCCCCCCACACGTGTTACAGCAAGGATAAGACCTAGCAGGTTGTACCATACTTCTTTGAGACTGCGTACCCTGTACTCTCAGTTCATGGCTTGGTTGAAAATTATAGAACGACTGATCAACTGGAGGTCTGGGCGCTAGGGCGCTGGCTGCAGGCTGGGTATTACTCCAGGACTTTTTCTTCGGCCACTTGTTACCCCAATTTCCATCTTGGTGCTGACTATGGTTCTGGTCTACTGGTCTGGCCCTCTTGGCCTGCCTATCTTTCTCCCTTGCTTCAGCAACCCTCTTTTTCCGTTCCTCAACCTACTGCATGTGAATAGATAATCTGGAGAAGTCCATATCTCAGTTCAACATTTCCCCTTTGCACTCTAACATCAAGTCATCCGTAAGGACGAATGCAAACTTTCTCCTATGGTCCCTCATATTTCCTTCTAATTCTGGGGCATAATAGGATAGTTGATTGAATTTTAGGGTGTACTTCTTGACGCTCATCTTCTCTTGCTTTATGTTCACGAACTCTTCAGTCTTGGAATCCCTCAACTCTTGAGGAAAGAATCGGTCTAGGAAGGCTTCCACAAATTCTCCCTACACAAAAGGCTCAATATTATCACCCCTCGAATCTTCACATTCTATGTACCAATGATTTTCTACCTCCTTCAATTAATAAATAACTATTTCAACCCCTTCTACTTTATCCACATGCATCACTCGAAAAATTTTCTCCATCTCTTCTACAAAGTCTTGTGGATCCTCCTCATACTTTGTACCAGTAAACCTAGGCTGGTTCATCCTCATAAATTGACCTACCCGTGTAGCCTCAAATGTGACAGATGCAAACCAAACATCCTCCGATCGTCGAACCTGTGAAGCCACCAGCTGTGCAATTATATGCATCGACTGTTTAAATTCAATATTTGATATCTCTCACTGGGGAGGTTGGGTGTGATTAGTCCTAGAAAAGGGAGCCCTAGGTTCCTGGGGTGGGCTGATCTAAACAGGAGGGACTTTCGGAGCAGTAAGAAAATCAGGAGTGTGAGCCCTATTACATGTCCTCATCATGTATGTAGGACAGACATCTTCTTTTTGGGCATTCTGATCATTAGAGAGACGTTCAGGAATGATAGGTTTTCTGAAATACAAGAGACCATTGATTAGGGGACATTCAGACTCTACAACACAAACTAAATCACAAAAAAAGGGAGACATTTCTAAACATCTGGTAGCCTCCTACTTATAAGTGTGGTATGCTACACACTCATAAATAGGACTCTACCATACACGATTTCGCAGATACCCTGGGACCATGAATCATGCTCTGATACCAAGTTTTTCACGACCCAAGCCGGGACCCTATCCGTGACGAGCATCCTAAACCATAATGATTTGGACACTCTACTATGTATGGTATTCATGCACAATACTCGAATAATAAAGAAATAAATATGAAACTAAAATAAATGGAATCTTGGTCATATTCTAAAATTTGTTTGATAGAACGAAAATAAGTTTTCAGCATCGGAACATCATCTCTTTCAGTCAGCAAAATATCTACAACATACAACATCAATAAACTATCTGAGTCTAGGACAAGGACCCCAGTAGACCCAAACCAAAATAAATAACAACTATCTGAAAAGCATTTGGCCTTCCGAAGTAGAGAAGGCTCACTAACTGCACTATTTACTTCTGTCTGAAAACTCTACGGCTTAGCAGGACCTCTAGACTGAGCCTCAAACCCTGAAATATAGGGGATCAATACAATTTACTGTACGCAAAGAAATTCCAAAATAAAAATTTTATTCAACATAGGTGAGAGCAGATTAGAAAATAGTTCATAAATATACATATGCAAACAAAACATATGGGCATATTTAATAGACTCTGAACAATTATCTGAACTCCATGACACACTATTTGTTTTTACTTCTATGCTAGGTGGTATACCCTACAACTCTGAAATTCCATGGGCTATATGGAATCTTCCCTTATCTCGGCAGCCAAGCCCCCAACCCGAGTTTGCCGCAAGGGTTGGAGTCTCTGTGTCTGAAATGCCATAAGGCACTAGGATAGCATATAATCCCTTTAGACGATGAAATGAACCTGTATTGGCAAAACACGGTTTTGGGCTAGGAGTTCTTGAAATCAAGCCTTCTTTGGGAAACCACCTAACCCTCTTTAAGCCCATTTTTTTAGCTCTTTAAAATATGCCTTCTCTGAAATAAAATCTGAAACTCATACTCTGTTATGTCATTTACTTATATGGTATCGTCATACCATTTACTTGCAAGTTGAATCTCTAAGCCATAAAATATCATAATATAATCTCTTTCTTTTCAAAACATAAAGTTTGGTCAATCAATAAATTTAAAAGGACTCTTGCTTTAAACTCATGTGAACACATGCAGGAAACTCTCTTTTTTCAACCTTTCACCAACATGTGGTGGTCATGAAATTTATAGCAAATCATGAAAAGTCTCTTAGCAATTCTCTTAACATTTAACATCAAATAAACCGCCCCCTCTCAAGTTCAAAATCATAATAAAAAATCAAGTCATTCATATCATGCTTTCTCAAAATACAATTGAGTATTTCATAACACACATAGATACAAGTAGCTTAACAACAAGAGAGGGGAGTTTATAGGCTTATGCTCTGAACGAAATCCTCAAATCTCAATTTCATAGTTATATATATAAGATTAAAAATCAAATTTGGGGGAAAGGCCTCAATACCAAAACAATTGTATCATTAAAGCATTCATAATGCAATATTGAAAAAATAATTCTAAAACCCCTTTAAAATTTAATGATTTTTATAACTTTAAATATTATTCAATGTGTTTTCAACAAGGCCATGTTAGGAAAAACCCCATGTACCTTAGATTACTTAGGAGAAAGAGTGGGCCCAGATCTTGACTAAGTTCTTGATACTCTTGACTTCTAAAGATGAGTTTCTTGATCTTTTTGGAAAACCTAGGGTCTTTATTAAAGAGAGAGAAGTAGTTTTTAGATATATTTTGCCCTAATGACACCTTAATCTGATGTTATGGCGCTGTTATGATGATGGAAGATTGATTTTCCCTCCCTAAGGCCAGTTATATAAAATAAATTCATGAACTAGGCACCGATGTGTTACCCAATGTGACATGTTGAGATCGTGTGGGTCCACTCTTTCATCGATGCTATCATCGACGTGATGCACTTACTTCACATTGGGCAACTATTTTCAATATCCAAGCACCCCTCTAACGATGCTCGAAAATTCTAAAACTTACCCGAGATGTACTAATAGCTTCCCCTATCATGAAACAACTTAAAAATTAGCTTTCCGGGGTCGGAAAGATCGAAAATAAAATCATCAAAGATTAGGGGCTCAAAATGTGACCAAGTCCTCTTGACACTTAATTTTTTTTTCACAAGATCGACCCTCCAAGCATACCATGAAGTGATATCAGGTCAAGAAAACTATGGGGTGTTACAAAATTCTAAATCTTTTAGCTGGGAACATCTTTCGAGATGAATTGAGTTCGTAGAAATCTCCTAGCTCAAAGTTGAGTTGAGAACTTTCTTATCGATTTAGTTTTAGTAGATGTTCTTACTTTGGGTAAACTTTAAATAACTATTACTCTTAGAATATAACGAGTTTGGTGGCCTACTATATACAAAATTAAAGGTCTTTGAGTCTTCTTTCCAACACAACTGGTTGTTTGTCAATCCGAGTTCAGAGAAAAAGGTTATAGGATTTTTAGTGAGACGTTGTCTAAGGTGCATGATTGGCCACATGAGGTACGACTGATGCCACAAGATTGGGCCTACTGTGTGACCCCCCACCCCACCCCCTACCCGATGTAAAAATATATTTTCACTTAATAAATCAAGGGTAAGTTACTCATTTTACCTTATGTAACTCCCCTAACCCATTTTATAACCCTAAATGTCATCATAAACTATTAGAAATCCCTCAAATCCGTCATTCTCTTCTTCCCAAGAACATAAAGAAGAATTTCTCAATTTAAAAGCTTATAGGTTCCATGCTCAAGTTTTTTTTTCATTTTCCTCCATCAAAAGATATGTAGAACGATTCTAATACTCATGGGCTTAACTATAATGTTTGTATAAACCTTAAATTTTATTATATGTATATGATATAGGTTATGAAATTATTTGAAGAGCATGAATTATGAAACCCTTTTTATGATGAAAATTAAGCATTTAACTAGTGTTGTGGAATATTTATTGAAAGATAAAAGGATTAAGTTTTAACTATTTCTTGTAGAAAATTATATATTATTTATTTATATAGATTCAAAGGGTGTTTCTTGTAATATAAATGCTCTTGTTTTCCCATAAGAATTGTATGAATTTATGAAAGAAATGACAACTTTAAGGGTTACAAAAATGTCTTGAAGAAAGATGTTTTACTTAAGCTTACATAACAATTTTGAAAGAAAACTATTATTTGATATTTGAATTTTGTTGATGGTTAATGATATATGTCTTCTTTGAAAGAAGGGTTAAAGAGAAGATATGATATGATTTATATGACTTTTAAGTCTTGGTATGACGATACCAAATAAGAGAATCTCCTTACTAAGAAAGAGATGAATTTTTTTAGAAATGATAAATGTTTTCAAGAAACTAAAAATGGGCTTAAAGAGAGTCAGATGGTTAACCGAGAAGGCACGAGTTGAAAGACTCATTGTCGAAAGTCGTATTTTGCCGATGCGGGATTGATCCTGTCCTGAAATATGGATGATCATGGTATACTTGCTTTGTGCTTTGGTATACTAGTATGTACATACTCAAATTCTTGCAACAAACTTGGATTGGAAGTTTGGAAGACGGTTATTGCCGAATCCATATAGCCCATGGGGTAAATAAAATGTCAGAGTACCATCTAGCACAGAATTAAAGAAAAGAGTTGAGTTTATGTTTTTAAGAGATTGTTTGAAGTCTTTAACTATGCCCATGTATTTTGATTTCTATTTTGTAAATTGTTTTCTCAATGCTCCTTCTTATTTTGTATAAAATATATGTTATTTTGAATTAATCTGCATGCCAATACATTCCAAATATTGATCGTCTGCGGGCACCTGTGGTTCAGCATAATCGTAGTATCTCCCAAAATGTCAGAGTTGTGAGCCATCCATCTTTCGAAAAATAGTTTATTTAGACATTCAACGTTTTTAGTTTTATGGTATCGTCGGGGTCTTTTCTCGGCTTAGATAGTTTTCTTATATTTGAGACTTTGTAGACTGGTTTAGTTGGATGTTATTATGTCGTATTTTTAGAGCCTTGGATTATTGTTTCATTTAAATTGAACAATTTCTTTTAGGTTTAACTTATTTCCACATTTGATAATGACTATTCTTATGATACAAGGTTTATGCATCTTCTCGAGCCTTCCTTGGTCTGGGAAGCCCATCAAGCAACTTAGGTTGGAGGCCGAATTATTCTTGAAGAACATATAATAAGAATGGTATATCAGTTTTGCTAAGAAATGCATAACTACATGGGTAAAAGGAATGGAAGATGCTTCAAAGAGAAAAAGAAGGTGCTTAATGTTTTAAAAAAATAGTAAATCTATCAGCACCATAGTAGAGGTCTACAACTTTGGATCTAACGGCCTATCTAGTAACATTTCGAATTTAGGGATTATAAATGTATTCATATTATTGTAAGAAAAAAAGATTATTCTAAATATGAAAGATTTGTTGGACTTGTTAGAATCTAAATATGTAATGTAATGCAAGTCCAACTCTTTGTAATTCTTGTTGTACCGTTATGTAATTCTTTATCAATAAAACTTATTGTTCACGCATTTTCAATCCATTAGCTAATCTTTGATCACATGTATCTTTTGTTTCACCATTTTTGATACATAGAAACGAAGAGGGAACCATAGTTCCTGATGTTATTAGTAGTTGGTTAGGGATAATGATGACCGAAAACTCTAAACATTATGTGGTGGATCATTGGTGCCTGCATACTTACACATGGAAAATAAGGTTACATACAGGGAATATAATTCTCCATAAAATTGAAAGCATAATTTTCTCTAAAACAATCTCTCACTAACATTCTCGGATTAGATGGATAGACATGCTTCAATCATTTGGAACACAAAGAAGAAAATAGTGATTCTTTTACTTAAAATGTTGCACTGATTTAAAAAATAAAAAAAGACACCCTACTCACTTATTATGTACATATAACAGTAAACTAAGACTGCAGGCACCTTTTTCCAACCGATCAAGTATATCTATTGTCATCATTTTACTTTCACCTTACTAGTTTATAGGTGCTATACTTTACCTTTCTACAAGACGACTAAGGAAATTAAAGAAGTAAAACATTACACCATTTATTTTTCTTTTCCTGTTTAGTCTTCTTACATAATATGAACTAGCATTTGGAAAACCAAAATGTAAATTAACACAAAGTCATGAACTGTGAGCAAGCAATTTGTAAGATAACAATTTCTACTCGCTCCATCCCGCATCAATTTGTTTAAAATAATTCAAGTTGAAGAGGAATATGTATATCATCATGTTCACTTTCAAATAACACAAAGATCATCTATTTTCACACATAATATGAAATAAAATTTTGTTGATCCAAAATAGATGACAAATTACGAAACAACCATGAAATTTGTCACGTTCAAATATCAAAACTGACTTAACCCCATATACGTATCAAAATATATGATGAAAGGACTATACATAATTCAAAAACTATGGAAAACTAATTATTTGAAGTCTGAAGAACTGTTTCTTCTTCATTCCTTTGTGCTCTAGACCTCCAGGTCCTCTTATCTTTTTATTTACAGACTAATATGATATTGCTGGTATGGAGCTGAAGCGACTTTCATCAAATCCTGAAAGAAAAGTTATAATTCTTAAGCACACCTCAACATGTAAACCACATATAAACGAAAAGATCAAGGATAGAGGAGTTCTTTAGCATAAATGAGGTGTAATAAGCACAATCAGTGCTCTCAATGTACCCCTTGATAAAATTTTGGATGTCAATGAAATTGATTACAAATCAAATGACAAAATTTAAAAGTATTTTGTTAGTTGGAGAAAAAGGTACATGCAAATTACTCAACTGATATAAGGATATTATAAGTTTGTTACCATTGCATTAGCCTCATTAGATGTCGAAGAATCTTATCAAACACATAGTTTGCAGGATCATTGAATTTCTTTTACTAGTAAAAAAGTGTAATCACATACAAAGACGAACAACATCATAATAATTGACAGTCTAAAATCATACCCATTATAAAAAATTGTACCAAATATTTATGGATATTACTTTGACCTTCACAGGAATCTTCAACACTTCTTGTTGAAGTTCTTCACACAACAAGAAGAGAGTTTTGCAATGAGGGAGAGAGAGAGAAAGAAAAAAACAAAAAGAACATTTGTTTCTATTTTATGTTTGCCTTTTCGTATTTTCTAATGATACACAACTCTTCAAATTTGTATTCCAACAGACATGTCTTTTTTCCATATTATTTATTAATATAAATATAATATAATATAATATAATATATTATTTTAATTCTAAATATGGATTCAGATTGACTCACATGGGTGATCGATTCAATTTTTTCATCTCCCGCTCACATACAATGGGAAAATCTCATTATTATTCTATAACTTTTATACTTAACGACTAGACCGTATGACCAATGTATACTTCTAGATCTTTGTTACTATACATCTGTAGAATATACGGCATCTCGATCAATGAAACTTAGAGTAGATTACAATATGTAGTATCCAATATCATTTATCACATTTATATTTCTTATAATATTTTTTTCTTAATTTTGAGCACATCATTAATTACTTGTCACACAAACAAACATAAAGGACCGGTCAATGAACACAATTAATGTGATAATACCCAATGATCTTCCTCATCTCAAGAATCTCTTAATCTCAACATGATGTATACTATTCTAGAAATGTCCCCTTAGACCGAATCAACCATGATCTCTTGAAAACATACTAAGATAGCAAACACCAAATTGAATCTGAAAAAATGACTAAAATCATAAGGGTATAATATGAAAAATTACTTATAATTTTCAAGACTTCACATGATAGAAAGTGGAGACTAAATTTGTATTGCTCTTATGGGTCACTATATGCGTACATGGTATGATACAATATCACAACATCGACTTCTTTCTCATGAAGCATATGTATTTTATGAATTAAATACTGTGAAAATGATAGTTCAGACAACTCATTTCTATTTTTGAGTTCACAAATCTACTCAATCATTTTATTCTTCAGAACTTATATCTGGCATTAGAAACAGACTAACTTAATTTAATCACTATGATTAAACACATCCAACAAATGATATTTTGATAATAAACTTTAAGCTCTCTTTTATCATCGCGTCTGAAATAATAAGTTTATAACTATCTCATCTCTACTGCTTATCACTTAGACAATAAAGGTGACTGTATATGTGAATAGGCCAATCTTTGTCTGTTTGACATACTTTTTATCCTCAAAAATTTATGTATACCATAAAAGAACACACAAAATATGTATTGAACCAACAAGAAGAAAAATTAGGTATTAATCAACAATAACCTCAATAAATTAAATTACATGAAAATGAATGATAAAAATAAAATTGAATACATCAGCATCTACATAAGCCCAATGACTTTACATGTCTTTCATAAACATCACAAGATACAGATTTTGTTAAGGGATATACAGTCATTTTATTCGTAGATATGTATTTTAGGTTCACTTTCTTTTGTACAATCATGTCTTTTTAAAAATTATACTTTATATAAATATGTTTCATCTTTTCATGGTACTTTGGATTCTTTGTGTAGGATATTGCATCCTGACTATCATAACTGATTGTGAGGTTCAACAACATTGTTATACAAACCCAAGTAGACCAAAATATGTTAAGCCAAACAACTTCTTCTACAACAAATGAAAGTACTACGAAATCAACTTTCATCATAGATAAAGCTATACATGACTGCTTCTTGCTACTCCATGATATGGCACCATTGTTAATGAAGAATGTATATCTGAAGGTGGACTTTCTAATATTAAATATCATCCCCAATCAACATCAGTGTAACCTTTGAGTTGCAGATCATTTTATTGATAACATAAAAAATAGTCGACTATGCCTTTGAGATGGCTCAATATTATTTTAACCCTTTTTTAATATTGTGGTCCTGGATCATATTTATATCTACTAACTAATCCAATGAAATAATAGATATCATGTCTAATACATATCATAGAATACATTAAACTTTTGGCTACGTTAGCATAAGGAACTTTTCTCGTTTGTTCCTTCTTTTGTGGGGTATGATGGCACATTCTTTGGTTTAAAACTACACTTTTAGAAACTGGAGTATTATAGATTTGCAATCTTATATATTAAAGTTTTCAAGAACGCTCTTAATGTAAGGTTCTTATGAAAGAGAAAATAATTTCTTGAAATCTTAACTCCTAGAATGTATGATGCTTCACCCATGTATTTCATCTCAAAAGTAGATGATAACCACTCTTTTTTACATACTCGATGTCACTTGCAGCTAAAGTATGTCTTCTACATACAATGATAAAATCACAAACTTATCTTTGGATATTTTGATGTATACACATTGATCTTCATGAATCATAACGAAATCATATGATATTATCGCATTATAAAAACGCAAGTACGATCATCTAGAAGATTGTTTAAAGTCATAAATTGACCTTCAAAGTCGACATACTTTATTTTCTTCATTTTTTCACGAAACCTACAAATTATTTCATATAGATTTCTTCTTCTAGTTCTCCGTTGATAAATACAGTTTTTATATCCATTTGATGTAATTCAAGATCCAACGTAGACACTATATAAAAAATAAATCTTATTAGAGTAAAGCGTGCAACAGATAAAAACATTTCTTCATAATCAATTTCTTCCCGTTGTGTGTACCTCTTAGCTGTTGGGCGAGTTTTAAATCTTTTGATACTACCATCTACCTTATGTTTGATTTTGAGAATTTACTTATTTTAAAAGCTTTTTGAACTATAGGTAGATCAATCAATTCCCACACTTGGTTAGATTCCATTGACTCCATCTCCTCCTTCCATTGATTTTAATCATTTTTTTATGGGACATATAAGAGACTCATTCATATTTCTTGACTCTTCATCATTCAGAGTAACTATAAATGCTTCCCTTTTGATCTCTAATTGATGATGAGGAATTTGTGGATGACTTATCATCGAAGTTGAGAATGAAAAATTAGTTTACTAATTGATAAGTAAGTCCCACTCAGTCCAGCAATATTAAGAGGATTTGTGGAAATAAGAACTGATACATTATCATTATTAAGGCTCCCTGTAATGCCTCAAGAATACTTCTTGGACACCATATGGTGCTTATAGTCCCAAAGGACCACAAGCTAACCCATGGACTGGTACCTGCTGCAGGCACTGATTAAAATCATAAAGGACATGTACGGGATTTAACTGGAAATGCCATAAGGTTTAAGGAACTCAAATCAATACTGAATTATGGTTTTAAAATGTCTGAAAACATGTTGTCAATACTAATAAAACAATTGATAATAACAACTGAAAACTGACTAACTGTCTTTACTAGTCTGAAAGCCTCTAAACCAACTGAATGTGCAGTTGATGGGACACCCCCCCAACTAACTCTGACTGACTAAATAACTAAACTACTAACATAACTGAATATAATATGACTCATCCTCAAAGGATGAGGACTCACCACTGCTGCTGCTGATGCACTGGAAAGTCTAAGTACGGTCGGGATCCGGAGCGTACGAACCTATGATATAAGAATCATAGCACAAGAAATGAGTATGGGATCAGTACTTTGAATGTACAGGTATGGTAGATAAGGTTAGGTTGTTATGCATGGGTTATGTGAATGACTAATAACTGATTGAATGAGTAGTATGAGGTAACTGAATAACTGATATAAATGTAAGAATGCCGTTAAAATTTGAGAATGTATGACCAAGCATATAACATGATTATGAAATAGTCTATAAACTAAAATACTGAAATCTAATAACTGAATAACTGATAAACTTTATGCTATGGTCAAGCAAAACTGAACTGAGTTCTGACTAATTACTGAAACTAAAATTGTAGAAGGTATCATCTAACAGACATGCCCTAAATTTGAGCTAATAGGGATCCAACCTGTGACCCCAGTTGGAAGAGTGCTAGTACCGTTCCACGGATACTAACAATGGTTGTGTCAACCCTAAACTAGCAGGAAGACATATTGTCAACCCTAAGCTAACAGGATGACTCATGAGATATGTGTCAACACTAAACTAGCAGGAAGACATCTCAAACCTATGCTGGCAACGTAGTTCTGTCACTTAGGGATTTCCTAAGGATCAAACCTTATACTAACAGGAATGCCCCCATCCCTGGGTTTGTTCGGTGCAAAATCCTACTCCTAGATGAACAAATACTGATTACGGGACTGAACTAAGTTTAACTAAAGAAGGATTTGACTCAGATTACTGAACTAATCTAAGTTGACTGACATATTAACTGTCTGAACTAAAAAATCTCATACGTGTTTGAAACTACTCTCAAAATATTGAGACTAAGTAAACAACTAAATTTCGGGTATTCATGTATGACCCCGCAGAATACTAAGCTTAACTCAGTTCGTTAAAGCTTGAAAAGAGGTCCCAGACTTAGAAATTTCATCTAAGTGTTTACACCTAGAATTATTTTAGCCTTCATAATTTGGCAATATTATTTTATGACCCTTATGACCTTAAAATATGGATCCTTGGATTGAAACTTGATCAGGTGTGTCAGTAGGTTACTTTAGGTGAGTTTTGGATTTTTTGGGCCTCGTTTGAATCATATTCAAATGGCCAAAATAGTGGATCAATGAGATCTCAACGCATCACATCGCCCATATCGTTGATGAATAATTTTTTCCCAGCATTCAGTGTAATTCCAGCAAACCAACTTGAACTCGACGCGCTGCATTGGTCATCGTGTTGATGCCATCGATATGGCATATCGCACACCACGTTACTGGGTACATTTTCAGACATTAAAAGTCCGTATCTAGAGGGATATTTGAGTCATTTTTTCCCACCCTTAATCAGCCTCAAAAACACGATATTAACCTACTCTAAAGGCAAAATATCTCATTCTCTCTCAAATTTACTCAAGAACAAACCCTAGGGCATTCAAATTTCAAGACCAATCTACAAGAACACACCATCAATATTCACGAATTTACTTACCAAGGTATGTTAGGTGTTCATCCAAAGATTTCCTTCCACCCTTGGAGTTCAAGAACCTCTTTTAAAATTTCAAGATGATTGCTTTCATGAATTCTATGTTGAGTTAAATTGTATTCATGATTATGATTTTATTTGGGTTCGAATCCATGATTAATTATAAAATTCATGTGAATTAAATAGCATGTGTGTAGTTTTATGTAGTTTCATGTTGGAAACCCTTGAATTTATGAGTTTAGAATTGTGATCATGATGCTTGCATGTTGACTAGTATTATGTGTATAAATTATGCCCCAAGTATTTGATATAATGTTCATGAGAGTTGAATAGTGAATTATGACATAATAGTATGTGTACAAGTTCATGCCATGCAAGTGTTTGGTAAAATGCCTCAATGAATGAAATGTGACAAAGTGACTAGTCATCATGTTGTCAAGATTTTGCTATGTTTTTCCAATCTATGCTATCGAGTCCTGGGGGTATCTAATACCTGACAATCTAGCTGCTACCTAGATTTATAGTAGTTTCAGGATAGTCTCAGTGATGTCACATACAGTAGTACTCAGTCAGTAATAGAACTCAGCATACTCAGTCGGTAACAGAACTCAGTATATTCAGTCAGTTAACAAAACTCAGTGAACTCAGTCCAATTTAGTAAGATAGCACGATCAGTAACAGTTAAGTCAAGCCTAGTATAGTCTAGAAATTAGTTCAGTGTCTATTCAGTTGGGAGTATGAATCAACACCGAGCAAACCCAGGGATGGGGGCAGTCCTGTCATGAAAAAAGGTTTGAATCTTAGTAGCATCCTCTACATTACAAAACTACGTAGCCAGCGTAGGTTGAGATATCTTTATGCCAGTCTAGGTTTGATACATCTCGTACGAGTTTTCCTGCAGCAAGGGTTGATGAAAAGGGTTCCTACCAGAGAGGGTTAACTTATAGTCATTGTTAGTATCCCTTGGCAAAGTGCTAACACCCTTCCAACTAGGGTCACAGGTTGAACCCCAACTCAGTTTATAATCGGGGTATGTCGGTTAGATGAACACTCCCACAGTTTCAGTATCAATTTCTGACTCAGTATAAAACCTCAGTTCAGTATCAGAATCAAAACTGTCTAATATAGTCACTCAATTCAGTTTAGAACTTAGTTCAGTTATATAAAATCAGGAATGTCAGAACCAGTCACTCAGTTAACAGTAATATAGTATTAGTAAACTTAGATATCAGTCATTCAGTTTTTAGAACTCATTATCCAGTATTAAATATGATCTCAGTTATAGTATACATAGTTATGTGCATAGGATTGCATAATAAACATTTTATAGCAGTTTCAGGTATACTTGTACTTGCACTCAGTTATATTCATTATCTCTCAGCCAGTTACTACTCATGCATATGAACCCCTACATTAAGCCTTACCCCACCTAGCATACCATTACATTAAAAGTACTGACGTATACATTTCTTTTGCGCTATGATGTCTTATATCATACGTTCAGACACACAGGCTCCTGACCATACCTAGCAGCCCAGATTATTAGTAGCAGATTTAGTGGTGAGTCCTCATAGTTTGAGGATAGATTATTATTTTAGTTATCAGTGCTTCAGTAGTCGGAGTTAGTTGGGTTTTTATCCCATCAACTTTATATTCAGGCTGATCAGTTAGAGGCTATTCAGACTAGATTATTTTAGACAGTTATTCAGTTTTCAGTATTTATTTATCAGTATTCACTGTTTGATTTCAATTATGAACCTTATGGAAGAGTCAACCTAATCTCCACATTACTACAGAGTTATTATTATTCAATGATTACAACAGGTACCAGTCATGGGTTAGCTTATGGTCCTTCAAGATTGTAAGCACCGTGTGATGTCCGGGTGCAGACTCGGGGCGTTACAATGCATAACCCCCAAGACTTGATAACAATAACAACAGTGACACAAGAAATCTTTGAAACCATGGACGAAAATTATTGTTTACAATTATTCACTTAAGCATTTCATCAAACACATGAGTGTCAAGACTTTAACATGGGGGTGCTTTTAAACATGATAATATAGCACAATCACATGACCATATCATAAAATAAGGGTTTTATTCTAAATTCGTATGAACATGATACGAAACCACAATATTTAAAACATACTATAATGCATTCAACATGAAAACAATTGAAAACATAACTTGAAATCAAATTACCAAGGTATAGATAAACATACTTCAACTTTCAAACGTGTAAGGGCTCTTTCTATCAAAACTCTTGGAAAAATAATACATGATCAAATTTCATAAGAGTTTCATGGAGGTAATTCATTGTAAATATGTAATTTGTAGTCATTTTTCAAAACTCAATCATTTAGGCATTTCATCAAACACTTGCAATGCATGGCTTAAGCATATAAATAGTTTTAAAAGTGTAGTAGTAGCATGATTTTGATACTAAATCACCAATTAAGGATTAAAATAGCGATCAACACCATTCAAACATGTAGGGTTTAATAACAACAACAATTTCATGTAAACATGACATAAAATTCAAAATTCATGAAAGTTCATGGACATAATTCATAAAATTATGTAATGATCATACTTTTAAACTTGAAATTGGGTTCTTGAACTCCATGTGTCAAAAGGGACCACGAATCAATATCTAACATACCTTAGGGCTTTAATCTTCAAAGAGAATTGACTTTTCTTGAACGTTCTTGGATTGTGAATTTTAATTTTTTGGTTTTCTTGAAGAAGGGCTTGAATCATATTCTTGAGAGATGATCTTGAGAGAAAATCCTAATTTTCTTGTTCTTGAGAGTAGAGAGAATTTGAGATATTAAAAATTGATAGAAGATGGATTATAATGCTTAGGATATGATTTAAACTCATGGGGGAGGTTTTTGGATAGAGGAAAAAAAACAAAATACCCCTAAAGAAACCAAGGAAAATTGCAAAAATTCTTCCATTGATGACCTAGGTTGACGGCCCGTCACTTAGAGGACGGCTCGTGACCTAAGTCGTCTCTTTCAGGATGGAATTTCCCCATTACTGTCCTAGCCTGATGACTAGAGCTGATGGGTCTTCACTTAGTTGATGGTTCGTCAACTTAGTCGTCACCTAAGTGATGGCTTATCAACGTAGTCGTCACTTGGTTTACAGACAAATACTTCAAAGTAAAATGAGCATAACTTTCTACTCCGATATTGGATTAAGGTGAAACCAATTGAGTTGGAAAGAAGATTAAAAGATGTTTATTTTGGAATATAGTAGGACACCTGAATCTACAAATTCCAAGAGATACACTCATCTAAAGTTGACCCTTTCTGGAGAATTTGTCAAAACTCTACTGATAGAAAAGTCCTCAACTCATCTTTGAGTTAGGAGGATATTATGACCTAAATCAATAAAAAAAGATATTACCACATCATATATTTGATAATCAAACATTTATATATAAATAATTGGGTTTAAGTTTGTATGCATAGAGAGAACAATTTAAATTGTAGCCTAAAAATATGGGGTGTTACATTTTCTCCCCCTTGGAAACATTCGTCCTCGAATGAGACTAATTAAGATGAGACTACTGGGAAAATGAGACCATATACTGAACATGCATAACTAAACACATGATTACATGACTGGGTTTGGAATATGATACATGACTGAACTGATTTCGTAATTATATGTAATGACATGTGAATAGTTATAAGGCTGAATAGAAACGAGAGAGTCAACATATAAGTACCCATTACTTCAAGTTGGATCTTATTTTGTGAAGAAATTTGAGAGGTTTAGTACATCAAAACTCGGGCATTACAATACATCTCACCCTTGGGATAGTTCTTCCCCCGAATGATATTGGCTTGGCTGAAATAATAAAGAAAAACTGAGATAATGCAAGGAACACTTATGGACTGAATCATGACTGAACATCTAGAATATGAAACTGAGGTCTGAGTAATAAAGGGTCAATGACATGAATTCATCAAAGAGGTTTGAACTGAGGGCATGCATTACATAAATCTAAATTTTGCTGATCATTAAGAGTGTAACATGAGTACTGGAACTAAACAAACTATGAAGCATGAGTACATGAGTCATGAGCTACATGACCTAAATTTGGAGTTCATAAATTTACGGAATCTGATCCGTACTGCTGAGCAATCTGGAACTCCTTATACTAGGAACTTGGAGAACACATAATATTCAATAAGATGCACGAATATGAGATATGATCATAGAGATGATATGTAAGGCATGAGTAGATATTGTGATACCTAAAGTACAAATACTAAAATAAGCACGATTTAGGCATCTTCCTCCCTAGTGTTGTTTTTTAACACACTAGCATCACTGCTAGAATTTGAGAGCCTGACCTAGTTTCTTGTCCTATCATCTCCCCCTTAGCCTTAAGCCATTACTCTAAGTCTATAGTACTAGACACTAAGAATAGATCTACTAGAGTTTCGGGACTAACACCAATTTTAATCACTATTTAGGGGGTTACAAAAAGAAAGTGAAGTTTTGGGGTCTACTAAAACATACACAAGAATATAAAAGGCATGTAACGTACTAGTAACCGTATTAGGAGAACTTTCCTGATTGTGTCAGGACTGGAGTGCATAAAGTTTGTTCTAGCATTGACCACTGATGGCACTAAAAGTCGCGCCTTGCTGAGTCGGGAAACCTACTGTTGTTGGAGGACGAGTTTGCTGACTCTGTACACCAACCTAAGGACATTCTCTGACTCTGTGGCCTGGCTCACCATATCTAAAACATACATCACTGCCAGCTCTACACACACCTTTATGATTCCTACCACATTCATCGCAAAATGGATGGATATGACCACTGTTCCCAGTAACCTGGGTCTTGGTTCCTGGAGCCCCATCCAAAATGTCATTCCTAAACTTTGGTACTAGCGTATTAGATGAAGACATAGTTGGAGCTGAAAACTTCTGACAGAACTGAGAACGGTTACCACCCTCTGAACCTAGCTGAGATAATTTAAAACTACCTATCTTAACCCTTTTACTCTCTCTCTATATTTCTTCTTAGCCTTCTCATCCTCGATCTAATTAGCATGGAACATTACCCTAGACAATTCCATCTCTTTAATCAACTTAGCAGTCCTACAATCCTTGACTACACTATAATCTACACCAAAAACAAACTTACTTATTCTAGACCTGTTATCAGACACCACATTAGGAGCATACCTGGCCAACTGAGTAAACTTAAGCGAATACTCCTTCACACTCAGACTACCCTGCTTTAGATTAATAAACTCCATCACCTTAGATTCCCTCAACTCTAAAGGAAACAACCTGTCTAAAAAGTTCATGGCAAACTCTTCCCACTCTACAGGCCCTGTATTTGTGCCTCTATACTCCTTTCACTACTTATATCAGGTGTGAGCTATATCCTACAACTGGTAAGCAGTCAACTCTACACTCTAACATGAGACACCCATGATATTAGTCACCTTCTGAACCATGTCGAGGAACTCCTATGGATCTTCATGAGACTTGGATCCCAAAAACAAAGGAGGATTCATCTGAGTGAAATCCTGGATTCTAGCTACGATGGTATTATCCACTGGATTAGATGGGATAGTAGTCAGCTGGTTGTTTTGAGATGATACTAATTGGGCTAAAGTGGGGAATGTAGCTCTGAACTCAGCATGGGAAACATGCTCATTCAGGGGATTTTCCTAAACAGGCAGAGGTGCAGGTTGATTCCCATTTTTTCTTTTGTTATTCTTTCTGGGAGGCATGTTCTATAAATGGAAGGAAGATTAAATTAGAAAAAGATTTTAAATAGATCTCGTGCTCTTTTGCATGACATGAACACTAAAAGAAGGGAAACTTTTCCTAAAATATCTCATCGCCTCTTGTCCACAAGTGTGGAGCGCTTCACACCCATGCGCAAGACACTACTTAACATGGTTTTCAGACTTACTAGAACACTTTGAAACCTTAGGCTCTAATATCAAGTTTTTAATGCCCCAAAAATACTCCCATTATGCCACACAGTTCTTACAGCCTTGAAGGACCACAAGCTAACCCATGGACTGGTACATGCTATGAACACTGATTAAAATCATAAAGGACATGTGTAGGATTTAACTAGATATTCCATAAGGCTTTAGCAACTAAAATCAATACTGAATTATGGTTTTAAAATGTCTGAAAACATGTTGTCAATACTAATAAAACAACTTATAATAACAAAGGAAAACTAACTAACTGTCTGTACTAGTTTAAAAGCCTCTAAGCCGACTGAAAGTGGAATTGATGGGACGAGCCCCCAACTAACTCCGACTGACAAAATAACTAAACTGTTGATATAAATGAATATAATATAACTCATCCTCGATGTATGAGGACTCACCATTACTTCTACTGATGATGCACTGGAAAGTTTAAGTAAAGTCCGGATCCTGAGCGTCTGAACCTATGATATAAGATATCATAGCGCAAGAAACGAGTATGCGATCAGTACTTTGAATGAACTGGTATGCTAGATGAGGTTAGGCTGTTATCTATGGGTTATGTGCATGAGTAATAACTGACTGAATAAGTAGCATGAGGTAACTGAATAACTGATATGAATGCATAAATGATGTAAAAATCTGAGAATGTATGACCAAGCATATAACATGATTCTGAAATAACCTATAAACTAAAATACTGAAATTTGATAACTGAATAACTGATAAACTATATGATGTGGTCAAGAAAAAATTGAACTGGGTTCTGGAATGAATACTAAAACAGAAATTGTGGGAGGTATCATCTAACCGACATGCCCCAAATTAGAGCTGATAGTGGTCCAACCTATGACCCCAGTTGAAAGGGTGCTAGTACCATGTCATGGGTATGAAAAATGGTTGTGTCAACCCTAAACTTATAGGAAGACATCTTGTCAACCCTAAGCTAATAGAAAGACTCATGAGATATGTGTCAACCCTAAACTAGTAGGAATGCATCTCTAACCTATATTGGATACATAATTCTGTAACTCAGGGATTGCTACTAAGGGTCAAACCCTATACTAATAGGAATTCTCCCATACCTGGATTTTATCGGTGTTGAATCCTACTCCGAGCTAAACTGACACGGTACGGGACTGAACTAAGTTTAACTGAAGAATGAACTGACTCGGATTACAGAACTGATCTATGTTGACTAACATGATAACTGACTGAACTGAAAATGCTCATACGTGTTTGAAACCTTTCTGAAAATATTGAGACTAAGTAAGCAACTAAATTTTGGGTATTCAGAACCCACAAGACTCGATAACAATAAGAACAAGGACACATTAAAGCTTTGAAACCATGGAAGGAAATAATTGTCCACAATTATTCACTTAAGCATTTCATCAAACACATGGGGTTTAAGACTTTAACATAGGGGTGCTTTTAAATATGATAAGATAGCATGATCACATGACCAAATCATAAACTGAGGGTTCTATTCTGAATTCGCATGGGCATGATATGGAAATCGCAATATTTAAAACATACTATAATGGATTCCACATGAAAACAATTGAAAACATAACTTAAAATCAAATTACCAAGGTATAGATAAACATACTTTAACTTTCAAACTTGTAAGGGCTCTTTCTATCAAAACTCTTGGAAACGTAATACATGATCAAATTTCATAAGAGTTTCATGGAGGTAATTCATTGTAAACATGTAATTTGTAGTCATTGTTAAAAACTCAATCATTTAGGTATTTCATCAAACACTTGCAATGCATGACTTAAGCATGGGAATAGTTTTAAATATGTAGTAGTAGCATGATTTTGATACTAAATCACCAATTAAGGCTAAAATCGGCGAAAACACCATTAAAATATGTAGGTTTTAATAACAACAACAATTGTGTAAACATGATATAAAATTCAAAATTCATGAAAGTTCATGGACATAATTCATAAAATTATGTAAGGGTCACACTTTTAAATTTGAAATTGGGTTCTTGGACTCCATGGGTGAAAAGGGACCATGGATGAACATCTAACATACCTTAGAGCTTTAATCTCAAAGACAATTGACTTTTCTTGAACGTTCTTGGATTGTGAATTATAATTTATTGGTTTTCTTGAAGAAGGGCTTGAATCTTGTTCTTGGGAGATGATCTTGAGAGGAAACCCTAATTTTTTTGTTCTAGAGAATGAAGAGGATTTGATATGTTCAAAACTGATAGAAGATGGATTATAATGCTTAGGATATGATTTAAAATTGTGGGGGAGGTTTTTGAAGTGAGAAAAAGACCATAATACCCCTAAAGAAACCAAAGAAAATTGCAGAAATTCTTCAGTTGACGACCAAGGTTGACGGCCCGTCACTTAGGTGACGAATTGTCACCTAAGTCGTCACTTTCATGCTGGAATTTCCCCATTACTATCCTAGGCTGACGACTAGAGCTGATGGGTCGCTACTTAGTTGATGGCTTATCAGCGTAGACGTCACTTGGTTGACAGGCAGATACTTCGAAGTAAAATGAGCATAACTTTCTACTCTAATATCGGATTAAGGTGAAACCAATTGCGTTGGAAAGAAGATTCAAAGATATTTCTTTCTTTTAGTTTATAGTAGGACACTTAAAGTGACATATTCTAAGAGATACACTCATTTAAATTTGACCCTTGCTGGAGAATTTGTCAAAACTCTACCGATAGAAAAGTCCTTAACTTGTCTTTGAGTTAGGATGATATTATGAACTCGATCAATACACAAAGATATTCCCACATAATATATTTTATAATCACACACACATATATATATATATATAATAATTGGGTTCAAGTCTGTACGCATAGGAAAAATGATTTAAATTCTAGCTCGAAAATATGGGATGTTACACTCCTACTCAAATCCATTGGAATGTCAATAGCGAAAGCGATCAGGTCCGTAGTTTCATAAAGAGATATGTCTTGACCTATCTCACCATACTCTGGAAAATCATTCTCTATAAATATAATATTAGGTGACTCAATTTTAGTTACAGTGCCAATATCTTGTTCACTCATGAACGCATAACCTTTAAATTGTTTAGAGTATCTTATAAATATACACTTCTTTTTTGTTGGACCTAATTTTTTATATTGGGAAGAAGGCTTATGAATAAAAGCAATACAATCTTAAGGCTTTAAAATGCTCAAATCAGACTTTGTATTAGCCCATAACTCATATAGAGTAGTTGTAACTTATTTTAAAGGAACACGATTAAGTGAAAATGCAACAGTGAGCAACATATCACCCAAATAGGTGATAGGAAATTGTTGTTATGCCATTATTGCCGTAACTATTTCTAACAAGGTTCTATTTTATCGTTTCGTAACATCATTTTATTATAGAATGTAAAGAGTAGTTAATTATTTTTTTAAATTTTTTTCCATCACAAAATTGTTTGAACTCATCTAATAAATACCCTCTTCCTCGATTGGTTGTTAGAGCTTTAATTTTTCTATAAATTGATTCTCAATTAAGTTCATAAGCTTAATGAAGCAACTCAAAGCTTCAAATCTGTGGAAAATGACATATACATAATGAAATCGAGTAAAATCATCAACAAAAGTGATGAAGTGAATATCACCAATTATTTTCTTACATTCATTGGACCACAATTTTGGGAATAAATAATTGCAATGGAGTATTGGCTCTTGTGTCTTCCCCAAATGGTTTTCTTTCAGATTTTTTGGCTAGTCAAGATTCACAAGTAGAGAATTCTACTCTATCTATTGTGCCAAGCATACCTTCTTTAGTAAAGCGATTCATTCTATGTTGATCGGTATGCCCAAGCCTAGCATGCCATAAATTTACATCAGTCTCACAATTAAAAATTGATGTAAATAAAAAAAAAATAGTATTATTATTATTGAGACTTTGAATGTCATCCAATATAAAAAATCGATCATAAAAATAATCATTGTCATAATTTGTCTTGAGCAAATACAAATTCATAACATGTTCATGAAAATAAATAATTAAATTCGAACTTAATCAACATTTTGACAGAGACTAGATTTTGAAGTATTATTGAGGTAAATAAGACATCATGTATATATAATGTTTGGTCATCACATATTTTCAGTTTGTAGATACCAATCCCTTTAACCTAATATTTGGAGTCATTTTCAACGTACACCTATTTGGATCTTTGTGGAATTTGTTGAAAATCCATAAAAGCATCTCTCATTTGGATCCTTATGGGGATTCATCGAAAATCAACAAAAGCATCTCTATTTTCCGTTATATGCTTGGTGGTTGTTGATTCTACATCTACAAATGAAGTGATTTAGTTAAAAAATCATAACGAGAAATATTTACATCACTATGTAAATTATTAATAAGATCGTGTATCTTTTTAGGCTCAAGACAATCATGAGAAAAGTGTCTCTTGTTCTCGTAGTTATAGCACTTGAGCTTAGTCATGTTCACCTTTTCGTTGGAGCAGAACCATTTTCCTCCCCTTCTAGATTATTCTTAGGATTGTTTGAGACATTTTCTTCCCTTTTATTGATTAAATTTACCATACTTGTATTTGTCATCATGTCCACATTTAGGATCTAAAATAGTCGTATGGTGGAAAACAACCTCAACTGGCCAGAGTTAAATTTCTCATTTATAAAAGACATCTCTCACTTAATACATACTGCATTTCCATACATCCCTTGGCCTACTGGATCATTCAATCTGATGACATATGTTGAGAAATGCAAACAAGAGACAAAAGTAACAACTGTATATTGGTCCAAACCACCAACTAATATGGTTAAACTGAACTCTGATGGCAGTGCTCTCACTAATCCCGGAAATATTGGAGAAGGAGGGATCATTAGAGATCACAATGGTGATCTCATCTATGCTTATGCTACACCTTTGGTCTAAGGGACCGATAATCAAGTAGAAGTGGAGTCTTCTATCTGGGGACTTTCTTGGTGTCTGAGGAATAACATATATCAGGTTATATTGGAGGTGGATTCTGAGCTCTTGATCAGATGGATCAGAGAGAAAATACTAATTCCATGGTAGCTACAAACTCTTGTTTAATCTTTGCTGAGGCTTATATCATAGTTCTCTTTGTGCATCTGCATAAATGTTTATTGGGAAGCCAACTTTGTAGCTGATGCATTATCCAAAGTTAGTCACCAGTCAGACCATCTTCATCATTATTTCCATTACTGTCAACTTCCCCCTGAAGTAGTAGGATAGCTTCAGCTAGACAAGCTAGGCATGCAAAGTTTTAGAAGAAGAAGACTGAACAAGTTACATGAGCCACCTTAGAACTATCTTACCATTTCATAGATTTAGAGCACATTCTTTGTATTTCTTTTGGAGTAGTTGCACTTTATTTGTAAACACAGATTGGAGGTCAGGTTTATGCCCCCTCTATGTATAGCGTTTTGTGATTAATGATAAGGCCTGGGGGTGATGCTCAACCCCTAAAATTCAATTAAAAAAAAGTCATATGCACATTTGTAGCGACATTGTCTACTCCAAAGTGCTCTTCCTCGAGTTCAAAATGACACTTAGCATCTTCCATAGTTTTTATGCTAATATTGCAGGTTAAATGAATTTTCATATTTCCCCATCTTTGGAATATGGAGCGAATTACAACTTGAAGTTGTTGCTCCTTTGTCACTACCCGAACCAAGGCCCTGGCCGCGACGACATCTAAAACCGTGAAGGCTCGAGAACCCCTATTCTATCTAGTAAGCATACACTATGTTCATACAATGTACAGAAATACGAAAGATTAATAAACAGAAACATGGTCACTTTTTAAATTCAACTGGACAATACGAAATGAAGTTCATAACATTCAAAGTACATGACTCTAGTCTGCGAAATCTCTACAAACTGAAAATAACATTTATCTGAACTCTAGGACAAGGCCTCCAGTCGGACCATGAATCAAAATAATATAACCATGACAAGTTTCGTAACCAGGCCTTCCGAAGTAAGGGAGGCTCACCAGCTGCAACTTCTGTCAAGTCAATCTACTGCTTAACGAAACACCGGGACTGAGCCTCAGATCCTGAAATATAGGGGTCAATACAATTGTACTGGTATGCAGAGCAATCCAAACTAATGTATCTATATTTAACATAAGTGAGAGCAGTTCATAAAATATTTTAGATATAATATATGAAAACATATGGGCATACTTTAAAAGAATTTAAAACATTTCTTTGAAAACTACGACTCACTCTTTATCTTACTTCTGAGCTAGGTGGTACACCCTACAATTCTACAATCCCGCGGGCTATATGGAATCCGCCCTTGACTCGGCGGCCAAGCACCAAACCCAAGTTTGCCGCAAGAGTTGGAGTTTCTAATTCTAATACGCCACAGGACACTAGGCCAGCATATAATCCCGTTTTAGGGATATCATAACCCATATCGGCAAAACATAATTCCAGGAAATGCATAGTATGACTCATGCCTACTTCGGGTAACTACCTAACTCTCTTTAAGCCCATTTTTAACTCTTAAAGACATGTATTCTATGATATCAAAATCCAAAAATCTTACTCTGGTATGGCATTCATCTGACTGGTATCGTCATACCAAGACTTGCAAGTCGTATCTCTAAGCCATACATTATCACATTACAGTTTTGTCTTTCAAAACCTTTTGTTTAGACCACCAAACTATTCAAACAATATATGAGGATACGTATAGTGAAACTCATGAAAACTTAGGCAAAGATCATCAATTTCAATTCACAAATACATGGTGGTCAAGTATCATGTAACAAACCATGCAATATCTTTCAATTATCACTTTAAACATCTATAAATAATAAAACACCCTCTATTCAATTCATAATCAATATCAAGTTCAAAACAATAGTAAAACACTTATCCCACGCTTCAAAACAACATTTGAACAACCCTCCACTTGTGACATCAAGTGGTATTATAACAAGAGAGATGTTTCGTCATTCATGCTCTCAATTTAATCTTTGCAAATCTCAAATTACATACTTACATATACACGAGTAAAAATCAATTTTTAAGGGGAGGCCTCAATACCAAAACAATATGTCTATTATTGAAAAGGGTTTCATGATTGGGATATTCAAAACGATTGTTCAAACCGTTGTTATAAACATCATAACATACTTTCAAAAGATTGATAAAATAATAACATATGCCCATAGAGTTTTTAGGACAGCCCTACGTACCATAATCGATGAAGAATTCACAGAAAATTCGATCCCTTGAGCTTGAATGTTTAGCCCTAAGTTATTTTTTCTCCTATTGTGTTCTTGAAATATGAATTAGGGATTTTAAAAGAGTTAAAACATTACTAATAAGCTTAATTTCATTTAAGAATGATTAGGGATGGTTTTGGAATGTAAAAAGACTTGTTTGCCCTTAAAATGAATTTAAAATAAAGTTTTTACGCCCTTCGATTATATGGCATGCGAAGCATTGCCTATGGCCTAAGCTAGGCAGCATCACGCATTGTCCATAACCCAAAATAGGTTGGGCGTTTCCTTGCCCATCGCCCAAAATGGGTTGGGCAATTCATTGCCCATGGTGCAACAATTCTAATAGCCTTAGGCGATTGCTAGGAAACACACTCTACTTTGCAAAGTCATAACTTTTTTCTCAGGTATCGGATTGAGAAAAAATTGGTATCGTTTGAAAGAGGACTCATAGACCTTTAATTTGATATATACTATCCCCCATAATTCATTATATACCAAAAGTTATGGTCGATGGAAGTTGACATAAGTTTAGATGCTCACTAAAACTCAATCGATAGGAAAACTTTCAACTCGTCTTTGAGTTAAGGGACCTCTAGGATCTCAATTCATGGTCAACTAGATTACCACACTACATAATTGATTAACACACTAAATTTGTATAGTATTTATTGGCCTTTGGAACTATTACACGTAGGAATGATGATTTACATGCTAGCCCGAAAGTACGGGGTGATACATTTTCTCCCCATAGGGATCATTCATCCACGAATGATGGGTAGGGACTTCTTGAAGCTCTAAAAGTGTAGAATAAAGAACGTAATATTGATTTGAATATTTTTCCTCAAATAAAATATGCAAAGGCATCACACGATCTTCATGATAACCCCTAGGGAAATGGGTAATCACGAAACCTGAGATAACGAAACTTTACATTGACATGATATTGGCATGTGTTTTATGGCACATGATCAAAACATTGTAAGACATGAATTTTCCTAAGATTCCTTGTCCTGATTAAGATTGGTACAGGACATGAGATAAGATTCTCACAGGACATAAGAATGTTAGCATTCTCTATCTTACAAGACACAATGAAAAGACTTAAACTTAGAGATACTATTTGTCTATACCCCAACATTAATCAACATACTTCATCATTTCCAACTTATAATTCTCCCGTAACACATCTAACCACAAGAATTTATGTCCCGTCGTATAATACTTCTATGTTAAAGCCTAACTCAGAGGAAAGAGGTGCTAATTTAAATATGGGACCCTGTACTCTACATCACATTAAGAAATCACCTCACCTCATCACTACAATCCAACAACCTCAAGTCTTAATTCAAAGAATACTAACCACATGGCACATTGGTTTGTGTTTTCATCAATCAAAAAATTCAAGCCTAGCCATTACTGCACCTCAGTTCATGGATATCTCCACTAAGACCAACAAATTCAATTATTCCCACAAAATTTCTCGCCATATAATTCCCTCCTAACTATTTCACGTAGAGAATATTCATCTCCTTCCCTCCTATTCTTATAACCTTAGCTCAAGAAATAACATCAAAATATTTTACCTACAACGACATCTACTCCCCCACCTAATGCACTTCTACATTTCCACAACCAACATCATACTAACAGACAGAGAGTCATTAAAGGACTTGAGCACAAGCATCATGAAAGGGAGTAACATTATTTGGTTATAACATATACTTATTACACTAATCAAGGTAGGACATGAGTTGAAGATACGATACAATCACGAAGTGTTTCATATATCAAGTGTCTGGATCACAAGTGGACAATCGTTCTGACATAAACTCAAAATAACACAAGTTCTTAGGGCAACCATAGTGAGAATCATGAGAGCTTACATCACGAGTCTTATAACATGAGTGTGGAATTCATGAAGTCGAAGATTTAGACAAGGACTTCTACTTAAAGCTATCGTTTCTCATTTTCAGATCTGAAATAGTCATGAGTTCGTACAACTTTATCATTTTGGCTAACCCCAAAATAAAATAAATCGTTAACATACAAAAACATGGTTTCTTAGAACCAAGCATGATTTGGGACACAGAGTTATGGATCATGTATCTCATAACATAGAGCTTGGATACTTGAAATATAGAATCACCGGGGGACATTCAGGCTTCTAGTGTGGAGGTTGGAAGATGACATGACTTACATAGAGTGCTCAAACCTTAGACATAGGCCAGACTTGAGTATATAAGACACTGGTAGGTGTTAATTCAAACCAAAGTAGGAAGAGTTTGCATGAATAATAATTCATTTATCACGCCTCTTACTTGAAACTTGACACCACAAGAAAATTCGTGAACTACTTTAATCTATCATCTTCCCCTTAGATCAAAGTTACTTTCCTAAATTTATGGTCATACCATCACATCAAAATCTATAGACATAACTCTTAACACAAAAAGGTATCTCACCATACACATAAGCGCTAAACTCTCTCTGATAAACTATACTTTTAAGGCCTCACTTTTTTAAAGTGGTACTCTTAGCTCTTGCTATCCTCTATATCAATCACTCTACAACTCCCACTCTCATGAGCATACGCCTCCATACTCCTTATCACAAAGGGGTACCAGTATACACATAAACACAAACACCCCTCCATAAAAATTAAAGATGAAATAAAGATTTTAAGAGAGTTAAAACGTTACTAATAAGATTAATTTTATTTAAGGATGATTAGGGATGGTTTTGAAATGTAAAAAGACTTGGTTGCCCTTAAAATGACTTTAAAATGAAGTTTTTATGCCCTTGGGACATATGGCATATGACGCATTGCCTATAGCCTGATCTAGGCAGTACCACACATTGTCCATCACCCAAAATAGGTTGGGCATCGCATTTCCCATCGCCCAAAATGGGCTGGGCGATGCATTGCCCATGCCACAACAATTCCAGAAGCTTTAGGCTATTTCTAGGCAATGCACTTTACTTTACAAAGTCATAACTTTTTTTCTCGGGCATCAGATTGAGGCGAAATTGGTATCGTTGGAAATAGGACTCAAGGACCTTTCTTTTGATATATAGTAGGCCCTGTAATTTGTTATATACAAAAAGTTTTAGTCAATAGAAGTTTACCCAAGTTTAGACGCTCACTAAAACTCAATCGATAGGAAAGCTTTCAACTCGTCTTTGAGTTAAGGGACCTCTATGATCTCAATTCATGCTCAACGAGATTCGCACACTACATAATTGATTAACACACTAAATTTACATAGAATTTATTGTCCTTTGAAACTATTACGCGTAGGAATGACGGTTTACAGTTTAGCTCGAAAGTATGGGGTGTTACATCCTTGGTCAACACATGACCGACATCTTTAAGTTCATTTATTATTTTGACATATGGATCAGATGCTTACGCACGGTATGATTATGATGTTTCTTATAAGTATAAAACTTAATAGTAAGAGCTCTTAACTTAACATATCATGACCAATTTTTTTTTTATTGCAGACCAAATGTCCATAGCATCATCATACTTTTCAAATCCTCTCATCATATCATTATTCATGCTGCTCAGCAACGTTATGCGAGAAAAAGAATTTTTCTTTTACCAAGCTTGATATGCCTTAAGATCTTTTACATGTTAAGGGTATCACCATTTTCAGAAAGTGTCATAGGCACATTAAGAGCTTCAAGAACCTCTTGCTCTTTCAGAACTTATTGAATTTTCATGCTCCATATTTTATAATTGTCACCGATAAGATAATCACCTTTGTTAAGCTCGTCGACAATGTTCTTTGCAACATGTGAAATATTGATTTAAGCAAATATAAATTATAGTAAGACACCTACATACATTATTTTAGCCTAAATTCATATATATAATAATTTTTAAAATAATTAACTATGTCAATATTTATTTCACATCAGGTTCAGATTCGAAAGTTCACTAAATTCCCAATTATCATCCGAATTTCCATATGTCATAAATCTAACACAATCAATTATTTTAGAAACACTTATCTTAAATCACTTAAATTCAAGATTATATATGCACATATTCTATAAAATATATATAAACATTTCAATAACAATGTAATTACATAAAATATTAAATTTATATTTCACATAAGTACTAAAATATGCGGGATTATGCAAACAGAATGTCACATAGATAATTATACGATGTGAACCTTGATTTATATATAAAACTATCTAGTAAGTCTATATTAATAAAATTTTATTATTTAGGGATCAAAAAAATATGCTTATTGCACACCAGTCAATAATAGAAGACGTAATAAAGACTGCAAAAAATCTAACAAAAGTTACAAACTGACATGGATCAAGTTTGACTAATGCTTTAGGAATTATGCCTTTGAGATGCAACTAACAAGTCAAAAATATTTTTCCTTTTTCCCACAATGAATATACAAATAAAAAAATCAACAAAAAATTGACAACACAGTGCTCGTCCTTGCAACGAAAAGAATTTATCGTCAAGTGCCAACCATTTTTTAAAGAAACTAACCTCAAAATATATTCTCCCATCCCAAATGAGATTCTTTTTTTTAAAAAAAGAAAAATTATTCACATGCTACTGGCCACTGTCTAGAACATTAATACCATCAATACCATAGAGAATTTTTTTTTTATATACATAGAACCAATAGTACATAGACATACTTGTATTCTTCACTTAAACATGAACAATTATCCACTATATTCATTACGGAATCATAAAAAATTCGACACCACAAATTTATCGTTCTTTCAAAAATAAATTGTAAGAATAGAAAAGAAAAATCAACTAAAAAAACTTATACATTCCCTTCCTAGTATCAACATCAATAATCTCCTTAACAGAGGAAAAAGAAGATCCACTGAAGTTGTAAAAAAACCACACAAAAATATAAAAAATATAATATTTTTCGATAAAAAAGAAAAATTAGACTAAAAAAATAAATAATCTGGCTCTGATATCAATGAAGAACCTTATCAAACACACAATTTTCTTTATTGAATTTGTTTCACTAGTCAGAAAGTATAATCACATACAAAAACTAACTAAATCATATTAATTCACAGTCTAAAATCATATCCTTCATAGAAAATTATACCGAACGCTGGTAGAGATTACTTTGATCTTTGGGGAAATAATTTTACTGAAGTTCTTCACTCAAGAAGAAGAGAGTTATGCAATGAGAGAGAGAAGAAGAACACCAAAAAGAACATTTGTTTTTGTTTTCTGTTTTCCCTTTTATATTTTATGAAGATGCTCTTCAAATATGTATTCCAACAACATGTCTTTTCTTCCTATTATTTATTAATATAAATAATAATAAACTATTTAACTTTAAATATGAGTCTGAGTTAACCCACATGGGTGACCCTATCCAATTCTTTTAGATGTTGTTGTCCTTTTCCATTCAACTTCGACATTAGAGTTTATACTTCATATGAAATTTTAGAAGTTATTACAAAAGTACTGTGAAATAAAAATAATATGCAGCTTATAACAAAAATTACCTCGTCTCTTTTTTCTTAAGTTTTATATTTTTTGTTTGTTTTTTTTGCTTCTGAGAGGAAACCTTTTTGGTCTTCTCAGAACAAACTTTTTAAATCTTTTGATAAGAAACTTTTTTGATCTTCTGAGAAACTTCTAAATCACATTTCTTTCTCAAATATTCTGAACATCCTTTAGGCATCACTACTGGAGGGTCAAACAGAGTAACATCCTGACTTTATTCACATGAGTTCATTTCGCAATCTTTCTCACCAACTTTATTCATCTCATAATTCTCATCAACTTGATCATTCGGTACACAATCTTCCTCAGATTCATAAGGAAGTTCATCAAGCTCTTCTCACAGTTGAAACAATCTTTGATGTGTGAATTGATAATGGTTTTCAAACATTATAGCTAATTCAGCTAGCCCTCTAAAATGCATCATAATGTTATTAAACCATAAAAAATAAAACTTCAAATTATTTGTTTCACTAGGATGGCCAATAACTTTTTGTTTGGTTGCATTTTTAGTCCATCGATCTAACAAATAATGTGTTGAAAATCAGTGAATCTATTTCTTTATGAATATTATTAGTACATGTCTACAAAAAATTTTCATGAACTCAAATTTGTGGCACAAACAAACAACTTTTCTCAATACAAAATACAAACTAACCATATATTTCGACATTTGTCTTTGAAGCTGATGCACTTTATAGATGTTTATTTTATTTCTAACCTTAGATTTTTCACAGATAAATCTTTGAAACTGAATTAGTTCTTCTTGAAAAAATTAAAACTTTTTTCTAGTATATTTCTTCGTTGATTCATCCTCCATAGAATACACACAATAGTTGTGTGAGGAATGGCATCTATTTCATGACCTGAGTCGGGCCCTGGCTGCGACGGACATTCCGAACCATGAAGGTCGAGAGCCGTCTTAACTTGAAATCATATGCAGCATTCATCTATTATGAAAATGCTGAAAACAAACAAAAACATGGTTAGTTTACTATTTCAACTGAGCAATGTGGACATAAGCTCAATAAAACTCAAACCATCTAATACAAGTCTACGAAATCTCTACTACAACTAAAAACAACAATATGTCTGAAATCGGGACAAAGCCCCCGATCGGACCATGAACTAAAATCAAATGAGATCAACATAAGTGAACAAGACGCCTTCTGAAGTAAGGAAGGCTCACCAACTTTGAATATCTGACAATAATCTACTGTTTAACAGGACTGCTAGACTGGGTCTCAGAACCTGAAATATAGGGGGTCAATATAAATGTACTGATACGTAGAAAAATTCAAAATAGTATATTTTTATGCAACATACGTGAGAGAAATTCATAAAACAGTTTCCATACCTTATATGAAAACACATGGGCATACTTTAAAGACTTTGAAATATTTCTTTGAAATCATGAACCACTCTTATTTAACTTCTGAGCTATCAGGTACACCCTACAAGTCTAGTACCCAAGAGTTATATGGGTCCGCCATTAACTCATCAGCCAAGTCCCAATATCCAAGTTTACCGCAAGGATAGAGGTCCTACATACAAGTCTAGTATATCAGTGTCTCAAGGACAAGTATACATTGGCCTCATCCAATCATATCACCCGAATCAGCAAATTTTGATTTCCAGCAATGATTCCTTACACTCAAATACCTTCTTTGGGTAACCATCTAACTCTCTTTAAGCCCATTTTTAACATTTTAAATCATGCTTCTTTTTGAAAAGTGGTCTAATGTCTGAAAACCTTTTATAGTCTAGTATGGTCTGGGTCTATTATGGCATTCGTCTAATTTGGTATCGTCATACCAAGACTTGCAAGTTAGATAAGCCATAAAATATCATGTTACAGTCTTTTCATTCAAAACATAATATTTGGACCACCAAATCATTCAAATAGTATAAGAGAATTTGTATTTCAAAATATATGAAAACTTATGCAAAGATTCTCTCTTTCAGTTCTTAAACATGTGGTGGTCAATTACTTTGTAACAAATCATGCAATTCTTTCAATAATCATCATTAACATTTACAAGCAAGAAAACACCCTCTCTTTAATTTACAATCAATATCAAGTCCATATCAAAAGTACAACATTTATCTAATGCTTCAAAACATGAAATTGAACAACCCATAACATGTGAAATCAAGAGGTATCGAAACAAGTGAGGGGTTGCGCTATTCATGCTCTCAATTGAACTTTGCAAAACTGAAAATACATATGTATACGTGGTTATAATTCAATTCTATAAAAGGGGTTCAAGACAAATGTTTACTTTCATCAAAACAAGTTCATAATACATGCTATTCAAAACCATGTCAAAAACCTCTTTGTAAACACGATTATATACCTTTAAACTTGATAAAAATCATAAAATTTATCCTGTTGTGTTTTTCTCCAACCTACTTGCAAAAGGGTTTATAGATAAAATGGTAAGTCTTTCTTCTTGTTTTTTTTTAAAAAGAAGTCCACATTCATGTTGTTCCTTTGTTTTCTTTCTAAATGTGAGTTTTACTAAAATTGATGATCCCACATGTTAGCAAATGTCTACTGCATTTGTCAAGGAGCACAAGAAGATGCTTGCCAAGACGGCCTTACTGAAAACGGATGAAGCGCTCTCTTGGGAAGCCAAGATAGTGAGGGAAACTTTTAGGTACTTCATATGTGAAGGAGACTGGCAACAGTTTGTGGCGTATAACAAGCTGGAGCCAGGGGACATGTTAATCTTCTATCTTGTTGACAAGTCGACTTTCCACGTCTTGCCCTACTCAAAGAAATCCGTTCCCAACATTCGACATTTTGAGGAACTCAGCAGTTCCGGGGAAGAAGAGGAAGAGAACATTGAAATTGGACCTTCAAGAAAATGTAGGAAAGTTAAAGTAGAGCCAAAAGAATTGTCAGGTATGTGTAGCACCCATCTCTTTTATGCACTTGGTTCCTTGCAATAATGTTCGTGTATTCACTCTTTTTTTTGCATTGTATTTGTGTGCAAGTTTTTAATAGAAATTGAATTAGATCGTTGGGGGAATGCCTTTAAAGGGGCGCTGTGGCTCTTGTTGATGATTTGGGTATTCTTGTTGATGTTATGAAAGCCTCGCATTGATTGTATTTGGTTAGTTTCAGTTATTTACATTTCTTTTCTGAAAATAGATTTGCACTTTGGTATTTGGATTCCTGGTAAGAAACAAGCATCTGTTTGTCAACTAATTAAAGGCTTATTAAAATTATGGAAGTTTTGCCTGGGTGTGTTTTAAAATTAAAAACAGAAATTGAGGGCAAGGGAAGGAGAAATGGGGGAGTCGAACTCTCACCAACAAGGAGAAAGTTTTGGTAGTCAATCAACTTAGGTATTGAGATTTCTGGGAAAATTAGTATATTTGTGTGTATATAGTTTATTTATCTAATTTGCTATGTATATATATACACTAATGTTTAGTAAATATTTTCTTGAAAGGCCATGGAACACGGTCCACCGAGTCAGATGATGATTCTATAGATGGTACTCCAAGAGGCAAAAGAGGGAAAACAGAATATTCAGACATGGTTGTGCATTCTGTTGAAAACCTAGACACAATAGAAATTGAGAAGTTGCTAGAGGGTGTTGCTTCACCTTCTTTTACAAGAGAGGGCCAAAGTGAGTAATTTTTTCTGCGCAGTCATCTCGTTACATGTATATTTTGTATTAAGACAATGATGATTTTATGTGTGAAGCAGGCGGCGTTGAAAGATGCAAAATGAACAGTCAACAATCCAGTGTTTCTTTTGATGTGCACAGAGCAGTAATCTTTTATGCATCCTTGTGACCAGGAGGTCACGGGTTTAAGTTTTGGAAACAGCCTCTAGCAGATATGCAAGGTAAGGCTACGTACGATACACCCTTTTGGTGAGGCCCTTCCCCGGACACCACGCATAGCGGTAGCTTTAGTGCACCGGACTGCTCTTTTTTTTTTTTTTTTTTGCACAGGGCAGTAATTAACAAAAAGAAGGCTATATCATATCAAAGAGCAAAAGCTAATTTCATGTCTAAGAATTCATTCTTTATATCTTTTATGCATCCTCCAAATATCTCCAGATCGTATCTAGTAAGCTCTACAAATCAACTATGTGTATATACTTTATTCAAACTCAATTTATTGAGTTCATCTCTTTTGGCAGTGCATAAAGTTGACATTTGCTAGGAAATGTATCCCGGAAAACTGCAGAAAAATAGTTCTCCGGGTTGGTGGCAGTGGATCTTGGCCTGCCACGTACCATCTGGGACCAGACCGAGCTAAAATTACCACTGGCTGGACAGCGTTCACGGATGATAATGAGTTAAAATTAGGTGATGTTTGTGTATTTGAAGTGATTAGGCTCTCAGATCTTCATGGATGTCACTATATTTCGTGCAGCTGGGAGCACAACAATGCAGGAAACTGATGGACCAGATTGTAACTAGTTTTTGTTACTGATAGATGTAGTTTAAAATGAAGCTATTGCAAATCTTGATGGAAGGTTTTTATATAGTTCAGGATTACCTTTTGGACAAATTTTTATTTGCATTATCATGATACATAGGGTACATATTTAGTTTGTTTTGAATCTTTAAAGTTTCATTTAAATCGAAGAAATATAGCAATGTTGTGATCGTTTGGTATCTTATTAATTGAAGCTGACAGTCAGCTTATTTCCTAGTATTCTGATTATTTTCAGCGAAGTATGAAGGACATAATTGTCTTGGGAAGAAAGACTGACAATTTTCATTTTCAACATGGAAAAAAGAATCAAGCTCCACCATCTCTACATAAATAAAGCCCTCGTTTTCTCTTGAAGTTAAAGTTGGGTGTTGATTTACAGTTGTTGTGGCCATCTCCTTCCCTCAATTGACTTTTCATTTGTGAAGGAAACTGGAACTTGGTACTCATTTCTTAAAAGTGGAGGTTTCTAAAATGGCTAATTAGAACAATGCTTCAAAGAGAAAAAAGAAAGGTGAGATTTTGAATCATCGAATAGCCTAATAGTTGGGTTTGATTACATACTTCTCTGATTTTGTTAGTAAGTCATAACTTAAGGCGTCAGAGTTTATGCATTTTTCCTGTTTGGGAAAAGTGGAAATATATTTCATGACAAGTCCTCATACCTATCTTATGCAATTTCTGTCCATCTAGGCTCCCATAACAAGATTTTGCATCATTCCATTTTTTGTGAAATTTCTTTCACTCTCCCTTGGGTTCTTCATTGAAGTCGAAGATTTTTTGTGGAGGGGAAGAACATATTGTGCCAGAATAAATCATGATAAGTTTTGCTTTCCTTGTACATGCAATAAAATTTTGACACATGGCCTATTGTGGGAGTGAATTTCATGGTCACCCACCTTTGTGTTCATTATCCAAAACTTATTATTTTCTATTAATAAAAGTCATTTAAATTTGCTTCATTTTTCATAAATTCTACAAAATCTATAAAAACCCTTCCTCAAATGTGAGATAAAATAACAAAAAATCCTTTATGTTTGAGGGTAGACTCAAAATTATCCCTCATAAACTTTTTGAGCAATTTTGATACTTTAGTCTTGCTAAATATGGGTGCATTTAGCGTTCAATCAAATGTCTGACAAACTTTGATTGTTAAATTTTACAGAGCCTAGAAAAAAGGAACTTCATAGTGACTCAAATTTAGAGATATTTTGTTTGCAATTTAGCATTTATTTAGCTTATTGCAGGATTTGGTGTAGCTTGGTAGTTATACTTTATCTATTTTTAGAATAATTTCAGATAACCCCCAAGTTTGCTTCGTAACGTCGATCTCCCATGTGACATATGATACCATGCTTACTTTGTTTATTTTCTTTTCTTTGTAACAATTTTTGTAATGTAACTAAGGCAAAAATGTACACTTTGTTATGAAATATAAAGCAAAGAAGAAGAGTAGAGAAAGAATAGAGACTAATTCTTATTTCTCTTGAGGGATTCTTTATTGAGTCAATTACAATGAAGGAAACTCCTTAATTTATAGGGAAAAACTAACCTTGGGGTTTATAACATTTCCATAAATAGACATTCACTATATATGGTAAAGTAGACATTTACTATATATGGTAATATATTTATAACACTCCCCTTTGAATGTCTAATTGATAGATAATATGCCGAGTTAAAATTTTACTAGAAAAACCCAGGGAAAAAAAATCTAGTGAAGGAAAAGTAGTACACATCTCTAACAATACGCATATTGGCTGCCTCATTAAAAATCTTACAAGGAAAATCCAGTGGGACAAAATATCGTAAGGGAAAAATAGTACAACACATATTAACTCCCTCTAATGAGAACGTCCTTAAACCTTTGAATTCCAATCTTGTGCACCATCTTCTTAGAGGAGAATTGGTGAACAAATCAGCTACATTGTCACTTGAACGAATCTGTTGCATATTAATATCACCATTCTTTTGAGATCACATGTATAGAAAAGCTTTGATAAAGTATGCTTCATTCTATCTACTTTTATGAATCCTCCATTAAGTTGTGTGTAATACCTCGATCGTTTCTTAAGCCTAAATCCATCTTTTGAGTGGATATGTATTACTTCCAAAGTGATTGATGTTTAAACCATGTTGTATTTCACTAATTTCTATTCATTTTCATGTAGATCATTGAATAAGCTTTCCATCAATACCAATTTCATCGAAATCCAACATCGGATGAGTGAGTTATGGTCGTTTTACTGAATGCTATCGGATTGCCTAGGTTTGATGGTCGACCTGGTGGACCGTCAGGTGGTGGACCCTCAAGTTTCCCGTTAAGACAAGGAAGTAGCTTCCTTTTTGGGATGTTGTGTGATGGTCAAAGTGGTGGACCATCACAAAGTTGACGGACCGTCAAGGTATCCGTTAGACCGAGGCAGAATATCCCATTCCTAAGCCCCGAGTGACAGACGATATGGTGGACCGTGACGGACCATCACTTCGACCGTCACTTCGAGGAAGAACATTTCAGTTTTGAGACTCGAGTGACGGACGACCTGGTGGACCGTCAGCTAATCTGACGGACCGTCAGATCGACCGTCACAGGCCCCGATCTGTAATTTTCATTTTTTTTTTTCAAAAGGGCATCTTGGTCATTTCTTCTCTTTGTGGCCTTATATATATATATATATGTATATGTAGAGAAGAGAATATCATTTCTCTCCAAATTTCATTCAAGAATTCTCTAGAAACCTAGGGTTTCTTCCAAACCCAAAAAAATCAAATCATCTCCAAGAAATTCAAGAAATCTCCCATAAATTTCTTCAAGTTGTTCAAGAACTAAATTCCTCAAGTCAAAGGCAACAAGATCTGGGGTCTAAAAGAGTGAGAAAGAAGTTTCAAGCAAGTTTCTATATCTTCAAAATCAAAATCTAAGGTATGTGGGGTTTGAACAAGAACACTCCTTTCGTTCTTGTGCCTAAAGATTTAATTTCTTCTATTGATCTACATGATATTTGCAAGTGGGGTTACACCCAAATTTCTTTAGTTGTGATTTATGAGATTTGAGTTGAATAAGTTTGATATTTATGATTATTTCACCATCATGTTTCTTAAATTGAGAATTTATTTCATGAGTTGTACATTGTCATTATGTATTGATGATTTTTAAGTGATTTAAGTCAAGTTCCATGAGTTATGCCTTTCCATGAGAAATTTGACTATTGAATTTATATAGATATTGAGATTGAAAGTCAAGAACAAGTCCTATGATGTTTCCTTGATGTTTTTGATATTTGAAATGATTTGATAAGCAAATGTACTTGATGTTGAGAAACATTGTTTGAATTTGAGTCGAGTTAGGAATCCACAGTCGTATATGATTTACCGATGAGATATACTGTTGTTTTTGTCATCATGATAGACCCATGAGTTGATATTTATTAAGGTGGATTTCCTAACGCATTCTGAGCCGAGTCTGGGAGGAGTATTTAGCACCGAGCGGGAAATATGGTATTTTCCTTGAACTACGTGCCACCGTAGGATCGATGTTGATATTTGTGGGCCAAAGGCCGAGTATGAGATTGTGATGATGAGATTGAGTTTGTACTCCCTGGCAAGAGTACGACACCCCTGCCAATGTGGGGTTCTCTCCTTAGGAGGGAAAAACGTTGGACAACATGCGACTCACATGGTGTAGTTATGTCGGTTATAAGAAACTCCCACGTCCATAATGATCTAAGTACCATGAGTTACCACATCACTCTAAGTCATGAATTAAAAAGTTTGAGTTGAGTTAAATGATTTATGAGATTTATGAAGCATATGTTATTACCAATGACTTATGGAAATGATGTTTTAAATAATTCAAGCGAAGAGAGTTATTATTGTCAGCATGCATGATTTTCTTATACATTTATGATATTATTTAAAATGTTGCATCCACCCCCACATACTCAGTACATTCCTAAGTACTTACTCCCATACTCTTTTGTACTCTATATTTACTCATGATATAGGTTCATGTGCTCATTCTCAGCAGCGACAGTGATCTTTGAGTACCTTTATCTACATTTTTGCGGTTGGTGAGTCCTGATGGTTTGAGGACCTGTGTCTCCAATTTTTTCTGGTTAATAGATGGTTGTTTACTTTCAGTTCAGTACGAGTCAGTTGGGGATCTGTCCCAATGGCTCCTCAGTCCTATATAGTAGAGGCTTTGTCTGACTAGTGTACCAGCGTGTACAGAGATTTTTAGTATTTTATTTGTACAGGGCAGTATGATTTTGTATCTCACTATGTTCAGGATATGGTTATTCCTCTTTATCTTATCATGATTTGCGTTATAATAAATTCTGAAAGTGATGATAGGCTTAGAGGGTTACCTTGAGGCCACGTGTGACCTTAAGCACCGTGTGACATCTCGGGATAGGTTCTCGGGGCTTTACAAGCTTGGTATCAGAGCCTAAGGTTCAAAGAGTCCTAGGGAGTCTTACAAGCCGCATTACGTAGAGTCTTGATCATCAGTGTGTAGTGCACCACATCTATGAGCAAGAGGCTATGGGACGTTTTAGGAAAAGTTATTTCTTTCTTTCAAGAGTCTATCGTGCCTATAACTGTTTCTCTCTGCTGTTAATTCGTGCACTCTTATGACAGAAAATGCCTCCTCGTAGAGCTCACAGAAACAACGAACGACCTCAAACCGTTGATCCTTTAGGTGAGATGATGTCCCATGCCGAATTTCGGGAAGCTTTCCAAGCGCTAGCCCAGGCGGTCACCGCCAACGCTCAAGCCAATACCCAGGCTACTGTTCCACCTCTGCAAGGGAATAATTCCACTGCAGCCCGGGTTCGTGACTTTATGCGAATGAATCCACCTGAGTTCTTTGGGTCAAAAGTAGGTAAAGACCCGCAAATGTATTTAGATGAAGTGAGAAATATCACTCAGATTATGCACGTGAATGAGGAGGAGAGTGTTGAATTGGCTGCCTATCGAATGAAAGATGCTGCTTATGATTGGGTAGAGATATGGAGGAAGAGTAGAGGGGAGAATGATACTCCTGTGACTTGGCAATTATTCCAAGATGCCTTCTCAGACAGATTCTTTGCCCCGGAGCTGAGGGAAGCAAAATTAGAAGAATTTATGAACTTGAAACAGGGCCCCATGACAGTTAAGGAGTATTTCCATAAGTTTAGTCAGTTATCTAAGAATGCTCCCGGTATAATGGATGATTCTAGAACTAGTATGAGTAAGTTCTTGGCTGGTGTATCTAGTTATGTTGTGAAAGAGAATAGATCTGTTATTCTTAATAGGGACATGGACCTTTCAATACTAATGATTCATGCTCAACAGAATAAAGCAGACAAAGTGAAGGAGAGAGAGAGAGTGAGAGGGAATAAGAGAGTTAGATCAGAGATGCAGGGGTATAGTCAGGCTAGATTTTCTGGAGGGATCCGCCCTCAGTTCCATAGCCGTTCTCTTGTGCCAGCGCCTTCATCAGCCAGTACTCCTGTATTCAGAATTAGGCTGGAGTGGGGTAATAGGCCTACTATGTCCAGGTCCCAGGATAGTGTGAGTAACAGACCTTATCCTCCCCCATGTACGAAGTGTGGTAGAGACCATCTCGGTGAGTGCTTAGTCGGTCAAAGGGGTTGTTTTGGTTGCGGTAAGTTGGGCCACAAGTTCAGGGATTGCCCTTACGCTAGACAGGGGAGCCGCGATGTTCGTCCCCAGAGTCAGGCTATTAGTGCTCTAGCCCCTGTAGTTCATCCTACTCCTCTTCAGGGTGCCTCATCTAGTACTACAGGTGGTCAGTGCTAAAATCCTTTTTATGCTATACCACCCCGCCAGGAGCAGGAGGATTCACCAGATTTTGTTACTGGTACGCTTCGTGTATTTCATTTTGATGTGTATGTGTTGCTGGACCCTGGGTCAAGTCTTTCTTATGTGACTCCGTTGGTGGCTGTGAATTTTGAAATCAGTGCTGAAAAGATTTTTGAGCCCTTTCTAGTCTCTACACCAGTCGGTGAATCTGTTGTTACTAAGCAAGTATATAAGAAGTGTCCTATCACTGTTCTTAATAAAGTCATGTTTGCAGATTTGATTGAGTAAAACATGGTTGATTTTGCTATTATTCTGGGTATGGATTGGCTACACTCTTGTTATGCGTCTATAGACTGTCGTACTCGGGTAGTCAAGTTTCAGTTTCCCAATGAGCCAGTCTTTGAGTGGTCCAGAAATTCTGTATCTCCTAAAAGTCATTTCATATCCTATCTAAAAGGTAGGAAATTAATATCCAAGGTTTGTATCTATCATTTAGTTTGAGTTAAGGAAACTAAGTCTGAGACTCCAACTATTAAGTCTCTTAGTGTTGTCAATGAGTTTCATGATGTTTTCCCGGAAGATCTCCCAGGGGTACCTCCCGATAGAGAGATAGAATTTGGAATTGATCTTCTCCCTGATACACATCCTATTTCTATTCCTCTGTATCGTATGGCCCCCGCATAACTTAAGGAGTTGAAAGAGCAACTCAAAGATCATCTTGATAAGGGTTTTATAAGGCCTAGTGTGTCTCTCTGGGGTGCACTCGTGCTATTCGTGCGAAAGAAAGATGGTTCATTGCGCATGTGCATTGACTATCGTCAGCTTAATAAGGTCACAGTCAAGAACAAATATCCTCTTCCAAAAATTGATGACCTATTTGATCAGCTGCAAGGTGCCATCTATTTCTCAAAAATAGATTTGAGATCCGGTTATCACCAACTTAAAGTCAGAGAGTGTGATATTCCAAAGATGGCTTTCTGCACTCGTTATGGTCATTTTGAATTCTTGGTCATGTCGTTCGGGCTAACGAATGCCCCGATAGATTTTATGTACCTCATAATAGAGTGTTCAAATAGTAATTGGATATGTTCGTTATTGTGTTCATAGATGATATTCTTGTATACTCCCGAAGTGAGAACGACCATGCAGATCATCTTCGAATTGTCTTACAGATCCTTAGGGATCAACAGTTGTTTGCCAAATTTAGCAAGTGTGAATTCTGGCTAAGGTCAGTTGCTTTTCTGGGTCATATTGTTTCTTCTGATGGTATTCGAGTTGATCCTCAAAAGGTAAAAGCTGTGAAGAATTGGCCTAGACCTATTTCCCCATTGGATATTAGGAGTTTCTTGGGTCTAGCTGGCTACTACCGTCATTTTGTCGAAGGTTTCTCTTCCATTGCTGCTTCTTTGACCCGGTTGACCCAAAAGAAGGTTAAATTCCAGTGGTCAGATTCTTGCGAGAAGAGTTTTCAGGAGTTGAAGACTCGACTCACTTTAGCCCCTGTGATGACCCTTCCTAATGGTGTAGATGATTTTGTGGTATATTGTGATGCTTCCAGAATTAGTTTGGGTTGTGTGTTGATGCAGAAGGGTAAAGTTATAGCCTATTCCTCCCGGCAGTTGAAACCTCATGAAAAGAATTATCCGACCCATGATCTCGAGTTAGCTACAGTGGTTTTTGCTTTGAAAATTTGGAGACACTATTTGTACGGTGTTCATGTTGATGTCTTTACGGATCATAAGAGTTTACAGTATGTGGTCACTCAGAGAGAGTTGAATCTTTGACAGCGGCGATGGTTAGAACTACTAAAGGATTACGATATGAGTGTGTTATATCACCAGGGTAAGGACAATGTAGTGGAAGATGCTCTTAGCAGGTCGTCCATGGGTAGTATAGCACATGTCGAGGAAGATAAGAGTGACTTAGCCCGTGAAGTGCATCGTTTGGCTAGGTTAGGTGTCAGATTGCTTGACTCAGCTGAGGGTAATGCTTGGGTCCAAAGTAGTTCCGAATCTTCCTTAGTTTCTGAAGTGAAGGAGAAGCAAGATACAGATTCTTATTTGGTCAAATTGAAAGAATCAGTTAAAGACCAAAAGGTGGAGGTTTTTTCCCAAGGAGGAGATGGTATATTAAGATTTCAGAATAGATTATGTGTGCCTAATGTTGATGATCTGAGGTAGAGAATTATGGCTGAGGTGAACGGCGCGTGGTGTTCTATTCATCCCGGTACTACCAAGATGTACCGCGATTTATGGGAAATTTATTGGTGGAATGGTATGAAGAAGGATATAGCGAAGTTCGTAGAAAAGTGTGCAACTTGCCAGCAGGTAAAGATAGAGCACCAGGGACCCGGTGGTGTGATGCAAGAATTTAACATTCTTACTTGGAAGTGGGAAGTGGTGAACATGGATTTCGTGACCGGTTTACCTCTCTCTCGTCGTCATCATGATTCTATTTGGGTTGTTGTAGACAGGTTGACTAAGTCAGCATATTTTCTGCCAGTACATACATCTTTCACCGCGGAGGACTATGCTAAGATGTATATTCGAGAGTTAGTCATGTTGCATGGAGTTTCATTGTCTATCATCTCGTATAGAGATACTCAGTTTACTTCTCAGTTTTGGAGATCCTTCCAGAAGGGTCTTGGCATCCAAGTTCATCTTATCTCTATTTTTCATCCGCAGACAGACAGTCAGGCTGGGAGGACTATTCAGACTTTGAAGGATATGTTGAGGGCTTGTGTTCTTGATTTCAAAGAAAGTTGGGAAGAACATTTATCGTTGATTGAATTTGCTTACAACAATAGTTTTCATGCTAGCATTGGAATGGCTCCATTTGAAGCTTTGTATGGGAAAAGATGTAGATCGCCCACAGGTTGGTTCGAAGTGGGTGAAGCTGCTATGATTGGACCTGATGCTGTATATGAGGCTATGGAGAAAGCTAATTTAATTCGGGAGAGGTTAAAGACAACCCAGAGTCATCAGAAGTCGTATGCAGATGTGAGAAGAAGAGCTCTTGAGTTTGAAGTCGATGATTTGGTGTATTTGAAAATATCACCCATGAAAGAGGTGAAAATATATGGAAAGAAAGGGAATCTGAGTCCCAGATATGTTAGCCCTTATAGAGTTTTGGATCATGTTGGGAAAGCAACTTATGAGGTTGAGTTGCCTGCAGTATTGTCAGTTGTCCATCTTGTGTTCCATGTTTCTATGCTCAAGAAGCACATTGGAGACTCTGTTGTTGTTGATCCGTGGGAAGGTTGTTATGTTCAGGATAGCCTTTCGTATGATGAAATCCTGGTTGAAATCCCAGATTATCAAGTCCGTAGACTGAGGAATAAGGAAATTCCCTTGGTTAAAGTTCTGTGGCGAAATCAATCAGTAGAGGGTGCCACATGGGAAGCAGAAGCAAACATGCGATCTAGTTACCTTCGTATGTTCTCCGCGAGTTTGAATCAAGCTGAAGGTACTATTCCCTTTATTGAGTTTCCTCCTAATCTAATGTATTCATCTATATGGTTATTCCATATATGATTCGTGTATTTGGTGAAGTACTCAAAAGTTTAGAGTAAAGTGAGCCCTTAGATGTAAGTCATTCCATCTATACATCCTCATTTTCTTTTTTTCTTGGCCTATTTGGCAACATTCGAGGATAAATGTGTCTAAGGGGGAGATATTGTAATACCCTGATTGTTTCTTAAGCCTAAATCCGTCTTTTGAGTGGATATGTATGACTTCCAAAGTGATTGATCTTTAAACCATGATGTATTTCTCTACTTTCTACTTTTTGTCATGTAGAGCATTGAATAAGCTTTCCATCAATACCAATTTCATCGAAATCCAACATCGGATGAGTGAGTTATGGCCGTTTTACTGAAAGCTATCGGATTGCCCAGGTTTGACGGTCGACCTGGTGGACCGTCAAGTTTCCCGTCAAGCCAAGGCAATAGCTTCCTTTTTGGGATGTCGTGTGACAGTCAAAGTGGTGGACCGTCACAAAGTTAACGGACCGTCAAGATATCCGTCAGACCGAGGCAGAATCTCTCATTTCTGAGCCCCGAGTGACGGAAGATATGGTGGACCTTCAGTCCCTCTGACGGACCGTCACTTCGACCGTCACTCCGAGGCAGAACATTCCAGTTTTGACACTCGAGTGACGGACGACCTGGTGGACCGTCCGCTAATCTGACAGACCGTCAGATCGATCGTCACAGGCCCCGATCTGCAATTTCAACTTATTTTTTCAAAGGGGCATCATGGTCATTTCTGCTCCTTGTGGCTTATATATATATATATATGTAGAGAAGAGAAGATCATTTATCTCCATTTCTATCCAAATTTCTTTCAAGAATTCTCTAGAAACCTAGGGTTTCTTCCAAACCCAAAAAAATCAAATCATCTCCAAGAAATTCAAGAAATCTCCCATAAATTTCTTCAAGTTGTTCACTAACTAATTTCCTCAAGTCAAAGGAAAAAGGTCTTGGTCTAAAAGTGTGAGAAAGAAGTTTCAAGAAAGTTTCTATATCTTCAAAATCAAAATCTAAGGTATGTGGGGTTTGAACAAGAACACCCCTTTCGTTCTTGTGCCTAAAGATTTAATTTCTACTATTGATCTACATGATCTTTGCAAGTGGGCTTACACCCAAATTTCATTAGTTATGATTTATGATATTTGAGTTGAATAAGTTTGATATTTATGATTATTTTACCATCATGTTTCTTAAATTGAGAATTTATTCCATGGGTTGTATATTGTCATTATGTATTGATGATTTTTAAGTGATTTAAGTCAAGTGCCATGAGTTATACCTTTCTATGAGAAATTTGACTATTGAATTTATATAGATATTGAGATTGAAAGTCAAGAACGATTCCTATGATGTTTCCTTGAAGTTTTTGATATTTGAAATGATTTGATAAGAAAATGTACTTGATGTTGAGAAACATTGTTTGAATTTGAGTCTAGTTAGGAATCCACAGTCATATATGATTTACCGATGAGATATACGGTTGTTTTGGTCATCATGATAGACCCATGAGTTGATATTGATTAAGGTGGATTTCCTAATGCGTTCTGAGCTGAGTCTAGGAGCAGTATTTAGCACTGAACGGGAAATGTGGTATTTCCCCAGAACTACGTGCCACCGTAGGATCGATGTTGATAGTTGTGGGACAATGGCCGAGTATGATATTGTGATGATGAGATTGAGGTTGTACTCCCTGTCAAGAGTACGACACCTCTGCTAATGTGGGGTTCTCTCCTTAGGAGGGAAAAATGTTGGACTCCATGCGGCTCACATGGTGTAGTTATGTTGGTTATAAGAAACTCCCACGTCCATAATGATCTAAGTACCATGAGTTACCGAGTCACTCTAAGTCATGAATCAAAAAGTTTGAATTGAGTTAAATGATTTATGAGATTTATGAAGCATATGTTATTACTAATGACTTACGAAAATGATGTTTTAAATAATTCAAGCGAAGAGAGTTATTATTGTTAGCATGCATGATTTTCTTATACATTTATGATATTATTTAAAATGTTTCATCCACCCCCACATACTCAATACATTCCCAAGTACTGACTCTCATACTCTTTTGTACTCTATATTTACTCATGATATAGGTTCAGGTGCTCAGTCTCAGCAGCGACAATGATCTTTGAATACCTTCATCTACATATCTACGGTTGGTGAGTCCTCATAGTTCGAGGACCTGTGTCTTCAATTTTGTTTGGTTAATAGATGGTTGTTTACTTTCAGTTCAGTACGAGTTAGTTGGGGAGATGTCCCAATGGCTTCTCAGTCCTATGTAGTAGAGGCTTTGTCAGACTAGTGTACCAGCGTGTACAGAGATTTTTAGTATTTTATTTGTATAGGGCAGTATGACTTTGTATCTCAGTATGTTCAGGACATGGTTATTCCTCTTTATCTTATCATAATTTGCATTATAATGAGTTCTGAAAGTAATGATAGGCTTAGAGGGTTAGCTTGAGGCCACGTGTGACTTTAAGCACCGTGTGATGTCTCGGGATAGGTTCTCGGGGTGTTACATTGTGCTATGCATGTTGCATTATCTTCATGGAATTAATGGGTACTTTGTCACATTTCAAATCATATTTTTCTCGAATGGTATGTATCATGAACCTCAGTAATGCACATATCAGCTAGCTTCATGAATAGTTATTATCTCAGCATGGTTCAATAAAGTGGCTAGATAGACTGCTTTGTATATCTCTAAGATATGGCAGTGTTCCCACATGTGAACACATTGTATGTTTGAGGCCAAGATTTATGCGTATTTAATAAATACCCAACATCAGCATAATCAACAAGATCGGGACAACAATCTTTAGAATAAAATAAGATTATGTTGATCCCATTTTGATGTCTCTTAGTAGGAGCAGAAATATACCTTGCTAACAAATTAACTAATAAAAGTTTTATCAAACCTTGTAGTATTTGCAAGACACATAAGTGCACCAATTGCACTAAGATATAGTACTTCATAACTAATCCAAATTGATATATTTATCATTTCAATAAATAATGTAGTGCTTTTGAAAACTCTCCAAAAGTTTCAATAATTTTCAGGCTATAAGCTTATACAATATAAGGATTATAAATAAGTTTCCCAAAAACTTTTATATGTTTCAAACATTTTGAATCCTTAGAAAAGTTTTTATATAAATTTTCTCAAGTGACAATATTCAACATTACATGAGTTACATCTTCAAGTATCTGCACTGCAAATCAAATAAGTTCTATACTTATCAAGATGCATCCTTTCACTTCACTTGATAAATGTTTCTACGTCAGCATGCTTAATAGACGTAGAATTCAGATCCTGGTAATCTTTCACAATACTGTGTCAATATCATATCAAAGGTATCATTGATGATATATAATTTTGTGTCAATTCACAATGTGATATAATATTTTGAGTTCTAATCACTTCATTAATTTTAGGTACCTGAACCTCTCATATGATTTCATGAAGTGTTATGTCATAGGCTCTTCAAGAGCACATTGCTTTTTTTATTATGATTATTTGGTCCTTATCCTTTTCAAGAATTATTTCATTTGGAACCGATTAGTCTATCACGCTTAATGCATGTATAGACTTTGTCTTTTAAGGACACAAAATAAAAGCACTTGCAGCTTAAATATGAAATCCTTTCAACATTTGACTTGAATTATCTTTTGAATGAGGAATTGATGATAATTCCTAACACATTTCATAGATTCTTATAGCCTCCCCCTTATATTAGGAAAGCTAACTTACATCATCCATTCTATTTGAGAAATCCATCTTTGTGAATTATGATATATTTATTAATCGTATACCGCACATCAAAAGTATTAGATGGACAATGTGTGATTCCTGACTCAGAACCAACTTTGAGGGAGAATTAATCATAATTTATTGGTTTGATTCATATAAGTACTTTTGTATATAATATTTCAAACCAATACATGAAGTTTTTATTCTCATTAGTAATAGTTCAGATATTTATTGAAAGCATTCAATTCCAAACCAACATCACCAAGATGAATTGTCTTGATTACAGAATCTAAAAGTTATGCTCCTAACTCAATTTTATTGAGCAAACAAATTTATGAATGTCAAACTGCAGGTTGACAATAAACGTATAAGTGATCATCTTATATCGATGCATTTTAACAAATCACATGACTAGTAAACGGGCGTTTATTCACCTTTTATACTTTTCAGATTTTAAGGGATCCAATTCCAAAAATTAGTTGGTCCAACCAACTTATCATGAGAACAAGTAACATCAAAAGTAATGATGAATTTTCTATTTTTTCAATATATGTTCAATACTTAGAATGCACATCTTTGGGATATCACAATAGTTCATGTCAATTTATGAAATTTTATTCTTGCAAACTCCAAGTTTACCATGACATGTACCTTTTACTTTAGTAAATTTCAGATTTACTATTACATGAATAAATATCAAATTAACTACTTTAGAAGTACATTTCAAAATAACTCTTTTCAATTATTCGACCTCTTTCGAAGGTGAGTCGTGATACCATCATAATCAAATGCACGTTTGCATTAATAATCTTTCCATTTCCCAGGAATGGAATATAATTATGTCTTAAGCCTATCAAATTATGATACCTTATAACCTCTTTCAAAATATTTCTAATTCAAGAGCAAATCGAGGTATGCATATAATGTAGAAAAATTTTCTCTATCATATCTTATAATCATAATAAGCGTGTGAAAATATTATCACTTTTGATGATTCTTATCATATTATCCCTTCACGCTTATATTCGTACATTCAATCACTTGTCTTCTTTCAGACCGCATTCACTTCGGAGAATGGAGCATATTCAATGGGACATGTCTCGTGACTTTTCACAAAAATCCATAACATTGCCTTAGCCATCATAATATCATCAATATGGTATATTGAGTTCAAACTCAATATCTTATCCATATAAAAAATCATCTTAGGCAATAACTCAATGGCACTTGAACCCAATATCTTATCATCATGGTGCATTGGTACTTTTAATCCAATGTCTTACCCTCTTAATGAGATGAGATTTATATTCATCATTATATCTTTTAATAATATTGTTCTTCATGAACAAATTTAAAGCACGAGTGTGGTTTCAAATGAATTATTTTTTCTCAAATCCAACAATAATTATATCATTAATGGCAAAAGACAAATAACATAAGGAATTTCTAACCTTGAAATTATCTTTAGATTAATAATCTCACCTTGTTTGGTAGTATCTCATGCTGATAACGTGTTATGAAATATAAAGCAAAGAAGAAGAGTAGAGAAAGAATAGAGAGTAATTCTTATTTCTCTTGAGGGATTCTTTATTGAATCAATTACAATGAAGGAAACCCTTTTATTTATAGGGTAAAACTAACCTTGGGATTTCTAACTTTTTCATAAATAGACATTCACTATATATAGTAATATATTTACAATACACTTAAAGTTTTTTTTCCTATTAATACTATTTTATTTGATTAATTTTATAAACATGTTTGATTAGTTTTATATTTTTCATTTATTTCATTCACTATTATGAAGAGTAGATGTTTAATTTGCTCTCTTCTTTCTTGTTGGACATGAATTTTAAGATATTGATTGCATAAATTGTAATAAAAATAAGATTATTTGAAATAAAATCTTCTTTGAAATAATTGAAATATCAAGAAGTGAAATATTTGTATGAGGTTTTTAAAATTTTATCACACCATCATTTTTAACTTTCAATAAATTTTTCAGCTTCATCCTCGGCCTCTCCAAGAGAACCTCTCATTCAAAACTTTTTTTTTAAATATTCATAATAAGTAATATTATTTTATTTTTATTTTATTTTTATAACTCTTATTTGCTAAAAATATTGTAGTCTAGGTCATACATTCAATGTGTTTATAGTAATATTCATAAAAACTACTAGAAAACAATTTGAAAATTATATTTATTTACTTAATAATGTACTGATAATATGAAAATATTCCTTAAATAAAGGAAAGGAAATATTTCTATAAATTAATTTAAAAAGATAGTAGAATAGTAGAGGGTAAAATTATAATACATTTTTTATAAATAGATTTTAAGATTTCTTTTTCTAGTTTTACTTTTACAGTTTCGTTAAATTTAGAGGTAGAGTTCCTTACATATAAAGGCGCATTCTTTAAAGAAAAATAGTGAACCAAACTTGCTCAAATGTATATTGAAGGAAACATTTGTGCACCTATCCTCAAACATAAGGGTTATTTTTGTTATTTTCTCTCAGATTTTAGGTAGGAGTTTAACCAATCTTTGTCAAAGTTACTTTTGTAAAAAATTATGCAAAGTTAATTATTTTCGTTTAATTATGTTATTTCGGGTACAAAATCTGTATTTAATCCACAAGAATTTTAACACAAGTTCAACCAATTTATTAACTATCAAAATGAAGTTTCAAGAACCTCAAACACAAGTTCAAATAGATAAAGATTTGATGTTCATACTATTTTTCTGGAAAAACAGTGAAACCGACATTATGAAAAAGAGATGAAGACAGAAATCAAAGAATCAAGTCCACTAAATTCACGGTGTGTCCTTAAGGAATGTATTTTCCTCAAGTACCCGATGTTGATGAAATATATTCTCCTAGGTTAAAATGTTTCTCTTAAAAAATAGTGGTACCTCAAATTTTCTGAAGATCAAATTCACTCAACAGTTTGAAGATCACACTAAAGTTTTTTAAGAAGAAAAAGATGTTTTTCACTACAAATTCTTGTATCATTACCTAGGAAAAAATTCAGGTATTTATAGCCAAAAGGTAGTGCTTCAGAAAAGAAGCAATAGTTCATGAAGAGTTGTACTATTTTTAAAATGATACTAACCTACGGACCCCACATACGGATGCAGGTGGTGACCTGCATAATCAGGTCGCATTTTACACAAAGCCTGAATCTTCTTAACTGACCTGCATCGTCCACCTACTCCCATAGATGTCCATCTGCATGTGCAGGTTATCCTTTTCATGCTAAAATAGTGCCTCGAAGGGTCACGTCCCTTCGAGGTGTGTGTTGACATGAGATCTACGGGCATAGTTGGTCCTTTCATTTCAAAATAGAGCCTTGAAGGATCACGTCCCTTCGAGGTGCGTTGTGACATACGGCCGCACATGCCATTTGCATTGGGGAATGGAGAAAATATTTTGTATCAGATTTGGCTTAAAAAAACTTTACTATTTTTCATGTTTCAAGTGAATTTTTTCCATAAAGATAATCTCTCGATCAATTATTTTTTAAATTTAAATTCAATGCCGAAGTTGAGCGAACAACGGTGACAACGATGATGTGAGGCTTGTCTTAGTCTTGCCTCAGTATCCGCATGAAGAAATGCTTCTCCATATAAGCACAAGAAAGTTCCTTTCTCCCACCAATGTGGGAGAACTTTACTTAATTAAAGTGAATACACAATTTAGTTTTTTTCTCTATTTTCTTTTTATTTTCCATTCACATTTACACTGAGAACCGAATAATTTACCACATGAATGGAGAATGAATATTTTATAAAAAAAATTATGGAAAGGTGTGTGATCTACAAGCAAAGATTAATTGCATCTGAATAAGTAGGTATTCCTTTGAACTTTCCACAATGAACTTGCATCGGATGATCTGGGTCAATCAGTAGATGTGATATCTTTGAACCATTGAATGTTAATGTACACCTAGACAACACAAGTCATACAATTAACCTCTTACCTTTTATGGTTCTCGTAGTTTGGCTCATTTCATCCTTGAACACGACCTAGTTTCATGAGAACCTAGAGAATAGACCTTACTATCATACTCTTTGAACCGACTTCCACTTTACCCTCACATAGGTGATTTCTAAACATTTAATCCTATAGATCTAATTATTTGATCAAATCTGCCAAATTTAGTAACCATTAAGAAACTTTACACCATAAGCCTTATCCTTACTTTCTTAATATTGTCTTCATCATAAGAATAGGTTGAGTCAATTGACAATGTTGAACCGTTATTTATAAGTTTATTTGATCTCTTTGAATCTAGCTCTTGGGATTCCATTCTGCTAGGTAAATTTATCGTTGTGATGATTTGTTCTAGGTCGTAAATCCATTCTCCTCAATGATCTCTCAACTCTCTATCTAGTTAGGCCTTTTGTTAGTGGATTGGACACATTACCATTTCACTTCACATAGTCAATTATGATAATTTCACTAGAGAGAAGTTCTCTAAAGGTATTATGTCTCCATCTTATATGACGAGATTTATCGTTATACATCATGCTCCCTTCCATATCTATTATTTCTTGACTATCACAATGTATGCATATTGATGCCAAAGGTTTGGGCCAATAAGAAATATCTTCCAAGAAATTTTGGAGTCATTTTACATCTTTACTGGTTTTAGCTAATACGATAAATTCATATTCCATTGTAGAGCGATCAATACATGTCTATTTCGATGATTTCAAAGAGACCGCTCCTCCACCTAAGGTAAATCTATATCCACTCGTAGATTTTACTTCATTCAATCAAGTGATTTAAGTTGTATCCCTATTTCCTTCAATTACCGCTGGATATTTATTATAATGTAAAGTATAGTCTTGAATATGTTTTAGATACCCCAAATTCTTTACATTGCCACCCAATGAATTTGACTAGGATTACTCGTGTACCGAGATCAATTTACTAATGGTGTATGCTATGTCTGATCACATATAATTCATGATATACATCAAACTTTCCAACACTCTTTCCTAGTCCAATAGTGAGTCACTTTCACATTCATTCTTTTTAAGTGCAAAGCTGCCATGACCCAAATGGTCATGAGTGGCATCCACACTAGTCTTTCTGTGGGAGAACCATCTAAATCGAACCATTATCCAATCACTTTGTCAATATTAAAACAATATTATCATAAACCAACTTAACAACAATAATCTGGAGCTAATCATCAGCAAGGCAAAAATCAATCAAACTATTTACTGAAATCCCCAAGATCTGAAAGTTATCGTACAAGAACTTCTAAAATAAAAACTATGTCTAAAAAAGAGACAACAACAACATACCTAGTGTATTCCAAAATAGTGGGGTCTAGGGATGTTAGAGTGTATGTATACCATCCCACTACCTCAGGAAAACAAGAGAGGTTGTTTCCTATAGACCCCGGTTTTGGACCGATAACAAGTAACACCCCACATTTTTTAGATTGAAAGCGAACCGTGATTCCTACATATGTAAGATCTAATTCCATGGTTTATATTTAAAATCATGTGTCATGATCCTTCTCCTAGATTATGAAGTGATTATGAGATGAAAAGTGTGCATAAAAATCACTTGGAGCAAAGTTGAGCTAAGAGTCATTCATTCATCCAAAGTTTGATATTAGATTCTACTAGGGTCTACTTTAAACGTGTATAACTTTTGATACACATAGAATTTTTCATTTCAAGATCCACCAAATTGTAGGTAATTGAATTAGCTTTCCAACGATACCAATTTCGCCTAAAACCGAAAACAGAACGAAATGTTATGGCATTTTTCGTGTGAGGCAGTAAGCCGATGTAATCTTGACGCGTCGCGTCGACTGCTCCCCGACATGAAACTTGATGCGAATTTAAAGTTGTTTTATCCATTATTTCAGATCCTAATGGGTCTAGGGACATTTTGGTCACTTTCCCTCACCCAAAATCCATTTATAACATAGAATTTCAGCCCCCAGAAATCAAAATTGCCTATTATTCACTCTTCCTCTCAAAATGAAAACCCTAACTCCTTCTTTAATGATCAATAACTCATCTCTAGGATCAAGAATTCAAAGAAAACTAATTAAGATTCGGATACCATTCTTCTAACTACAAAATCTAAGGTACGTGGGGCTATCCTTAAAACTCTATGGGCATAAATTATGGCTTATCAATCTTTTTGGAAGTATGTGATGATGTTTATAACAAGGATTTGCACAGTTGTTTTGAATAGCCAAATAATGGAAACCTTTTATTGATATGTATATATATTATTTTAGTTTTGAGGCCTCCCCTTGAAGTCGATTCTTTACACGTATATATCTAAGTATGCATTTTTAATTTGTAAAGATAAAATTTAGAGCATGAATGATTAAACCCCTCTTGTGTTGAACTATTTATTGACTTCACATGTTATGTGTTTTGAAATTGCATGATTGAAGAAATAAGATAAGTGTTTTAAGTGTTGTTATGAGATTGATCTTGTCTGTGAATTGAAGAGAGGGTAATTTCGTATTTTGCAAGTGTTTTATGGTTTGTAAATGTTAAAGAAAATTATTGAAAGAATTTCTTGGTTTATTACAAGAGAAGTGACCATCACGTGTTTGTGAATTGAAATTGAGGATCTCTGTCTGTGTTTTCATGAATTTTACAATATGCATCCTCATATATTATTTGAATAGTTTGGTGGTCAAAAAATAATATTTTGAAAGAAGAGATTTTAACATGATAATATATGGCTCAGAGACACGACTTGCAAGTCAATGGTATGACAATACCATATAAATGAATACCATAACAGAGTAAGAGTTTCAGAATTGATTTCAGAGAATACATATCTTAAAAAGCTAAAAATAGGCTTAAAGAGGGTTAGGTGGTTTCCCGAAGAAGGCTTGAGTTCATATAACTCCTAGCCTAAAACCGTGTTTTTTTGATACGTGTTTATTATGTCCCCAGGAGGGACTATACGCAGGACTAGTGCATTGTGGCATATCAGAGATATAGACTCCAACCCTTGCGGCCAACTTGAGTTGGGGGCTTGGCTGCCGAGTCAAGGGAAGATTCGATATATCCCATGGAATTTCAGAGTTATAGGGTATACCTCCTAACTCAGAAGTAAGATAAAGAATGCGTCATGGATTTCAGATAATTGTTCAGAGTCTTTTAAATATGCCTATGTGTTTTTCATATATCTTATATAAAACTATTTATAAATTGCTCTCACTTATGTTATATAAAAAAACATTATTTTGGATTTCTCTGCGTACCAGTACATCTGTATTGACCACCTATATTTAAGGATTCTGAGACACAGTCCTGGGGTCCCATTAAGTAGTAGATTAACTTTTCAGAAGTTTGCAGTTGGTGAGCCTCCCTTACTTCGGAAGGCCTAGTTATGAAATTTGTTATTGTTATTTTATTTTGATTCATGGTCCGACTGAGGTCCTTGTCCCAGATTTCAAACAGATGTTATTTTTATTTAGTAGAGATTTCGCAGACCAGTGTTAGATGTTGTTGATCCTTATGAACTTATTTTAGTATTGAGTAGTTTGAAATAAAAGTTGACCATGATTCTGTATTATTTTATATTTTTGCATTTTAGTCTATATTATATGAATATTGTGCTTGATTACCGGTTAGAGAAGAGGCGTCTGGGCCTTCATGGTTCGGGATGCTCGTTACGGCCAGGGCCTCTGCTCAGGTCATGATAAACTTGGTATCAAAGCACGGTTCATGGTCCCAGGGTGTCTGCAAAATTGCATCAAGTATAGTCTTATTTATGGGTGTGTAGTGTGCCATACTTATAAGCAGGAGACTACAAGGCATTTAGAAATATTTCACTTTTCTTCATGTTCTAGTTTGTGATATGGAGTCAGAATGTTCCTCCTTCATACTTTAGTTTGTGTTATAGCATCGTTTATAAGAAAGTTATCCAAATCCCTATGCCAAGTTTGATGGTTACTTATTTAAATATAGATGATTGTGTGTACCCTCCAGCTCTTAGAGAGAGTTGTTTGTGAGGAAAGCACATGATGGTGGTCTAATGGGTCATTTTGGGGTCAAAAAGACCCTCGAAATATTAGAGGAGCAATTCTATTGGCCAAGAATGCACAAAGATGTGGTTAGGATTTGCGGCCAATGTGTAGAATAAAAAAGAGACAAATCTCGGCTCCTACCTTATGGGTTGAACACCTCGCTGCCCACCCCTCTACGTCCTTGGCTTGATATATCTATGGATTTCGTGTTGGGGCTGCCAAGGATTAGATGAGGCCGGGATAGTATCTTTGTTGTAGTCGATCAATTTTCTAAGATGGCACACTTTATTCCTTGATCTTAATGTAATGATGCACCTAGCGTGGCCTCTTTATTTGTTGATAATGTTGTCAAATTGCATGGCATTCAGAGGACCATTGTGAGTGATAGGGACTCTAAGTTCCTAAGTCACTTTTGGAAGTCCATGTGGGGTAGGCTTGGTACCAAGTTGTTGTTCTCTACGTCTTGCCACCCACAAATCGATGGCCAAATGGAAGTAGTATATAGGACTTTGGGTGCTATGCTACATTCCATGGCTAAGGAAAAAATGACTTCTTGGGAGGAGAACTTACCATTGATTGAGTTTTCCTATAACCGTATCATACACTCAAGTACGGGATGTCCAAGAAATGATTTAGTGTCTTTGTATTAGAGATTAATGAGAGGAGTTTATGTTCATGTATATACCGATACCTCTTTTATGATAAAGAGTGTGGATGTGTGCGCTCGTGAGAGTGGGAGTTATACAGTGATGGCTATAGAGGCTAGCGGAAGTTAAAAAGTAACATTTACAGAAAAACAAGGTCTTCAGGGCATATTTCTCTGGGAGAGTTTAGAGTTTAAGTATGAGGTGATGTCTCTTTTGTGTTGAGAGTTGTGGCAATAGATTTGATAAGAGGTTATATTCGTAAGTCTAGGATTGTCACTTTGATCTAAGGGGGAGATGGGGAATTAAGTGAGTTCCCGAATATTCTCAATGTGGCAAGTTGTGGGGAGGAGTCATGATAAATCTTTTCCTACTTCCATTTCAAAGATTATTCTGCTAATATCCTACGTCATGCATTCAAGTCATGTCTATGCCAATGGTTCGAGTTCTCTATGGACTTATGTTTGTGATCTGACCTCCAATCTAGAAGCAATTATGTCTCTCAGTAATCCAGTCTTTCATATATTCAAGCCATATGTAATGTTGTTCGTGATCTATGAAAATCTATGTCTCACAGCATGCTTGGTCCTAAGAAAATATTTTTCTATATGTCACCGATTTATCCTATGTCAGGTTTAGCCAAAGTGATAAAGTTTATGCAAACTCATGGAAAATCTCAGTTCCTTAAATGAGGAGCCATCGCTTGAAGCAAAAATCTTTATCTTAGTTGTAATGTAACACCCCGTAGCATTCTCGACTCAATACCACTCTTGGTTGGATGTGTGGAGATCTAACAACCTAAAAGGTTTTCTAATTGTTAAAAGACTTAGTCATATTTATGAGCTCTTACTTTTTAGAATTTTTAAATCTATCTTCCCGACCCCAAAACGTAGATTTTTGAGTTGATTCATGATCAGGGGAGTAAAGGGGGTGTCTCAGGAAAGTTTTAGATTTTTCAGACGATGTTTAAGGCATGTTTGGATAATCAAAATAGTGGGCCAACGCGATATCAATGCGTCACTCCAGGAACCCATTAATAGGGACCGACGCGGCGCAATGGTTAACGTGTCGGATGCCTAATTCGTCTTACTAATTTCCGAGTCCAAGAGGGAAATTCAGTCTCTTTCCCTTGTTTTATCTTGATATATACACCAATGTTTTCTCACTATTCTCTATCCTAAGAATTGATGTTGTCTTGTGTTTCTTCCAAAATACTCTCTACTTATGATCTAGACACTTGATATATGGAGCACTTCGGGTCTGTTCTATCGTATCTTTAGTTCATGTCCCACCTTGATGTAGGTCAACAAGTATGAGTTATAATTGAGTAGTGTTTCTTCCATTCATAACATTTATTCTTGGGTCCCTTAATGACCCTCTGTATGATAGTATGATGGTGGACGTGGAAGCGTGGTGATGTGTTAGGTAGGGGAGTATATGTTCTTAAAGATGAAAAAATTAATGTGAGCTCTCGAGCTAAGGTTATAGGTGAAAGGGAAAAGAAGAAGATGAACTTTTGTGGTGTGAAATAGCTAAGAAGGAGAAATGTGGCGAAAATATTTGTGAGTGGATGAAATTATTGGTCTTAGTGGGGAAATCCATGTAGTAGGTGTAGTAATGATTAGGCTTGAATGTTGTGGTTGCTGAAAATACAAATCTATGTGATATATGGTTAGTACTCTCTAAATTAAATCTCGAGGGTGTTTGATGATACTAATAAGGTGAAGAAATATTCTTAAGGGAATGTAAAGTACAGGGTCCTGTAGCTTAAGTTACCACCTTGTTACTCCGAGTTAGGCTTCAACATAAAAGCGTTTTGCATTGGGACTCAAAACTCTTATGATTAGATGTGTGATAGGAGAATTGTAAGATGGAAAGAATGAAATATGTTATTTAACGTTGGGGCATAGCTGAGTGGTGCCTTTAAGCTAAGTCTATTTGTTGTATCCTAAGGGGTGGATAATGCTTTTATCCCGATCTTCCACAAAATCTTAGTTCATAGCTAATATCAATATAAATTAGGTCTATGATCATCAAATAAAGCCCTGCTTTATGTTGTGATGATTATGATTCATCGAACTCATGTGCAAGATCATCCCTATGTAAAGTCTTATTATCCCTTGTTTCGTGCTTACATCTTTCACTAAGGGTTATCATGAAGCTCGTTTGATGACTTTGTAGATTTTCTTGAGGAAATATGTTCAATGCGAGATTACATTCTTTATTCTACACTTTTAGAGCCTCAAAAATTCCCTACCCGTCATTCAGGGATGAATGATCCCAAGGGAGAGAAAATGTAACACCCCGCATTTTTGAGCTAGAAAGTAAACTGTCATTCCTATGTGCGTAAGCTCTAATTCCATGGTTTATATTTAAATTCATGTGTCATGATCCTTCTCCTAGTGTATAAAGTGATTATGAGATGAAAAGTGTTCATAAAAATCACTTGGAGAAAAGTTGAGCTAAGAGTCATTCTTTCATCCAAAGTTTGATATTTGATTCTACTAGGGTCTAATTTAAACATGTATAACTTTCTATACACAAAGAAATTTTCATCTCAAGACCCACCAAAATGTAGATAATTGAATTAGCTTTCCAACGACACCAATTTTGCCTAAAATTCATAACCGAGTGAAAAGTTATGGTATTTTCCGTGTGAGGCAGCAAGCCGACGTGATCTTGACGTGTCGCGTCGACTGCTCCCCGAAACGAAACCTGACATGAATTTAAAGTTGTTTTACGCATTATTTCAGTTCCTAATGGGTCTAGGGGAATTTTGGTCACTTCCCCTCACCTGAAATCCATCTATAACATAGAATTTCAGCTCCCAGAAGCCAAAATTGCCTCTTATTCACTCTTCCTCTCAAAATTAAAACCCTAACTTCTTCCCCAAAGATCAAGAACTTATCTCTAGGATCAAGAATTCAAAGAAAACTGATTAAAATTTGGATTCTATTCTTCTAACTATGAAATCTAAGTTATGTGGGGCCATCCTTAAAACTCTGTGGTCATAAATTATGGCTTATCAATCTTTTTGAAAGCATGTGATGATGTTTATAACAAGGGTTTGCATAATTGTTTTGAATAGCCAAATAATGGAAACCTTTTATTGATATGTATAGATATTGTTTTGATCTTGAGGCCTCCCCTTGAAGTCTATTCTTTACACGAATATATATGTAAGTATGCATTTTCGGTCTGTAAAGATTAAATTGAGAGCATGAATGATTAAACTCCTTTCGTGTTGCACTATTTCTTGACTTCACATGTTACGTGTTTTGAAATTGCATGATTGAAAACATGAGATACGTGTTTTAAGTGTTGCTACGAGATTGATCTTGTCTGTGAATTAAAGAGAGGGCGATTTCGTATCTTGCAAGTGTTTTATGGTTTGTAAATGTTAAAGAAGATTGCTGAAAGAATTCCTTGGTTTATTACAAGAGAAGTGACCACCATGTGTTTGTGAATTAAAATTGAGGATCTCTATCTATGTTTCTATGAATTTCATAATATGCATCCTCATATATTATTTGCATAGTTTGGTGGTCTAAAAATAATGTTTTGAAAGAAATGATTTTAACATGATAATATATGGCTCAGAGACACGACTTGCAAGACAATGGTATGACGATACAATATAAATGAATGCCATAATAGAGTAAGAGTTTAGACTTGATTTCAGAGAATACATGTCTTAAAGATCTAACAATGGGCTTAAAGAGGGTTAGGTGGTTTTCCTAATAAGGATTGAGTTCAAATAACCCCTTGTTTTGATGATATGGGTTTATTATGTCCCCAAGAGGGATCATACGATGGCCTAGTGCCCTGTGGCGTATCAGAGACAGGGACTCCAACCCTTGTGGAAAACTTGAGTTGGGGGCTTAGCTGCCGATTCAAGGGCAGATTCCATATAGCCCATGGAGTTTCAGAGTTGTAGGGTATACCACCTAGCTCAAAAGAAAGATAAAGTGTGAGTCATGGATTTCAGATAATTGTTCAGAGTCTTTTAAATATGCCCATGTGTTTTTCATATATCTTATATAAAACTATTTATAAATTGCTCTCACTTATGTTATATAAAAATACATTATTTTGTATTACTCTGCGTGTCAGTACATCTGTATTGACCCTCTATATTTTAGGATTCTTATACACAATCCTGGGATCCCGTTAAGTAGTAGATTGACTTGTCAGAAGTTTGCAGCTGGTGAGCCTCCCTTACTTTGGAAGGCCTAGTTATGAAACTTGTTATTGCTATTTTATTTTGATTCATGGTCCGATTGGGGGCCTTGTCACAGACTTCAGACTGATGTCATTTTCGTTTAGTAGAGATTTCGTAGACCAGTATTAGATGTTGTTGATCCTTATGAACTCATTTCAGTATTGAGTAGTTTGAAATAAGAGTTGACCATGATTCCGTATTGTTTTATATTTCTGCATTTTCGTCTAGATTATATGAATATTGTACATGATTACCGGTTATACAAAGGGTGCCTGGGACTTCATGGTTCGGAATGCTCATTACGGCCAGGGCCACGGCTCGGGTCGTGACATAACAGTATACCAAACAGAAAGGTAAGTAAATATAAACTAGTACGGTACGAAAAATAAACTAACAGTATAACAAACACCAAAGATAAGTCCATATAAACTAGTACGGTATATGATAATACTACAACCCCAGTACTACTAACAAGAAACTTTAGACATAAAAGATCGCTCCCCTACTATTACCGACAAACTCCTACCCCCTAACCTCTACCCTAATCCGTGTCCTCCACACCTTCCTATCAAGGTTCATGTCCTCTGTAAGTTTTAAATACTCCATATCATGCCTAATCACTTCCCTCCAATATTTCTTCGGTCTAACTCTACCCCATCTATAACCATCCATAGCCAGTGTCTCGCACCTCCACACTGGAGCATCATAGCCCCTCCTCAACACATGCCCAAACCAACATGACCTCACTTCTTTTATCTTGTCCTTCACCGAGGTAACTCTCACCTTCTCTCAAATAATCTCATTCCTCACCCTATCTTTCCTAGTATGTACACACATCCATCATAACATTTTTATCTACGCCACCTTCAACTTTTGGGTGTAGGAGTTCTTAACTAGCCAACACTCCGCTCCATACAATATAGACACCTGGAATACCACTCTATAAAACTTACCTTTAAGCTTCGAGTCCTTCTTCCTCTCCCAAAATTGCTCCACTAATCTCTTCACAAGGTGAATGGCCTCAGTGGTCGAGCGACCTGGCATAAAACCAAACTGATTCTCAGAGATCGTCACGATCCTTCTCATCCTCAACTCTACCATCCTTTCCCAAACTTTCATAGTATGACTCAATAACTTAATACCTCTATAGTTTTTGCAACACTAGATATCTCCCTTGTTCTTATACACTGGAATCATCGTATTCTACCTGCACGTTTCAGGCATCTTTGCTGCCCTAAAAATAATGTTAAACAACCTTGTCAACCAGTCCAAACCTGCCCCACTAGTGCTTTTCCAAAAGTCTATTGGAATCTCATCTAGCCCCGTCGTCCTACCCCGCTGCATTCTGGGAATATCTCCCTTGACCTCCTCAACCTTGATACGCCTAAAATAACCAAAATTGCGACACTTCTCGGATTTCTTCAAGTCCCCCAACACATAACCTTTGTCCTCCTCATTGTTAAAAAATTTATGAAAATAGGACTGCCACCTCTCCCTAATGAGGGCATCCCCAACCAACATTGTACCATCCTCTCATTTTATGTACTTCACTTGGTCAAGGTCAAAAGTCGTTCACTCTCTGGCCTTGGAAATCCTATACAACTTTTTATCTCCACCTTTTTCCTCTAAAGCCGCATATAAGCTCTCAAAATTTTCAGTCTTAGCCACCGTAACCGCTAACTTAGCCTCACTTTTAGCTACCTTATACTCCTCATTATTCATCTTTCTTTCCTAATCATCCTTGCTCTCAACCAACTTAGAATAAGCCACCTTCTTAGACTCCACCTTTCTCTTAACCTTTTCATTCCACCACCAGTCTCCTCGATGCTTGCCAGATCGACCTCTTGACGCACCCAAGCCCTCTCTAGAAGTCTCCCTAATATAAATGGCGGTCGTCTCCCACATACTATCCACACCCCCTCTACTCTCCCAAGACCCCTACTCTTCAACTTCTCATCAATTTCTAATGCACTAGCCAAAGTCAAACTATGACACTTAATCCTAGGTCGAGCCTCCACACTTCTCTTCTTTTTTCCTTTATTGATAACCAAGTCCATCACCAACAACCTATGCTGAGTCAAAATATTCTAGCTAGGTATGACTTTATAGTCTTTACATAGTGCTCTATCCCCTTTCCTAAGAAGCAAAAAGTTTATCTGAGTCTTGGCCACTAAACTACAAAACGTAATAAGGTGATCCTCCTTCTTCAGAAAGCTCAAATTCGCTATCCAAAACCCAAAATCCCTAGAAAAATCCAAAAGAGAAGCTTCTCCTTCATTTCTGTAAAGCCCCGAGAGTATACCCTAGACGCCACACAATTTTTGGAACTATAATTGATCCCAAGCTAACCCATAAACTGGCATACTGTTAAGCAACTGAATTATAACATAATAAATAGTTGTTCTGCTGTGCGGAAATATAATCATACTAAAAATCTAAAATTGATACAATACTGATAAAGCTTTATAATCTGATAAATCTGAAGGATGAAACTGAAATTTACATGACTGACTCTGACTGACATTTATGAAGCCTCTACTTTACTGACAATATATAGCTGAGACATACATCCAACTACCACTAATCAATACACATGAAAGTAAATAAACTGTACATGAACTAAAATTGTTTGGAGTTCCCAAAGTAAGAGAACTCATCACCTGCTGGCTAGAATCTGCAATTGTCTGATCGTGATGTGTGGGCTAAATTGGTACCTACATAATGAAATAATGTAGCCACACAAACGTATATGTGGATCTGTACTTATGGAATATACTGAGTATGTAGGGGTGAATGCAATAAGTAAAACTAATTTCATATATAATCGTAAAACATGCATGCTAAGTGTAAGTAGATTCACCAATAGGCTGGAATAAACTGAAAACTGAAGTATCTTAAAGCATGAGTGACAAATATTCTCTGATAAGATGGTGAATCTCTACACTTAGTTTATGTAAAACTTTTACTTTAATGATATAAGTATAACTGAAGTTGGGATATGATAAAACATGGATACTGTAAGAATACTGTATTTGAAACTACATGATAGAGACTGACATAGATTGAGGATCTGAATATACAATCACACTGAGCATGGATGTATAAACATACTAACTTATCTGATTAACTGAATGACTGATAGCTGAATACTGGGTATGTAAGACTGAACTGTACTTAGTCTGAATAATGGGACTGAAACTGTAGAGTATTATGCATATGAGAAAGGGACTGGTTGAATAATATGAGATAACTGAGCATAAATTCATGAAAATTATATTATCTGAGAATGCAATACCAAGAATATAACATAATTCTAAAATAGTCTGTAAACTGAGGTACTGAAATACTGATAACTGTACGCTATGGTCAAGTAAACCTGAAACTGAACTGAGTTACTAATCTGATTATTGGACTGTGACTGTGACTGAGACTATAATTAAGATGGTAACTGAGACTGTAACTAACACTGTACTGGAACTGAATACGGAGTTCTGATGACTGAGTAATAGATAGCTCTAATTACTGATAACTAAGTTACTATTAACTGGGTGACTATTCTGACAGTCCTAATTCTGTAGAACTAAACTGAGTTCTATATTGAGCTGGGTGACTATTTCTGACAGTCCTGATTTTGGAGAACTGAACTGAGTTCCATACTAAGTCTGAAGCTAAAACTGTAACTGTGGTAGGTAATTATCTAAATGATATACCCCAAATAAGATAACTGGGGTCCAATCTGTAACCCCAGTTGGAAGGGTGTCAGTATCGAGCCATGGGTAAAGACAACTGAAGAGTCACCCTCATCTGGCAGGTGCCGTGAATGAGAATGGTAGTACCCTCAACTGGAAGGTAAGACACCTCATCAACCTTCAACTGGCAGGTTGATGTCTCTACCTATGTTAGCTACGTAGTTCTAAAACGTAACGACTGTTTCTAAGGATCACACCCTCTACTGGAAGCTGAGTCCCCATTCTTGGGTTCATTAGGTGCTGAATCCTACTCCCAACTGAATTGACACTAGACTAATTTCTAAACTGTACTAGGATGGAGTGACCTGTTAGTGATCGTGTTAACTGACTGAACTGGACTGAGTTCACTGAGTTTTGATATATGACTGAATACACTGAGTTCTGTACTAACTGAATACTACCTATCGTGATATTACTGAGACTATTCAGTAACTACTGTAGCTCTAGATAAACAACCAGATTTTCGGGTATTGAATACCCCCAGGACTCGATAATATGGTAATTAAAACATGGCATAATCTTGGAGATCATAACAATAGATTCACCTAGGCATTTAGTCAAACAATTGATACACATGAGCTTGTACATGATTGGGACCACATAATAACATGTCATGATCATGAACTTGAACATGGCAATATCTTAAACATGGGAGCATAACATGATTACATAACTAAGATCATGAATTGGGAAATTCATATGTAATTGACTTGAAATAGGACATGGGTATTTTATCAAATCATGTAAAATTCATAACTTGAACATAAGAATGTCTTAATCATGAGAGAATAATAGAGTTACATGGAAAAATTCATAACTTGGGGATTCATCTTGAAATTGACTTAACATGATATGGAAATTTCATCAAACATATGGAAGGCATGAATTTAAAACATGGGAATATTGTTAAACATCATGAATTTAGGATATATCATGGTATTTACTTAAATAATGCATGGGAAACTCAAATTCATAGCATAGGAAATTCAAAATCTTGCATGGAATCATACATGGGATGAATTGAATTAAAAACACCATGAAAAAATGAAATTGAATCTCTCTTGAACATACAAAATTCCATAATAATGGAAAATCCATTCTTTATTTAAGTAAAAAGGGGTTTTGGGCTCCATGAGTGAAAGAGGACCCATGGATGAACTCTCGCATACCTTAAAGCTTTAATCTTGAAGGAGAAACACAATCTTGAATTAGTAAACTTGAGTTCTTGCTTTACTTGAAGAAAAAATGATGAAGTTCTTGGTGTTCTTGAGGAGGCTAGGGGCTTTCTTTGAGAGAAAAGATGAATAATTGAGTGTATATTGCTTTTGGGGGCTGAAATTAAGTGTTATGGGTGGATTTGGGTGAGGAAAAGTGACCAAAGTACCCGTAGACCCTATAAAAACTGAATTAGCGTGTGAAATAGTTCCGTAAAGCGCTGGCCGATGCATCGCGTCGGCTTACTGCCTCACACGGAAAATGACATAACTTTTTTCCCGGGTATAGGATTTAGGCGAAATTGGTATCGTTGGAAAGCTAATTCAATTATATACAATTTTGTGGGTTTTGATCTGCAAAATTCTATATATATATATATATATATAAAGTTATACATATTTAAAATAGACCCTTATAGAATCGAATGTCAAACTTTGGACGAATCAAAGGCTCTAAGCTCAACTTTGTTCGAAGTGATTCTTATGAACATTTTTCAACTAAAAAGAAAATCAAACATGAGGATAAGGATCATGAAAATCATATTTGTGGGAGTCATTTAGATCATAGCTTATACACGTAAGAACGACAGTGCAAAGACTAGCCCAAAAATGCAGGGTATTACAATTTCGCTCCACAAAACCAAAACCGCCATGCACATTATTATAACCTCTCGAAAAAGACCCAATATGCCCATTGAAATCTCCTCCCACAACAAGTTTCTCAGTGCTCCGGATGCTACTCACCACCTCATCTAAAACCACCCAAAAGTCGTTCTTCGCCTCCTCGTCCAAACCTACTTGCGGGGGAGGGGGGGGTAGACACTAATAATGTTCACTGTAGACCCTCCAATGACCAACTTAATAGACATTAACCTATCACTAACTCTCTTAACCTCTACCACTTTCTCCCTAAGTTCTTCATCTTCTAAGATACCTACCCCATTTTTATGTCTCACACTACCCGAGTACCACAACTTATATTCATCCACATCTCTCGCCTTAGTACCTACCCATTTAGTTTCCTGGACACACGCTATAATAACCCTCCCCTTTCCAAGAATCTTCACCAGCTCTATAGACTTTCCCTGCACCCAACTCGCAACCTAGAAGATCCCTTATCCCACCTAACCTTACTACCCCTTGCCCCTAACTCCCAACTAGATCCTAGACCCAACACAGACCCAACAATACTCTCCCCCGCCCCTGACCCCGACCTATGACATGAACTTAGTCTACCATTTCCAATCACAGCCACTACACAAATAGGGGAAGAAGGATGAAAAGAAAAAGAAACAAAGATAACAAATGGGGATAAAAAAAGGCTAAAAGGACACACTAGTTATAATTAAATCCATAAAGGAGCTTGAATTTGTGCCCACTCTATGCTAAGGACGTAAACAACAATCTATAATATATCCAAAATAAAGAAAAATAAAGATGTCTCATTGCCCGATAGATGGACAAGAACTAGTAGAATAATCCATGGCAACCTGGAGATAGAGTGATCACCCTTGGATTGAGATATTCTAGCAAACACTAGAGGTGAGGTCGTGTCTGAGCCTCTGGAATACTTTCTGCACTCAACAAAAGAAGAGTACAAGGTAGTATCAATACAAACCTCTATGTACTGGTAGGTATCATAGGCCAACTCAATTTAATAACATGTACACAACATTAATCAAATAACAAGTAGACAAGCATCGTAACATAACAAATATTTAATGAATCAACAATACAACAATAATAGGTCAAATAGTGCTTACAAACAAACGACATATCATTAAGAGTATCAACCATACTGTAAACATCCACAAAATAAACAACAATACCATAAATAACAACCACATCCTCCTAAAACTCGCAACTAGAACACCATTAGCTCGTTATCTGGTTAATAACTCCTACAACCGCTCAAATTCAACACCAATATGTACACACATGCTACGAGACTTATTTTTTCCTAACTAGTCATGACCTGTAGGGAACAATCTATGTTCATGTATCGTACCGGTGTGGTACTCGATCCTCAATAACAAGTAACATCAATTTCATATTCGTACTGGTGTGGTTCTCGATCCTCAATAATAAGTAACATCAATATATATATCCGTAACGATGTAGTACCCAATCCTCCATAAACAAGTAATATCAATATACGTATCCATACCGGCATGGTACTCGATCCTCCATAAATAAGTAGTATCAATATACATATCCGTACCGGCATGGTATTCGATCCTACATAAACAAGTAATATCAATATACATATCTGTACCGGCTTGGTACTAGATCCTCCAGAAACAAGTAATATCAATATCAAGTAATATCCTCCCGATCCTCTGTAACCATATTAGGTATGTTTCAGGATATAATATAATGTACTAAGTTTACAAGTACACTTAAAGTCATAAGACAATTACATCAGGTAAATTTTCAATAGTTATTTATACCAATCTCAACAATCCAAATATCATCAATTTCAAGCATGTCCGAATACCATTAAACAAACATTCAATTTAGGAGCATACATACAATTAAATCGAGTCTAAACTCTAATTAAACTATAACCTACCTCAACTAATGAATCCAAAAGTAGTTAGTCTGCAAGCACCTTGCCCTTCCTCAAAGTTTTGGAACGTTCAAAATCTGTTCCAACATAATATATACTCTCCATGAGACTACGAATCTAATGACACCCATTTTATAAATTCTTTTTTCTAAAATTCCAAGACCTAAAACCTAAATTTCATCTTATAATTAATAACTACTTGATAATTTTTCAAAACTAAAACTTAAGACGGAAAAAGGAGTTATATTATCAAATTATCCACCAACTTATGTGAGACTACTACAATAACAATGAAGTACCATTACAACCAATTATTAACTACCGAAACATGATTATTGCATAATCTACTCATTGTTGCCTAATCTGCTCACCTGCACAAGTGCACTATTTAATATTATCAAATACTTATTCAATTTTAAAATGAATATGCAAGAAACCAACAATAAGCCATCCTAATCATTACTGCCATCATTGGCTACCCATGATAAACTCCATTATGCAAATTCACAGCAGTATCATTCAATTCCCACCACAATTTCATTCTATTTTCCCGCACGACATAGAAAAATACTAAAAATTCAATTATATAACATAACTTACCCATTCAGCTGAAAGAGCCAAAATATTATAACTTTTCCACTGCATATCGTAAATTCTCCACTGCCCAATACCTTTACATCACTTATATCTATATAACACAATAAAGAGAAATATAACTCCAGAACATCTTACCTAGACAATTGAGAATTTCTTTCGGAGTTAAGGTCGCCCTCCTCTATTTGTCTGTCACCCTGTTTGCCCTAATTATTTGCTAATGTTATTATTATTATTATTATTATTATTATTATTTTATGTTAATTCCTATTTATTTAAATGTATTTTCTTTATTAATCACATATGTAAATAATTATGAGTTTTCCCATTAAGTTACTAGTTAAATTAGTAATCTAAAATACCCAAAACATCTAATATACCTTCAAAATTTACTTAGAGCCCCATAGAATTAAAACACATACGTAAATTGACTAAAAAGTACATTCCGTGCACATTGGAAATACTATGACACTAATCCGAAGTCATCTCGATAAAATATTGACTAATATTGGGTTTAACTTTCTCAAACTCAATACTCCATTAAAAACTTAAATTACTTTCGAATACCTCAAGAATCGATACTACTCATTGCCGTGAGTCATAATTCACGTACACAAACTACGGGGAGAGCTAACATAAGAAAGATGAGAAACTTTCACAAACGACTGGAAGGCTCATTACATTAGATACCAATTAAACAATCATTCGCCCCCAAATGATAAAACAATAACAAGAAAGGAAAAAAAGAATTACCTAAATCAGCAAAAAGATGCGGATACTTGCAATGCATGTCCGCTCGATTTCTCTAGTGGCCTCCTCAATAGGATGATTCTCCCACTAGACCTTCACAGATGCAATCTCCGTAGTCCTTAACTTACGAACATCTCTATCAATAATAGCAAGAGGTTCCTCTTCATAAAAGAGGTTTTCATCTAACAAGACCAAATCCCAACAAATTATTTAGTTACCATTACCATGAAACTTCATTAACATAGATACATAAAATAAAGGATAAACTCCCGACAAACTTTGAGGCAAAGCCAATCTATAGGTTACTAGCCCCACATACTAAAGAATCTCAAATGGCCTAATATATCAAGGTCTAAGCTTATCTCTCTTCCCAAAATGTCTGACACCCTTCATTAGTGAAACCTTGAGCAACACTTGCTCACCTTTCATAAAGTTCATATCTCTAACTTCCCAATCCACATACTTTTTTTGCCTGCTTTAAGTAGCGATAAAATTCTCCTGGATGAACATAATCTTCTCCAATGAGTTTCTCAATAGATCAGTACCCCACGATCTTACCTCAAAGACATCAAACCACCCAATAGTAGATCTACACCTCCTCCCATACAATTTTTTGAACAATGTCATACCACTACTCGAATAATAGCTGCTATTATATGCAAACTTTTCCAAAGGTAGAAACTGATCCCAATGACCTCTAAAATCCATCACATATGTATGAAACATATGCTCCAATACCTAAATCATTCGCTCAGACTGCCCATCAATCTGAGGGTAAAAAGTTATACTACGGTCCAACTTAGTACCCAACTCATGCAAATTCTTCCAAAAGATAGAGGTAAATTAAGTACACCTATCTGAGATGATAGAAAATTGGGACCCTATGCAACCGAAAAATCTTCTTAAGATAAATCTTGGCCAACTTTTCTGTATTATAAGTCACCTATACTGGAATGAAATATGCATATTTCTTCAACCTATCCATAATAACCCATATAGAATCATACTTCCCCAAAGTCTTGGAAAGATCAACAACGAAATTTATAGTTATCCTCTCCCATTTCCATTCATTAATGGGCATTCTTTGAAGAGTACCACCAGTCTTCTAATGCTCGTACTTTATCAGCTGGAAACACTAGAATTTAGCAATAAAACCAATAGTATCACGCTTCATTCGACCCCACCAATAATGCTGTGTCAAAATCTTAATACATCTTAATCGCTCTAGGATAATATTTCGAACAATGAGCCTCAGCTAAATTTGTAGGAATCAAATCATCAACACGTGGCACAAAAACTCACCCCTTTATCCATAAAACACCTTCACCATCAAGAATGGCCTCCTTGGCCTTACCCTGCAAAATCTTATCACGAATCTTTCCTAATTTAGCATCCTCGAATCATTTAGCCTTTATTTGATTCAGAAATGTGGACTTTGCCTCAATACTATCTAGAATTCCTCCTTTCTCAGTCACCTTAAGTCAAATAAACTTGTTACTAGATTCTGAATCTATCTATCTAACAGATGCCTGCTAGCATTCAAATAAGTCAAGATACCCATACTTGTTAACTTTCTACTCAATACATCAACGACCATATTAGCTTTCCCCAGATGGTAAGGAATGGTAATATCATAATCTTTGAGCAACTCCATCTATCTATGTTGTCTCAAATTCAAATCCCTCGGCGTAGACACATACTGCAAACTACGGTGATTAGTGAACACTTCACAACAAACCCCATACAAGTAATGCCTCCATATTTTAAGAGTAAAATCCATAACAGCTATCTCCAAATCATGAGTAGGATAATTCTTCTCAATACCTTTCAATTGCCTTGAAGAAAAACAAATAACATTCCTTTCTTGCATCAAAATAGCACCCAAACCAGAACATGAAGCATCACAATAAATAATAAAATCCTTATCCTCAACTGTAAAGGCAAAAATAGAGAGGTAGTCAACAAGCTCTTCTTATTTTTAAAGCTCTCCTCATACTTATTAGACTAAATAAAAAGGCATATCCTTCTGAGTCAACCGCATCATATGAGTAGCAATTGAGGTAAAACCCTCTATGAACTTGCGATAATAACTCGCTAATCCCACAAAGCTATGAACCTATGACACTGAAGTAGGCCTAATCCAATTCTTGACTGCTTTAATCTTCTGCGGATCTACCATTACCCCTATCTTTGAAACCACATGCCCTAAAAAAGATACAAAAGCCAACCCGAATTCATACTTAGAAAACTTCACATAAAGCTTTTTACCTTTTAACAAACTCAAAACAATCCTTATGTATTTTTCATGTTCCTCTTAACTCTTACAATAAACCATAATATCATCAATAAAGACAATTACAAAAGAGTCCAAGTAGGGTTAGATAACACATTCATCAAACTCGTAAAAGCAACTGGGGCTTTAGTTAGCCCAAAAGACATCACAAGGAACTCATAGTGCCCATACCTAGTTCAAAATACAACTTTAGGAATTTTGTCAGGACAAATAATAAGCTAATGCTAGCCGGACCTCAAATCTATCTTGGAAAATATGAATGTATTCTGTAACTAGTCAAATAAATCATTGATATTGGGCAAAGGATACTTATTAAGAATCATAACTTTATTCAACTGCCTGTAGTATATACACATACGAAGACTATCATTCTTATTCTTCAGAAACAAGATAGGAGCACCCCATGGAGAGGCACTCAGATGGATAAATCCTTTACTCATCAAATCCTGCAGCTGAGCCTTTATCTTTCTCAACTCAGCCAGAGCCATCCTATAAGACAGAATAGAAATAGGATGAGTACATGGCTTTAGATCAATATAGAAATCAATGTCATGGTCTGGTGACATGCAAGGAAAGTCTGCAGGATAAACCTCTTGAAACTTACAATCACATAAACTGACTCAATAGATGGGACCTCTGTGGAAGTGTCCGAAAGATGTGCTATGAAGGCCAAAAAACTCCTCTAAATTAACCTTTTTACATGTAGAAAGGAAATAAGTTTCACTGGAGTGGGACTATAATCACCCTCCCACTCAAGTCTATCTATTCCCAGCATAACCACAATCACTATATTAGCATGGTAGTCTAATCTAGCATGATATAGAGACAACTAACTCATACCTAAAATTATGTCAAAATCTACCATATAATGAATCACTAAATGTTCTAAAGTTTGATACCCTATAAACATAACAAAACAAGAATGATAAACCCTATCAATAACAATAGAATCAGCAACAAAAGTAGACATGTGAATAGGAAAGTCAAGTAAATTCCACACCTTGTCCAAACCCACAATAAAATTAATAGATACTTATGAGAAAGTAGAGCTAGGATCAACTAACACAGTGGACACTAGTTCGAGCCTTCTTGGAAAAGCATAGTTATGAGCCCTACCACTTTCTTAATAAAATCAACCATCTCCTAGAAAGACTTTTCATCTGAAGAGCAGAAATTTGGAGACCTATATTCAAACCCTTAAAAAAGAGAAAAATCGTCTCCTTTTTAAGTTTTAGAAAATGAGGTACATACCGAGATAATGAATGAAATTTGGCCTCATAAGCCACAACTGACATATTTCTCTACTTAATATTAGTAAATCATCTCTTTTTCTATCTCTCAAAGTACGAGGCACGCACTTCTCTAGAAAAACTGAGTAAAATTGAGTCTAAGTTAATTGTGGCAAACATGCATCCCTACACTCTACATAAACTCTCCACCACATCCTGTCATCCCTTGAAACTAAAAAGTAACCAATTCTATACCATAACTCTCAACCATACCTATCTAGTGAAGTCTTTTATGACAATCAATAATAAACTCATAGGCATCCTCAAATTCTGTGCCATGAAAAATAAGAGGCTTCATCTTGATAAACATACAGAATAAATCATGCTCATCTCCAGTCATCACTGGAACCATTACCTATCTAAAAAAAATCTGACCCTGTAACCTATTTCATTCAAAAAGCTACAGTAGCAGCATGATACACCCTTGGATGCTGGATTGAGGGTACTACGGGCATAGTCCTAGTTTCTGCCAACCCACTTAGAGAACTTAGAACCTGCTAAATCACAATAAAAGATATCTGAATTGGAGCTTCACCTCCCTAAACTAGTGCAACCCCATCATGAACTGGAGTCCTCTCATTCTGTACTAGCATCGCTCCATTCTTTGCTATTCCAAGCATATCCACATATGGGAAAGGAGAGACTAAACTCTCTTTAGCTGGTCTTGCAGCCTTATCTCTACCCCTGATATGTGCAACTTTATTTTCTCTCCCTTGTTCTCCCTTTTCCTGTCTCTTTTCCCAAACCCCAACAGAAACACCCTGGTTTTTGGACCTTAGAAAATTTCCTATAATTTTGATCTTTAAACCCAATATGACTCATGGATACGAGCCATATGTTGGGGTATAAATGTTATGGTCAAGTCATATGCTGAATAGTGTTGGTTAGTGGGATGGATTTTGGACACTATAATGGGTATGACTTGAATGATATATGTCGTATTATTGGATACAAATCGTTTGGTTTGGGTTTTCCTTATCTTAATCTTAGACTTATTATGTTAAGTCGGATATGAGTAAGAGTGGATCACCATGATCCATAAGTTAGGGTATGAATCATATTAGAGACTTGTATGGTGGACAGTGTTCAATTCTCTTAGGATTCGATTCTGCCAGGGATATGGGTAAGGGCTATGGTTTGTATATTTGGATAAGTCTTGAGTTGGATAAGTAATACCTTGGACAGTGTTGGGTCCAAGGTTACAAGTGGTGGGTACGACTTGTACAGGGAGGGTACGACTTGTAGGGGTTTTTCGTACCCCTGTGATGGGATTTTGTGCACCTTAAGTGGAGGTATTCTGGACATTTCCCTTTTACCCTAATAAGTCCCCACGACTTCTAACTCTTTTGGGAAGGTTATTTAACTTATTATTCTATTCATTAACATTTATAAAATCTTCCTAAACACTCTATAATTCTCTCAAGAGCTTTTAGGCAAGGAAGCTAGGGTTTCAACTAAAGGACTAATTGGGGGATCTCGTTGGTGGTTTCTCTCTATCTACATTGTCAATTAAGGCATGTTCGCTTCCCTCATTGTTAGTTCCAACTAAGGCATGGTTTTATACAATGTTTTTATGATTTGAATATTGTATGATTTTGGGTTTTCCAATATAATTTGGAGGTTTTGGTTATAAATGTTTGGTTATGGTTTTCCCATGTTTTAATTATGCTTATATATGAATTAATGGTGGTTTTGGTTAATTGGTTGCATGGGAATGGTTCTTTGGTAATGGACTTTGGTTTTGGAAATACTATGCCCCCAATGTGTTAGATAAAATGCCTTTAATAATGTTTTCACTATAATATTGGTTTTTCAATGGAACTTATGCATGGTTAAATCTGGTAACGAAACCCAAAATGATATGAATGGTTTAAATGGTTTTAAAATAGATTAGAAAGGCCTTGGTGGCCATGGTTTTGGTTAATTGGATATCATGTGGGGTACATCAAAATCCTCTAAAGATTGGCTAAGGACAATACTTGCAAGTTATTGTTGGTATAACAATACCAATACCAATAGCCTAGGTTAATAATAATAATGGAATAATGGTTTGGATGGAAAATGGTTTTAGTTAGGAGGTGTATCAAAGCCTTGGAAGGTGGAGGTCCCGGGGAATCTAAACTGGAAACTCATATTTGGAGATGTGAGGATTGGTCCTGTGATCGTGTGTATAATGTCACACTACATATTTTGGGGGATGTACTAGTCATTCCAGGTTTTCTTCTCTGGTCGTACGATTTTACGCATTGGGTCCTTTTCAGTAAGGGAAATTGAACCCATATAGACCATGGGTGGTTTATTACGACAAAGCTACACAACCTAGATAAATTTTTTAATGACATGCTAAACTTGGTTCCTTTTCTCGGTATGGTTATATATTTATATATATGTATGTATGGTTGTGTGCATATGATTGGTTTTTACTTAGATTTATAAATGGAATTATTTTATCCTTATCTTGAGTTTATGCTAGCGTTCACCTGCTAACCCGTCTTCGAGAGTTGTATCCTCACACGATGAAGGAACCAGCTGTTCCACTTTTCTTCTTAGAGATTCAGACTCCCGTGTCAATATTTGGATTGAAGTGGTGAGCTTTCATCTATTCTGAAGGCTTCATTTCATGGATGTTATTTTGTACTTTGACTTATTTATGGATATTGGTTTTGGCTATGGTTGGGGCATATCCCAACTAGATTTTGGTATTCTTTTAGTTAGAGAATTTGTTGGTACTGCTATGGGTTGTAATGGGTGGGATCAGTATGGGTGTCAACCTTAATATTGGCATTGGTATTTGGACTGACATCATTGGACATTATTCCTCATTGTTCCATCGTATTTCATTTTGGGATTAATCATATTATGTTTTGGAACTTATTTAGGTTATGGTTTGATCTATGATTTGGTTTGGCTTGGTATGGTTATACCGTTGGTAAGGGACGGTCACACTTGATTGGTCCAGCCTCGGTAATAGACCTATCACAGAGTCTGTAATATGGATAGTTACACTATCTTGTTATATGTTCAAAATTCTGACAACTCAGGGAAGACGGTTGGAGGTTGGGTTAGGTAACGGGTATGGTCTCCGATCCCGATCGGACTTGGGATGTCCATTTGTAATGAACCATTTCTTAATTAATAAATTATCCATGATAAATTGATGAAAAATCTTATCTTTCATTTCTAAATATTAATTTGTGTCCAAAATTGCCAATATTTTATTTATTAGGTCACCTCAAACTTTTCGGCGAAGATTTTAGCCTTCAAATGCGCATAGATAGACTCAAGCCTGATGAATTTAATTACTAATAAGTGATAATATCTATAATTTACTTTGAAAGTTCTTTAGGTATGAATTAGGGTCGTACAATATCCCTAACACTAAGTTAAGTATAAAACTTTCTTTCCGATACAGTTTTGACATGAGTTTCTATTAGGAACAAATTCAAACGATCATATATCATATAATATAAGGAGTTATGGGTTCAAATCAAATATATTTGAGTCATATTTCAAACAAAATAAATTGTTCGTCAATCCAAATTTGGAGTAAAAAGTTATGACTATTTTACTAAGCAGTGTCCAGGATGAAACGGAATTTTGCTGTAGCAAAAATTCTGATGGTATTTAAATCAGCCTCACCCGTATTTTAGGTCTAAAAACTCCAAATTTCTTTCCCCAACTCTAGAGAAGTGATTTCTCAAGGCTTAAGGTGAAATTCCTTTGTTGAGGTAAGTTTTTTCATTATTTTCTTTGTCTTTTAATCATTTAACATCTTAGAATCCCTAGAACAACCTTTAAGGGTGGAATTTTTTTTTTCGGGGAATACTCATGGGTGTTCTTATTATGACCTAGAGCTGATTCTAAACTATAAATTAAAGATTTCTAACATGAATTTCACAAACTTTATGATGAATTTTGATGGTTAGGAACCTTGAATTCCGTAAAGATGAGACCTTTAGTATAAAAACTCCATTAATGGAGATGGGTTAATCTTGAAAGAGCTAATTAATGGTTAGCTGACATTAGGAAATGATATTGACCTTGAATTAAGGATAGAACTAGAGAGTTTGAATCTCAGGAAATTTGTTGAAAGAGTAATTGTTTAATTACTATTATTATTGCTTGATTTTTTGATGGTTGATTATTCCAAGGCATGAAAGAAAAGAACTAACATTCTTGTTGCGACTTGCTTCTTTCAAAAGCTTGGCATCCAGGTAAGCTAGGTTTATTGAGTAGAAGATTATGTTATTTGATATTTTCATAATTTAAAATGGATGGGAGAAAGCATGTCTAAGCCAACGGGCATGGAGTTGAGGTGGATAAAGACACAAAAACTTAACTTTTAATCTCGAAAACTATATTTGTAACGCCCTGAAAATTGTCCCGAGACGTCACACATAGCTTAGGACCACAAGTTATCCCAAGCTAACCCATGAACTGGCATATTGTTAAGAAACAGATTAAATATGTATAAAATGACTAAGTTCACTACGGGGAAACATAATAATGATCGAATCTGTGAAAATATAATAATGATACAATTTTACATTCTGATAAAGACTAAAAAGATGGACTGAAATTACATGAATGACTCTAATTGGCATCTATGAATCCTCTACTATACTGACTATAGATAGCTGGGACGTGACTCCAACTACCACTAATCAATACATATGAGTAAGAAAATAAAGTACATAAATAACATCCAACTAAAGTCCCCGAAGTAGGAGGACTCATCATCTACTGGTTGGAATCTACAACTGTCTGATTCTAACTGTACATACAACAACTTGTACCTACGTTATGAGATAATGTAGAAAATAGACATATATGTGGATCAATACTTTTGGAATGTACTGAGCATATGGGGGTGAATGCATAAGTAAAACATAATACCAATCATTATTATAATTATAAAACAATGCATGCTAAATGTCAATGACTCACATAAGCTGGAATATCTAAAAGAAAACTAAAATCTGTAGTCATGAATAGAAAATCATACTTTATAAATCTAGTGAGTCATAATATTTAGTTCATAAAACTGTACTATCTTTAATTCATACAGTCAAGAGTAGAAAGGACTCACTTTTGTATCTAAAATCTGAAAAAATGAAGTCTGTAGATAAAGCTTCTTTGTAAAACAAAATCTGAATAAAGTGTGAGACTTTACACTTAGTTTTGAAAGAAAGTTTTTCTGTAGTCTTTTTCTTTTAGGAACTATTCTGTGAAACTTTTCTATTAGGGAGGTTCTTGTAATCGACATAAACCATGTGAGCTATCATGGAGTCCAACGTCTTACCCACGTTGGGGAGAGTACAACGTCTTGTTCTCCTAAGTGGAAAATCTCACATTGGGGAGAGGTGTTACACTCTTTCCAAGGAGCATAACCTAAGCTATATGATCACATTTGTATCTGTCATCCATATAAAAATGGGAATAATCTGAATTTGTACCTATGTTAGCTATGTAGTTCTGTGGAAGATAGGGCACGCTATTCCCACACTCGGTGCTAAATACTACTCCCTTACTTATATGCTCATTCTATAGGAAATCCACTTTAAAATAGTACAAGGGTTTGTAATGAAAACCAATTATGCTTCTCTTTCTTTAAATCTCAAACTATATGAACAATGTGGATTCCTTATCTTAGCTTAGGATCAAAAGATCAAATTTCTTTCTTAACTCTTGGTAAATAATCACCAAAGAGGCTAAAAATCATAATCTTCTTGAAATATCTATACTCATTCTTAGGTCTTAAGCCCATGCTTTAAATTTCTTGCAAATTCATAGAAAAACATCATGATATATATACTTCTTAAAATATTTCCAACAATATCAGGATAATAAAATCAAGAATCACAATATCATATTTCAAGCTCGATTGGAAATCTTTAAATCAACGTCTCAAATCATTCTCATAATATTCAAATCATGAAAGAGAATTCTTTAAATCAATAAAACTATTCACTTTCATACTTCAATCACTCTATAAATCCCTAAATTGAAAACAAGATCCTTTGGGTTTGAACCCTAATTGCAAAATATGAAATCTTAAATAAAAATAAAGTTTTGGGAACAAGGATGAAATAAGTATCCTTGTTCATAACCCCACATACCTTAATAGACTTGCTTTGATGTAGATAATTTGACTTCAAAACCCTACGAGATGATCTTGAATACTTTCTTGAGATTCTTGAATTGTGATGCTAAATTCATGGTTTCTTTCTTGATGAGGATGACTTGAATTTGATTTTCTTGGGAACGTTCTTGAACTTCTTGGATTAGAAAGCTTAGATTCTTGCTTATTTTGAAGAAGTACTAATTGAGTTTTGAAGTTCTTGGAAGAAGATCTTAAGAAGAAACCATAATCTTGTTCTTGTGAATAAAGACGATTAGGGGTTTTCAATACTGATTTATGATGGCTATGTACATGATTTAGATGATTTAAGTCATGGGTGTTGAGGGAAAATACCAAAATACCCCTCCGGCTTCAAAAGGAATTGCTGAATTTTTAAGGGTGACGACCTTGGCTGATACGTCGTCACATATATGGTAACCTATCATCTCAAGTCATACCTTAGGAACTAAAATTAATGGTTACTATTTTGGGCAGACGACATGGCTGATAGGTCGTCACATATGTGATGGCCTATCAGCTCAGGTCGTCATTTGTTGACAGTCAGACATGCTGAAGTAAAATGAGTATAACTTTTCGCTCCGATATCGGATTAAGGTGAAATGAAGTGATTTGGAATGAAGACTCAAATAACATTTATTTAATATATAGTAGGACCTGTAAATAGTTATATGGAAGAAGTTATTGTCGATGGAAGTTGACCCAAGTTGAGATATTCACTAAAACTTAATTGATAGAAACGTTCTCAACTTGTCATTGAGTTAGGAGATATTTGTGACCAAAATTCATATCCAAAGTTATGCTCACACTATATTATTTATTATAACTAGTGTATATAAATAGAATAATTGGTCTCAAGTCTGTACATATAGGAACAATGATTTAATTCTAGCCCAAAAAAGGTGGGGTGTTAAACTATCTCCCCCTGGGAATCATTCGTCCTCGAATGATGGATAGTACCTTGTTGAAGCCTTAGATATATGGAATAACATGGACATGATATGTCTTCTAAGGAAGGATGTAACTGAGCTGAAATATTAAAACTTTTATCATGAAACTTATTTGTGAGAAAACTTGCCTTTACTTACTATAAGGAGCTGAGAATTTAGAATTCGTGTGAAGTGTTCATGATACAATCATACATATAGAACTGTGAAGTGATAACTTATGCAAGCACAAATCATTATTCAACGATACGAATATTATACAATGGGTATTACGCTATCTGAGCTATAATACTTGGAAAACTAAGATCATACACTAAACACTTATGGACTGAATCATGGCTAAATATCTGAATCTAAAATTGATGCATAGTGCATGGACTGAGCTGAATTTGCAATTTGCACGAATGCAAATATTTTACCTGATGGAATGGCCTTACTCGCGAAACTTTGGATAGTAAGACTAAACAAAAAGTTGGAAATATATAGAAGCTTATCTGCTTGATTGCTAAACTAGCTTGCAGGCTATGTAGACTGAATCATACTGAATTCTTATACTCAACTAGAGTACTTCTTCAACCCTCTTTCTAATTAATTCTAATAATATTAGTGAGAAACGAATTCTTGGGCATGATATGAATAAGATAGTTGAATATGGAATCGTAACATAGCTATAACTCTGTAGTATTTGACATAGACATATAAATCATAAACTAAGATAGAATTACTAGTCTTTAGGTGATGCAACTTCTTACTTTAAAGCCTAGTAACACTTCTCAACTACTCCATCTACTATATTATTCCCTTAAATACCATACCCATTTGATTCAACTTATAAATCTTCAAATGGCATTGTTAACTTCATCTACTAAAGTCTAAACTGAACTAAATTCTCTCACCATGATTAAGCCTAAATCAAAATCACAATATACAACACACTACACCATAATACTAGTCTAAACTACATGATTCAATCTTTTATGTCTCTTCCAGAGCTCACATCCCAAGCCTAATATGCCTTACCACCTCAATGACTAACTCTAAACTCTTATAATAGATTTATTAGCGTATAGTGCATTCCTTCACTTACATTCAAACAGGACGTTCAAGCCTATCATTATAACCACATATGAAATTCAAGGCAAACACCAATAAAGGCATACTCATCCTATTCTCTAAACCTCTATCGACAAAAAATTTCTCACACTGTTCTTAAGAAGACATATTTAGAATTCTGAACTAACTATGACATATACCTAGGGTTTACCTCTATATTTCTTCATCCTCTATCCTTAGATAGAAAAAGAAAAATAATCTTTCTTAATGAGGACATAACTTTAAACTTGAGGGACTTATAACACACTAGAGGGCTCCTCTTAAGCCGTTTGTGTAACTTCTTAAACTTCTGCTAGCAAATATGAGAGCATTATCTGGGGAGAAAATTAGAATTTTCTAATAGTGTTATCTCAAGAATAAGTCATAGATAAGGAATATTAGGGGTAACACACAAATATAATAGAGATTCTTAGAGAAAATCTTTACTGCACGATCTAGAGTAGGAAAGAAGGAAAACTTTTCTTAAATATCTTGTAGCCTCTCAAAGAAAAGTATAGACATCTTCGTACCATTCCACAAGACTCTACTAGATATGATTTCACAGACACCCTGGGACACTTGAACCTTGGGCTCTGATACAAAGTTTTTAATGCCCCAAAAATGGTCCCGAGACGTCACGCGGTGCTTAAGACCACAAGTGATCTCAAACAAACCCACGAACTGGCATACTGCTAAGCAACTGATTAAATATGTATAAAATGACTGAGATACATTGCGGAAACATAATAATGATGGAATCTATGAAAATATAATACTGATACAATTTTACATTCTGATAAAGTCTAAAAAGATGGACTGAAATTACATGACTGACTCTAACTGATATCTATGAAGCCTCTACTATACTAACTATAGATTGCTGAGATGCGACTCCAACTACCACTAATTAATACATATGAGTAATAATGTAAAGTACATAAATAACATCTAACTAAAGTCCCTAAAGCAGGAGGACTCATCATTTGCTGGCTGGAATCTACAACCGTCTGATTCTAACTGTACATACTGCAACTTTTACCTACATTATGAGACAATGTAGCACAAAGACATATGTGTGGATCAATACTTTTGGAATGTACTAAGCATATGGGGGTTAATGCATAAGTAAAACATACTATCAATCATCATCATAATTATAAAATAATGCATGCTAAATGTAAATGACTCACATAAATAGGAATATCTAAAAGAAAACTAAAATTTGTAGTCATGAATAGCAAATCATACTTTATAAATCTAGTGAGTCATAACATTTAGTTCAAACAACTGTACTATCTTTAATTCATACAGTCTAAGTGTAGAAAGAACTCTATTCTGTATCTGAAATTTGAAAACTAAAGTCTGTAGCTAAAGATTCTTGGTAAAACAAAATCTGAATAAATTGTGAGCCTTTACACTTAGTTTTCAAGAAAAGTTTTTCTGTAGTCTTTTTCTTTTAGGAACTATTCTCTGAAACTTGTCTTTTAGGGAGGTTCTTCTAATCGACATAAACCATGTGAGCTATCATAGAGTCCAACATCTTACCCACCTTGGGGAAAGTACAATGTCTTGTTCCCCCAAGGGGAAAACATCACGTTGGGGAGAGGTGTCATACTCTTTCCAAGGAGTAGAACCTAAGCTATGTGATCACATCTATATCTGTCATCCATATAGAAATGAGAATAATATGAATCTGTACCTACGTTGGCTACGTAGTTCTGTGAAAGATAGGACACTCTATTCCCACACTTCTTTCTCGGTGCTAAATACTACTCCCTTACTTATATGCTCATTCTGTAGGAAATTTACTTTAAAATAGTACAAAGGCTCGTAATGAAAACCAATTCTGCTTCTCTTTATGTAACTCTCAAACTGTATGAACAATGTGGATTCCTTATCTTAGCTTAGGATTAAAAGTTTAAATTTCTTTCTTAACTCTTGGTAAACAATCACCAAAGAGGCTAAAAATGATAATCTTCTTGAAATATCAATACTCATTCTTAGTGCTTAAAGCCTATGCTTTAAATCTCATACAAATTCATAGAAAAACATCATGATCAATATACTTCTTACAATACTTCAACAATATCAGTATAATGAAATCAAGAATCATAATATCATGCTTCAAGCTCGATTGAAAATCTTTAAATCAACTTCTCAAATCATTCTCATAATATTCAATTCAAAAAAAGAAAATTCTTTAAATCAAGAAAACTATGCACTTTCATACTTCAATCACTTTATAAATCCATAAGTTGAAAACATAATCCTTTGGGTATGAACCCTAATTGAAAATTATGAAATCTTAAATAAAAATCAAGTTTCGGGCACAAGGATGAAAGAAGTATCCTTTTTCATAACCCCAAATACCTTAAAAGACTTAGTTTGATGTTGATAATTTGACATTGAAACCCTAGGAGATGATCTTGAATGCTTCATTGAGATTCTTGAATTGTGATGCTAAATTCTTGGTTTCTTCTTGAAGAGGATGACTTGAATTTGATGTTCTTGGGAATGTTCTTGAACTTCTTGGATTAGAAAGCTTAGATTCTTGCTTATCTTGAAGGAGTAATGGAGTTTTGAAGTTTTTGGAAGAGGATCTTAAGAGGAAATCCTAATTTTGTTTTTGGGAATAAAGAAGATTAGGGGTTTTCAAAACTGATTTATAATGGCTATGTACGTGATTTTCATGATTTAAGTCATGGGTGTTGAGGGAAAATACAAAAATACCCCTCTGGGTTCAACTAGGAATTGCTGAATTTTTAAGGGTGACGACCTTGGCTGATAGATCGTCACATATGTGATAACCTATCTGATCAGGTCATCACTTGGGAGATGAAATTAATGGTTTACTGTTTTGGGCTGACGAAATGGCTGATAGGTCGTCACATATGTGATGGCCTATTAGCTCAGGTCGTCACTTGTTGACAGTCAGACATGCTGAAGTAAAATGAGTATAACTTTTTATTTCGATATCGGATTAAGGTGAAACAAAGTGCATTGGAAAGAAGACTCAAATACCTTTTATTTAATATATTATAGGACATGTCACTCATTATATGAAAGAAGTTATGGTAGATGGAAGTTGACCCAAGTTTAGACGTTCACTAAAACCTAATTGATAGAAACGTTCTCAACTCATCTCTGAGTTAGGAGATATTTGTGACCTAAATTAATATCCAAAGGGATTCTCACACTACATAATTGATCATAACCAGGTATATACCTAGAATAATTGGGTTCAAGTTCGTACGTATAGGAACAACAATTTAATTCTTGCTTGAAAAAGATGGGGGGTTACATTATCTCCCCCTTTGGAATCATTCGTCCTCGAATGACAGATGGGACCTTGTTGAAGCCTTAGAGATGTGGAATACCCTGGACATGATATGTCTTCTAAGAAGGATGTAACTGAGCTGAAACATTAAAACTACTATCATGAAACTTATTTCTGAGCTAACTTGCCATTACTTACTATAAGGATCTGAGAATTTAGAATTTGCTTGAAGTGTTTATGATACAATCATATATATAGAACTGCGAAGTGATAACTAATGGAAGCACCAATCATGAGACAACAAGACTAAGATCATACAATGGGTATTACGCTGTCTGAACTTGAATACTTGGAAAACAAAGATCATTCACTGAACATTTATGGACTGAATCATGGTTAAATATCTGAATCTAAAACTGATGCAAGGTGCATAAACTAAGCTGAATTTGCAATTTACACGAATGTGAACATTTTACCTGATGGAATGGCCTTACTCGCGAAACTTTAGAAATATATAGAAGCTTATCTGCTTGATAGCTAAACTGGATTGTAGGCTATGCGTACTGAATCATACTGAAAGCTTATACTCATCTGGAGTACTTCTTCAACCCTTTTTTTAATAAATTCTAATAATATTAGGGAGCAATGAATTCTTGGGCATGATCTGAATAAGATAAATGAATAAGGAATTGTAACATGGCTATAACTCTGTAGTATGTGACATAGACATATAAATCATAGACTAAGATAGAATTACTAAGCCTTAGGCGATGCAACTTCTTACTTTCAAGCTTAGCAACACTGCTCAACTACTCCATCAATTATACTATTCCCTTAAATAACATACCCATTTGATTCAACTTATAAATCTTCAAATCGCATTGATAACTCCATCTACTAAAGTCTAAACTGAACTAAATTCTCTCAGCATGATCAAGCCTAACTCGAAATCACAAGATGCAACACACTACACCAAAATACTAGTCTAAACTACATGATTTAATCTTTTATGTCTCTTCCAGATCTAACATCCCAAGCCTAATATGCCTTACAATCTCAACGACTAACTCTAAACTCTTACAATGGATTTACTAGCGTATAGCACATTCCTCAACTTACATCCAAACATGACATTCAAGCCTATCATTATAACCACATATGAACTTCAAGTCAAACACCAATAAAGGCATACTCGTCCTATTCTCTAAACTTCTATCAACAACAAATTTCTCACACCGTTCTTAAGAATACATACTTAGAATTCTGAACTAACTATGACATATACCTAGGGTTTACCTCAATATTCCTTCATCCTCTAGATTTAGATAGAAAAAGCAAAATAATCTTTCTTAATGAGGGTCATCAACTCTCTCTCATCTAAATCATTCTTTATCCATTATCATCATCACCACTATCTTATCATAAAAAAAGTCACTGAAGGGCTAATGCATAAGGACCTAAAGCACAAAAGAATAATATACCTAACTTTGACGCTTAACTGAGGCCTGAAGAATAAAATGTCAAAGACATGGATTCATTAAGGAGATCTAACTGAGGATCATGAGTTTCTCATAACTAATCATACTCTAAAACATGAGTTCATGCTTATCATACATTATTCAACATAAGACTGGAATAAATAGATTTATAAGGGATGACTCAAATCACAAAGTAAAGTTGTTACTCACTTACTAGAAGCTGAGAATAACTTGAATACGCATGAAGTGTATAAGCATTGTCCATTGTCATGGATCTCTCACGCAAGACATAAATATGGTGTGATAATGACTTAAATCCAAAGAATACTCTAGAGTAAAAAAGGATTACTATCTCAGCACAACTCTTGTTGACATATAACACAATCTAATTCTCAAACCTTAATTAGGTTCTTCACTCTACGATCCCTCCTTAGATTAAAGATAACATTCTAAGTCTATGGAACCATTTACTAAATCTAATCTAAACTGCAATCCCTTTACTCTAGAGTCTAGGGTATAACAATACTCATAAATAATAAACTTACCTTGAAAGACTACACCTTAAAGTGTGAAACCCACTACTAATTCTTCCTTATAAGATTCAATTCTTAGATTTTAATAGCCCCAAAAATCATCATATAACAACTTAAACACTGACCAACTTAGATTCTAACACTTAAGACAGATATCTCCAAACCCTTGATAAACCGTACCAACTTCCTTCATTATCTACTAATATCACATCTCTAAACTTGCACCAACATACCCAACATCATACTTAATTATGAATAACTGAACTTAAAATTTTATGTGCACTATTCAAGCCTATTAGACCACTTTCATACAACTAGCCACACTAATCAAGAAATTATTTCACCTACTTTGATGACCATCCATTATTAAAACTTAATGTCTAGTGCTAAACATGATTAATAAATTTCACCTTACATACAATTCTCTCTTGGAGGCTACAAAATAAAACATCAAAAAATAATAGTCCACTAGAACATCATAACAACAATAATCGATCATAATCATATGGACTATCTTATTTAGAATCCATTAACACATCCTCCTTCTACACATCATTACATTTACCCTTCTATAAACCTAAGCTACTATTGCAGCTCTATAAGTTTTCTCAAGGGAAGCCTAAATTGATGATATTAAACCACTAAACACTTTATTAATATCCTATACTTTTCAACACAATAAATACCATCAATAACTCCTTCCTTACTTCAAGAAACCAACAATCCATCTTGACTAGTAACTTCTTCTCTACCTTTCCATTATACTAACACACAAGGACATGTCACCTTAACACAACTCGATAACATGCATAAGTTTATCCCTATACTTTCTATAAATCGTCATTCTCACTCTTCTTGTCACTAATATTTTATACCCATACTTCTAACTATAAGAAGGTTTACTACTTATGAATCACAACACTCTAGGTTTCAATATCTCATGAATGCAAACTCTATTCTGCAATCTATATTCATACTATCTCTTCTAATTAGTATTATCCGTATTGAAGGGTTAATGAGGAATATGAATACATATCTTACTCTTTCTTAACTGAATAACTCATAAGAATGAGGACATAACTTTAAACTTGATGGACTTATAACAAACTAGAGGGCTCCTCTCAAGCTATTTGTGTGACTTCTTAAACTTCTGCTAGCAAATCTGAGAGCATTATCTAGGGAAAAAATTGGAACTTGCTAATCATGTTATCTAAAAACTAAGTCATAGATAAGGAATTTTAGAGGTAACACATGAATAGATAGGAGATTGTTAAGAGAACAACTTTACTGCACGATCTAGAGTAGAAAAGAGGGGAAACTTTTCTTAAATATCCTGTAACCTCTCGAGGAAAAGTACAGATGTCTCCATACCATTCTACAAGACTCTACTAGACACGACTTCATAGACACCCCGGGACACTTGAACCTTGTGCTCTGATACCATGTTTGTAATACCTCAAAAATGGTCTCGAGATGTCACATGGTGCTTAGGACCATAAGTGATCCGAAGCTAACCCATGAACTGGTATGCTATTAAGCAACTGATTAAATATGTATAAAATAGCTGAGTTTACAAAGCGGAAACATTATAATGATTGAATCTGTGAAAATATAATACTGATATAATTTTACATTCTGATAAAGACTGAACAGAGGGACTAAAATTACTTGACTGACTCTAACTGATATCTATGAAGCCTATACTAAACTAACTATAGATAGTTGGGATGCAAATCCGACTACCACTAATCAATGCATATGAGTAAAAAAGTAAAGTACTTAAATATCATCTAACTAAAGTCCCTGAAGTAGGAGGACTCATCATCTGCTGGCTGGAATCTGCAACTGTCTGATTCTGATTGTATATACTTCAATCACTTTGATACTTCAGTCACTTTATAAATCCATAAACTAAAAACAAGATCCTTTGGGTATGAACCCTAATTGAAAATTATGAAATTTTAAATAAAAATCATGTTTTGGGCATAAGGATATAAGAAGTATCCTTGTTCATAACCCTACATACCTTAATAGACTTGGTTTGATGTAGATAATTTGACTTTAAAACCCTAGAAAATGATCTTGAATTCTTTCTTGACATTCTTGAATTGTGATGCTAAATTCTTGGTTTCTTTATTGAAGAGGATGACTTGAATTTGATGTTCATGGGAATGTTCTTGAACTTCTTGGATTCAAAAGCTTAGATTCTTGCTTATCTTAAAGAAGGAGTAATGGAGTTTTGAAGTTCTTGGAAAAAGATCTTAAGAGGAAACCCTAATCTTGTTCTTATGAATAAAGAAGATTAGGGGTTTTCAAAAGTGATTTATGATGGCTATGTACGTGATTTTGATGATTTAAGTCATGGGTGTTGAGGGAAAATACCAAAATACCCCTCTGAGTTCAACTAGGAATCGCTGAATTTTAAAGGGTGGCGACCTTGGCTGATAGGTCGTCACATATGTGATAAACTATCATCTTAGGTAGTCACTTAGGAGATGAAATTAATGGCTTACTATTTTGGACTGAATACATGGATAATAGGTCATCACATATGTGATGGTCTATCATCTCAGGTCGTCACTTGTTCGCAGTCAGACATGTTGAAGTAAAATGAGTATAACTTTTTATTTTGATATCGGATTAAGGTAAAACCAAGTGCATTGGAAAGAAGACTCAAATAAATTTTATTTAATAGATAGTAGGACCTCTAAAAAAAATTTATGCAATATTTTATGGTCGATGAAAGTTAACCTAAGTTGAGATGTTCACTAAAACTTAATCGATAGAAACGTTCTCAACTCGTCTCTGAGTTAGGAGATATTTGTGACCTACATTCATATACAAAGGTATTCTCACACTATATTATTTATCATAACACATTTATATGGATAGAATAATTTGGTTCAAGTCCGTACGTATAAAAATAATAATTTAATTCTAGCCCCAAAAAGGTGGGGTGTTATAATATTATTGATTAATTATGTGATACCTGTGATAATTTGACCTATGTCCCCTCAAGAATATTATTGAAAATGAAGTATATGGACATGATAGTTCTTATTTGTTCTAGTAATGAACCTAGTTGAGTTATAATGATATTAAGTTGCATGTATTGGACAATAATATGATGAGGAAAATCATGATAGGATCAAGTATTGGTGAGAATAGTAATATCTAGAGGATCGATGACTTGAATAAGTGTAATGATTGTATCATATGAAGAAAAGGTAGTGACATTTTAATAATTAATGAGTAAGTAATACTTCAATAGTGTCTTGCATGCTTAAGTGTTAAATTGTGATTTATTTTATGATATTCTTGTTTTGGTATTGATAAAAACACTTTATATATTGGATGCCCATGAGAGGCTAAATTGGTGATAATGATGATTTATTGAAATATTCCTATGAGAAGCTTGTTTGATAATCATAACTTCTTGTATTGATTCCATGAATGGCTTGTTAATGATCGTGATGAATTATTGAAATAATACTCGTGAGAGGGTTAAAATATTGATAAATGAAAGCACTTGATCAATTTTTTTAATGATTTTAAGCACACTTATAAATTTAGTAAGTCGTATTACATCCCAAAAGATAGTGTGAATTTAATAAAATGTATATAGTAGGTTACGGTTTAATTGGAGTTTAGACTCGACTTAATTGTGTGTATGCTCCTAAATTGGATACTTTTTGATTGGTATTCGGACATGCTTGCAATTGTTGATGCTTGGATTGTTGATGCACGTATAAATGATTATCGAAATTTACTTAATGGAATTTTCTCATGACTTTAAGTGTACTTGTAAACTTGGTACATCGTGTTGTATGCTGTGAGAAAGTGTAAATTTGATATTTTTATTACTTGTTTATGGTGGATTGGGTACCGCACCGATACAGATATGTACATAATGGATCGGGTACCACGCCGATACGGATATGTACATGATGGATCGGGCATCACGCCGGTACAAATATGTATATGATGGATCAGGTACCATGCCGGTACAAACATGTATATGTTGGATTGGTTAACACACCGATATAGATATATATATGTTGGATCGGGTACCACGCCAGTACAAATATATATATGATGGATCGGGTACTATGCCGGTATGAATATGTATATGTTGGATCAGGTTCTACGCTGGTACAGATATATATATGTTGGATAGGGTACCATGCCGGTACAGATATATATAAGATGGATTGGGTACCACGCCGGTATGGATATGTATATGGTGGATCGAGTACCACGCCAGTACATTACATGAACATAGATTGTTCCCTGTAGGTCATGACTATTTGGGAAAAATTAAGTCCCATAGCATGTGTGTACATATTTGTGTTGAGTCTGTGGATGTTTACAGTATGGTTGATACTCTTGATGGTTATGTGGCTTGTTTGTGAGCACTGTTTGATTTTTTATTATTGTATTGTCGATTCATTGGGTATTTGATTATGTGATATGTATTTGAAAAAGTAAAACTTTGTACTCACTTATATGTTGGTTGACTTGTTTCATTTGTATGTGTTTTAATCGTAGCTTACTAGAATATCTAGTTATTATTCTTTAATATTACAGGAGAGCATTTGGTTGTTAGCCCGAGAGTTTAGTGCGTGTTGTCTATGATTACAGATTTGTTCCTATGAATATGAGTAATGATAAAGATAAGGTGAATAAAGAGGAATAGTGATGTATTAGAATTGGATTTTGGTTGATGGTGTGTATTAATGAGACTAGAGTATATTAGTAGTAAATATAATACTGATGGCTTTGGAAGAGTAGTTGGATGATATAACTTATATAGGTACAATAATAATGTTATTACAGACTTGGTTGAATTATATTTCATTCAATATGTAATGATTTATTTTCCTTAATTCTATTTTATGATTATATGAACTAACACGGTCGACCAATGATGCCTACTAGTACGTGTGTTTATACTGACCCTACTCTTCTATATTCCTTTTTAGGGTGTAGACTGAATGTAAGTTAGTTTGCAGTTACTAGATGGATGACGATATTTAACACTAACTTCTGCACTTTCTTCCTGGAAGATGTAAGAGTCCTTATGTTATTTATTTTACTATCAGTCTATGTTGTAATATGTAGCTCTTGTACATGTCTAGACAAGTCTTAGGATAGTGAAGGACATTTGTAAGAAGATTTTGAAAAATTTTATTTATTAGTATTTAATTTACTTTATTATATTTAATCTAGTATTTTCTTAAAAACAGAAGTCTTCTGCATATTTTTAGTCAGTTAATAAGGGTTCTCCTAGCTGCTTAGAATAGTGTAGGTGCCCGCACGGTCTGTTAGTCTGGGTTGTGACACCATTACGATAAGGCCCCAGGTCAGGTTGTGTTATTCAGGCACTTTAACTCCCGCATTATTTGCTCATATTCTTACCATCCATAAGTATAAGAATGAAAGAAGTTAGATACTAATTGGAATCACCAGATACCAATTGAAATCAAGTAATAGAATGTAAGAAAGAAGGTTTTGAATTTTTCTAGTGTCCTGTAGCCTCTCGAAGAAAAGTACGAACGTCTCCGTACCATTCTACAAGCCTTTACTAGTCATGTCCTTGTAAGACAAGATTGATAAACCTAGGGCTCTGATACCAACTTTTTCATGACTATAATGGCCATGAGTGGCACCCACACTAATCTTCCTATGGGAGAACCATCTAAATCCAACCATTACCTAATCACTTATTCAATATTAAAATGATATTATCATAAATCAACTTAAAAACAATAATCTGAAGCTAATCATCAGCAATATGAAAATCAAACAAACTACTTACTAAAATCCGTTAGACCTGAAAGACATCGCACAAGAACTTCTAAATCAAAAACTATGTCTAAAAGAGATATCCAAAATACATAAAAATAAAGATGTGTCATTGCCCTAAAGATGGACAAGAAATAATAAAATAATCCATGGCAGCCTGAAGACAGAGTGCTCACCCTTGGATCGAGATTTGCTAGCAAACGCTAGAGGTGAGGTCATGTCTGAGACTCTGGAACACTTTCTTCACTTAACAAAAGAAGAGTACAGGGTATTATCAGTACTGATGAGAGGTAAATTTACCACTCAATTATGCTCGGCATTCGTGCACATTATCATGCTTCAAATGAATAAAGGAAACCTATGTATGATTAAAAGCACTAATATCCACATTTTGCAGGCATACAGGTTATGAGATAGAAAGATGTGGACTTGAGCTAAAAAGGGTCAAAGAAAGAGAGAGGAAGTGTAGCTAGAAGACCTGGAGCAGAAATGAGCCTCAGCTACCGTAGTCGCGGCCTGAGGGCCGCGATTACGGCTAGTCAAGATGGCCAGAAACCGCGATCGCGTTGATCTACATGCGGTCGCAGTAGTGGTGATCGCGTTAAGTCTGGTGAGATCGCAGTCATGCAGGATTTACCTCAGGGGAAATTTCATAATTTTCAGCAGCTGACCCCAAATCCTTTAAAATCTTAAAACCCTTGCCCATTTTGGGGATTCTTGAAACTAACAATACTTTGAATTTGAAATTGAAACCCTAAATAGGGCAAGAAATGTAAATTTGATTTGGAGAATGTGATTTTGATATTTGTGAAGTATGGATGCTTTGAACAATCCATTTGGTATATGTTTCTATCATTTCTTCATGAGTAGCTAAATCCTTTAGTCCTGGAATTATGTTGAACTAAGGTGCAAATTAGTTATGGGTTGTGATATATTTTTGTACATGCTAGTTAGATGATAATGGGTCATACTATTGCTTGGTTAAATTTGTTGGTATTTGTATGTGAAAACCCCAACTACCCACATGGGTCTGTGAGTGAAAACTCCATGCTCTTGAAAACCCAAACCACCCTTGAAAGAATGGTTTGAGTGAACTGTAGGAACAGACAACGCCTAAGCGCAAATTCAAGTGTACGTAGTCTTATCAAGTAGTATAGTGGCTTCAAGGAAGCCCAAGTATCGATCTCTCAGGGACTTCTATTCGCCGCCTATCTAATTCTAGTCTAACTAATTGAGAAAAAAAAAACAAGAAGAGTTTTGAATAATTGTAAACTAAAAATAAAATATATAAAGAGTTAAAATAAAAATCTTGGTACAATCAATGGAGAAAAGTCCAGGGTTAAAGCACTTCGAATAATCATATTATTTTATTGAATTTTCTTCGTTAACTTGCTTATCTTGGTTGTGATTCGTAGGGTTAATTGCATGATCATGGTTTCCCAACCTCTAATCTTTTACCTAATTTGGACATTACAACTAAATCGTTGAGCGGGGATGTAATAATCCAATTAAGTTAATTAATGCTATCATCCTACGTATGAATCAAGTAAGACATCTAAGTACATCCTGTCTTAGATGCTGAGTTTAATTATTTATTTTATAAAGAAATAAAAACACAAACTTTGTTTATTCCCATGTTCTATCTCCCTATTCCCTCTCCCGAGATGAAAAAATTGACAATATATGTATTCTAAGGGTCGCGAATCCTTAAAATAATTAAAGCAAGAATAAACAAACAACCAATAATAATTAAAAAAAACTAATCAAAATTAATCCAAAATAATAGTACTCATGTGCTTGACTTTAACCCTGAAAGAAAGGTGCTTAGCTAATAATATTCATAATCACGATTCAAATAATTAAATGCATGATATAAAAATTAAAAATTAAATAAAAATAATAAAATCTAATAAAACCGTGAAGCAGCTCCTCCATATTTTCTCCAAAACAGTCTCCGCGTATTCCATGTTGTTCCGTACGTGTCCTCTTAATTATATATTGAATTGTCCTCTTTTTCCAAGATTTGTCAAAGTTGACCAAGGATTCTCTTTAATTGTCCAGCTGGCCCCTTTTTATAATATTCCCATGTTGACCTGCTAAGATGCCTCCTAATGTTTGTGGGATTTGGCTCCCACCAGCCGCCGACTAAAAATCCATGCCAAAGTTTACTCAAAATTGGACATTGTCCAAAATTGTGTCGGTGCTAATTTAAAATTTCTGAGTTTGAACCAGCGAATTGGAATTAACACTGAAAATTTTTTCTAAGTGTAAATTGTGTGCCCATCGACGTAATGCGTTGATTTCGCGTTGACTCACTAGAATTTGATTTCAAAATTTTAATCAAGTGTTAAACGTCCTATCCTTTGCACCTGTCTTTTGTAGTGTATTTTTAATGAATTTGCGGACTTTAAATTATCAATATATCACCGTATTTAGTTCACAAAAACTCCTACAATATTAAACACCACATTTTAAAGATCAAAACAACACAATATTCTCAATTAACAAATCAAAACAAAAGCAAAGATAAGGCAAATTCGCAATGATCTTCCACTTATTATTCTGACTCTTGACTTAGTCAAATTGAAATTTGCATATTACAAACAAGTTATTCCACTCATAATTACACCATTAAAATATTTGGAACAAATTAAAAACATTTGAATCCACCGAGACCAGCTAGACACACACCTAGCTAAAACTAGTAAAACTAGTTTTTCGGGTTGAACTCTAAATTACTCAATTAAGTACAAACTTATTTGAAAATGTTGGAAATTGCTTTTAAGTTGCTGCACTAGTTTTTAGCAAAATATGTTATTTAGATTAAGATGAATTTGAATTTTGAATATTTGTTAATTTGCTTAGTTGATGAGATAATTTAGGTTGTTTTAAATTTTAAATTATGCAATTTTTCATGTTTTGTTGGCTATTTAAAGCCACTTAATGCTTAATAAAATTATTGAAAGCTATTGAAAGCTTATTGAAAGCTAGTGAAATATTTCAATCAATTGAGAGCCATTTTAACCCCTTTTTCGCTGTCACATCTTTTTTTTTAAAAAGCCAACAGTGGTATCAAGAGCCTCATTGATCTTACGGCATCTGTGTGTTCTTCCAAAGCGCTACCATACCATTTTTAACCCACAAGGGCTATCTTTTTAACTCGTAAGGGCTATCTTTTTAACCCGTAAGGGCTCCATTTTAACCCATTAGGGCTACTTTTTTCAACCCGTGCTTATTTTCAAAGCATTAGGTTATTTTAAGCTAAAAAGATGTCAAGTAGCAGTCTCTCTTTGAATGTCCCAAAAGTTTTCACAGACAAAAATGATCAAATTTGTTCTGTGAAGAAATCATATCTTGAAACCTATGCTTTATGTGATGTTTTGATGAATGAAAAATCCTTACAATATTTTGCAATGTCTATGAAAGTATTTTTAAACAACACAAGATTGTTGATGGTTTTCAGCAAAGAAGAAAAAGAAGAAAAAGAAGAAAAAGAAAAAAAGAGAAAGATGAACATCATAAAGATGTCCAAGTTCAAAAAAAATTGAAAAATTCAGCATCCACTGCCAGAGCAAAAATTGAGGAGGAGCAGTTTTAAATCACAGTAATTAAAGCAAAGGAGGAGTGTTGGAAATTGCTTTTAAGTTGCTGCACTAGTTTTTAGCAAAATAAGTTATTTAGATTAAAATGAATTTGAATTTAAAATATTTATTAATTTGTTTAGTTGTTGAGATAATTTAGGTTGTTTTAAATTTTAAATTATGCAATTTTTTATGTTTTGTTGGCTATTTAAAGCCACTTAATGCTTAATAAAATTATTGAAAGCTATTGAAAACTTATTGAAAGCTATTGAAAGATTTCAATCCATTGAGAGTCATTTTAATCTTTTTTTCGCTGCCACATCTTTTAAAAAAAAAAACAATAGAAAAATACTTTGGACATTATAATCACGCACTTGTACACTTAAATATTTATTTTTATCAATATGAACACATAAAACACACAAATTGCTCTGAAAACAAGGCAAAATAAACTAGAATAATGATACCAAAATGTATAAAACCACCTCAGATCATCACCCCACACTTAAATCCTTGTTCGTCCTCGAACAACTTTTTACTCTAAGCGTAAAATCAGAGGTGATGCTACACTTCTCTTAAAATAAAAAAACTCAAGCTAGTGCTGCAATGACTACATGAAATGCAAGTTTCTACACAAAGCACATTATTTACACAATTGATAGCTCATGAACACTACTTCAAAACATCCTAGCCTCAAGAATTGACTCAATACATGGCAAACTCATACATATTATTCAATCAAGGACATCATACAAATCATCCACATTCATCAAACATGTGCCCCTCACAACAAGAGAGTTATCCATAATTACTCACAATAATGCAATTTATAACGTAATGGGTACAAGAATCAAATTACACTCACTCTCACAAATAATTCACAAGCTACACACAATGAGCCATAGGATTTCCCATAGTGTAATGCTCCACTAATAGTTGAATGTAAAGCTTAGGATCAAATAGGACTTTTTCGGTTTGAAATGTAGGCTAAGGGACGGGTAGGAACTATTTGGGAATAGTGACTAACCTCTCTAAGCGCTTTAATACACTACATTAAACATTTAAAATAAATCTCTAACAACCAAAATACATCATTTTTTTCTACCCCATTCTTTTATTTTTGCCCCATCTCTTTTAAGTATTTTCACAAACACGTGGTGGGCGCATAGTTTACTACCACAAGATTTTTTTTTCTTTTTTCACAATCATGGAAATATTTCTTTCATCAATTATATCACATCAATCCACCACACATAAATTATAAACTCCAATAACAATTACCTTGGGCATCAATTTCACCTATTTCTTCTTCAATTTCTCAAACTCCTCACTAATTCAATTTTTTATTAAAGCACTTAGGAGCTTTTTGGATCAAATTATGATCTATCAAAGAAGGGATTAGGCTACTTAAGAGGTTCCCAAAGAAAAAGCTAAAAGCTCAATGGGGGTTAACTAGGATAATGCCCAATGGTAGGTAAAAAGAAGGTATAAAACAAGGCTATCAAAAAAATGCCTAAATCATCTCCTAAACCCACATTCTTTATTTTGCTTCACACACACACACACTGAGAAAATTCTAGACATCACATGCAATAAGGAATATACAAAAATTCTCACACGAACATGGCACTTGCTCAACTCAATTGGATAATCATAGACTCCCAACCAACAATAGCATATGAATTCAAATTAAGCCAACATGAAAAAAACCCACAAATTTGAGCCTAAGAGTCTCAAAAGTAGTAATTAACACCAGTCAACATGATTTTACAAACAAACCCAATCGCGTCATGTAATCAAAAATAGCATCAACAAGAATATCCACGTATTCCTAACCTAATTTTTTTTAAATTGAGCCAAAATTTGAGAATTTTCCCACCCCATACTTAAAAATCTACTTTGTCCCCAAAGTGAATTTAAAAATATAAAGATATAAACTCCCTGAGGCCTCTAGGACTAGATAGATGCATCTTCACACAAAAAGGAGATCCATGAGACTCCACACTCAATTTTTGTCATGCTTCTTAGCTCAGGTTTCCAATACTCAGACTTCCCATTATCCTATGATTCAATAAAAAATAAAAAATACGTGAAATAAAACTAAAAAAAAAATATAAAAAAATATACCTTAGCTTGGGTTGCCTCCTAAGAAGCACCTGATTTAGTGTCGCGGCACGACCTAATCATGCTTTTTCCTCCACCTTGAGGATATAAATTTCACCCCAACATCGCATCTATATTATTGAATCTCTCATAGGGTGGTGATACAAAAATTAATGAACCAAGTAATAGAATGTGCATGGTGAACCACTCGGCCTTCAAGTGAGGTGTGTTTTTATGTTGCTTAATCAGTACAAAATCAAGAATATAGGATTATTGTTCCTCATCTTCACACTCTTCTACTATTTTAAATAATTTTACAGACAAGACATCATCTAAACATAATGTAGAAAAGTGCTTTTAGTGAGGCACAATCAATCCTACTTCAAAATTTACACAATCTACTACACAGTCACTTTTATTCACTTTCTCAATTTCAGTCACAAAAATAAGATGATAATCAAGTAGCTGCGATCTTGTGTTTGCTCCATACATTGTATAATATCCTCCTTATATTTTTCTTCGCTTAGCCACTGTAGACACAGTGGAAGTTGTAGCACAAATTGGATAATATCCTTCTCATATTTTTCCATGCTTAGCCACTGTAGACATGGTGGCAGTGATATCTCCTCAACCTGCTCGACAAATTTAGTTTTCGAGTACTCAGAATTCCTTGAATTATCATCTACTTCATCTACAACCGATTGGAAGGTCAACTCTACATCTATGTAATACCCCAAACTTTCTTTAAAGTTTAATTTAGTCTCCAGAAGATTTAGGGATGACTTCTTAAGTGAGTAATGTTAAAATCAGATCAAGGCTTATAACTCCATATTCATCTATAACATCAAAAGCTAGGGTTTCTTTCAAGGTCAAAAACCTAAGAACAAGATCAAAAATTTCTTCAAGAAAACTTAATAAACCAAGAATCTCTCCAAGAACCTTTAAGAAAGAGTCTCCTAAGGTATGTTAGATGTTGATTCTTGGGTTCCTTCTACCCAAGAAGTCCAAGAATCCTTTTCAAAATTAAAAAGTTTATGTATTTATGAGATTTCATGATTTATGTGTATTGAAGTTCATGATTATGTGTTGTTGAGTTTTAATTCATGATTTAGACTACAAGTATTAAGAATTGATTATAGCATGTAATTAATTGCGTGATGTTTATGATAAACCCTCTTTAAGTTGCGTGTTGGTTGATGAAATCATGATACTTAGGTGTAGTACTTGTTTTATAACCAAAGCATGCTCCCATATGTTTGATAAAATGCTTGTGTGAAGGAAACAGGGTCATTATAGAATGTTGACAAGAAATCTCCAAATTTTGTATAAATTCATGTATGCCAAGTGTTTGTTGAAATGCCTTAGTGGGTGAATTATGATATGTTGCATGCATTCTTATGATTGTGCATTCCTCATTGATTGAATTATGAAAAATTAGTATGCATCCCTATACCTTTACACGTTTTAAGATTCCCAAGTGCTTGAAGAAATGCTTTAGTAATTGTAATGGCGAATGAAAGTCCATTGTCATGGTTATTCAAGAATGTTTATCTTTAAATTTTATGTTATCGAGTCATGGGGGTATTTATACTAGACAAATTAGCTGCAAGTCTAGAGCCAGAGTCAGTTTCAAGATACTCTCAATCAAGCCATGATTAGAATTCAGACAGTTACAGAACGTAAGGAAATTCAATAATCTCAGTATTAGTGCAATTTAGTCTCAGTATCAGTCTAATCCAACTCAGTATTTAGTTTTGGTTCAATAGTATTCGGTATTCAGTTCAGGCTTCAATGAAACTCAGTAAGCACATAAGAATTCAGTAGTATTCAGTCAGATAGTGGAATCCGAGTAGCATTCCATCAGATAACGGAACCAAGCAAACTCCGTCAGATCAGGCAAGTAATATAGTAAATAACAGATTTAGCTCCATCTAAGTTTATTTAATAATCAACTCAGAGTCTTTCAGTTGAGAGTAGGAACTAGCACCGAGCGAGTACAGGGATGACGCTTCCCCGTTAGAGAGGCAGAGTCGTTAGCATCAATCTCTGTACTCCAAAATTGCGTAGCTAGCGCAGGATCAGGAGTCACCCACTAGATTAGGGCTTGAATACCTTCTAGGAGTCACCTGTTTCCTTAGGATTGACTTCTTATTCGGGGTCACCCGTTAGAGAGGCTTGACCATAGTAGTATCTATACCCGTGGTATGGCACTGACACCCTTTATGGTACTAACACCCTTTAAGCTAGGGTTATAGTTTGGACCCTACTAGTTCAGATTTGGGGCATGTCGGTTAAGTAAGAACTTCCACAGTAACATTTCAGTCTCAGTCATCAAAGCAACACGAAAAATTTAGGAATGTCAGATACGGTCATTCAGCTCAGTAAGGAACTTATATAGTTTTATAGATTCATAGACCACCCGCTAGAAAGGATTGGTCTCACATGAAGTTAACCAGTATCAGTATTAATTGATTCAGAGATCGCCCTTCAGATAGGCCTAATCTCAAACTCAAATTCAAGAATTCCTTATCATTATTACTATATTTGAAGATCATCCGTTAGATAAGTTTGTTCTCAGTTTCAATCAGTCAATATTAGAAAGCTCAGAGTTTAGTTATTAGTATACTCAGTTATTCAGACTCTCAGTGTTAGTAAACGCAAATAGCAGTAGTAGTAAACTCAGTTTTCAGAAGTTCAAGTATTCAGAAGGTAGTATTCAGTCCATACATGTATCCTCATTCAGTACTCTCATGTTATTCAGTTAAGTTATGTTCATGTATAAGCCCTTACATTTAACCTTACCTCGTCTAGCATACCAGTATATTCAAAGTACTGATGCATACTTTTCTCTTGCACTATGGTATCTTATACCATAGGTTTAGAAGAGAGAGAGTCAGGGCACCCTTAGCAGTCCAGACTCAGCCAACAATAGTTGAATTAGTAGTGAGTCCTATTTATTCAAGGATGATCCTTATTTTATTATGGCATTAGACTAAGTTTATTTTCAGTAGACGGAGTTAGTTGGGGACATTTCTTATCAACTCCACAGTTCTGATAGTTTAGAGGCTTTTCAAGCTGATGTATCAGTATTCAATTTTCAGTTGAGTATTTTTTATGTTTTGGACCTTATGGAAAGATTCCGGCATTTTTACACATTTATTTCAGTATATTATGCTGTGCTTAGGTACATATATCAGAAAAGGGTTACCTTGTGGTCCTTCAGGATCATGAGCACCATGTGGCATTCCGATTTTAGAAAATCGGGGCATTACAAACTTGGTATCAGAGCCAAGTTTCAATAGTATCCTAGGAAGTATGCAAGAAACATCTAGTAGATTCTTGTGTATGGGTGTGTTGCGCGCCATATTTATGTATAAGAGTCTATAAGATATTTTAGGAACGATTTCCCTTCTTTCAGTGTTCATGTCGTGCGAGTATGCATAAGTCCTAGTTAATCCTCAGTCTAATCCATTCTTTTTTTCGTTTACAGAGTATGCCTCCACGCAAAGCCTATGCCTATAGGGATGATAACCATCCACCTCAGCCATTAGATTCTGAGAATGCAAATGTGTCACATGTAGAGTTTCAGGCAGCTTTTTAGGCGCTAGCCTAAGCTGTGACCACTAATGTTCAGGGCAACCATCTGGATGCAGTCTCACCTCAGTAAGATGGGGGTTCAGCTTTAGCCAGAATTAAAGATTTTATGAAAATGAACCCACCAGAATTCTTTGGGTCATTAGCAGGTGAGGACCCACAACTTTATCTAGAGGAGGTGAATAAGATTACCCAGATTATGCATGTGTCTAAGGAGGAGAGTATAGAATTAGTCTCACCTATAGGTTGAAGGATGTTGCTCATGATTGGGTAATGATGTGGAAGAAGAGTAGAGGGGAGGATGCTGCTCACATGACTTGGCAAGTATTTCAGGATGTTTTCTTAAATAAGTTTTTCCCATTAGAGATGAGGGAAGTAAAGGTGGAAGAGTTCATGAACCTGAGGCAAGGCTCCATAACAGTAAAAGAGTATTGTCTTAAGTTCAATCAGTTAGCTAAGTATGCTCCTGACTTGATAGCTGAACCTAGAGCTAGCATGAGTAAGTTTGTGACTGGTATATCCGGGTTGGTGATGAATGAGTGTAGAACTGCTATGCTCAATAGAGACATGGATCTTGCTAGGTTAATGATGCATGCTCAAAAGATAGAGGCAGATAAATCTGAGAGAGAGAGAGAGATCTAATAAGAGATCTAGAATAGGTAGTTACAACTTTTCTCAGGCCGGATCACAGGGTGGTAGTCATTTTTAGCATAGCCAAAAATTTTTAGTCCCAGCTCTAGCCTCAGCTAGTATACCCACACCAAAGTTTGGGGATGACAGTCAGGATGGGGCACCAGGCTCCAAAACCCAGGGTAGTGCAAGCAGTGTTTGTACCTATCCGCATTGTGGAGAATGTGGCAAGAATCACCTAGGTGTGTGTAGAGCAAACAGTCAGGTATATTTTGGATGTGGTAAGCCATGCCACAGAATATGGGAGTGTAGAGTTCTAGCTTAGAAGGGCAGAGATTTGCGTCAGTAGGGCACCACTCCTAGTACCACTAGTGGTCAGCGTCAGAACCGACTCTATGCACTTCAAACTCGCCATGACCAGGAAAGTTTCCCTGACATAGATTCGGGCATGTTAAGAGTCTTTTATCTTCATGATATGCATTTTAGATCCTTTGATCCCATGTAAGCTTAAGTTTTCAGTATGAGTTATTTTGAACAGCTGGTAATTCCGTATAGCAGTTAGATGCTTGTTTTTCTATCTCTTCATCTAATCATACTATCAGAAATCTCAGACATGTAACTATTCCAAGATAGGATATTCTAGCAGTTGCGAGTATAGATCAGTTCATGAATCATTCATTAGTCTAGATCTCGGATGCCTAGTTATAATTTGGTTTGTAGATACCTTATGTATCACCTCAGTATATCAGTGAAATAAGCATTCCTAAAGGGACATAGTGTCCCAAGGTGGAGATACCCTATAACTCCCCGAAGTTTTCAATTCCTTAAACCCATTTAGTTTCATTCTCAGATTCTCATTATGAGTTTTGCATCAGTTATCATTGCATCGTCAGTCATGCTTTCAAGAGTCACTTCAGTCAGTTATTCATGCATTAGATATGCATGCTCAGTAGTAAAAGTTTAGCTTATCAGCATATTCAGTCATATATTTATGAGAACAGCTTAGTCACGCATCCATGCATCAGATATGCATGTCCATTATGATAATTTAGCCTACCAGTAACTTCAGTCGTGTATTCCATGCATCAGATATGCATCCCAGTATAAGAAATCTGCCAGTCAGTAGTTCCAGTCACATAGTCATGATTCAGATGTTCACGCCCCTTAAGTATGTTCAGTCAATCAGTACTCTTAGCCTAACAAGCGATATTCGAGGAAGAATATTCCTAAGGGGGATATATTGTAATACCCCAAACTTTCTTTAAAGTTTAATTTAGTCTCCAGAAGATTTAGGGATGACTTCCTAAGTGAGTAATATTTAAATCAAATCAAGGCTTATAAATCAATATTCATCTATAACATCAAAATCTAGGGTTTCTTTCAAGATAAAAAACCTAAGAACAAAATCAAAACCCTTCTTCAAGAAAACTTAAGAAACCAAGAATCTCTCTAAGAACCTTCAAGAAAGAGTCTACTAAGGTATATTAGATGTTGATTCTTGGGTTCCTTCCACCCAAGAAGTCCAAGAATCCTTTTCAAAATTACAAAGTTTATGTATTTCTGAGATTTCATGATTTATGTGTATTGAAGTTCATGATTATGTGTTGTTGAGTTTTAATTCATGTTTTAGACTATTGGTATTAAGAATTGATTCTAACATGTGATTAATTATGTGATGTTCATGATAAACCCTCTTCAAGTTGTATGTTGGTTGATGAAATCATGATACTTAGGTGTAGTATTTGTTGTATAAACAAAGCATGCTACCCATATGTTTAATAAAATGCTTGTGTGAAGGAAATAGGGTCATTATAGCATGTTGACAAAAAATTCCCAAATTGTGTATAAATTCATGTATGCCAAGTGTTTGTTGAAATGCCTTAGTGAGTGAATTATGATATGTTGCATGCATTCTTATGTTTTTGCATTCCTTATTGAATGAATTATGATAAATTAGTATGCATCCCTATACCTTTACATGTTTTAAGATTCCCAACTGCTTGAAGAAATGCTTTAGTGATTGTAATGGCGAATGAAAGTCCATTGTCATGGTTATTCAAGAATGGTTATGTTTAACTTTTATGTTATTGAGTCCTAGGGGTATTTATACCAGAAAAATTAGCTGTAAGTCTAGAGCCAGTATCAGTTTCACGATACTCTTAATCAATCCATGATTAATAGATTTCAGACAATTACAGAACATAAGAAAATTTAGTAATCTTAATATCAGTGTAATTCAATCTCAGTATCAGTTTAATCCAACTCAGTATTCAGTTCTGGTTTAATAGCATTCAGTAGTATTCAGTATTCAGTTCAGGCTTCAATGAAACTCAGTAAGCTAACAAGAATTCAGTAGCATTCAGTAAAATAGTAGAATCCGAGCAGCATTCTGTCAGATAACGAAACCAAGCAAACTCAGTCAGATCAGTCAACTAATATAGTCAATAACAGATTCAGCTTCGTCTAAGTTCAGTTAAGAATCAGTTTAGAGTCTTTTAGTTGGGAGTAGAAACTAGCACCGAGCGAGTGCAGGGATGACGATTTCCCCATTAGAGAGGCAAAGTCATTAGAAGCAATATCTGTACTCTAGAACTGCATAGCTAGTGCAGGATTAGGAGTCACCCACTAGATTAAGGCTTGACTACCTTCTAGGATTCACCCGTTGCCTTAAGGTTTACTTCCTATTCAGGGTCACCCATTAGAGAGGCTTGACCATAGTAGTGTACATACCCATGGAACGGTACTGATACCCTTCCAGCTAGGGTTATAGGTTGGACCCCACTAGTTCAGATTTGGGGCATGTCAGTTAAGTAATAACTCCCACAGTTACATTCAGTTTCAGTCATCACAGCAGCACTCAGAAATTAGGAATGTCAAATATGGTTATTCAACTCAGTGAGGAACTTAGATAGTTCCATAGATTTATAGACCACCCGCTAGAAAGGCCTGATCTCACATAAAGTTAACTAGTATCAGTATTAATTGATTTAGAGATCGCTCTCTAGATAGGCCTGATATCAAACTCAGATTTAATCATTCCTTATCATTATTACTAGATTTGAAGATCTTCCACTAGATAAGTTTGATCTCAGTTTCAATCAGTCGATATTAGTAAGCTTAGAGTTCAGTTATCTGTAGACTTAGTTATTCAGACTCTCAGTGTTAGTAAATGCAGATATCAGTATTAGTAAACTTAGTTGTCAGAAGTTAAAGTATTCAGAAGGTAGTATTCAGTCCATACATGTATCCTCATTCAGTACTCTCATGTTATTTAGTTAAGTTATGTTCATGCGTAATACCTTGCATTTAGCCTTACCTCATCTAGCATACGAGTACATTCAAAGTACTGACGCATACTTTTCTTTTGCGCTATGGTGTCTTATATCATAGGTTCAGAAGAGCAAGAGCCAGGGCACCCTTAGCAGTCCAGACTCAGCCAACATCAGTTGACTTAGCAGTGAGTCCTCATCATTCGAGGATGATCCTTATTTTATTATGGCATTAGACTCAGCTTTTTTTCAGTAGACAGAGTTAGTTGGGGACATGTCCCATTAAATCCACAGTTCACACAGTTTAGAGGTTTTTTGGACAGATGTATCAGTATTCAATTTTTAGTTTTGAGTATTTTAGATGTTTTGAACCTTATGGCAAGATTCCACCTATTTTATGCATTTATTCAGTATATTATACAATGCTCAAGTACATATATCAAAAAAGGGTTAGCTTGTGGTCCTTTGGGATCATGGGCACCGTGTGGCATTCTGGTTTCAGAAAATCAAGGTGTTACAATCTACCTCCTTAGTTGTTTGTTGAGCATTGCCCGCAAACATGAACGAATCAGTATTAAAAGCACACATATCTACAAAGTGATACAGACTATAACAAACCACACACCAACTCGTGGGTTGCTCCATAGGTTGGAAACAAACAAGGCCCCTCCAAATGCTTGGATCAAAATTTGGAAAAAAAGCCTCATTATGGGTTCCTCCACAAAAATAACAAGAATCATCATCCCTCGAAAACCAACTATCCAAGACTGACATCTTAAGAAGAGTGAAAAAAATAGAAATAAAAGAAACTAAAGAAAACTATACTATTTATAACTCAATGTAGTTAAACTAAAAATAAGATAGTTGCCTACTTACAAGTCCCCGGCAACGGCGCCAAAAACTTGACAGCGCCCAAGCGCACACGCAAGTGTATGTGGTTTTATCAAGTAGTATAGTGGCTTCAAGGAAACCCAAGTATCGATCTCTCAAGAACTTGCGTTCGCCGCCTATCTAATTCTAGTCTAACTAATTGAGAAATAATAAACAAAAAGAGTTTTGAATAATTGTAAACTAAAAATAAAATATATAAAGCGTAAAAATAAAAGTATTCAGACAATCAATGGAGAAAAGCCCAGGGTTAAAGAACTTCAAAAAATCATACTATTTTATTGAATTTCCTTCGTTAACTTGCTTATCTTGATTGTTGATTCATAGGGTTAATTGCATGATCATGGTTTCCCAATCTTTAATCTTTTACCTAATTTGGACATTACAACTACATCGTCGAGCGGGGATGTAATAATCCAATTAAGTTAATTAAAGCTATCATCCTATGTATGAATCAAGTAAGGCATCTAAGTACATCCTGTCCTGGATGCTAGGTTTAATTCTTTATATTATAAAAGAATGAAAACCCAAACTTTGGTTATTCCTATGTTCTATCTCCGTATTCCCTCTCCCAAGATTAAAAGATTGATAATATATGTATTCTAAGAGTCGCGAATCCTTAAAATAATTAAAACAAGAATAAACAAACATCAACAATGATAAGCAAAAATTAATCGAAATTAATCCAAAATATTAAACACCACATTTCAAAGATCAAAACAACACAATATTCTCAATCAACAAATCAAAACAAAAGCTAAGATAAGACAAATTCACAATGATCTTCCACTTATTATTCTGACTCTTGACTTAGTCAAATTGATCTTTGCATATTGCAAACAAGTTATTTCACTCATAATTACACCATTAAAATATTTAGAATAAATTAAACACATTAGAATCTACCGAGACCAACTAGACACACACCTAGCTCAAGCTAGTAAAACTAGTTTTCCGGGTTGAACTCTAAATTACTCAATTAAGTATAAACTTATTTGGAAAATACTTTGGACATTGTAATCACTCACTTGGACACTTAAATTCATAATTTTATCAATATGAACACATAAAGCACACAAATTGCTCTCAAAACAAGGCAAAATAAGCTAGAATAATGATATCAAAATGTATAAAATCACCCCAGACCAGGAACCCTCGTCATCCTTGAAAGAGGTATGTGGGAACCAAGGCAATAGTATATAATTATTGGGCTTAATCTACACATTTTCACTATCTTAGACATAAAGGTGATTTTGTGGTTGATTTTTGCCTTGGGTATCATCCTAGAAATAGGGATGCCTTAATTGAGGTAGTGTGTGAATATGATTGTCACACTTGTTAGGAACTCAAATGGGTCAACAATTGAAATCCTTGAGGTTTTATTGAGAAATTAGCCCCAAGGTCCTTATTCTTAGCCTCACACATTAGAAGTTTACTAGCATGTGCATCAAATCTCACACACCCATACCTAAGTTGCCCTTAGGTAGACATAATCCCAAGATCCTTCAAATATCCTATTTAAATCAAAGTTTGATGCTTCGTTTGTGAAATCAAGTTTCTAGCGATATAAACTCTCACTGAATTATGACCACCCCCCAAAAAAAATAATTCAATTATTTCTTTTACTTTACTAAAAATTTGGATATTATCTAAGTAGGACTTAATTACCACACTACTAGAACTCTATCTTCACTCCTTATGGATTAAACCTCAACACGAGTTGGGATATCGACAACGATGGCCCTCTACCACTTTACATGGTATAAGTGAGCGTTATCAAGTACAAATCACTATGTAATGATAGGTATCATAGGCCAACTCAATTTAATAACATGTACACAACATAAATTAAATAATAAATAGACAAGCATCGTCACATGAAAAATATTCAATAAATTAATAATACAACAATAACAGGTCAAATATTGCTTACAAATAAGCCACATAACCATCAAGAGTATCAACCATACTGTAAACATCCACAGAATCAACAACAATACCTTAAATAACAACCACTTCCTTCTAAAACTTGCAATTAGAACATCATTAGCTCGTTATCTGCTTAATAACCCATACAACCTCTCAAATTCAACAATAATATGTACATACATGATATGGGACTTATTTTTGATGAACTAGTCATGACCTGCAAGGAACAATCTATATTCATTTACCATACCAGTGTGGTACCCGATCCTCAAGAACAAGTAATATCAATTTCATAATCGTATTGGCGTGGTACCTTATCCTCAATAACATGTAATATCAATATATATATCCATACCGATGTGGTACCCCATCCTCAATAAACAAGTAATGTCAATATACATATCCGTACCGGTGTGGTACTCGATTTTCCATAAATAAGTAATATCAATATATATATCCATAACGATGTGTTACCCAATCCTCCATAAACAAGAAATATCAATATACATTTCTATTTTGTCCTGGTACCTGATCCTTCATAAATAAGTAATATCAATATCATATTCTTACCGGTGCGGTACTCGATCCTCTATAACTATATTAGGTATGTTCTATCAAATTCACACAACCTCTCAGGATACAATATGATGTACTAAGTTTACAAGTACACTTAAAGTCATAAGACAATTCCATCAGGTAAATGTTTAATAATTATATATAAAAATCTTGTAATGCCCCAAAACTTGGTCCCGAGACGTCACATGATGCTCAAGACTATGAGTAGCCTTAAGCTAACCCTGTCTTCCTATTACTAAGCCTGAATCTCATAATAATGGGAAATATAGCCATAGAATTCATGCTAAATGCAGAAATCTATCTGAAATAACTAAAAATAATCTAAATAAAAACTCTAAAAATCAAATACTGTAAGTCTGAATCAAATCTAGGAGTCTGACAAGCCTTTACAACTAATAACTAGAGAATCAAAAGGACAAACCCCCAGCTGACTCGAACTATCTGAAAAGATTACTGAATCATCTAAACAGATAAGCTGAAAATAAACTGAATGACTAAGTCCCCGAATTATGAGGACTCACCAACTATAGGGATGTAGAAGGAGATGCTCGAAATCACTCTCACTGTTGAAACTGAGCACCTAAACCTACATTATGAGACAATGTAGCACATAGACATATATGTGGATCAGTACTTTGAGGACGTACTGAGTATATGGGGGTGAAATACATATGTAAAATTAGTATATCAATCATCATAATCATTTGTAAAATAATGCATGCCAAATGTAAATGACTCACATAAGCTTGAGTAACTGAAAAAAATAAAATATGTAATCATTAGTAGTAAAGCATATTGAATAAATCTAGTGAGTCATAACATTTAGTTCTAAAAGCTGTGCTATTGATCTGTCTATAAATCATTCTGTCTAAGTGTAGAAAGGACTCACTTTTATATCTGAAATCTGAAAGCTGACGTCTTTAACTAATATCTTTTAGTAAAGCATAATCTGAATAAAGGTGTGAGCCTTTGCACTTAGTTTTCTAAAAGCATTTCTTTACTAGTAAGGACTTCTTTTAAAATAATTACTTTATCTGAAGGGAAATACTCAAAAGTTGTTTATTTACTTTTACTAGCAGGGAGGTTCTTCTAACCGATATAAACCATGTGAGCTAACATGGAGTCCAGCATCTCATTCCTCTATGGGGAAAACCTCACGATGGGGAGAGGTGTCATACTCTTTCCAAGGAGTATAACCTAATCAAAGTGATCACATCTGTAACTGTCATCCACATAGAAATGGGAATAATCTAATAATTTGTACCTAAGTTGGCTACGTAATTCTGTGAAATATAGGGTATGCCAATCCCACACATTCCGCTCGGTGCTAAATACTACTCCCTTTAATCTGTGCTTATTCTTTTGGAAATATACTTTTAAAAACTAGCATAAGGGTTTATTATAAAACTAGTTATGCATTATCTATAAGTCAAGTTAATATGAATTTTGTAATCTAAGATAAATCTATAAAGTGGATTCCAAATTTTATTTGAGGATCAAAAGATATAAACTTTATTGAAAATCTATAAATAATTTGATCGCATGATGCTTAAAGCATCATCTTTCTTGAAATATCAACATATAAACTTGGGCTTGATAATCCATGCATCAGGTTTATGTCAAACATCATAATAATAATGCTTGATAATAAAAACAATGATAATTCATCGCAAAATATGGAATTTACTGCAATAGGCATGAAAATATTAAAATAAACACATAATTCAGCTTCAAAATCTCTCAAAAACTCATAATCTTGCAAATAGCAATAATGGGTATGAACCCTAATTTAAATCTCATGTATGATCATTCAAAATCATATAAATTTGATATAAAAACTTGGTTTTGGGAACAAAGATGAAAGAAGATCCTTGTTCATAAACCCCACATATCTTGGTAGATGATCAGATGAAGAATCTTAAAATAGTGATTCCTATTTGAGTTCTTAAAGATGAGTTCTAGATTATCTTGTCTTAGGAATCCTCAATTTGGATCTTTCTTGGAGAAGCAATGGAGGAATTTAATTTCATGGATAAGATGATTTGGAGCTCTAGAGTGTTTCTTTGAGAGAAAATTGATGAAAATAAGCATAAAGTGCTTTGAATGTACTAAATTCCTTGTTTATGATGAATTAGGGCCTTGGGAATTGACCAAAGTGCCTCCTTTTAAACTTTAATCAGAACTGGAAAAGGGAAAAAAATTCCAATTTGACATGCCACTGCAATGCACCACTATCGCGATGGCTCATTAGAAATAGGACAATTGGGAACTAGAAGTTCTCAACGATGAGGATCTATCTCGATGCACCTTTGGAATGCCATTTTGGCCATCAACACGATGCGGTACAATTGCATTGGCCTACTGGAAATAGAATACTGGAAAATTAGGCTTCTCCGTGATGTGGGGCAATCGCGGAGGTCCACTAGATTTTGACAATTGGGAATTTACCTTCACCGCGATGCGGTGGTTGCTTGAATGGCATACTGTCAACACTAAAAATGCCATAACTTCTCAACCGAGTATCAGATTTAGGAGAAAATGGTATCGATGGAAAGCTTATTCAATTTCTCACACAATGGAGAGTCTAAATCATGAAAATTCTAAATGTAATAAAAGTTATTCATTTTTGAAGCTAGTCTTTGACATTCTAGAAGCAAAATTAAGCTAGGAAAAAGTATGAGGTATTACAATATCTCCCCCTTGGGAACATTCGTCCTTGAATATGGCAAGTTAAGCTGAAAATACTGAGGAATTTGAGGCTATAAGCTATCATGCACAACTGAAACAAACTATATAACCGAATCTCAAATGTAATGTTCTACTGAACTGATTTGCGAGTGCATGAGTTTACATGAAATTAGCTATATGGCTGAATCTGTGACTGGAAAATAACTGAATGAATGAAGTCTATTACCTTTGGTTGAATTTGAGTTCGTGGAGAAGAGATGAGGATACTTGGTATGCATGTCTGCTTCTGCTTCCAAAGTATCACCCTCAACTAACCGATTTCTCCAAAGAACTTTGACCTAGGGAACTTCATTGTTCCTTGGTCTACGAATCAAATAATCAAGAATCTCTACTGAAACTTCTTCATATGAGAGGCTTTCTGAAAATCTATACTTTCTAGAGGAACTACAACAGCTGAATCATCCATGAACTTCTTCAACAAGGACACGTGAAATACTGGATGGACTAAGTATAAATCTGCGGGTAGCTCAAGATCTTAAGCTACCTTTCCCATGCGGCTCAAAATCTAAAAGGGGCCTATATGCTGGGGACTAAGCTTCTCCTTTTTGCCAAATCTCTTCTCCCCTTTCATAGGTGAAACTTTCAAATACACCAGGTCATCACCCTCGAGCTCAAGGTCTCTTCTTTTTAAGTATGAATAAGATTTCTGACAACTCTGAGCTGCTTTCAATCTTTCTCTAATCAACTGAACTTTATTCATGGACTCTAACACCATGTCTTGCCCAATAAAAGTGGCCTCACCCACTTCGAACCAACCAATTGGCAATCTACATCTCTGCCCATAAAGAACTTCAAAGGGGGCCATCTGAATACTAACATGATAACTATTATTATAAGGGAACTCAATTAATGGAAAATGGTCATCCCAAATACCTTTGAAATCAAGAAAACATGCCCTCAATATGTCCTTTAGAGTCTGAATTGTCCTTTCTGCCGACCATCTATCTGTGGGTGAAAAGTTGAACTAAGATGAACTAAGATGAATTCGGGAACCAAGACTCTTCTAAAAGGCTCTCCAAAACTGAGAGATAAACTGAATACCCCTATCTGAGATGATAGAAAAAAGAACTCCATGCAATATGACTAACTCTCTGATATGCAACTTAGCCTAATCTTCGGTCGTGAAGGATGTGTGAACTGGTAAGAAATACGCTGACTTAGTCAATCTATCTACTATTACTCAAATCAAATCATGCTGATGGCATGAATGGGGTAATTCAGTCACAAACTCCATATTCACCTCTTCCCATTTTCAAGTGGGAATACTAAACTCCTGCAAAGCTCTACCAGGTCTTTGGTGCTCTACCATAAACTATTAACAATTTGCATAATTTGCTACAAACTCTGCTATATCTTTCTTCATACAACCCCACCAATAGATTTCTCACAAGTCACGGTATATCTTTGTGGCTCCTGGATGGATGGAATAACGCGCACCATGCGCTTCTGCCATAATCCTCTACCTCAAATCATCAATGCACGACACACATAATGTACTCTGGTATCTCAATACATCATCTCCCCCTTCGTAGAAAGTCTCTACCTTTTGGTCTTTAACTAACTCCTTCAGTTTGACCAAAATAGAATCCTTATCCTGCTTCTCTTTTACTTCTAAAACTAGGGAAGATTCAGAACTACTTTGAACTCAAACATTCCCTTCAGCTGAATCAACTGATCTAACACCCAATCTGGCTAATCGGTGAACTTCTTAAACTAACTCCTTATTATTTTCTAGATGAGCAACACTCCCCATTGACGATCTACTAAGGGTGTCTACCACTACATTGGCCTTGCCGGGATGATATAACTTACTCATATCATAATCTTTCAATAATTCCAACCATCTTCTCTGACAAAGATTCAACTCCCTATGAGTAAACACATACTGCAAACTTTTGTGATCCGTAAACATATCAACATGCACCCTATAAGGATAGTGTCTCCATATTTTTAAAGAAAACACAACAACAGCTAATTCAAAATCATGGGTCGGATAATTCTTTTTGTGAGTCTTAAGTTGTCTAGAGGCGTAGGCTATAACCTTACTTCTTTGTATCAGAACACAACCCAAACCAACTCTAGAGGCATCACAATACATAAAAAAACCATCTGTATACTCAGGCAATGCTAAAACTAGGGTCGAAGTGAGTCGAGTCTTCAACTCCTGAAAATTCCTCTCGCAGGAATCAGACCACAGAAACTTAACTTTTTTCTGGGTCAATCTAGATATACGAGATGCAATAAATGAGAAATCCTTAATAAAATATCTGTAATACTGGCTAAACCCAAGAAAGTCCAAATGTTTGACGGAGAGATAGGTCCAGGCCAATTTCTTACGGCTTCAAACTTTTGGGGATCAACTCTAATACCCTCACTGGAAACAATATGACCAAGGAAAGATACTGGCCTTAGCCAAAATACACATTTACTAAATTTGGCGAACAACTGGTGATCTCTAAAAGTTTGCAACACAATTCTAAGATAGTCTGCATGATCATCCTCATTATAAAAGTTGACAAGAATATCATTGATAAAGTCTATGTCAAACTTGTCTAGATACTGTTTGAACACTCGGTTCATCAAGTCCATGAAGGCTGATGGGGCATTGGTTAACCTAAAGGACATGACTAGAAATTCAAAATGACCATAACGGGTTTTGAAAGTTGTCTTTGAAATATCACATTCCCTCACTTTGAGCTGATGATAACCGGATATAAGGTCTATCTTGGAGAAATAAATTGCACCTTGGAGTTGAACAAATAATTCATCAATTCTAGGAAGAGGATATTTATTTTTGACTGTAACTTTATTTAGCTAACAATAGTCAATGCACATTGGCAAGGAACCATCTTTCTTTCGCACGAATAAGACGAGAGTACCCCATGAAGAAACACTAAGCCTTATGAAACCTTTATCTAGAAGATCTTTAAGATGATCTTTTAATTCTTTAAGCTCGGCAGGAGCCATACGATATGGAGGAATAGAAATAGGCTGAGTATCTGGGAGAAGGTCAATACTGAATTCTATTTCCCTATCGGGAGGTACCCCTGACAAATCTTTGGGAAAAAGTATAGGGTAACTCATTGACTACAGTGATTGACTGAACTATTAGAGTCTCATACTTAGTGTCTTTGACTCGAACTAGATAATAGATACAACCTTTGGAGATTAACTTTTTATCTTTAATATAAGATATGAAATCACTCTTGGGAGACACTGAATTACCTTTCCACTCAAAGACTGGCTCATCTAGAAACTAAAACTTCACCACTCGGGTATGAAAATCTATAGAGAAATAACAAGAATATAGATGAAAATCTATAGAGAAATAACAAGAATATAGACAATCCATGCTAAGAATAAGGTCAAAGTCAACCATATGTAACTCTATTAGATCTGATAACATGATTTTATGAAGGATGGTGATAGGACACTTTCAATAGATTTGTTTATCAATGACTGATTTACCTACTGGGGTAAAAACCACAAAGGGCTCAAGGATTTTTTCAAAACTTATTTCAAAATTCAATACACCTAGTGGGGCCACATAAGAGATACTCGACTCAGGGTCTATGTAACGACCCGAGACTACCCCCTAGTCGACACACGGTGCTTGGAACTACAAGTGATCCCAAGCTAACCCAAAAACTGGCATACTGTTAAGAAACTGAATTATAACATAATTAATAGTTGTTCTACTTTGTGGAAACATAATCATACTAAAAATCTAAAATAGATACGAACTGATAAAGCTTTACAATCTGATAATCCGAAGGATGAAACTGAAATTACACGACTAACTCTGACTGACATCTATGAAGCCTCTACTATACTGACTATAGATAGATAGGATATGCCTCCAACTACCACTAATCAATAGAAATGAAAGTAAATGAACTATACATGAATATAAACTATCTGGATTTCTCGAATTAAGAGAACTCATCAACTACTGGCTGGAATCTACAACAGGCTAATCATGATGTGCGGGCTACAATTGGTACCTACATTATGAAACAATGTAGTCATACAGACATATATGTGGATCAGTACTTCTGGAATGTACTGAGTATGTAAGAGTGAAAGAAATAAGTAAAACTAATTTCATAATAATCTTAAAACATGTATGCTAAGTGTAAGTTGTAACGCCCCAAATCTAGTACCCGGAATGCTACACGGTGCTCATGATCCCAAAGGACCACAAGCTAACCCATGACTGATATATGTACCTATTACTGCATAAAATACTTGGTAATGTAGAAACATGAACTGAAAGGCCATAAGGTTCAATACTGAACATGATCTAAATGACATAACATCTTTGTGGGGTAATAGAACACCCAAAACAAAATTGAACATACTGAAGTCTGAAAGATAATAGTCTAGAAAGCCTCTAACTGATCTGTCTGAGTAAGGAGTTGATGGGACATGTCCCCAATTAACTCCAACTAATAAACTAATTAATAAGATAATAGAGAAATATAATGTCCTCAAAAGATAAGGACTCACTTATAACTCTATCTACGAATATCTGGAATCTACTGTTGCTCTGAAGCTCGTGTCTATAAACCTATGGTATAAGACACCATAGCACAAATGTGTTAGTACTTTGAATGTACTGGTATACATGTGAGGTAGGATGAATGCATGGGGTTCATATACCTGAACAATAATAATAGCTAACTAACTATCATAAGCATGAGAATACATGCATGAGACATAACCACTGACACTAATACTGTGATAACATGATTACTGAATCTGAATATAACTAATAACATGAGTGACTATATCTAACAGTCCAGAATCTGATGGAACTATCTGAGTTTCGTACTGTATCTGAGTTGACTGTATCTGACAGTCCTAAAATCTGAAGAACTATCTGAGTTCTATTACTGAGATTGATTGACTGTGTCTGACATTCCTAATTCTATAACATAAAAATGTGGGAAGTAGTTATCTAACAGACATGCCCCTGATACGCCATTATGGCTGAGTTGGGGTCTAATCTGTAACCCCAATTGGAAGGGTGTCAATATCGCACCACCGATAAGGATAAGCTGTGGGCGAACCTTATCAGATAGTATCCCCTATACGAGAACGGTGGGACCCTTATCTGACAGTTCTTATCCACCTCATCGAACAGTGTTGATGTCTCGACCTATGCTGGCTACATAGTTTTGGAATGCAAGGATAACTTCTAAGGATAACAAACTCATCTGATAGTGTGTGTCCCCATCCTTGGGTTCACTTGGTGATAATTTTTACTCCTATCTGAATAGAAACTGAACATGATTTAACTGAACTAGACATGGGTTGAATTACTGAATTTTGTTGACTGATGAACTACTACTGATATCTGATAATTGACTGAGTTCATGAGATCATGAAGATTTCCTGAGTCATAAGACTATCTGAAGTCTAAGGATTTGTAGCTTGACTGAGAGTATCGTGAAAACATGACATACCTCTAGGGACACAGCTAATGTTTTGGGTACTAGTACCCCCAGGACTCGATGGAAGGAAACTGACCAAGCATAACTTAGTTGAACATATAATTAACATCATAATCCATAATACATTTATAGAAGCATTTCATCAAAACATGTGATAGGTATAACTTGTACATACATGGGGATTTCATGGTATCATGCTAGTTAGACACTTTTCCTTCATCTAGGCATTTAATCAAACTTATTGTAGGGGTGGTACATGTAAACATCATTGTTTAGTAATTTAACATCATGGTTCAATTCTAATTTCATCATTCAAGGGTTTAATCATAGGTTTGCATAAATCTATATCTATAATAATTTAACCCACATAGAATTTATCACCAAACATGGAGTAGAATTCAATTTCTCATTATCCACATGAACAAGAGCAGCCCAATCATGAAATTCATAAGAAAATCCATTAACCTGAATTTAGAAAAGGGATTCTTGGGCTTCATGGACAAAAGGAGTTCATGAATAAAAACTATGCATACCAAAGTTCATGATTTCGTGAAGATTGACGGTGAAACTTTCTTGGAATTGGATCTTCTATGAAAACCCTAGCTTGTTCTTGGGAGATTTTTGAGAGAAGAGAGTGAATTTTGGGTGAAAAGTGGTTGAACCACGTGTTAAAGGGATTAAAAAATGGTGGGAAGTTGACCTTTTTAACCCTGGACGCTTTATTTAATTTCAGTAAAATTTTCCCAAACTGAACCCCTGGCGCGATGTGGAGCTATCGCGTCGTGTCACTGTAATTTGACAATTGGAAAACTGAGGGATGGTGCGATGTGGATCCATCGCATTGCCCTCTTCTTTTATGACCTATAACTTTGGCACAACATGGAGGGAATAGCGCTAAGACACTGGAAAAGGACAATTCTAAATTTGGGCCCTGGCGCGATGCACCATAATCACGGAACCCTACTGGAATTTACCAAATGCCATTTCCTCTTGAGGCGCGGCTCGCCACTAACTAATATGGCGCTGTTTTACAACAGGAAATTAAAATAGTCATAATTTCTGACTCGGTTATTAGATTTGGGTGAATGTTATATCGATGGAAAACTTATTAAATTACCCGCATGACAAAAAGTGAAAATCTTGAAAATCCTCATGGAATAACCATCACTAAATTTAGAGTCTAATGCTATACATTCTTGAGATGAAATTATCTAGGAAAAGTATGGGGTATTACAATATCTGCCCCTTCAGAACATCCATCCTCGAATGAGACTGACTGAGAGGGGAGAAAAGGCAACTGACATACATACTGAACATGAATAACTGGAACATGATCTCATGACTAATATGACTGACAAGCTGAACATATAATATTGAACATGCATATCTGATGCACGTGTAACTGATTCATGAATTCATGACTGAGTGTTCTGAAGAACTAAGTTTATCACAATGAGAATGCATATCTGATGCATAATTACATAACTAAACTGATACATGAGTGCATGACTGAATATGAAATGGTACTTGATACCAAGTTTATAATGGGAACATGAGCATGAAACTGCATACCAAGTTTGTGATGAACACTAAACATGAAACTGAGTAAGCTTAAGGAGAACTGCTACCTTGAGCTTGATCTAAGTTGGCAAAGTAGAGGTAAGGATTCTTAGTACACATGTCTACCTCTACTTCCCAAGTAGATCCCTCGACTGACAGATTTCTCCAAAGAACCTTAACTAGAGGGACTTCTTTGTTCCTCAATCTACGAGTCTGATAGTCTAAGATTTCGACTGGAATCTCTTCATAAGAAAGAATGTTCTGAACACCAATGATTTGAATAAGTACTATAACTGATGGGTCACCTATACATTTCTTGAGCAAAGAGACATGAAAGACTGGATAAACTGAGGCTAGATTTAAAGGTAATTCAAGCTCATAGGCTACCTTGCCAAAGCGACTAAGAATCTTGAAGGGACCGACATATCGGGGATTAAGCTTTCCCTTCTTGCCGAATATCTTCACTCTTTTCATGAGAGATATCTTTAGATAGACATGATCACCAATTTCAAACTCGGGATCTTTTCTACGAATATCTGCGTATGACTTCTGTCAGGTTTGAGCAACCCAGAGTCTTTCTTTAGTCAAATGGACCTTTTTTAAGGCATCGGATACCAAGTCAGGCCCAATAACTTAGGCCTCACTAACTTCAAACTAACCAATTGGAGATCTACATCTCCTACCATAGAGAGGTTCGAATAGATCCATCTGAATACTGGAATGATAGATGTTGTTGTATGAAAACTCAGTCAAAGGTAAGTGGTCATCCCAACTTTCCTTGAAATTGATTGCACACACCCTTAGAATATGTTCTAGAGTTTGAATGGTCCTTTATTCTTGACCATCTTTCTAAGGATGGAAGACTGCACTAAGATAAACTTGGGTACCAAGACCCTTTTGGAATGCTTTCCAGAAATGAGAGGTGAACTGGGTACCTCTATCTGAGATAATGGATAATGGATCACCGTGCAATCTGACCAACTCCTTGATGTAGAGTTTAGCATAATCCTTGGCTGAATAAGAGGTATGAATTGGAAGGAAATAAGATAATTTGATCATTTTGTCTACAATGACCCAGACTGAATCATGCTGATGACGAGTTCAAGGCAAACCCGTCACGAAGTCCATGTTCAATTCTTCCCATTTCTAAGTAGGAATACAGAACTCCTACATGGACCCACTAGGCTTCTGATGCTCTATCTTAACCTGCTGATATTTAAAGCACTTAGCCACAAACTCTGCAATGTCTCTCCTCATCCCACTCCACTAATAGATTTCCTGCAAGTTGCGGTACATGTTTATGGCCCCTGGATGAATAGAGTAGCACGCACCATGTGCTTCTGCAGGAATTCGCTGCCTTAAGTCATCCACACCTGGAACACAGAGACGACCCTGACAATGAAGAACACTTTATCCCCCTTGGGAGAAAGCCTCTATTTTTTTATCTTGAACTGACTCTTTCAACTTGACAAGACTGGGATCCTTATCTTGCTTTTTTTTCACCTCGGAAACTAGAGATGATTCTGAACTACTCTAAACCCATATATAATCCTCTTCTGTATCGACTAAGCAAACGCCTATTCTGGCAAGCTGATGGACTTCCTGAGCTAACTTCTTCTTACTGTCTTCAACATGAGAAACACTACCTATGGATAGTCTACTGAGAGCGTCGACCACTATGTTGGACTTTCTCGGATGATAAAGGACACTTATGTCATAATATATTAAGAGTTCTAACCACCTTCTCTGATGAAGATTGAGATCTTTTTGAGAAAACAGATACTGAAGACTCTTATGATCTGTGAACACATCTATATAAACACTGTATAGATAATGCCTTCAAATCTTTAAGGAAAAGACTACAGATGCTAACTCAAGATCATGAGTAGGATAATTCTCCTATGAGGTTTAAGCTGTATGGAGGCATAGGCTATGACCTTACCATGCTCCATGAGAAAACAACCTTGACCCACTCTGGATGCATCACAATACACTACGAACCCATTTGAACTATCTGGGAGAGCTAAGACTGGAGCTGAGTTAAGTTGAGTCTTCAACTCCTGAAAACTCTTCTCGCAAGGATCTGACCACTGAAACTTGACTTTCTTTTGAGTCAATCTAGACATAGGGGATGCAATAGAATAAAATCCCTCAACAAACCATCTATAATATACAGCCAAACCCAAGAAACTCCTAATATCTGATGGAGAGACATGGCAAGGCCAGTTTCTTAATGCTTTAATCTTTTGAGGATCTACTCTAATGCCATCACCGAAAATGATATGACCAATGAATGCTACTGACGTTAGCCAAAATTTTCACTTACTGAATTTGGCTAATAACTGATGATCTCTGAGAGTTTGAAGTACTGTTTTGGAATGTCACATTCTTTGACTCTGAGCTGATGACAGTCGGATCTGAGGTCTATCCTGGAGAAATAATCGGCACCCTGAAGTTGGTCAAACAAGTCATCGATTCTGGGATGAGGATACTTGTTCTTGACCGTGACCTTATTGAGTTGACGATAGTCTACACAGATCCTAAGAGAACCATCTTTCTTGCGCATGAATAATAGTGGAGCGCCCTACGGGGAAATGTTGGGCGTTATAAATCCCTTATCTAAGAGATCCTTCAATTGTTCTTTTAGTTCTCTAAGTTCTACTGGTGCTATTTTGTATGGAAGAATAGATATAGGCTGAGTATCTGGAAGAAGATCAAAGCCGAAGTCTAATTCCCTTTCGGGAGGAATTCTTGGAAGATCTTCGGGAAAGACATCTGAGTATTCACCTACAACTAGAATTGATTCAAGGCTGGGAGTTTTGGAACTAGTGTTCTTAACTCTAACAAGATGATAAACACATCCTTTAGATATCAATTTCCTTGCTCGAAGGTACGAAATAAGCTGACCTCTAAAAGTGGATACACTACCCCTCCACTCTAGGACAAGTTCATTTGAAAATAGAAATTGGACTATTCTATTTCTGCAGTCGACTGTGGAAAAGAAGGAATGAAGACAATCCATGCCAAGAATGAGATTAAAATTAGTCATCTCTAATTTTACTAAGTCTACTGAAGTAACTTTCTGAAAGATCATAATTGAGCAGTTCCGGTATACCTGCCGGGCTATGGTGGTTTTACCCACAGAGGTAGAGAGTGAAAAGGGCTCTGCTAGGATTTTAGGACTGATTCCAAAATCGCCTTCTATATAGGGAGTAACAAAAGACATAGAAGCTCCTCGATCTAGCAAAGCGTAAACATACACCTGAAAACTCTGTAACGTATAAGTAACTACATCAGGAGAATTTTTCTGATCTTGTCAGGACTGACGAGCATAGAGATAATTTGGGCATTGACCACTAGTAGCACTGGTGGTGAAGCCCTGCTGATTTGGGAAATCGGACTGAGCTGAGGAACGGAGATGACTCTGATAACCTGACTGAGGGCAGTCTTTGACTCTATGGCCTGGCTTGCCATAATTGAAACAGACATCGCTAAAAGCTCTGCAAGCACCCTTGTTGTTCTTACCATAAGTCTAACAAAGAGGATTAGTTCGGGCATTGATAACCTTGACCTTAGACTTAGAACCTGGCACTTTATCTCTGTTACCCTTCTAGAATTTAGGAACTGGAGAACTGGCTGAAGAAGGGGCTGGAACTGATGACTTAGGATGAAACTGGGAATGTTTTTCTCCTTCTGATTTAGGCTGAGCGAAGTTGAAACTACCAGTCTTCGCTCTCTTATTCTACTTCTTACTTTTCTTAATCTTCTACTCCTCTATTTGCTGAGCATGATTCATAAGCCTGGCTAAACTCATGTCACTATTTAGCATGGCAGATCTGCACTCATTTACCATGCTATCATTTACCCCTGAAGCAAACTTACTTATCTTGGCTCTGCTGTCTGCAACCACATGAGGGGGATATCTAGCTTATTGAGTAAACTTAAGAGAATACTCATTCACCTTCATATTTCCCCACCTGAGGTTGATGAAATCTAGCACCTTAGCCTCTTTAAGATCTTAGGGAAAGAATCTATCTAAGAATGCAGTGACAAACTCCTCCCACTCTATAGAACATGTATCATATGACCTCTCTGATTTCCACTGTTTGAACCAGCTATGAGCCACATCCTGTAACTAATATGCAGCTAGCTCAGCACTCTGAACAGTAGTCACCCCCATGATGTCTTTCACCTTCTGAACCTTATCTATGAATTCCTGAGGGTCCTCATTTACCTTAGACCCGAGAAAGGACAGAGGATTCATTTAGGTAAAGTCCCGAATCCTAGATGGGCTGAGTTGTCCACTGGGTTGGCTGAAATGAATACTGACTAGTCATTTTGATCAGCAACTGATTGAGTAAGAGTAGTGAATACAACCCTCAACTCCTCATAAGAAACATGATCGCCCAAAGGATCTTCGGGCTGAGGGGCTGACTGATTTCTGTTTCTTCCTTTAAGAGGCATGTTCTATAGAAGAAAGGGGGAAATAGATTAGACTGAGAGTTTCACTTGAGATTATTCTCACTAGCATGACATGGATACTAAAAGAATGGAAACTATTCCTAAAACATCTTATAGCCTCTTGCACATAAATGTGGTGCGCAACACACCCATGTATAAGACTCTACTAGATACGACTTTCAGACTTCCTATGACTTTATTGAACCTTAGGCTCTGATACCAAGTTTATAACGCACCAAATCTAGTACTTGGAATGCAACACAGTGCTCATGACCCTAAAGGACGACAAGCTAACCCATGACTGATATCTGTACCTATATATTGTATAAAATACTTTATAATGTAGAAACATGAACTGAAAGGCCATAAGGTTCAATACTTAACATGATCTGAATGATATAACATCTGTGTAGGGTAATAAAATACCCAAAATAAAACTGAACATACTGAAGTCTGAAACATGATAGTCTAGAAATCCTCTAACTGACTAAACTGTCTGAGTAAGGAGTTGATGGGACATATCTTCGACTAACTCCAACTAATAAACTAATTAATGAGATAATAGAGAAATATCATATTCGATAAAGATGAGGACTCACTTCTAACTCTGTCTGTAGATATTTGGAATCTACTATTTCTCTGGAGCTCTTGTCTCTGAACCTATGGTATAAGACACCATAGCACAAATACATCAGTACTTTGAATGTACTGGTATTCATGTGAGGTAGGTTGAATGCATGGGGTTCATATGCATGAACAATAATAATAACTGACTAACTATCATGAGCATGAGAATACATGCATAAGACAAAACAACTGACTCTAATACTGTGATAACATGATTACTGAATCTAAATATAACTGATTACATGAGTGACTGTATCTGATAGTCTTGAATCTGATGGAACTATCTGAGTTGTTTACTATATCTGAGTTTTTTGTATCTAACAGTTCTAAAATCTGAAGAACTATCTGAGTTCTATTACTGAGACTGATTGACTGTGTCTAACAGTCCTGATTTTGTAACATGAAACTGTGGGAAGTAGTTATCTAACCGTCATGCCCCTGATACGCCATTATAGATGAGTTGGGGTCCAATTTATAACCCCAATAGGAAGGGTGTCAATACTACGCCACCAATAAGGACAAGCTATGGGTGAACCTCAACTGATAGTGTCCAATTTACGAGAACGGTGCGTACCTTATCCGAAAGTGCTTATCCACTTCATCAACCCTATGGAGGAATAGATATAGGCTTAGTATCTTGCAGAAGATCAATGCCAAAGTCTGTTTCCCTTCCGAAAGGAATTCCTGGAATATCTTTGGGAAAGACATTTGAGTATTCACCTACAACTGGAACTGATTCAACACTAGGAGTTTCGAAACAAGTGTTCTTAAATCGAACAAGCTGATAGGCACATCCTTTAGATATCAAATTCCTTACCCGAAGGTAGGAAAAAAGACGACCTCTGAAAGAGGATACATTACCCTTCTACTCTAGGACGGGTTCATTCAGAAACTGAAATTAGACTATTCTATTTCTGCAGTCAACTGTGGCATAGCAGGAATGAATCCAATCCAGGCCGAGAATGACATAAAATTAGTCATATCTAATTTGACTAAGTCTGCTGAAGTGACTTTATGAAAGATCATAACCGGGAAGTTCCTATATACCCACTGGGCTATGATGGTTTTACCCACGGGGGTGGATACTGAAAAGGGCTCTTCTAGGATTTCGAGACTGATTCTGAAATTTCCTGCTATATAGGGAGTAACAAAAGACAAAGAATCTCTTGGGTCTAGAAAAAGCGTAAAAATGCACCTAAAAGATCTTTAACATGCCAATAACTATATCAGGATAATTTTCCTAATCCTGTCTGGACTGAAGAGCATAGAGACGATTTGGGCGTTGACTACTAGTAGCACTGGTGGTGGCACCCTACTCATTCAGGCGATCAGAGCGAGATGAGGAGAGAAGATGACTCTGATAACCAGAATGAGGGAAATCTCTAACTCTGTGGACTGGCTTGCTACAACCAAAACAGACATTGCTACCAGCTCTGCAATCACCCTTATGGTTCTTACCACAGGTCTGACAAAGGGGATTAGTTTGGGCATTGCTAACACTGCCCTGAGACTTAGAGCCTGACGCTCTATCTCTGTTACCCTCCCTGAACTTAGGAACTGGAGAACTGGCTGAAGAAGGGGCTGGAACTGATGACTTAGGCCAAAACTGGGAATGGTTTTCTCCTTCTGATTTAGGCTAAGCGAAGTTGAAACTACCTGTCTTCGTTCTCTTATTCTACTTCTCCCTCTGCGTAATTTTCTATTCCTCTATCTATTGAGCATAAGGCATAAGCCTAGCTAAAGTTATGTCACTGTTCATCATGGCAGATCTGCACTCACTTACCATGCTATCATTTATCCCTAAAGCAAACTTAATCATCTTGGCTCTGCTATCTGCAACCACATGAGGGACATATCTGGATAATTGAGTAAACTTAAGAGAATACTCTTTCACCTTCATATTTTCCTGCCTGAGGTTGATGAATTCTAGTAACATAGCCTCTCTAATCTATTGAGGAAAAAATCTGTCTAAGAATGCAGTAACAAACTCCTTCCACTCTATAGGACCTGCATCATCTGACCTTTCTGACTTCCACTATTTGAACCAAGTATGAGCCACATCCTACAAATGATATGTAACTAGCTCATCACTCTCAATATTTGTAACCCCCATGATGTCTGTCACCTTCTGAACCTGATCAATAAATTTCTTAGGGTCCTTATCTACCTTAGACCCGAGGAATGATGTAGGACTCATTCGGGTGAAGTCCCGACTCCTAGCTGCAACTGAGTTGGCCACTGGGTTGGTCGGAATGACTGCTGGCCATTCATTTTAAGCGGCAACTAATTGAGCAAGAGTAGTGAATGCAACCCTGAACTCCGCATGAGAAACATGATTGCCCAATGGTTCTTCGAGCTGAGTTACTGACTGATTTCCATTTCTTCTTTTAGGAGGAATATTCTATAGAAGAAAGGGGGAAACCGATTAGCCTAAGAGATTGACTTGAGATTATGCTCACTGGCATGATATGAATACCTAAAGAAGGGAAACTATTCCTAAAACATCTTATAGCCTCTTGCAAATAAATGTGGCGCGCAACACACCCATGTACAAGACTTTTCTAGATGTGGCTATCAGACTTCCTAGGACATTATTTAACATTAGGATCTGATACCAAGTTTGTAACACCCCAAATTTGGTGCTCGGAATGCTACACGGTGCTCATGACCCCGAAGGACCACAAGCTAACCCATGACTGATATCTTACCTGTATACTATATAAAATATTTTATAATGCGGAAACATGAACTGAAAGGCCATAAGGTTCAATACTAAACATGATTTGAATGATATAACATCAGTGTGGGGTAATAAAATACCCAAAATAAAACTGAAAATACTGAAGTCTAAAACATGATAGTCTAGAAAACATCTAACTGACTGAACTGTCTGAGTAAGGAGTTGATGGACATGTCCCTAAATAACTCCCACTAATAAATTGATTAATAAGATAATAGGGAAATATCATATCCTCAAAAGATGAGGACTCACTTCTAACTTTGTCCATGGATATCTGGAATCTACTGTTGCTCTGGACCCGTGTCGCTGAACCTATGGTATAAGACACCATAGCGCACATGCGTCAGTACTTTGAATGTACTAGTATGAATGTAAGGTAGGCTGAATGCATGGGGTTAATATGCATGAACAATAATAATAACTGACTAACTATCATGAGCGTGAGAATACATGCATGAGACATAACAACTGACACTAATACTATGATAACATAATTACTGAATCTGAATATAACTGATAACATGAGTGATTGTATCTGACAGTCCTAAATCTGATGGAACTATCTGAGTTTCGTACTGTATGTGATAGTCCTAAAATATGAAGAAATATCTGAGTTCTATTACTAAGATTGATTGACTGTGTCTGATAGTCCTGATTCTGTAACATGAAACTGTGGGAAGTAGTTATCTAACCGATATACCCCTGATACGCCATTATAGCTGAGTTGGGGTCAAATTTGTAACCTAAATTGGAAGGGTGTCAATCCCGCACCACCGGTAAGGGCAAGCTTTGGGCGACCCTCATCTGATAGTGTCCCCTATATGAGAATGGTGGGGCCCTTATCTGACAGTGTTTATCCACCTCATCAACCCTCATCGGACAGTGTTGATGTCTCAATCTATGCTAGATACATAGTTCTGGAATGCAAGGATGACTTCTAAGGATCACAACCTCATCTGATAGTGTGTGACCCATCTGAATAAACACTGAACATGATTTAACTGAACTAGATATGGGCTAAATTATTGAATTCCGTTGACTGATGGAATACTACTTATATCTGACAACTGACTGAGTTCATGAGATCATGGAGATTTCCTGAGTCATAAGACTGGCTGAAGTCTAAGGATTTGTGGCTTGATTGAGAGTATCGTAAAAACATGACATGGATCTAGGCACACAACTAATGTTTCGGGTATGAGTACCCCCAGGACTTGATAGAAGGAAACTGACCAATCATAACTTAATTGAACATATAATTAACATCATAATCCATGATACATTTATAGAAGCATTTCAACATAACATGTGATAGGCATAACTTGTACATACATAGGGATTTCATGGTATCATGCTAGTTAGGCACTTTTCCTTCATCTAGGCATTTAATGAAACATATTGTAGGCATGGTACATGTAAACATCATTGTACAATATTTAAATATCATGGTTCAATTCTAATTTGATCATTCAAGGGTTTAATCATAGATTTGCATGAATCTTTATCTATAATAATTTAACCCATATAGAATTTATCACCCAACATAGAGTAGAATTCAGTTTCTCATTATCCACATGAACAAGAGCAGCCCAATCATGAAATTAATAAGAAAATTCATAAACTTGAATTTAGAAAAGGGATTCTTGTGCTTCATGGATGAAATAAGTCCATGAATGAACACTATGCATACCTTAGTTCGTGATTTCATGAAGATTGATGGTGAAACTTTCTTGTTATTGGATCTTCTATGAAAACCTTTGCTTGTTCTTGAGAGATTTTTGAGAGAAGAGAGTGAATTTTGGGTGAAAAGTGGCTGAATCACGTGTTAAAGGGCTTAATTAGGGGTGGGAAGTTGACCCTTTTAATCCTGGATGCGTCATTTAATTTTAGTAAGATTTTCCCGAACTGAACCCCTGGCGCGACGTGTCGCTATCGCGCTGTGCCACTGTAATTTGACAACTGATAAATTAAGGGATGGCGCGATGCGGAGCCATCGCATTGCCCCCTTCTTTTGTGACCTGGAACTTTGGCACAACGCGGATGGTATCACGATAAGACACTGCAAAAGGATAATTCTAAATTTAGGCCCTGGCGCGATGCTCCATATTCGTGGACCCCTACTGAAATTTGCCAAATACCATTACCTCTTGTGGCGCGGCATGCTACTAACTAATATGGCACTGTTTTACGATGGGAAATTAAAATAGTCATAACTTCTGACTCGGTTATTGGATTTGGGCGAATCTTATATCGATGGAATGCTTATTGAATTACCCGCATGACAAAAATTGAAAATATTGAATTTTGATCATGGAATAACCATCATTCAATTTAAAATCTAAGTCTAGACATTCTTGAGATGAAATTAGCTATAAAAAGTATGGGGTATTACATAAGTAGACTCACCAATAGGCTAGAATAAACTAAAAACTAAAATATATTAAAGCATAAGTGACAACCATGCTCTGATAAGATGGTGAATCTCTACACTTAGTTTCTGTAAAACTTTACTTTATTGATAATGTATAACTGAAGATGGGATATGATAAAACATGGATAATGTATAAATACTGGGTCTAAAACTATGTGATGAAGACTAACATAGATTGAGGATCTAAATGTACAATCACACCGAGCTCGAATGCATAAACATACTAACTTATATGATTAACTGAATGACTGATAGCTGAATACTGGGCATGTAAGACTGAATTGTACTTAGTCTGGATAACTGGACTAAAACTGTAGATTATTATGCACATGAGGAAGGGACTAACTGAGTAACATGATCTAACTAAGCATGAATTCATGAAAAATATATTTTCTAAGAATGAAAGACCAAGTGTATAACATGATTCTAAAATAATCAGTAAACTGAGGTACTAAAATACTGATAACTAAATAGCTGATAACTGTATGCTATGGTCAAGCAAACCTGAAATTGAACTAAGTTATTGATCTGATTACTAGACTGAGACTGTGACTGAGACTATAACTAAGAAGGTAATTGATACTATGACTAAGATTATAACTAAGACTGTAACTAACACTGTAATTGATACTGTAATTGACACTAAATACTGAGTCTCAAAAAATGAGTAAATGATAGTTGCGATCACTGATAACTGAGTTACTGATAACTGGGTGACTATTTTTTACAGTCCTGATTCTATAGAACTAAATTGAGTTCTATACTGAGTTGGGTAACGGTTTCTGACAGTCCTGATTTTATGGAACTGAACTGAGTTCCATACAGAGTCTGAATCTAAAACTATAACTGTGGGCTAATCGGGGTCTAACCTATAACCCCAGTTACAAGGGTGTTAGTACCGTTCCACGGGTACTAACATTGGCTGTGTGGATCCACTAAAGTGTTGTCCTAAAGGACTAAAGGTCACCCTCTACAGACAGGTTCCCTAACAAGAATGGTATTACCCTCAACTAGTAGGTAAACACCTTATCAACCCTCAACTGGCAGGTTGTTATCTCAACCTATGCTGGCTACGTACTTCTGGAATGCAGGGATTGCTACTAAGAATCACACCATCAACTGGTAGGTGAGACCCCATCCCTGGGTTTTCTCGGTGTTGAATCCTACTCCCAACTGAATGACACTGGAATACTAACTGGTGTATGCACTGATAACTGATAAGCCCAAGTCATGGTATTATGAAAATAATAGTGCTTATAGATTCTAAGGTAATTATTGGTGATTAAACTAATACTGGACTTAAACTGGACTGCACTAGGCTTGACTGAACCCACACTGATTCTGTTGACTGACCGAACTTGACATAGTTCACTTAGTTTGATTCACTGACTGAGTTCACTAAGTTTTATTAAGTGACTGAGTTCACTGAGTTCTATTAACTGACTAAGTTCATTGAGTTTTATTAACTGGTTGAGTACTGCTATTCTTAAACTTTTACTGGGACTATTCTATATCTACTGCAACTACTGAAACAACAAGATTTTAGGTAATAAATACCCCCAGGACTCAATAGTATAAATGATAAAACCTAACAATTCTTGAAAGCATAGTCATAGTCAATCGTTCACAATTCATTCACTGAGACATTTTAGCAAACACTTGGAGGTTATGGACTTGTACATAAATAAGAACACATGGTAATATGTCATGATTACCCTATTCAATTCACATGGGCATTCTATCAAGCACGTGGATGTTAATACTTTAACATGGGGCAATTCGCCAAACACATGGGGATCATAAACTTGGACATGGGAATATCTTAAACATGGGAGCATAGCATGATTACATAACTAAAATCATAAAGTAGAGAATTCACATGTAATTTGCTGGAAATAGGGCATGTGCGTTTCATCAAAACATGTAAAGTTCATAACTTGAATGTAAGAATGTCTTAAATATGAGAAAACAATAGAGTTATATGAAAAAACTCATAACTTAGGGATTCATCTTGAAATTGACTTAACATGATATGTGATTTCATCAAACATATGGAAGGCGTGAATTATAAAATATGGGAATATTGCTAAACATCATGAATTTAAGATCCATCATGGAATTTACTTGAATAAAGCAAGGAAAATTCAAATTCATCGCATGAGGAATTTAAAATCTTGCATGGAATCATACATGGGCTGAATTAAATTAAGAACACCATGAAAACATGAAATTCAATCTTTCTTGAATATAAAAAATACCATAGTAATGAAAAATTCATTCTTTAATTAAGTAAAAAGGGTTTTTGGGCTCCATGGGTGAAAGAGGACCTGTGGATGAACTCCCACATACCTTAATTCAATGGATTATTAAAGAAATCATGAATTTGAAGCTTGAATCCTTGTGTTCTTGAGAGTAAAAGCTTGAATATTGTTCATGGTAAAGTATGAAGGTTTATTTAGAGCAAATCTTGAAAAAGATGGGCAAATAATTCCCTATTGGATGCTTTAAATCGTCCCTTGGACGTTTGGCGGTTGAGGGGAAAGGACAAAAGTGCCCCTTGACCCTTAAGAAGTTTAAAACAGCTGGGGAATGGACATGGCGCCGCCCCATTTATCCCAGGTTGGTATATCCCGTGGTTCCTCACCTATCCCGGTGCAATAACCCGGGCGGTCCGAGCATATCGCCTCGGCTTACTGTCTCTCACGAAAATGGCTGTAACATTTTTCTCGGGTATTGGATTTTGGTGAAATTGGTATCTTTTGAAAGATAATTAAATTATTTACAATTTGATGGGTCTTGATATAAAAAATTCCACGTGTAAAAAAATATTTACATGTTTAAAGTAAACCTTTGTAGAATCGAATATCAAATTTTGGATGAATCAAATGATCTTAGCTCAACTTGGCTCTAAGTGATTCCTATGAACATTCTTAACCTCAAGAGCACTTCACACACTAGGATAAAGATCATGAAACTTATATGCACAAGGTAATCACTTGGATTATAGCTTATACACATAAGAACGATGGTTAATAGATTAGCCAAAAAATATAAAGTATTACAGTCTAACTACACATAAACTTCAAGGTGAAAGGCACGAAGCAACCAATAACAACATCTGGTGAATCCTCCTTATCCTAATGGGATGGTAAAGAATAAAATCAATTCTGGTGTTGACTGTCACCGGTACGAGATAATGCGCCCTGAGGAGGGATTGGGCGACCTAGAGGAGTTGGTGTACTAGTAGCCTTAGTCTAGGTAAGAACATCTCTGTTCCCCTGTATAGCATGCGGACACTCTCTAATTCCATGAACTAACTTGCAGCAACCATAAGAACCCTTCTGTCCTAACATACACTAACCAGGATGATTCTTACCATACTTAGCATATGAAGGATAACTGGGTCTTCCACTCTTACCATTCTGAGATCTGGACATAGAAGACTTACTATAATGTAATTGTATAGCTCTCGGAGTAGGATCACTAGCTTAAGATGGTACTGGCATAGATGAACGATTTTGAAACCGCGAATGATTTCCCCCTTGAGATCTAGCCTGGCCATACTCAAATTGCCGTGTTCTAGCCTTTTTATTAATTCTATCTCTTCCTTTCAACTTCTTTGCCTTAATCTACTGGGCATGAATCATCAATCTTCCAAGATCCATTTCTCCAATAAGTATGGCAGTCCTACACTCCTTGACAACCAAGCTAGGCACTCTAGTAACAAAAATACTCATACTTGACCTAGAATCAACCATTATATTAGGGGCATACTTAGTCAACTGATTGAACTTAAGGTAGTACTCCTTCACTGTCATCGAGCCCTACCTCATGTTCACAAACTCCTCTTCCTTAGCTTCTCTCATTTCATATGGAAAGAACCTAACTAGAAAAATATCATGGAATACCTACCAAATCATGGGAGTTGCATTCTCACCTCGACCATTCCTCCACATAACTACCCAATCATAAGACATATTCTTCAATCTATAGGATGCCAACTCTATACTCTCCTTCTCAGAAACATGCATAATTTGGGTGATCTTATTCACTTTATCTAAATAAAGTTATGGGTCCTCACCTTCTTTTAACCAAAGAACTCTGGCGGATTCAATATCATAAAGTCTCTGATTCTAGCTGGCTAAATCACCATTCTGCTGAAGTGGGATAGCAACCTGATGGTTTCCATGAACATTGGTAGTCACTTTCTGGGCCAAAGACTGAAAAGAAGATTAAAACTTATCTTGGGATACGTTCTCATTCAGAGAATTGATGGGCTGGTGTGGCAGGTTATCATTTCTGCGGGCGTTAGCTCGATGAGAAGGCATATTCAACTGTCACGTAAAATCATGAATTAAAATCATATAGAGATACTATAATCAAAATAGATCATCAAAGAAAGAGATAATTTCCTAAGAATGTCTCGTAGCCTCTTGCTCATAAATATAGCGCGCTTTACACCCATAAACAAGACTCTATGTAACGCAGCTTGTCTGACTCCCAAGGACTCTTATAAACCTTAGGCTTTGATACCAAGTTCGTAATGCCTCAAAACTTGGTCCCGAGATTTCACACGATGCTCAAGACTATGAGTAGCCTTAAGCTAACCCTGTTTGCCTGTTACTAAGCTTAAAACTCATAATAATGGGAAATATAGACATAGAAGTCATGCTAAATATGGAAATTTGTCTGAAATAACTGAAAATAATATGAATAAAAATTCTGAAAACCAAATACTGTAAGTCTTAATCAAATCTGGTAGTTTGACAAACCTCTACTACTAATAACTAGAGAGTCAATTGGACAAACCCCCAGCTAACTCAAACTGTTTGAAAAGAACACTGAATCATCTAAACTGATAAGCTAAAAATAAATTGAATGACTAAGTCCCGAAACTATGAGGACTCACCAACTATAGGGATATAGATGGAAGGTGCTCGAAATCACTTTCATTGCTGAAACTTAGCACCTGAACCTACATTATGAGACAATATAGCATATAGATGTATATGTGGATCAGTAATTTGAGTATGTACTTAGTATATGGGGGTGAAATGCAAACATAAAAACATTATATCAATCATCATCATCAGTTGTAAAAAAATGCATGCCAAATGTAAAAGACTCACATAAGCTTGAATATCTGAGAAACAAAAATCTGTAATCATGAGTAGTAAAGCATATTGAATAATTCTAGTGAGTCAAAACATTTAGTTCTAAAAGTTGTGCTATTGATCTGTCTGTAAATCATGCTGTCTAAGTGTAGAAATGACTCACTTTTATATCTGAAATCTGAAGTTTGTAACTAATATCTTTCTGTAAAGCATAATCTGAGTAAAGCTGTGAGCCTTTACACTTCGCTTTCTAAAAACTTTTCTTTACTAGCAAGGACTTCTTTTAAAACTATTACTTTATCTGAAGGGAAATACTCAAAAGTTGTTTATTAACTTTTTCTAGCAGGGAGGTTCTTCTAATCAACATAAATCATGTGAGCTAACATGGAGTCCAGCGTCTCGTTCCCCTATGGGGAAAACCTCACGATGGGGAGAGGTGTCATACTCTTATCAATTAGTATAACCTAATCTAAGTGATCATATCTATAACTACCATCCACATAAAAGTTGGAATAATATGATAATCTGTACCTACATTGGCTACGTAGTTCTGTGGAAGATAGGTTATGCTAATCCCACACTTTCCGCTCGGTACTAAATACTACTCCCTTTAATCTTCGCTTATTCTGTTGGAAATCCATATTCAAAAACTAGCATAAGGGTTTATTATAAAACTAGTTATGCATTTATCTATAAGTAAACCTAATCTGAATTTTGTAATCTAAGATAAATCTGTAAAGTGGATTCTAAATAATATTTGAGGATTAAAAAATCAAAACTTTGTTGAAAATCTTTAAATAATTTGATCATAGGATGCTTAAAGCATCATCTTTCCTGAAATATCAACATATAAACTTAGGCTTGATAACCCATGCATCAGGTTCATGTCAAAACATCATAATAACCATGCTTGATAATGAAAACAATGATAATTCATCTCAAAATCTGGAATTTACTGCAATAGGCATGAAAATATTAAAATAGACATGCAATTCATCTTCAAAATCTCTCACTAACTCATAATCTTGCAAATAACAATAATGATTATGAACCCTAATTTAAATCTCATGTATAATCATTCAAAATCATATAAATTTGATATAAAAACTTGGTTTTGGGCACAAGGATGAAAGAAGATCCTTGTTCAAATGCCCCACATATCTTGGTAGGTAATTAGATGAAGAATCTTGAATTATTGATTCCTATTTGAGTTCTTGAAGATGAGTTCTTGATTATCTTGTCTTAGGAATCCTCAATTTGGAGCTTTCTTAGAGAAGCAATGGAGGAATTTGATTTCTTGGAGAAGAAGCTTTGGAGATCTAGGGTGTTTCTTTGAGAGAGAATGAATGAAAATAAGCATAAAGTGCTTTGAATATGCTAAATTCCTTGTTTATGATGAATTGGTGCCTTGAGAATTGACCAAAGTGCCCCTTTTTAAACTTTAATCAGAACTGGAAAAGGGAACAAAAATCTTGATTTAATAGACCACCGCGACGCACCACTATCACGGTGGCTTACTAGATATAGGACAATTGGGAACTAGACGTTCTCCGCGATGCGGAGCTATGGCGGTGCACCTTAGGAATGCCATTTAGGCCATCAACACGACATGGTACAATCGTGTTGGCCTACTAGAAATTGAAAACTAGGAAATTAGGCTTCTCAGTGATGTGCGGTAATTGTGTAGGTCCACTGGATTTTGACAATTAGGAATTTACGCTTCACCGTGACGCGGTGTTTTCTTGAATGGTACACTGTCAACACTAAAAATGCCATTCCTTCTCAACCGAGTATCAAATTTAGGTGAAATTGGTATCGATGGAAAGCTTATTCAATTTCCCATAAAATGGAGAGTCTAAATCTGGAAAATTCTACATGTAATAAATGTTATTCATTTTTGAAGCTAGTCTTTAACATTCTAGAAGCAAAATTAAGCTAGGAAAAAGTACGGGGTATTACAATATCTTTCCCTTGGGAATATTCATCCTCGAATGTGGCTATTTAAGCTAAAAATATTGAGGAATTTGAGGCTATAAGCTATCATGCACAACTAAAATAAATTGTATGACTGAATTACAAATGTAAAATGTTATTGAATTGATCTGCGAGTGCATTAGTTTTCATAAAAATAGCTATATGGCTGAATCTGAGACTAGAAAAAAATTGACTGAAGGAAGACTATTACCTTCAGCTGAATCAGAGTTCATGGAGAAGAGATGAGGATACTTGGTATGTATGTCTGCTTCTTCTTTCCAAGTATCACCCTCAACGGACTGATTTCACCATAGAACATTGACCTTGGAAACTTCTTTATTCTTTAGTCTACGGATATGATGATCAAAAATATCTACTGGAACTACTTCATATGAGAGGCTATTGTGAATATCTATAATTTCTAGAGGAATGACAATAACTTAATTGTCCATCAACTTCTTCAACAAGGACATGTGTGATACGATTCAAATGGTCGTCTTAGCTTTCAATGATATCATTCGAAGTCAGTACGTGGGGCATCAATCTTTGGTCACATTAAGGAAATGAGATCCTACAAGGAGGGGCCGATTTGAGTACACCAAAGGGCAATCCCACCTGTGAAAGATTTCTTGGAGCATTGAAGATTTAGGACTCACAGATTTGGGCCTTCATTAAGGACATTTTGGTTACTTAGCCTTGTCCAAGTAACACTCCATGACCACCCCTTTTCATTAACGGTATTGTGGTTATTTTTTTATGTAATAAGTTATACTATAAATAGGTTCTATTAGTTCATTTGCTAGTTAGTTTATGAAAGATAAAAAATTGAAAAACTTGAAATCCTCTCTCTTGAGAGTAGACCACCTTAGTATAGTCTTAGTTAGGACTCGGAAAAGTCATCCTTAGTATAGGGCTTGGAAATGACAATATTGTTCTTTGCTTGGAAATAGTGGATCTTGAGGTGAGTCGATTACCTTGGAGGTCACCATAAGAGTGTGGTTTTGATTATTATATTCATTAGGGGTTAATTTTGAAATATACTTGGTTCTTAATCTTGTAATAATCTTGGTCTCACTATCTATCCTTTTATTATTTTGCAAATCCGTGTGTTTTTGTGTTTGTCATCTTGTATCCCTTTGTGTTGCTTGTTCTTCTCACGTTTAGTGGACTGTTTTGGCATCTTGGTGGACTGATTTGTATCATTTGGTATCATATCATGGATTGATCTTGTTACCACAATATTAATCTTGGGCTCGTAAACTTGAAAGTAAAAAAAAAGTGTTAGAAAACTGAAAAATCAAAAACAGGCAAATTTGTCCATTTTTTGTGTTCTTGGTCGAAATTGTGTTCTTGTTGTTGTTTTTATTTTGGACTAGATTTGTGTCTAAATCTAGGTGTGTTTTGATTTTCTTAGTTGTTTCTAAGTTTTAGTTTTGTCTTCACTAACACCCTTGAGTCTAGATCCAAGTTGAGCTTGAACATTGTTGTTGGTATTGTTGTTACGGTTTCAAGAACTTGAACATTGTTGGTGCTGTTGTGTGGACCAAACTTGAAGGTGGTTTGATCTCGTGTTGTTGGTATTTTGTTGTACTTTTTAATTTTGAAAAAGTTTTTGTTGATTGTTGGAGGTTCAATGTGAGGCTAGATTTTCAAACTTCTATTGAAAGTTCTTGTTGTTCTAGACTATCTTCATGTCTAGTTACAAAAAAGCTCTTCAATAGTGTTGTTTGATCCAAAATCCAAGTGGAAAGAAGTGAGGCCTTTGTTAGTCTTTAAAACAAATCCCAAAGACCTACCAAAAGGGAAGGGGGACAAAAAGATCTACAAAAGGCTTGGTACTAAAAGAGGGAAAAACACTTTTCTAGGTGTCCAAAAGAGGAAAGGGCCACCAACCCTTCAAAAAGGTTTCTTGGCCAAAAGGTGTAAGATAAGTCAAAACATTTTGAATCTGAAAAAGGGCTCCAATCTTGATATTTTTCTCCCGCAAGGCCGAAATACACTTCTTTAAGAATTGAAAATTGAACCAAAATTTCAAAGTTGGAAAAAAAGAACCTTTCAAATACTGCAACAAATCCTAGACCACCACATCACCAATTTTTGTACAATACCAAAACTTAGGGCTCAAAATCTTGGATTCTTACTTTCTTATTGTTGATTCTTAGTTTTATTTTTTTTATTCTTATACTAATTGGTAACTAGCAAATACCTACTAAGTTGAAAATTAGTTTTTGAATACGTTTCTTTCGAGTTTTCGTTATTTGTGTGCTTTTCTCATTTGTAACTCGTAGTAACTTCTTTATTTCAAGTTCATAAGTGAATTTTATTTTGTGTCTTGAGTCAATCAAAATAAGAATCCATTTTGTCCGCCAAGTAGGATTGACATCTTATTGACTACCGGAGTATAAGCGTCTTTCAATATTCGCCGCTCCAATTGTGACAATCACAAAGGTGAGTGTATCGAGTGTTGGTAAGGATCTTTTTGTTTTCTTTTGTTTTTTGTTGTCTTTTTTTTTTTGCTTTGTTAGGTACCATGGCTGCACATAATTTCAATGCAACATGTGATCGCATCCATGATGATCTTGAAGATATGCAACAACACATTAAAAATATATGCCAATTGTTACCCAAACTCTTCCCTTAAAATCCAATTTTCCAAACAACTTGCGATAAGAGCTTTCTGAAGGAAGTTGATGCCCAATCTTGTGATGGAATTTCACACCGAGGGAAAGACGAACATAATCATGAATGTCAAGGTAAAATAGCTAACCCTTACACTTTTGTGCATGTGAATGATAATTGTGTGGCTAGTAGTCCATTGAGTGTGAGTTATAGCTTGCCTATATGTAAGTCTATTGCTTCTTTTCCACTTGATGATGATGTATTTGTTGTGATTGTGTATACACTAGTTGATCCTATTGATGACCAAATCGACTCTTCTTGTCAGATCGATTTGTGTCCACCTAGTGTTGAAACCATTGTGTTGAATGAAAGTACACCATCTTGTGAAATTTATGTTAATCAACTTTTGTGTGAAAATTGCCCACCACTTGACCATGTGTGTGATGTGATTAATGAATCTTAAGTGTATGATGATGTTGAAAATATTGATCAAAGGAATAGGAGTGAACCCGAGAACTAATCTTGGGATAATCTTGCACTTGAAATCTCTTTGAAACTTGATATTGATCTTTTAGAGAGTAAAGAACGTGTTTGTTCCAAATCTGCCCATGAAATAGATCATTCTCTCTTAAGGTATAATGTCTTTTTTGAAGATGATATAACCACTCCTTATGAACCTAGTGGTGAAAATGATGGTATAGCTTGCCTTAGAAGCGATAGCCGATATGCTAACCCACTATTGTGTGACAACATTCCTCCTAAAGATGGAAATCTCTTCTTTGGAGATGAGAGTACTCTTAAGGGTAAGGGATGTGTGGTTTTGAAAACTACTTCTCCTTCTAATTTGTGTGACTTTATTGTTGAGAGTACTCATGGTGATGATTATGAAACTAGTAGTGAGTACACACATGAGGGAACCTTAATAGAAGCCGACTTAAGTGATACCTTTCTCTACTTTCTATTTGCTCGGGATAATATGTATGCCATTATAGAGAGTATGGCATTTAGTTTGGGTGGAGACCATAGGAAAGGGGAGTGTTTTCTAGACCCGTGTCTATGGACACTCTTCCCGTTTGACCCTGGTGCCAAATATAGAATTGGTGATGATGGTGCACCTAACTTGTTGCTTGGTTTACATGACAAGAAAAGTATAATTTTTGGTGAATTCTATAGCCAAATCCTTTGTGCATTTTTCATTAATTATGTAATATTTAGTTCAAAGGATCCTTGGTTATATTCTAAATATGTGTAACCTTGGCATGTTGAGGTGATTTGTCGTGCTTACCCTAACCTTCATGCCATGAGGAGTTTGTATCTGTGTGTTTTTTCTTTGGTTTTGCAAGGTTTGGATTCGAGGTTGAATCCTTTTCAAGAAGGGGAAGATGATACGATTCAAATAGCCACCTTATCTTTCAATGACATCACTCAAAGTCAGTACGTGGGGCATCAAGATTTGTCGCATTAAGGAAATAGGATCCTACATGGAGGGGCCGATTTGAGTACACCAAAGAGTAATCCCACGTGTGAAAGATTGCTTGGAGCATTGAAGAGTGAGGACTCACGGTTTTGGGCCTTCATTAAGGATATTTTTGTCACTTAGCCTTGTCCAAGAAACACTCCATGACCACCCTTTTTCATTAAGGGTATTGCGGTCATTTTGTTATGTAATAAGTTAGACTATAAATAGGTTCTATTAGTTCATTTGCTAGTTAGTTTATGAAAGATGAAAAATTGAAACACTTGAAATCCTCTCTATTGAGAGTAGACCACCTTATTATAGTCTTAGTTAGGATTTGGAAAAGTCATCCTTAGTATAGGGCTTGGAAATGCCAATATTGTTCTTTAGTTAGAAACGGTGGATCTTGAGGTGAGTCAATTACCTTGGCGGTCACCGTAAGAGTATGGTTTTGATTATTACATTCATTAGGGGTTAATGTTGAAATATACTTGGTTCTTAATCTTTTAATAATCTTGGTCTCACTATCTATTCTTTTATTATTTTGCAAATTCGTGTGTTTTTGTGTTTATCATCTTGTATCCCTTTGTGTTGCATGTTCTTCTCATGTTTTGTGGACTATTTTGGCATCTTGGTGGACTAATTTTTATCAATGTTGAATACTTGATGGACTATGGATAAATCTACAGGTAGCTCAAGCTCATACGCTACCTTTCCCACGCGGCTCAAAATCCGAAAGGGGCCTACATATTGGGGACTAAGCTTGCCCTTTTTGCCAAATTTCTTCACCCTTTTTATGGGTGAAACTTTCAAATACACAATTTCATCAACCTCAAACTCAAAGTATCTTTTTCTTACATTTGCATAAGATTTCTGATGGCTCTGAGCTGGTTTCATTTCTTCTCTAATCAACTGAACTTTCTCCATTGCCCCAAACACCATGTCATGCCCAATACAAGTGGTCTCACCTACTTCAAACCAACCAATTGGCGATCTACATCTCCGCCCATAAAGAGCTTCAAATGGGGCCATCTGAATACTAACATGATAACTGTTATTATAACCAAACTCAATCAATAGCAAATGATCATCCCAAATACCTTTGAAATCAAGAACACATGCCCTTAACATGTCCTCTAGAGTCTGAATGGTCCTTTATGCCGACCATCTATTTTTGAGTGAAAATACGAACTAAGATAAACTTGAGTACCAAGACCCTTCTAAATGGCTCTCCAAAACTGAGAGGTAAACTGAGTACCCCTATCTGAGATGATAGGAAAAGGAACTCTATGCAATCTGACTAATACTCTTATATACAACTTAGCCTAATCTTTAGCTATGTAGGATGTGAGATTTGATTACTGGACTGAGACTGTGACTGAGACTATAACTAAGACGGTAATTGAGACTGTTACTAAGATTGTAACTAAAATGGTAACTTAGATTGTAAGTGAGACTGTAACTAACACTATAATTGAGACGATAATTGAGGCTGAATACTTAGTTCTTATAACTAAGTAATTAATAGATGCGATTACTGATAGCTAGGTGACTTTTTTTGACAGTCCTAATTCTGTAGAACTAAATTGAGTTCTATAATGAGTTGGGTAACTATTTCTGATAGTCTTGATTTTTTAGAAATGAACTGAGTTCCAAACTGAGTCTGAAGCTGAAACTTTAACTGTGGGTTAATCGGGGTCGAACCTATAACCCCAGTTGGAAGGGTGTTAGTACCATGCCAAGGGTATTAACACTAGCTGTGTGGATCCACTAAAGTTTTGTCCCAAAGGAATAAGGGTCACCCTCTACTGACAGGTTCCTAAATAAGAACGATATTACCCTCAACTGGAAGGTAAACACCTTATCAACCCTCAACTGGAAGGTTGATATCTCAACCTACATTGGGTACATACTTCTGGAACATAGGGATTGCTACTAAGAATCACACCCTTAACTGGCAGTGAGCCCCTATCCCTGGGATCGCTCGGTGCTGAATCCTATACCCAACTAAAAGACACTGGAATACTAACTGGTGCATGCTCTGATAACTGATAAGCTTAGGTCATGGTATTCTAAAAATAACAGTGCATACGGATTCTAAGGTAATTATTAATGATTAAACTGATACTGGGATGGAAACTTAACTGTACTAGGCTTGATTGAACCCACACTGATTCTGTTGACTATCCGAACTTAACTTAGTTCACTGAGTTCGATTATCTGACTGAGTTCACTGAGTTCTATTAACTGACTGAGTTCACTTAGTTTTATTAACTGACTGAGTTCATTGAGTTTTATTAACTGGTTGAGTACTGCTATTCTTGATATTTTACTGGGACTATTCTATATCTACTGCAACTACGTAAACAACTAGATTTCAGGTAATAAATACCCCCAAGACTCGATAGCATAAATGATAAAACCCAGCAATTCTTGAAAGAATAATCATAGTCAATCATTCATAATTCATTCACTGAGACTTTTTAGCAAACACTTGGAGGTTATGGACTTGTAAATGAATGAGAACACATGGTAATATGTCATGATTACCCTATTCAATTCACATGGTCCTTCTATCAAGAACGTGGAGGTTAATACTTTAACATGGGGCAATTCTCCAAACACATGGGGATCATGAACTTGTACATAGGAATATCTTAAACATGGGAGCATAGCATGATTACATAACTAAAATCATGAATTGGGGAATTCACATGTAGTTCGCTTGAAATAGGACATGGACGTTTCATCAGAGCATGTAAAGTTCATAACTTGAACATAAAAATGTCTTAAACATGAGGGAACAATAGAGTTACATGAAAAAATTCATAACTTGGGGATTCATCTTGAAATTGACTTAACATGATATTGGATTTTCATCAAACATGTGGAAAACATGAATTTTAAAAATGGGAATATTGCTAAACATCATGAATTTAGGATCCATCATGGAATTTACTTGAATAAAACATGGAAAATTCAAATTCATAGCATAAGGAATTTAAAATCTTGCATGGAATCATACATGGGCTATATTAAATTAAAAACACCATGAAAACATGAAATTCAATCTTTCTTGAACATACAAAATACCATAGTAATGAAAAATTCATTCTTTAATTAAATAAAAAGGGTTTTTGGGCTCCATGGGTGAAATAGGACCCATGGATGAACTCCCACATACCTTAATTCAATGGATTATTGAGAAAATCATGAATTTGAAGCTTGAATCCTTGTGTTCTTGACTGTAAAATCTTGAACCTTGTTCATGGGAAAGTATAAGGGTTTCTTGAGAGAAAATCTTGAATAAGATGGGCAAATAATGCCCTATTGGATGCTTTAAATAGTCCCTTGGACGTTTGGGTGTTGAGGGGAAAGGACCAAAGTGCCCCTTGAACCTTAATGAGTTTAAAATAGCTGGTGAATGGACATGGTGCCTCCCCCTTTAGCCTAGGGGTGTGGAGCCCGCAGTTCCCAGCCTATCCCAGTGCAATAACCTGGGCGGTGCGGGCATATCGCCTCGGCTTACTGTCTCTCACAAAAATGGTCATAATATTTTTCTCGGGTATCGTATTTTTGCGAAATTGGTATTGTTAGAAAAATAATTAAATTATCTACAATTTGGTGGGTCTTGATTTGAAAAATTCCACATGTACAAAAAGGTATACACGTTTAAAATAGACCCTTCTAGAATCGAATATCAACTTTTAGACGAATCAAATGATCTTAGCTCAACTTGGCTCTAAGTGATTCCTATGAAAAATTTTAACCTAAAGAGCACTTCACACACTAAAATAATGATCATGAAACTTATATTGACATGGGAATCACTTGTATTATAGCTTATACACGTAAGAACGACGGTTCATAGAGTAGCCCAAAAATGTGGGGAATTACAGTCTAACAACACATACACATCAAGGTGTAAGGCAAAAAGAATACCAATAACAACATCTGGTGAATCCTCCTTCTCTTGATGAGATGGTAAAGCATAAAACTGATTCTGGTGTTGACCGCCACCGGTACTGGATGATGCGCCATGAGGAGGGACTAGGTGACCTAGAGAAGCTGGTGCACTAGTTGCCTGAGTCTGGGGATGAACATCTTTGTTCCCCTTCTTAGCATGCTTACACTCTCTAATTCTATGAACTAACTTACCACAACCATAAAAACCCTTCTATCCTAACATACAATCACCAGGATGATTCTTACCACACTTAGCACATGGAGGATAATTGGGTCTTCCACTCACACCATTCTGAGATCTGTATATAGAAGACTTACAACAATGCTCCTGTCTAGCTCTGGGAGCAGGATCACTAGCTAAATATGGTGCTGGCATATATGAATGATTCTAAAACTGCGAATGATTTCCCCCTTGAGACCTAGCCTAGCCATACTCAAATTGCCCTATTCTATCCTTCTTATTACTTCTATCTCTTCCCTTCAATTTCTCTGCATCAATCTGTTGGGCATGAATTATTAATCTAGAAAGATCCATGTCTCCAATAAGCATGACAGTACTACACTCCTTGACAACCAAGCTAGGGACTCTAGTAACAAACTTACTCATACTTGCCCTAGGATCAGCAGTTGTATCAGTGGAATACTTAGATAACTGATTGAACTTAAGGCAGTACTTGTTTACTGTTAGCGAGTCCTACCTCAAGTTCACAAAATCCTCTACCTTAGATTCTTTCATTTCATGTGGAAAGAACCTATCTAGAAAAACATCATGGAATACCTACCAACTCATAGGAGTTGCATTCTCACCTCTACCATTTCTCCACATAACTACCCAATCATACGTCATATCCTTTAATCTATAGGATTCCAAATATACACTCTCTTTCTCAGAAACATGCATAATCTATGTGATCTTATTGACCTTATCTAAATAAAATTGCGAGTCCTCACCTGCATTCGACATAAAGAACTCTGGCAAATTTATTCTTATAGTCTCTAATTCTAGCTGCTATTAAATCACCATTCTGCTAAAGTGGGACTACATCTTGATGGTTTCCCTGAACATTAGTAGTCACTTCCTGGGCCAACGCCTAAAAAACAGCCCAAAACTCAGCTTGGGATACGTTCTCATTCAGAGGATCGATGGGCTGGGGTGGCTGGTTATCATTTTTGTGGGCGTTAGCTCAATGAGGAGACATATTCAACTGTCATGTAAAAGCATAAATTAAAAGAATATAGAGATACTGTAAGTACGATAGATCATGAAAGAAAGAGATAATATCCTAAGAACATCCCGTAGCCTCTTGCTCATAAATGTGGCGCGCTTTACACCCATGATCAATACTCTATGTAACGAAGCTTGTATGACTCCCTAGGACTCTTATAAACCTTAGCCTTTGATACCAAGTTTATAACGCCTCAAAACCTGGTACCGAGATGTCACACAATACTCAAGACTATGAGTAGCCTTAAGCTAACATTGTCTACCTGTTACTAAGCCTGAATCTCATAATAATGGGAAATACAAACATAAAAGTCATGCTAAATACAAAAATCTGTCTTAAATAACTGAGAATAATATGAATAAAAAATCTGAAAATCAAATACTGTAAGTTTGAATCAAATTTGGTAGTCAGACAAACCTCTACTACTAATAACTAGAGAGTCACTTGGACAAACCCCCAGCTGACTCAAACTGTCTGAAAAGAACACTGAATCATCTAAACTGATAAGCTAAAAATAAATTGAATGACTAAGTCCCCAAACTATGAGAACTTACCAACTATAGGGATGTAGATGGAGATGCTCGAAATTACTCTCGCTGCTGAAACTGAGAACTTGGACTTATATTATGAGACAATGTAGCATATAGATGTATATATGGATCAGTACTTTGAGGATGTACTGAGTATATGGGGGGTGAAATGCATAAGTAAAAACATTATATCTATCATCATCATCATTTGTAAAACAAAACATGCCAAATGTAAAAGACTCACATAAGCTTGAGTAACCGACAAAAATGAAATTTGTAATCATGTGTAGTAAAGCATATTGAATAAATCTAGTGAGTCATAGAATTTATTTCTAAAAGTTGTTCTCATTCTGTTGGATATCCATTTTTAAAAACTAGCATAAGGGTTTATTATAAAACCAATTACGTATTTATCTGATTCAATCTGTAAGTAAAGATAATCTGAATTATTTAATCTGAGATAAATCTGTAAAGTGGATTCCAAATCTTATCTGAGGATCAAAAGATAAAATTTTTATTAAAAATCTTTAAATACCTGATCATAGGATGCTTAAAGCATCATTTTTCTTGAATATCAACATATAAACTTGGGCTTGATAACCCATGCATCAGGTTCATGTCAAAATATCGCAATAATCATGCTTGATAATGAAAACAATGATAATTCATCTCAAAATTTGGAATTTACTGCAGTAGGCATGAATATATGAAAATAAACATGCAGTTCATCTTCAAAATCTCTCAAAAACTCATAATCTTGCAAATAGCAAAAATGAGTATGAACCCTAATTTAAATCTCATGTATAATCATTCAAAATCATATAAATTTGATATAAAAACTTTGTTTTGGGCATAAGGTTGAAACAAGATCCTTGTTCAAAAATACCATATATCTTGGTAGATAATTATATGAAGAATTTTTAATTATTGATTCCTATTTGAGTTCTTGAAGATGAGATCTTGATTATCTTGTCTTAGGAATCCTCAATTTGAAGCTTTCTTGGAGAAGCAATGGAGGAATTTGATTTCTTAGAGAAGAAGCTTTGGAGCTCTAGGATGTTTATTTGACAGAGAATTGATGAAAATAAGCATAAAGTGCTTTGAATATGCTAAATTCCTTGTTTATGACGAACTGGGGCCTTAGGAATTAACCAAAGTGCCCCTTTTTAAACTTTAATCAAAACTGGAAAAGGGAACAAAAATCCCGATTTAACATGCCATCGCGATGTGCCACTATCGCGGTGGCTCACAGAAAATAGGACAATTGAGAACTGGAAGTTCTCCGGAATGTGGAGCTATCGCGGCACACCTTTGGAATGCGATTTAGGCCATCAAGAAAATGTGGTACAATTGCGTTGGCCTACTAGAAATTGACAACTGGAAAATTAGGCTTCTCCGTAATGCGGGGCAATCACGGAGGTCCACTGGATTTTGACAGTTGGGAATTTACCCTTCACCGCGACACGGTGGTTGCTAGAATGGCACACTGCCAACACTAAAAATGCCATTACTTCTCAACCGAGTATCGGATTTAGGCAAAATTGGTATCGATGGAAAGCTTATTCAATTTCCCACATAATGGTGAGTCTAAATCTGGAAAATTCTACGTGTAATAAAAGTTATTCATTTTTTAAGCTAGTCTTTGACATTCTAGAAGCAAAATTAAGCTAGGAAAAAGTATGGGGTATTACAATATCTCCCCCTTGGGAACATTCATCCTTGAATGTGGCTAGTTAAGCTGAAAATACTGAGGAATTTGAGGCTATAAGAAATCATGCACAATTGAAACAAATTGTATGACTGAATCTCAAATGTAATGTGCTACTGAACTGATCTGCGAGTACATGAGTTTACATTAAAATAGCTATATGGCTGAATCTGAGACTGGAAAAGAACTGAATGAAGGAGGACTATTACCTTCGGCTGAATCTGAGTTTCTGGAGAAGAGATGAGGATACTTGGTATGCATGTCTTCTAATGCTTCATAAGTATCACCCTCAACAGACGGATTTCGCAACAGAACTTTGACCTAGGGAACTTCTTTGTTCCATAGTTTACGGATTTGATGATCAAGAATATCTACTAGAACTTCTTCATATGACAGGCTATTTTGAATATCTATACTTTCTAGAGGAACTACAACAGCTGAATCATCCATGAACTTCATCAACAAGGACACGTGGAATACTGGATGGACTAAGAATAAATCTGCGGGTAGCTTAAGCTCATAAGCTACCTTTCCTATGCGAATCAAAATCTGAAAGGGGCCTACATATCGGGGACTAAGCTTCCCCTTTTTGCCAAATCTCTTCACCCCTTTCATGGGTGAAACTTTCAAATACACAAGGTCATCAACCTTGAACTCAAGGACTCTTCTTCTTATGTTTGCATAAGATTTTTGATGAATCTGAGCTACTTTCAATCTTACTCTAATCAACCGAACTTTCTCCATGGCCTCAAACACCATGTCTTGCCCAATAAAAGAAGCCTCACCCACTTCAATCCAGCTAATTGACGATCTATATCTTCTCCCATAAAGAGCTTCAAACGGGGCCATCTAAATACTAACATGATAACTGTTATTATAAGAGAACTCAATCAATGGAAAATGGTCATCCCAAATACCTTTGAAATCAAGAACACATGCCCTCAACATGTCCTCTAGAGTCTGAATAGTCCTTTCTACCGACCATCTGTCTGTGAGTGAAAAGATGAACTAAGATGAACTTGGGTACCAATACCCTTCTGAAAGGCTCTCCAAAACTGAGAGGTAAACTAAGTACCCTTATCTGAGATGATAGAAAAAGGAACTCTATGCAGTCTGACCAACTCTTTGATATACAACTTAGCCTAATCTTTATCTCTATAGGACGTGTGAACTGGCAAGAAATGTGTTGACTTATTCAATCTGTCTACTATTACTCAAATCAAATCATGCTTATGGAGCGAATGCGGTAATCCAGTCACAAAGTCCATATTCACTCCTTCCCACTTCCAAGTGGGAATACTAAACTCCTGCAAAGAGCCACCAGGTATTTGGTGCTCTACTTTAACCTGTTGAAAAGTTGCACACTTTGCTACAAACTCTGCTATATCTTTCTTCATATTACTCCATCAATAGATTTCCCATAAGTTGCGGTATATCTTGGTGGATCCTGGATTGATGGAATAAAGAATACCATATGTTTCTGCCATAATCCGCTGCCTCAAATCATCAACAGACGACACACATAATCTACTCTGGTATCTCAACACACCATCTCCCCCTTGGTAGAAAACCTCTACCTTTTGGTCTTTAACTAACTCCTTTAGTTTGACCAAACTAGAATCCTTATCCTGCTTCTCTTTCACTCCTGAATCTAGGGAAGATTCGGAACTACTCTGAACCCAAACATTTCCTTCAGCTGAATCAACTGATCTAATACCCAATCTGGCTAACCGATGAACTTCTTGAACTAACTCCTTATTATCATTCTCCAGATAAGCAACACTCCCCATAGACAATCTACTAAGGGCGTCCACCACTACATTGGCCTTGCCCGGATGATACAACTTACTTATATCATAATCTTTCAACAATTCCAACCACCTTATCTGATGAAGATTCAACTCCCTATTAGTAAACACATACTGCAAACTTTTGTGATCCATAAACACATCAGTATGCACACCATAAAGATAGTGTCTCCAGATATTTAAAGCAAACACAACAACAACTAATTCATGATCATGGGTCAGGTAATTCTTTTTGTGAGGCTTAAGTTGTCTATAGACGTAGGCTATGAAACTTACCTTTTTGCATCAGATCACAACCCAAACCAACTCTAGAGGCATCACAATACACAACAAAACCATATGTACCCTCATGCAATACTAAAACTAGGACCGAAGTGAGTCGACTCTTCAACTCCTGAAAACTCTTCTCGCAGGAATTTAACGACTGAAACTTAACTTTATTCTGGGTCAATATAGATATAGGATATGCAATAGATGATAAAACCTCAACAAAATGTGAGTAATACCGGCTAAACCTAAGAAACTCCTAATGTATGACGGAGAGATACGTCTAGGCCAATTTCTTATGGCTTTTGTCTTTTGGGGATCAACTCTAATACCCTCACTGGAAACAATATGACCAAGGAAAACTACTAAACTTAGCCAAAATTTACATTTGCTAAATTTGGCGAACAACTGGTGGTCTCTAAGAGTTTGCAACACAATTCTAAGATAGTCTTCATGATTATCCTCACTACAACAGTAGACAAGAATATCATTGATAAAGACTATGACAAACATGCCTAGATACTATTTGACCACTCTGTTCATCAAGTCCATGAAGGCTCTTGGGCATTGGTTAGCTCGACGGACATGACTAGAAACTCAATCTCATAAGCTACTTTTCCAAAGCGACTCAAGATCCTGTAAGAGAAAACATACCAGGGCCTGAGCTTCCCCTTTTTGCCGAACCTCTCCATTCCCTACGTAGGAGATATTCTCAAATATATAAAATTACTAATCTCAAATTTGAGATCTTTTCTCCTCACATCTATATAAGATTTGTATCGGCTTTGGGATGTGTTAAGCCTCTCTCTAATCAATTAAACTTTCTCTAATGAATCATATACTAACTCAGGACCTATCAAAGCAGTCTCACCTACCTCAAACAAAATAATTGGAGATCTATATATCCTCCCATATAGAGCCTCAAATAAAGCCATTTGGATACTAGAATGATAGTTGTTGATGTAGGAAAACTTAATTAATGGAAAATGATCATCCCAACTACTCTTAAAATCGATAACATATTCTCTCAACATGTCCTCTAGGGTCTAAATGGTCCTCTCTTCCTGATTATCTGTCTGAGGGTGAAAGGTTTTGCTGAGTTAAACTTCGATACTAAGACCTTTCTAAAAAGCCTTCTAAAAATGAGAGGTAAACTGAGTACCTCTATTAGAGATGATGGGCAATAGAACTCTATGTAACTTTACTAACTCTCTATTATAGAGCTTGGCATAATCCTCGACTGAATAAGAAGTATGGACTGGCAGAAAATAGGCTGATTTGGTCATCCTGTACACAATGACCCAAATCGAATTATGTCGATGATAAGTATAGGGAAAACCCATCACAAAGTCCATGTTCACCTTTACCTACTTTCAAGTGGGAATACTGAACTCCTATATAGTGCCACTAGGATTTTGGTGCTCAATCTTAACCTTTTGACAACTAGAGAACTTAGCTACAAACTCTTCAATTTCCCTTTTCATACCGCTCCACCAATAGATTTCCAGCAAGTCACGGTATATCTTAGTAGCTCCTAGGTGAATAGAATAACGTGCACCGTGTGCTTCTAGAAAAATTCTTTGTCTCAAGTCATTAATACATGACACACACAGTATCCCCTAATAACACAACACACCATCTCTCCCTTGGGAGAAAACTTTAACTTTTTAATCTCTGACTGACTTCTTCAACTTAACCAGACTGGGATCGCTATATTGCTTTTCTTTTACTTTGTCCACCAAAGAAGATTCCGAACTATTATGAACCTAAACACTACCCTCAGCTGAATCAACCAACCAAACACCTAATATAGCAAGTTGATGAACCCCCTGAACTAACCTCTACTTATCATTCTTAACATAAGCCACACTACCCATAAAAAATCTACTAAGGGTATCCACCACAACATTGGCCTTGACCGTATGATACAAAACACTCATATCATAGCCCTTTAAAAAATCTAACCACCTTCTCTAAAGGAGATTCAAATTTTTTTGTGAGAATAAATACTGCAAACTTTTGTGATCCATGAACACATTGACAAGCTGCCCATGCAGATAATGCCTCCAAAATTTTAAGGAAAAAAAATAGCTGCTAACTCAAGATCATATGTAGGATAATTCTTTTCATGGGGCTTAAGTTGTCTAGAGGCGTAAGTCTAACCTTACCTCCATGCATCAATACACAACCCAAACCAACTATGGAAGCATCATAGTAGACGACAAACCCATTTAAACCATCGGCCAATGTCAAAACTGGGGCTGAGTTGAGTCGAGTGTTAAACTCCTGAAAACTCTTCTAACAGGAATCTGACTATTGAAATTTGACTTTTTTATCGGTCAATCTGGAAATGGGGGATGCAATAGACAAAACCCTTTAAAAAAAATATCTGTAATAGCTCGCCAAACCCAAGAAATTCTTGATATCTAATGGAGAAATGGGTTTGGTCTAGTTTCTCACAACTTAAGTCTTTTGAGGGTCAACTCTAATGCCATCACCGAAAATAATATGACTAAGGAAAGCTACTAATCTTAGCCAAAATTCAGACTCAACTGAATTTGGTGAACAACTGATGGGCTCTAAAAGTCTATAATACTATTCTAAGGTGGTCAACATGATCATATTCATAACAGGAATCGACAAGAATATCATCAATGATGACTATGACAAACATTTCCAAGTACTTCTTGAACACTCTATTCATCAAGTCCATAAAAATTGCTAGAGCATTGGTAAGGCCAAAATACATGAATAGGAATTGAAAGTGACCATACAGAGTTCTGAAAGCTATTTTTGAAATGTCACATTCTCTAACTTTGAGTTGATGATATCCGGATCTGAGATCTATCTTAGAGAAGTAACTGGCACCCTGAAGTTGGTTGAATAAGTCATTAATTCTGGGGAGTGAATATTTATTATTTATGGTGAATTTGTTCAACTAATGATAATTGATACACATTCTGAGAGAACTATCTTTCTTACGCATGAAAATGACTAGAGCACCCCAGAAGGAAACATTGGGTCTAATGAATCCCTTATCTAAGAGGTCTTTTAGCTGTTCTTTCAGTTTTTTAATATTGGCTGGAGACATTCGGTGGAATAGAGATAGGCTGGGTATCTAGAAGAAGGTCTATTCTAAAGTCAATTTCCCTATCGGGAGGAACTCCGGGAAGGTCTTCAGGGAACACATCAGGAAATTCCCTTACAACATACACCAACTCAACATTAGGAGTTTCAAAACTAGAGTCTATGACTTTCACAAGATGGTAGACTCACCCCTTGGATATCATTTTCCTCACTCTAAGGTACAAAACAAGCTGACCCCTAAGCGATGTGGTACTACCCCTCCATTCAATGACTGGTTCATTTGGAATTCTGAAAGTGAACGATTCTGTTTCGACAATAAACTGAAGTATAGCATGAATGAAGCTAATCCATGGTGAGAATGATGTCAAAATCCATTATCTCTAGTTCTAAAAGTCTACTAATGTATCTTTCTGAGACACTGTAACCGGGTAGTTCATGTATACCCTCCAAGCTATGATAGAGTTACCCACTAGGGTGAGACACTGAGAAAGAAGTTGTTAAGGTTTCAGGACTGACTCCAAAGTTGATAGTTATATAAGGGGTTACAAAAGAAAGAGAAGCTATGGGATCTAGAAAAGCATAAAAATGTAAATGAAAGACTTGTAATGTATTGGTAACCATATCAGGAGAACATTTCTGATCCTGTTGGGACTGCAGTGCATAAAGCCTATTTAGATGTTGACCGCTGGTAGCACTGGAAGTGGCACCCTGCAGAGTTGGGCGACCTGCTGGTGCTGATGAAAAATGAGACTGGCCATGTCCCTACCCTTCTGCGCCGCCACTCGACACTCTCGAATCCTACGCCCTGGATTTCCATACCCAAATCATACATTGCGTCCATCCCTGCATTCTCTCTGATGGTTTCTACCACTTTTCTGACAAAGAGGATTCGTATGACCACTATTAACGGTGCCCTGGGACTTAGAGCCTGGCACCCTATCTCAATTATTATTTATGAATTTGGGTACTAGTGCACTAGCCGAAGACTGAGCTGGGACTGAGTATTTGTGATGAAATTCAGGATGGTTACCACCCGCTAACTTTCGCTGGGTAAAATTAAAGCTACCTATTCTAGCCCTCTTCCTATCCCTCTCTCTCTTCTTATCCTTCTCTTCTTCAACCTAATAAGCATGGACTATAAACATAGATAAGTTCATATCCTTAATCAAAATTGGGGTCCTACACTCCTTGATCATACTATCAGATACCCCAGATACAAACTTTCTTATTCTAGACCTGTTATCAGCCACTACATGAAGAGCATACCTAGCTAGCTGAGTAAGCTTAAGAGAGTAATCCTTCATACTTATGTTGTACTGCTTTAATTTAATAAACTCTAGCACTTTAGATTCCCTCAGATCCAAAGGGAAGAATCTATCTAAGAAGGATGTGGTAAACTTCTCCAATTCTATAGTCCCTGCATCAACACCCCTACCCTCTTTCCACTGCTTAAATTAGGTGTGAACTATATCCTGTAACTAGTAAGAAGCTAATTTAGCACTTTCTCTATAAGTCACACCCATAATATCTTTTACTTTTTGAATCATATCAAGGAATTTCTGTGGATCCTCATCAAACTTGGATCCAGAATTGAAAGAGGATTCATTTGGGTGAAGTCCTGGATCCTAGTTGCGGTAGTATTTTCCACTGGTATGGTAGATGACTGATTATTCTAGGCTTCTACTGAGTTATCCATGGTAGTGAATGGAACCCTTAACTCGACATACAAAATGTGCTCATTTAGGGGATCTTCTTGAATAGGTGAAGGTGCTGGTCGATTTCTATTTCTTCTTTCATTAGTCTTTCGAGGAGGCATGATCTATAAATAGAAGGAAGAATGAGTTAGATAGAGATTTTAAATTATGCTCATGCTCATTCGCATGACATGAATACTGGAAGAAGGGGAAATTTTTTCCAAAAATATCTTATAGCTTTTTGTCTATAAGTGTGGCGCACCTTACATCCATGCGCAAGACTCTGCTCAATGTGACTTTGAGACTCCCTAGGAAACTATAAAACCTTAGGCTCTGGTACCATGTTTTTAATTCCCCGAGAGTACACCCTGGATACCATACGGTGCTTACAATCCTAAAGGACCATAAGCTAACCCATGAGCTGGTACCTACTATGAGTACTGAATAAAATAACAAAGGTATGTGCAAAACTTTAACTGGAAATTCCATAAGTTTTTTAACAACTAAAAATCAATAATGATTTATAGTTTAAAACATTTGAACATACTATCAATACTGATAAAACAACTGATAATACGACTAAAAACTGACTATCTGTCTGTATAGTCTGAAAGCCTCTAAATTGACTAATTATGGAGTTGATGGGATAAGTCCCCAACTAACTCCAGCTGACTACTGAGCTGAAAAGAAATGCTGACCTAAACATCATTGGTCCTCAGACTATGAAGTCTCACCACTGCTACTACTGTTAATTCACTGGGAAGTCTAAGTGTGGTCGGGAACCTGAGCATCCGAACCTATGATATGAGACATCATAGCTCAAGAAATGAGTATGCGATCAATACTTTGAATTTACTGGTATTCTAAATATGGTTAGGATGATATGCATGGGTTCATGAATATGAATAATACATGAATGAATAAACAGCATGCGATGATAGATACAACAGTATACGTGAAAATGGTAAAGTCTGAGGATGCATGACCAAGCATATAATATGATATTGAAATAATCAGTAAACTAAAGTACTAAAATACAAATACTAAATAACTGATAACTGTATGCTATGGTCATGCAAATATGAAACTGTACTCTTTATTGAATACTGTACTGAGACTGTGGGAGCTAACTATAATCGATATGCCCCAATGTACTATCAGGGTCCAACCTGTAACTCCAGTTGGAAGGGTGTTAGTACCGTGCCATGGGTACTAACAATGGCTTAGTAGATCCACTAACTGATGTCCCAAAGGACCGGGGTGTCAAGCCTAAACTGTTGGGTGACCCTTGTGAGGTAGTCAAGCCTAAACTGATGAGTGACTCCTCATATACTTTGATGGCTATATAGTTCTAGAATATAGGGACTGCTACTAATGACTTTGCCTAACTGATGGGGAATCCATCATCCCTGTAATCATCCGGTGCTAAATCCTACTCCCAACTGAAAGATACTGAATACTGGATTGAACTAAGTTTAGCTATTTATGGTGACTGACTGAACTGAAAATGCTCATAACTATCCTGAACTATTCTGTAGATACTGAAGACTAGATAAGCAGCTAGATTCTGGGTATTCAAAACCCCCAGGACTCGATAGTAATAACAACAATACCATACCAAACCTTCAGGGCATGATAAGTAACCATTATTCAAAACTCATTCCTTTGGGCATTTTATCAGCACTTGCAATTCATGGTTTAAACATGCGAATAATTTTAAATATGTAGTAATATCATGATTTCGATGCTAAATCACAATTTAAGGTACAAACCAATAAGTAAGCATCATTCAAATGTGTAGGGTTCAACTTCAACAACAAATCATGTATAAACGTAATAAAAAATCAAAATTCATGGGAATTCATGGTTAAAATTCATGATAACATGTAGAAATCATTCTTTTAAACTTGAAATTGTGTTCTTGGACTCCATGGGTGAAAGGAACCCACAAATGAATATCTAACATACCTTCAGTAAAGAATTCTTGAAGGTTCTTTGTGGTTTTCTTGAACTTGATCTTGAATCTTTGAAGGGATAGGGTTTGTTCTTGAGAGAGCATGGCTTTAAATTAAGAGAATTTGTGTAAAAGATGACCAAATATACTTTTGGGGTCTTTAATCCCATGTTTTAATGGATCGGGGCCATGGGAAAGGACCAAACTATCCTTGGGAAATTAAAATTTGTAATTGGAACCTGGATTAGACCATCACCGCGATGCGCCAAGCCTGTCATCGCGATTTCCACCACGATGCATTGCAATCGCGGTGACTTTCTTGAATTTGACAATTGCCGAATTGATCTTCATCGCGACGGTGAACTGCTGTTTTGAAAATCCAAATGGGGTCCAAACCTCATCCAAAAAATCCAAAACTTACCCGAGACATTCTACTTACACCCCTGAACATTAATAAACTCAAAAACTTATGTCTTGAGGTGGGGAAGGTAACTTTAAAAATCCTCAAAGTTAAGAGCCCAAAAATAAGACTAAGTCCCAACACTTAGACAAATTTTCAAGTTCTAAGCCTCTTGTACATGTACTACGAGCTGGACTGAATTTAGAAAAGTACCTGATATTACTTGGGACCTCCACTTTCCACGGTTTAGCTACACCCCCCTTTTAATGCCCAATTAAAACCATTTCCAAGCAATACATTCTCTATTTATTAACCAGCCATTTAGTGGTGGTATAGTCATACCAACCATACTTGCAAGTACTATCCATAGACAACCATATGTAATTTTAAGGGGCCTTTCAAGTGCCCTTCCATTTACCATATTAAACCTCTTAGGAGAATCCGTACCCCACAAGCATAACCATTCGCCATTTTCCTTTCCAAACTATTTAAACCATGCATAAGTCCTTTACCAAGTTTTAAACAAGCAAGATTTCCATTTAAAAGTAATCAATGCAATGAACATATCTTTATAAGCATTTTGTCAAACACATTGGGGGCATAATATATCCAAAACCAATTCCAATTACCAACAACCATTCCTATATAATCCAATTATCCAAAAACCACCATTAATGCTTACAAATGCATAATTAAAACCATGGGAACCAATAACCAACCTTTTTTTAACAAAACCCCAAATTCATATTTGAAAACCAAAAGCATACAATAATAAAATCATGAAATCCAATAATGAAAATCCTACCTTTAATTGGAACTAACAATGAGGGAAAAGAACATGCCTTATACCAAATAATTGAGGGAAAGAGTTCACCAAAGCAAGCCCCAAATCAGTCCTCAAGATGAAACCCAAACTTTCTTGCCCCAGAAGCTCTTGCGAGAATTATGAAATGTTTAGGAATAGTTTCTAAGTTTTAAGGAGTAAAATAATAGGGTAAATACTCTCCCAAGTAGGTTAGAAGTGATGGGCCTATTACGGTATGTATGGAAATATCAAGAATACCGCCACGTAAGTTACACAGAATCCCATCATAGGGAGGGATATGAATGACCCATATGAGTCGTACCCTTCTAATACGAGTAGTATCTGCCACTCGTATCCTACTCCAACCCTTGGACCTAAAACTATCTAGTATACGACTCATTCCACCAAGTCGTATCCAAATCATATAATCCGTACCTTTCACCGATACCCCTGGTAGAATAGAATTCTAAGAGTCTTGAACATTGATCCCTATACGAGTACAAAATATGACTCAGAAATAACCATACGACACTTATCCCCTAAATTGTATCTATTCCAGTAACCATCCAGCTCTACCAATCAATACTTTTTAGTATACGATAGGACCATACCACTCATATCCGAACATATGCCTCGTACCCATGAGTCATATTGGGTACAGAGAATAGAATTCCAAAAAATTTCATAAGGGCCAAAACCTAGGATGTAACATTCTCCCCCACTAGGAACATTCATCCCCTAATGACGGAAAAGGTAGGGTCAGCCACACACAGAGTCATTTGTATTATCAAACATAAATCCAACATTTATATGTCTCTACTCTTACCATTAAGATAGGAAACAAAGATGCAAGAGATCTAACCTTTTCTTTAACAAACTCAGAAAATAAATATGTGTTCAAGAACAAATACCTTCTGTACGAATCTTGGGAGTAGAAAACAAGAGTGGATACTTAGACTTCATGTCCTTCTCTGCTTTCCATGTAGCCTTTTCAACTTTATGGTTCTGAAACAGAACATTAAATAAAGTCACATCCTTGGTTCACAACTGACAAACCTATCTATCTAATATCTCCACCGGGACCTCTTCATAGGACAGAAAATCTGAGATATCCAACCCTTCCAAAGGAACAACCAAATAAGGATCACCAATACACTTTTCTAACATGGAAACATGAAATACCAGACGAACCAAGCCCAAACTAGAAGGCAACTCCAATTTGTTTACAATATTATCAAATCTACACAAAATAACATAAGGACCAATAAGCCAGGGACTGAGCTTCCTCTTCTTGCCAAACTGCACTACTTCCTTCATGGGAGACACCTTTAGGAACACATTGACCCCATCAGAACCTAGACTACCAGGCACAGTCACTCAATTAATGCAAAACTCATGTTATTAGTATTCATATTCAGTATTATCATGACTTCAGTTACAGTTCATGTATTCATGCATGTATCCTCACGTAGTCATGTTCATGTTTATGTCAGTCAGTTATAGTTCATGCATATGAACCATTGCATTCATATTACCTTACTTGCATACCAGTACATTCTCATAAACTGACACATACTTTTCTTTTATGCTATGGTGTTTTGTACCATAGGTTCAGAAGCACGATCTCCAGAGCATCCTTAGTAGATAGTCATTCAGTAGACAGACTAGCAGTGAGTCCTTATCATTCGAGGATGTTATTATTTGACTATTTCCTTCTTTTAGTACTTAGTTTATTTCAGCAGTTGGAGATAGTTGGGGACATGTCCCATCAACTCCTTATTCAGACAGTTTAGAGGCTTTTAGACTAGCATGTTTAGACTATTATTTCAGTTGTTTTGGTATTACTATACCGTATCTCCAGACGTTATATTTTATTATATTTTTGAATCTTATGGACTTTAACCTTTTTATTCCATATTTATATAGTATGTTACGCAGTGCTCAGTTACATACATCAGTCATGGGTTAGCTTGTGGTCTTTCGGGGCTGTGAGCATCGTGTGGTATTTCGAGTACAAAATTTGAGGCGTTACAAACTTGGTATCAGACACAGGTTCAATAGAGTCCTAGTAAGTCTGAAATACGCATCTAGTAGAGTCTTATACATGGGTGTGTTGCATGCCATATTTATGGATAGGAGTCTATAACATATTTTAGGAGTAGTTTACCTTCTTTCAGTATTCTTATCGTGCCAGTGAGTATGAGCTTAAATTTAACTCTCGGTTTAATCCGTTTCTCCCTTTTCATTTACATAATATGCCTTACAAAAGAAAAAATGGAAATTAGTCAGACCCTCAGCCCATCCAACCGGACCCCTTGGACGAACATATTTCTCATGCAGAGTTCAACACTCAATTCACTACTCTTGCTAACTCAGTTTCTTCTTAGAATAAATGGTCAACTGCTATTCCGGCCAACCCAGTGGCCAGTACTACTGCATCTAGGATTTAGGACTTCACCCGAATGAATCCTCCATCTATTTTCAGGTTTAAGACAGATGAGGACCCTCTATAATTTCTTGACCAGGTTTAGAAAGTTACAGATATCATGGGAGTTACTGATAGACAGAGTGATAAGCTATCTATATATCAGTTGTAGGATGTGGCTCACACTTAGTTTAAACAATGGAAAGCATAGAGGACTATAGATGCAAGGCCTATTGAGTGGGAGGAGTTTGCCACTGACTTTCTTGATAGATTCTTTCCCCTATACCTAAGGAAGGCTAAGGTGTTAGAATTTATCAACCTCAGGGCATTATTAGCAGTGTTCACACCCATTCTATTTGTCAGACTTGTGGTAAGAACCACAAGGGTATTTGCAGAGCTGGTAGTGATGTGTGTTTTGGATGTGGCAAGCCAGGATACAGAGTTAGAGATTGTCCCCATTCAGGATTTCAGGGTCAACAGAATCATTCCTCAATTTAGTCCGGTCGCCTAAATCAGCAGGGTGCCACTCCAGCGCAACCAGCGGGCAGCGCCCAAATAGACTTTATGCCCTCCAATCTCTACCGGATCAGGAAAATTCTCCTGATATGGTCACTGGTACATTACAAATCTTTCACTTGTATGCTTATGCTTTTCTAGATATATGCACTCTTTGTATTTTGTTACTCTTTTTATAGCAGTTGATTTCGGAGTGAGTCCCAAAATTCTAGTAGATCTCTTCTTAGTCTCTACCCCAGTGGGTAAAACCATCATAGCCCGACAGGTATACAAGAATTGTTCGGTTATAATATTTCAGAAAGTCACATCAATAGACTTAGTTGAATTATAGATGACTTATTTTGATATCATTCTCGGCATGGATTGGCTTCATTTCTTCTATACCACAATCGACTGAAGAAATAGAGTGGGCCAGTTTCAGTTTCTAAATAAACCTATCCTAGAGTGAAGGGGTAGTACTTTAACGTTCAGAGGTTATCTTCTTTCCTACCTTCAAGCATAGAAAATAATATCTAAGGGATGTGTCTATCATTTTTTTTGAGTTAAGGACACTGGTTCTAAAACTTCTAGTCTTGAATCAATCCCAGTAGTGAATGAATACTCAGATGTCTTTCCGAAAGATCTTCCAGAAATTCCTACCGACTTCGGCATTGATCTTCTTCCAGATACTCATCCCATATGTATTCCCCCATACAAAATGGCACCAGAAAAACTCAAAGAATTGAAGAAACAGTTGAAGGATCTCTTTGATAAGGGATTCATCAGACCCAATAAGTCCATAGGGTGCACCAGTCTTATTTGTGCAAAAGAAAGATGGTTGTCTCAGGATGTGCATTGATTATCATTAGGTCAATAAAGTCATGGTCAAGATCAACTATCCACTTCACAGAATCGATGGTTTGTTTGACCAACTTTAGGGTGTCAGCTATTTATCTAATATAGACCTCAGATCAGGCTATCATCCTCTCACAGTCAGAGAATGTGACATTCAAAAAATAGCTTTCCAAACTCAGTATGGTCACTTCAAATTGTTATTCATGTCCTTTGATCTTACCAATGCCCCAGCAACATTCATTGACTTGATGAACTGTGTGTTCAAGTAGTACTTGGACATGTTCAGCATAGACTTTATAGATGATATTCTTGTGTATTCCCACAGTGAGCATGATCATGCAGACCATCTCAGAATAGTATTGTAGACTCTCATAAATCATCAGTTGTTCACCAAATTCAGTAAGTGAAAATTTTGGCTAAGGTCAGTAGCATTCCTTGGTCATATGATTTCTGGTGATGGAATTAGAGTTATCCTCAAAAGACCGAAGCCATAAGAAACTGGCCTCACCCTATCTCTCCATCAGATATCAGGAGTTTCTTAGGGTTGGCTGGCTATTATAGATAATTTATATAGGGATTTTCTTCTGTTGCATCCCCTATGCCCAGATTGACCCAGAAGAAAGTAAAGTTTCAGGGGTCAGATCCTTGCAAGATGAGTTTTCGGGAGTTTTAAGCTCGACTCACCTTAGCCCCAGTTTTAGCTTCTCTATATGATTTAGATGGGTTCATGGTGTACTGTGATACATTTATAGTGAGTTTAGGTTGTGTCCTCATGCAGCATGTTAAGGTCATAGGCTACGCCTCCAGACAAGTTAAGCCTCATGAGAAGAATTATCCTACTTATGACCTTGAGTTAGCATCCGTAGTTTTTGCCTTGGAGATTTGGAGGCATTACTTGTATGGTGTTCATGTAGATATGTTCACCGACCATAAAATCCTTCAGTACATATTCTCTCAAAAAGATCTTAATCTCCGTCAGAGAAGGTGGTTAGAGATCCTAAAAGATTATGACATGAGTGTCCTTTATTATCCGGTCAAGGCCAATGTAGTGGTCAACGCTCTCAGTAAACTATCTATGGGTAGTGTTTCTCATGTTGAAGATATTTAGAAGAAGCTAGCTCAAGAAGTTTATCAGCTTTCCAGACTAGGTGTCCGCTTAGTCGATTCAGCCGAGGGTAGTATATGGGTTCAGAGTAGCTTCAAATCATTGCTAGTTTCCAAAGTTAAGGAAAAATAAGATAGAGATCCCAGTTTATTCAAGTTAAAAGTGTCAGTCATGTATCAAAAGGTTGAGGTTTTCTACCAAGGGGGAGATGTTGTATTGCGTTGTTAGGATCGTCTGTGTGTTCCATGTGACTTAAGGCAAAGAATTCTTGCAGAAGTGCATGGTACGCGTTACCCGATTCATACGGGGGCCACTAAGATGTACCGAGACTTGTGAGAGATATATTAGTAGAGTAGGATGAAGAGAGATATTGCAGAGTTTGTGGCTAAGTGCTATACATGTCTGCAGGTTAAGATTGAGCATCAGAAAGCCTAGTGGGTCCATGCAGGAGTTCAATATTCCCACTTAGAAGTGGGAAGAAAAGAACATGGACTTTGTGATAGGTTTTCCTCGTAGTATTCATCATCATGATTCCAGTCTGGGTCATTATATATAGGAAGACCAAATCAGCTCATTTCCTTCTAGTCCTTCTGAGTCGCTTTGGCAATGTATCTTATGAGCTAGAGTTGCCTTTAGATCTAGCTTCAGTGTATCCAGTCTTTCATGTCTCCTTGCTTTAGAAGTGCATAGGTGACCCAACAGTTGTAGTCCCTGTTGAGGGCGTAGACAATTAGAACAGTCTCTCTTATAAGGAAATCCTAGTTGAAATCCTTGACTATCAGATTAGCAGAATGCGGAACAAAGAAGTCCCTCTAGTCAATGTTCTTTGGCAGAATCAGTATGTTGAGGGAGATACTTGGGAAGTAGAAGCATATATGCGAACCAAGAATCCTCACCTCTTCTTTGCAAATTCACACTCAGCCCAAGGTAATAGCTTTCCTTAAGTTCAGTCAGCTTACGGTTTAAATTTTTGTTACAAACTATGCTTATTTTTCATTTAAAACTTGGTATCTTTACCCATACATGTTCAGTCACATATTCATGAGTCAGTTCAGTTATGTATTCACACATCAGATATACATGATCAGCTTATCAGTACTCTCAGTCATACATTCATGTATCAACTCAGTCATAAAATCATGCATCAAATATGCATGATCAATATGAATTTAAGTAATGTCAGTCATGTAGTCATGTTTAAGTTGTTCATGTTCAGTATGTACTTTAGCTTAACGTTTCTCGCAGCTCAATTAGTCTCATTCGAGGATGAATATTCCCAAGGGGGAGATATTGTAATACCCTGTACTTGTACCTAGCTGAAAAATTATCCCAAAAGTGTTAAAGACTGGCATTAAAAAATGAATCCACTCTTATACACATAGAATTTTCAAGATTTTGACTTTTTGTTTTGTGGGAAATTGAATTAACTTTCCAACGATACCCTTTTTTCCAAAATCCAATGTCAGGTTAGAAAGTTATTGATGAAATATAGAAAGTAGATTGAACCGCCCAAGTGCGATGGAAAGGGGCCGATGGACCGTCGAGCTAGCGACGACCGTCACCCAAACTACCGCAGCAGAGGCAGTGAGTCGACCATATGGCCAGGCGCGATAGAATGTCAGATGGACCATCGATCTAGCAATCGGTTGTCACCAAAACCATCGCAACCAAGGCAGAAAGGTCACACTTTGGCCTAGTATGATGAGAAGGTCGATGGGCCGTCGAGCTTGCGACGGACCGTTGCCTAAGCCGTCGCAGACCCCGTTCCGAAATTTCAAGAAGTTGTTAAAAGGAACTTTTTGGTCTTTTACCACCCTTTTTAATACCTAATTATATCAGACCAGAGATCATAACTTCATTATTCATTTACAATACCAAATTAGGGTTTCTCTCAAAGATCAATCCCCAAGAATAATGAAATTCATGTCCTTGTTGTTGTTGGATTTTGATTCATATTTTAAATTACATGTTCCAATGATTGATCCTAGTATGTGATGATTTGTAAAATATTAAGGATAAACCCATCAAATTGCAAATTTATTTATGCAACCATGATAATTAGATGCATTGATGATGGTAAAACCAAAGTATGCTCCCCATATATTTGATTAAATGTCTATGTGAAGGAAAAAGTGCCATTCTAGTATGATAGTATGAAATCCCCATTCATGTACAAGTTAATGAATGCCAAGTTTTTGATGAAATGTTTTAGTCAATGAATTATGGATATATGTGTAGCCATTGTTGTGCTTTCGAATGTGTGCCATGAATTACTTTCATGCTATCGAGTCCTGGGGGTATTTATACCCAAAAATTTAGTTGTGTGTCTAGAGACAATGTTAGTTTTACGATAATCTAAGTTTTACCATGTTCAATAGAATTCAATTAGTTACATGACTCAGGAAAACTCAATAATCTCATAAACTGAGTTAGTTAACAGGATTCAGTAACACTTCATCAGTCCACGGAACTCAATGAACTCAGTCCAGTTCATCTCAGTATAATCAGTTCAGTGTCTACTCAGTTGATAGTAGGATTCAGCATCGAGCAAACCTAAGGATGAGGGCACACACTGATAGTAGAGGGTGTGACCCTTAGAAACAATCCTTGCATTCCAGAACTATGAAGCCAACATAGGTTGAGATATCAACACTGTCTGTTGAGGATTGATGAGGTGGATCAACACTGCTGGAAGAGGTTTCCACCATTCTCTTTTAGGGACATTGCCAGATGAGGGTCACTCACAGCTTGTCCTTACCACTGGTATGGTATTGACACCCTTGTAATTGGGGTTATAGATTGGAACCCAACTCAGCTATAATAACTTATTAAGGGTATGTCGGTTAGATGACTACTTCCCACAGTCTCAGTCTTAGTCTCAGTAATAGAACTCAGATAGTTCTATAGATTCTGGATTGTCAGATACAATCACTCAGCTCAGTACAGAACTCAGCTAGTTCTATCAGAACCTAGACTGTCAGGTATAGTAACTCAGTTAATACGAAACTCATGTTATCAGTATTCATATTAAGTATTATCATGAAATTAGTTACAGTTCACATATGAATGCATGTGTCCTCACGTAGTCATGTTCATGTTCATGTCAGTCAATTATAGTCGATGCATATGAAACTTTGCATTCAGCTTACCTTACTTACATACCAGTACATTCTTATGTACTAACACATAATTTTCTTTTGTGCTATGGTGTTTTATACCATAGGTTCAAAAGAACGAGCTCCAGAGCATCTTTAGTAGATCAACCGTTCAATAGAAAGACTAGCAGTGAGTCCTCATCACTCGAGAATGTTCTTATTTGACTATTTTATTCTTTTAGTACTTAGTTTATTTCAGCAGTTGGAGTTAGTTGGGGAGATGTCCCATCAACTCTTTATTCAGTCAGTTAATAGGCTTTCAGACTAGCATGTTTAGATAGTTACTTGTGTTGTTTTGGTATTGGTATACCGTATCTCCAGACATTATGTTTTATCAAATTTTTTAACCTTATGTCCTTTCATCCTTTTTTTCCACATTTATACAAAATATTATGTAGTGCTCAATTACAAACATCAGTCATGGGTTAGGTTGTGGTCCTTTGGGTTATGAGCACCGTGTATCATTTCGGGTACCAGATTTGGGGTTTTACAAACTTGGTGTCAAAGCCAGGTTCAATAGAGTCATAGAAAGTCTGGAATTTGCCTCTAGTAGAGTATTTTACATGGGTGTGTTGCATGCCACATTTATGTATAAGAGGCTATAAGATGTTTTAGGAATAGTTTCCCTTCTTTCAGTATTCTTATCATGCCAGTGAGCATGAGCTCAAATATAACTCTTGATCTAATCAATTTCTCCCTTTTTGTTTATAGATATGCCTCACAAAATAAGAAATGCAAATCAGTCATCCCCTCAGCCCTTCCCAGCAGACCCCTTGGACAAACATGTTTCTCATGCAGAGTTCAGAGCTGCATTCGCTACTTTTTCTAACTCGGTTTCTACTTAAGATAAATTACGAGATGTTGTTCCATCCAATCTAATGGCCAATACTGCTGCAGCTAGGATTTGGGACTTCACCTGAATGAATCCTTCATTCTTTTTCGGGTCTAAAACAGATGAGGACCTTTCGGAATTCCTTTACCTGGTTCAGAAGGTTATGGATATCATGCGAGTTACTACTTGTGAAAGTGCTAAGCTAGCTGCATGTCAGGTGCAGGATACGGATCGCACTTGGTTTAAACTATTGAAAATAGATAGGTCTATAGATGTACGATATATTAAGTGGGAGGAGTTTTCCACTGCCTTTCTTGATAGATTCTTTCCCCTAGAGCTGAGAGAGTCTAAGGTGTTAGAATTTATCATCCTCAGGTAGGGCAACATGACAGTGAAAGAGTATTCTCTTAAGTTTAATCAACTAGCTAGATAAGCTCCTCATGTGGTGGTAGATAGCAGGGCCAAGATGAGTAAGTTAGTTTCTGGGATGAATAATATTGCGGTCAATGAGTGCAGATCCGTAATGCTAATTAGTAAGATGTACATAGACAGGCTCATGATCCATGATAAATAGATAAAAGAGTAGTGTATTAAGATGAAAGAGAAACAGAATAAGAGAGCTAGTACCGCTATCTTTAATTTCAATCAGCCTAATTCATAGGGTGATAACCATTCTTATTTTCGCCCAAAGTTATCCATTCCTTCTCTTTCCTTATCCAGTGCTCCATCTCCTAAGTTCAGGGATGGAGACAGAGATAGGTCACCAGGATCTAAGTCTCAGGGAAGTGTTAGCAGTGTATGCACCCATCATCTTTGTCAGACTTGTGGTAAGAACCACAAGGGTATTTGAAGAGATGGTAGTGATGTATGTTACGGATATGGTAAGCCTGGACACAGAGTTAGAGATTGTCCCCAGTCAGGATTTCAGGGTTTGCAAAACCGTTCCTCAGTTTAGTTCGATCGCTCGAATCAGTAGGGTACCACTTCCAGCGCAACCAGTAGGTAACACCCAAACAGAATTTATGCCTTCCAGTCCCGATAGGATCAGGAAAATTCTCCTGATGTGGTCACTAGTACATTATAGATCTTTTACTTGTATGTTTTTGTTCTATTAGATCCAGGTTCTTCTTTGTCTTTTGTTACTCCTTATATAGAAGTTGATTTTGGAGGGCAGTCCAAAAATTCTAGTAGAGCCCTTCTCAGTCTCTACCCCAGTGGGTAAAACCATCATAACCCAACAGGTATATAGGAATTGCGCGATTAGGATATTTTAGAAAGTCATATCATCAGCCTTAGTCGAACTAGAGATAGCTGATTTTGGCGTCATTGTCAGCATGGATTGGCTTCATTCCTACTATGCCACAGTTGACTGTAGAAATAGAGTGGTCCAATTTTAATTTCTGAATGAACCTGTCCTAGAGTGGAGTGGTAGTACTTCAGCGTTTAGAGGTCAGATTGTTTCCTACCTTCAAGCATAAAAAATGATATCTAAGGGATGTTTTTATCATCTTGTTCGAGTTAAGGACACTAGTTCCGAAACTCCCAGTCTTGAATCAGTCCCTCTAGTGAATGAATATTTAGATGTCTTTCCTAAAGATCTTCTAGGAATTCCTCCCAAAATGGAAATAGACTTCAGTATTGATCTTCTTCTAGATACTCAACCCATATCTATTCTGCCATATAGAAGGGCACCAGCAGAACTCAGAGAATTAAAGGAATAGTTGAAGGATCTCTTAGATAAAGGATTCATCAAACTCAGTATGTCCCTATGTAGTTCACCAGTCTTATTCATGTAAAAGAAAGATGGTTCTCTCAGGATGTGCATTGATTACCGTCAGCTCAATAAAGTCACGGTCAAGAACAATTATCCACTTCCCAAAATCGATGATTTGTTTTACCAACTTTAGGGTGCCAGCTATTTCTCTAAGATAGACCTAAGATCAGGCTATCATCAGCTCAGAGTTAGAGAATGTGACATTCCAAAAACAGCTTTCCGAACTCGGTATCGTCACTTTAAATTCTTAGTTATATCCTTTGGTCTTTCCAATGCTCCAGTAGATTTCATGGACTTGATGAACTGTGTGTTCAAGTAGTACTTGGGCTTTTTCGTCATAGTCTTTATAAATGATATTATTGGCTATTCCCACAGTGAGCGTGATCATGCAGACCATCTCAGAATAGTATTACAGACTCACAAAAATCATCAGTTGTTCGCCAAATTTAGTAAGTGTAAATTTTGGCTAAGGTCAGTAGCATTCCTTGGTCATATCAGTTCCAGTGATGGCATTATAGTTGATCCTTAAAAGATTGAAGCAGTAAGAAAATGTCCTCGCCCTGTCTCTCCATCAGATATCAGGACTTTCTTGGGGTTGGCTAGCTATTACAGATGGTTTTTTGAGGTATTTTATTCTATCGCATCCCCTATGTACAGATTAACTTAGGAGAAAGCCAATTTTAGCTATACCCTTGCAAGAAGAGTTTTCAGGAGTTGAAGACTCCACTAACCACATCCCCTGATTTAGCTATTCCAGATGCTTCAGATGGTTTCAGGGTGTACTTTGATGAATCTAGAGTAGGTTTGAGTTGTGTCCTTATGCAGCATGGTAAGGTCTTAGCCTACGCCTCCAGACAACTTAAGCCGTATGAGAAGAATTATCCTACTCATGACCTTGAGTTGGCAGTGGTAGTTTTTGCTTTAAAGATTTGGAGGTATTACTTATACATTGTTCATGTAGATGTGTTTACTGATCATAAAATCCTTCGGTACATATTCTCTCAGAAAGATCTTAATCTCCATCAGAGAAGGTGGTTAGAGCTCCTGAAAGATTATGACATGAGTGTCCTTTATCATCCGGGCAAGGCCAATGTAGTGGTCGATGCTCTCAGTACACAGTCTATGGTTAGTGTTGCTCATGTTGATGACAGTAAGAAGAAGCTAGCTCAGAAAGTTCATCATCTTTCCAAACTAGGTGTCCCCTTAGTCAATTCAGTCGAGGGTAGTATATGGGTTCAGAGTAGCTCTGAATCATCTCTAGTTTCCGAAGTTAAGGAAAAACAATATAGAGATCCCAGTTTAGTCAAGTTGAAAGAGTCAGTCAAGGATTAAAAGGTTGAGGTTTTCACCCAAGAAGGAGATGGTATATTGTATTGTCAGAAACGTCTATGTGTTCTAGGTGTACATGACTTGAGGCAATGAATTCTTGCAAAAGCACATGGTGTGAGTTACTTAATTCATCCATGGTCCACTAAGATGTACCGCAATTTGCAGAAAATCTATTGGTGGAGTGGGATGAATAGAGATATTATAGAGTTTGTGGATAAGTTCTCTATATGTCAGTAGGTTAAGGTTGAGCATCAGAAGCCTAGTGGGTCCATGCAAGAGTTCAATATTCCCACTTAGAAGTGGGATAAAGTTAACATGGACTTTGTGATGGGTTTTCGTCATACTCATCATTAACATAATTCAGTCTGGGTCATTATAGACAAGATGACCAAATCACCTCATTTCCTTCTAGTCCATACGTCCTATTCAGCCGAGGATTACGCCAAACTCTATATCAAGGAGTTGGTCAATTTCTATGGTGTTCTATTGTCTATTATTTCAGATAGAGGTAACCAGTTTACCTCTTATTTCTGGAAAGAGTTCCAAAAGGGTCTTGGTACCCAAGTTCATCTCAATACAGCCTTTCACCCTTAGATAGATGGTCAAGCAGAAAAGACCGTTCATACTTGGAAGATATGCTAAGGGCATGTGCAATTGATTTCAAGGGTAGTTGGGATGACCACTTGACTTTGATTGAGTTTGTATACAACAACAACAATCATTCCAGTATTCAGATGGCTTCATTTGAAGCTCTCTATGGTAGGAGATGCATATCTCCAGTCAATTGGTTCAAAGTTAGTTAGGCCTCAGTTATAGGGCCTGACTTAGTATTCGATGCCTCAGGAAAAGTCCAGTTGATCAGAGAATGACTTCGGGCTTCTCAGAGCCGACAGAAGTCTTATGCAGATGTTTGCAGAAAGGATCTCAAGTTTGAGATTGGTGATTATGTTTATCTAAAAATATCTCTCATGAAAGGAGTGAAGAGGTTCGGCAATAAGGGAAATCTCAGTCCCCGATATGTCGGTCCCATTAATATTCTCAGTCGCTTCGGCAAAGTAACTTATGAGCCCGAGTTGCCTTCAGATCTAGCTTCTGTGTATCTAGTCTTTCATGTCTCCTTTCTTAAGAAGTGCGTAGGTGACCCAGTAGTTGTAGTCCCTATTGAGGGCATAGACATTCAGAAGAGTCTCCCTTATGAGGAAATCCCAGTCAAAATCCTTGACTATCAGATTCGTAGACTGAGGAACAAAGAAGTCCCTCTAGTCAAAGTTCTTTGGAGGAATCAATCCATTGAAGGAACTACTTGGGAAGTAGAAGCAGATATGCGGACCAAGTATCTTCACCTTTTCACAGCAAATTCAGACTCAGCCTAAGGTAATAGCTTTCCTTAAGTTCATTCAGCTTATGGTTTAAATTTTACTTACAAACTAGGCTTAGTTTTCATTTCAAACTTGGTAACTTTACCCTTACATGTTCAGTCGTATCTTCATGAGTAAGTTTAGTCATTTATTCACACATCAGATATGCGTGATCAGCCTATCATTACTCTCAGTCATGAATTCATGTATCAGCTCAATTATAAAATCATGCATCAGATATGCATGATCAGCATGAATCTCAGTAATTTTTATCATATAGTCATGTTTTAGTTGTTCATGGTCAGTATGTACTTTATCTTATCGTTTCTCCCATATCAATTAGTCTCATTCAAGGATGAATGTTCCCAAGAGGGAGATATTATTGTCTGGGATATTGAATTAGCTTTCTAACGATACCCTTTTCACAAAAATCCAATGTCAAGTTAGAAAGTGATGGCCGAAATACAGAAAGCACTCTGAACTGCCCAGGTGCGACGGAAAGGGGCCAACAGTCCATCAAGATAGAAATGGGCCATTACCCAAACCATTTCTACAGAGGCAGTGAGTCGACCTTCTGGCCAGGAGCGATGGAATGACCGACAGACCATCGAGCTAGCGACGGACCATCGCTAAAATCGTCACAACCACGGCAGAAAGGTCAAATTCTTTCCTAGTACGACGGGAAGGTCGATGGGCCATCGAGCTTGCGACGTACCATCACCCAAGCCATCGCAGACCCTGTTCCAAAATTCGAAGCCATTTTTAAAAGAGAGTTTTTTGTATTTTACCACCCTTTTTAATACCTAATTATACCAGACCAGAGCTCATAACATCATTATTCATCTACAACACCAAATTAGTGTTTCTCTCAAAGATCAATCCCTAAGAACAATAAAATTCATGTCCATATTGTTGTCGAGTTTTGATTCATGTTTTAAATAACATGTTCCAATGATTGATCCTAGTATATGATGATTTGAAAAATATTAATGATAAACCTATGAAATTGCAAATTTATGTATGGAACTATGATACTTAGATGCATTGATGATGGAATAACCAAAGTGTACTCCCCATTTGTTTGATTAAATGTATATGTGAAGGAAAAAGTGTCATTATAGTATGATAGTATGAAATCCCCATTTATGTACAAGTTAATGCATGTCATGTGTTTGATGAAATGTCTTAGTCAATGAATTATGGATATATGTGTAGCCATTGTTGCACTTTCGAATATGTGCCATGAATTACTTTTATGCTATCGAGTCCTGGGGGTATTTATACTCGAAAATTTAGCTATGTGTTTAGAGCCAGTGTCAGTTTCATGATAATCTCAGTCAGGCCTTGATCAGCAGAATCCAGTCAATTACAAGACCTAGGAAAACACAGAAATTTCATGAACTCAGTCAGATAACAGGATTTAGTAACATTCTTTCAGTCCATGAAACTCAATGAACTCAGTCTAGTTCATCTTAGTATAATAAGTTTAGTATCTGCTCAGTTGGGAGTAGGTTTTAGCACCGAGCGAACCCAAGGAAAAGGGTACACACTGACAGTAGAGGGTGTGACCTTTAGAAGCAATCCTTGAATTCCAGAACTATGTAGCCAGCATAGGTTGAGACATCAACTCTGTTAGTTGAGGGTTGATAAGGTGGATCAGCACTGTCGGATGAGGGTTCCACCGTTCTCTTTTGGGACAATGCCAGATAAGTGTCACTCACAGCTTGTCCTTACCAGTGGTGCAGTATTGACACCCTTCCAATTAGGGTTACAGATTGGACTCCAACTCAGCTATAATAACTTATTAGGGTCATGTCGGTTAGATGACTACTTCCCAAAGTCTCAGTCTTAGTCTCATTAATAGAACTCAAATTGTTCTACAGATTTCAAGACTATCAGATACAGTCACTCATCTCAGTATGGAACTCAGCTAGTTACATCAGAACCTAGACTATTAGGTACAGTTACTCAGTTAATGCAAAACTCATGTTTTTACTATTCATTTTTAGTATTATCATGACTTCAGTTACATTTCACGTATTTATGCATGTATCCTCACGTAGTCATGTTCGTGTTCATGTCAGTCAGTTATAGTTTATGCATATGAACCTTTGCATTTAGCTTACCTCTCTTGCATACCAGTATATTCTCACGTGCCGAAGTATACTTTTCTTTTGCGCTATGGTGTTGTATACCATAGGTTCAGAAGCACGAGCTCCAGAGCATCCTTAGTAAATGAGCCGTTCAGTAGACAGACTAATAGTGAGTCCTCATCATTCGAGGATGTTATTATTTGACTATTTTATTCTTTCAGTACTTAGTTTATTTCAGCAGTTGAAGTTAGTTGGGGACATGTCCTATCAACTCCTTATTCAGACAGTTTAGAGGTTTTCAGACTAGCATTTTCAGATAGTTATTTTAGTTTTTTTGGTATTCATATACCGTATCTCCAGATATTATGTTTTATCAAATTTTTGAACCTTATGGACTTTCAGACTTTTATTCCTTATTTATATAGTATGTTACGTAGTGCTCAGTTACAAACATTAATCATGGGTTATCTTGTGGTCCTTCGAGGTCATGAGGACCGTGTGGCATTCCGGGTACCAGATTTGGGGCGTTATAAACTTGGTAGCAGAGTCAGGTTTAATAGAATCCTAGGAAGTCTAAAATCCGCATCTAGTAGAGTCTTTTGCATGGGTTTGTTGCACGACACATTTATGTACAAGAGACTATACGATGTTTTAGGAACAATTTCTCTTCTTTCAGTATTCTTGTCATGCCAGTGAGCATGAGCTCAAATTTAAATCTTGGTCTAATCCATTTCTCCCCTTTTGTTTACAGAATATGCCTCCTAATAGAACAAATGGACATCAGTCATCCCCTCAGCCCATCCAAGAAGACTCCTAGGATGAAGATGTTTCTCATACAGATTTCAGAGGTGCATTCACTACTCTAGCTAACTCAGTTGCTACTAGAAATGAATGGCCAGCTGCTATTCTAGCCAACCCAGTGGCCAATACTGCTGCATCTAGGATTTGGGACTTTACCCGAATAAATCATTCATTCTTTTTTGGGTCTAAGATAGAAGAGGACCCTTAGGAATTTCTTGACTAGGTTTAAAAGGTTATGAATATCATGGGAGTTACTACTTGTGAGAGTGTTGATCTAGCTGCATATCAGTTACACAATATGGATCACACTTAGTTTAAACAGTGGAAAGTAGAGAGGGCTATAGATGCAGGGCCTATTGATTGGGAGGAGTTTGCCACTGCCTTTCTTGATAGATTCTTTCCCCTAGATCTAAGAAAGGCTAAGGTGTTAGAATTTATCAACCTCAGGCAGGGAAACATGATAGTGAAAGAGTATTCTCTTAAGTTTACTCAACTATCTAGATTAGCTCCTCATGTAGTGGCAGATAGCAGGGCCAAGATAAGTAAGTTTGTTTCTGGAATAAATGATAGTGTGGTTAATGAGTGTAGATCTGTAATGCTGATTAGTGGTATAGGCATAGCCAGGCATATGATCCATGCTCAACAGATAGAAGAGCAGAAGATTAAGATGAGAGAGAAGAAGATGAAGAGAGCTAGAGCAGGTAGCTTCAATTTCAATAAGCCTAAGTCAGAGGGTGGTAAACCTTCTTAGTTCCACCCAAAGTCATCCATTCTAGCTCCTTCCTCATCCAGTGCTCCATCTCCTAAGTTCAAGGATGGTGATAGAGATAGGGTGCCAGGATCTAATTCTCAGGGCAGTGTTAGTAGTTCCCACACCTATTCTCTTTGTCAGACTTGTGGTAAGAACCACAAGGGTATTTGCAGAGTTGGTAGTGATGTGTGTTTTAGATGTGAAAAGCTAGGCCATAGATTTAGATATTGTCCCCAGTCAAGATTTCAGGATCAGCAGAACCACTCCTCAGTTTAGTCCGGTCGCTCGAATCAGCAGAGTACCACTTCCAGCGCAACCAGTGGGCTACACCGAAATAGACTTTATGCCCTCCAGTCCCGAACAGATCAGGAAAATTCTCCTGATGTGGTCACTGGTACATTATAGATCTTTCAGTTGTATATTTATGCTTTGTTAGATCCAGGCACTTCTTTCTCTTTTGTTACTCATAATATAGTAGTTGATTTTGGAGTCAGTCTCGAAATTCTAGCAGAGCCCTTCTCAGTCTCTACCCCAGTAGGTAAAACCATCATATCCCGGTGGGTATATAGGAACTTCCCGATTATGCTATTTTAGAAAGTCACATCAGCAGACATAGTCGAATTAGAGATGGCTGATTTTGACATCATTCTCAGCATAGATTGGCTTCATTCCTGCTATGCCACATCGACTGTAGAAATAGAGTGGTCCAATTTTAGTTTCTGAATGAACCTGTCCTAAAGTGGAGAGGTAGTACTTCAGCGTTCAGAGGTCAGCTTGTTTCCTAGCTTCGGGCACAGAAAATGATATCTAAGGGATGTGTCTATCATCTTGTTTGAGTTAAGGACACTAGTTCCGAAACTCCCAGTCTTGAATCAGTCCCAGTAGTGAATGAATACTTATATGTCTTTCCTAAAGATCTACCAGGAATTTCTCCCAAAAGGGAAATAGACTTCGATATTGATCTTCTCCTAAGTACTCAGCCCATATCTATTCCGCTATACAGAATGGAACCAGCAGAACTCTGAGAATTTAAGGACCAGTTGAAGGATCTCTTAGATAAGGGATACATCAGACCCAGTTTATCCCCATAGGGTGCACCAGTCTTATTCATGCAAAAGAAAGACGGTTCTCTTAGGATGTGCATTGATTACTGTCAGCTCAATAAAGTCATGGACAAGAACAAGTATCCACTTCCCAGAATTGATGATTTTTTTACAAACTTCAGGGTGCCAGCTGTATGTCTAAGATAGACCTCAGATCAGGCTATCATCAACTCAGAGTCAGAGAATGTGTCATTCCAAAAGCAGCTTTCTGAACTCTGTATGGTTACATTGAATTCTTAATCATATCCTTTGGTCTTACCAATTCCCCAACAACTTTCATGGACTTGATGAACCGTGTGTTCAAAATAGTACTTGGACATATTCATCATAGTCTTTATAGATGATATTCTTGTCTATTCCCACAGTGAGCATGATCATGCAGATCATCTCACAATTGTATTGCAGACTCTCAGGAATCATTAGTTGTTCGCCAAATTTAGTAAGTATGAATTTTGGCTAAGATCAGTAGCATTCCTTGGTCATATCATTTTCGGTGATGGAATTAGAGTTGATCCTCAAAAGACCAAAGTAGTAAGAAACTATCCTCTCCCTATCTCTCCATCAGATATTACTAGTTTCTTAGGTTTGGTTGTCTATTACAAATGGTTTATTGAGGTATTTTCTTATATTGCATCCCCTATGTCCAAATTGAATCAGAAGAAAATCAAGTTTCAGTGGTCTGATTCTTGCGAGAATAATTTTTAGGAGTTGAAAACTCGACTCACCTCAGCCCCAGTTTTAGCTCTTCTAGATGGTTCATATAGGTTCGTGGTGTATTGTGATGCATCTAAAGTGGGTTTGGTTTGTGTCCTCTTGTAGCATGGTAAGGTAATAGCCTACGCCTCCTGACAACTTAAGCCCCATTAGAATAATTATCCTACTCATGACCTTGAGTTAGTAGCCGTAGTTTTTTCTTTGAAGATTTAGAGGAATTACTTGTACGGTGTTCATGTAGATGTATTCACTGATCATAAAAGCCTTCAGGACATATTCTCTCAGAAAGATCTTAATCTCCATCAGAAAAGGTGGTTAGAGCTCCTAAAAGATTATGAAATGAGTGTTCTTTATCATCCGGGCAAGGCCAATGTAGTGGCCGATGATCTCTATAGACTTTCTATGGGTAGTGTTGCTCATGTTAAAGACGGTAATAAGAAGATAGATTAGGAAGTTCATCAGCTTGCCAGACTAGGTGTCCTCTTAGTCTATTCAACCAAGGATAGTATATGGGTTCAGAGTAGCTCCGAATCATCTCTAGTTTCAAAAGTTAAGGAAAAACAAGATAAAGATCCCAGATTAGTCAAGTTGAAAGAGTCAGTCAAGGATCAAAAGTTTGAGGTTTTCTCCCAAGGGGGAGATGGTGTATTACGTTGTCAGGATCGTCTGCGTGTGCCAGGTGTAGATAACTTAAGGCAAGTAATTCTTGAAGAAGCGCATGGTGTTCATTTATCGATTCATCTAGGGGCCACTATAATGTACCACGACTTGCGGGAGATCTATTGGTGGAGTGGGATAAAGAGAGATATTGCAGAGTTTGTGGCTACGTGATCTATATGTCAAAAGTTTAAGGTTGAGCATCAGAAGCCTAGTGGATCCATGAAGGAGTTCAATATTCTCACTTGGATGTGGGAAGAAGTGGACTTTATGATGGGTTTTCCTCATACTCGTCATCAGCATGATTCAGTATGGGTCATTGTAGATAGGATGACCAAATCAACTCATTTCCTTCCAGTACATACCTCCTATTCAGCCGAGGATTACGCAAAACTCTATATCATGGAGTTGGTTAGATTGAACGATGTTCCATTGTCTATTGTCTCAAATAGAGGTACCCAGTTCACCTCTGATTTTTGGAAAGCTTTCCAAAAGGGTCTTGATACCCATGTTCATCTCTATAAATCCTTTCACCCTCAGACATATGGTCAAGCATAAAGGACTATTCATACCTTAGAAGATATGCTAAAGGCATGTACAATTGATTTCAAGGGTAGTTGGGATGACCACTTGCCTTTGATTGAGTTTGCATACAACAATAACTATCATTACAGTATTCAGATGGCTCCATTCAAAGCTCTCTACTATAGGAGATGCAGATCTCCATTCGGTTGGTTCAAAGTTAGTGAGACCTCAGTAAGAGGGCCGACTTAGTGTTAGATGCCTTAGAAAAAGACCAGTTGGTCAGAGAAAGACTTTAGGCTGCTCAGAGCCGACAAAAGTCTTATGCAGATATGCGTACAAAGGATATCGAGTTTGCGATTGGTGATAATTTTTATCTAAAAATCTCTCCCATAAAGGGAGTGAAGAGGTTTGGCAAGAAGGAAAAGCTCAGTCCCCGATATGTTGGTCCCTCCAAAATTCTCTGTAACTTCAGAAAAGTAGCTTATGAGCTCAAGTTGCCTTTAGATCTAGCTTCAGTGCATCCAGTATTTCATGTCTCCTTACATAAGAAGTGCATAGGTGACCCACCAGTCGTAGTCCCTGTTAAGGGCGTAGACATTAAAAACAGTCTCTTTTATGAGGAAATCTCAGTCGAAATCCTTGACTATCAGATTTGCAGACTGAGGAACAAAGAAATCCCTCAAGTCAAAGTTCTTTGGCATAATCAGTCCATTGAGGGAGCTACTTAGGAAGCAGAAGAAAATATACAGATCAAGTATCCTCACCTTTTCTCCGCAAATTTAGACTCAGCCCCAGGTAATAGCTTTCCTTAAGTTCATTCATCTTATGGTTCAAATTTTAGTTACAATCTATGCTAAGTTTTCATTTCAAACTTGGTATTTTTAGCCTTACATGTTCATGGTCCAGTTCATTCCTGTATTCACACATTAGATATGCATGATTAGCTTATCATTACTCTAAGTTATGCATTCATGTATTAGCTTAGTCATAAAATCATGTTCATGGGTCAGTTCATTCCTGTATTCACACATAAGATTTGCATGATTAGCTTATCAGTACTCTAAGTCATGCATTCGTGTATTAGCTTAGTCATAAAATCATGCATCATATATGCATGATCAGTATGAATCTCAGTAATGTCAGTCATGTAGTCATGTTTCAGTTGTTCATATTCAGTATGTACTTCAGCTTATCGTTTCTCCCATCTCAATAATTCTCACTCGAGGATGAATATTTCCAAGGGGGAGATATTGTAATACCCCATACATCTACCAAGCTTAAAATCATCCCAAAAGTGTTAAAGACTTGCTTTGAAATATTAATCCACTTTGATGCACATGGAATTTTCCAGATTTTTACTTATTATTATGTGGGAAATTGAATTAGCTTTCCAACAATACCCTTTTCTCCAAAATCCAATGTCGGTTAGAAAGTTATGGACAAAATACAAAAAGCTTTCTGAATCGCCCATATCCGACGGAAAGGGGACGATGGGCCGTTAAGCTAGCGACGGGCCATCGCCTAAACCGTCCCAGTGGAGGCAGTGAGTCGACCTTCTGGCCAGGCATGACGGAATGACCGATGGATCATCTAGCTAAAGTTGAACCATCGCTAAAACCATCACAAAATAGGAAGAAAGGTCACATTCTAGCCTACTACAATGGGAAGGTTAACGGGACATCGAGCTAGCGATGAACCATCACCCAAGCCGTCACGGACCCCATTTAGAAATTCGAAACCATTTTTAAAAGGGTTTTTTTGTATTTTACCACCCTTTTTAATACGTAATTATACCAGACCAGAGCTCATAACTTCATTATTCATCTACAATACCAAATTAGGGTTTCTCTCAAAGATCAATCCCCAAGAACAAGATCCCAACCCTTCTTCAAGAAACAAAGAAATTCAAGTTCTTCAAGTCCAAAAACATCAACAAACTCATATTAAGGTATGTCAAGTATTGATTCATGGGTCCCTTTCACCCATGAAGCTCAAGAATCTCATTTCAAATTCCAAAGATTGTGTATTTATGAATGTTTATGATTTAGTTGAATTAAAATTCATGTCCATGTTGTTGTTGGGTTTTGATTCATGTTTTAAATTACATGTTCCAATGATTAATCTTAGTAAGTGATGATTTGTAAAATATTTATGATAAACCCTTCAAATTGTAAATTTATTTATGCAACCATGATAATTAGATGCATTGATGATGGTATAACCAAAGTATGCTCCCCATATGTTTGATTAAATGTCTATATGAAGGAAAAAATGCCATTATAATATGATAGTATGAAATCCCCATTCATGTACAAGTTAATGCATCTCAAGTCTTTGATGAAATGTCTTAGTCAATGAATTATGGATATATGTGTAGCTATTATTGTTCTTTCGAACGTATGCCATGAATTACTTTATGCTATCGAGTCCAGGGGGTAATTATACCCAACAATTTAGCAGTTACATGACTCAGGAAAACTCAGTAATCTCATGAACTCAGTCAGTTAAAAGGATTCAATAACATTCCGTCATTCCATGGAACTCAATGAACTCAGTCATATTCGTCTCTGATAATCAATTCAGTGTCTACTCAGTTGGGAAAAGGATTCAGCATCGACCAAACCCAAGGACGAGGGTACACACTGACAGTAGAGGGTGTGACCCTTAGAAGAAATCCTTGCATTCTAGAACTATAAAGACAACATAGGTTGAGACATCAACACTGTCAGTTGAGGGTTGATGAGGTAGATTAACACTGCCCTGCAGTCATGTTTATCTTCATGTCAGTAAATTATAGTTCATGCATATGAACCATTACATTCAGCTTACCTCACTTTCGTACCAGTACATTCTCATGTACGAATGCATACTTTTCTTTTGTCCTATGGTGTTTTACACCATAGGTTCAGAAGCACGATCTCTAAAGCATCCTTAGTAAATCAGCCTTTCAGCAGACAGACTAGCAGTGAGTCTTCATCATTTGAGGATGTTATTATTTGACTATTTCATTCTTTTAGTACTTAGTTTATTTCAGCAGTTAGAGTTAGTTGGGGACTTGTCCCATCAATTCCTTATTCAGACAGTTTAGAGAATTTTAGACAAGCATGTTCAGACAATTATTTCAGTTGTTTTGGTATTGATATACCGTATCTCTAGACGTTATGTTTTATTAGATTTTTGAATCTTATGGACTTTCAACCTTTTATTCTGCATTTATATAGTATATTAAGTACTGCTCATCTAAAGACATCAGTCATGGGTTAGCTTGTGGTCCTTCTGGGTCATGAGCACCATGTGGCATTCTGGGTACCAGATTCGGGGCATTACACCAATACTAGAATGATAGCTATTATTGTAATTAAACTCCACCAAAGGTAGATAGTCTACCCAATTGCCACCATAATCAATCACACAGGCCCAAAGCATATCCTCCAATGTCTGAATAGTTCTCTATGCTTGCTCATCCGACCACGGATGAAAAGCAGTACTCAGACTAACCTTAGTCCCCAACCCTCTCTAGAAAGATCGCCAGAAGTGAGATGTAAATTGCATACCATGATCAGAAATAATTGAGACAGTTACCCTATGTAGCTTCATAATCTTTTAAATATACAGCTTCCCATAATCCTCTGCCAAAAAGGTAGTCCTCACCGACAGAAAGTAAGCATACTTCATCATCTTATCCATGATGACCCAAATAAAATAAAATTATTTTTAAGACCGAGGAATACTGGTTACTAAATCCATATTGATCATCTCCAATTTCCATTTGGGTAACTCAATTCCTTGATGCAATCCACCAGGCCTCATGTTCTCAACCTTAACCTGCTGGCACACCATGCACTTGGCCATGAAGTCAACCACATCCTTTTTATACCAATCCACCAATAAATCTCCTTGAGATTATGATACATCTTTGTCGATTCAGGATGAACAACATAGCGTGACTCATGCGCCTCAGCAAAAATCATTTGCTACAAACCGACGACATCAGGAACACACAACCTTTCTTGGTACCGCAATGTACCATTACCACTAATCTCGAATTCTTCCACATTTTTCCCACCAATATCACTCTTGATTTTCATCAAAACAGGATCTAAGACTTGCTTCTCCTTATTCTCTGCACCAAGAGATGATCGAACCACATCTTACACCATCATACCACTATCCTTAGAGTCTAAGAGATGAATACCAAGATTTACCAAAAGGTGAATATCCTTCACTAATTACCGCTCTCCTTTCTCTACATAAGCCAAACTTCCCACAGAAAACCTGTTAAGAGCATCAACAACCACGTTAGCTTTACCTGGGTGGTAGTGAAGACTCATATCATAGTCCTTGAGAAGATCAAGTCATATCCTCTGCCTGAGATTAATATCCTTCTGTGTGAACATGTACTATAGGACCTTGTGATTAGAAAAGATATCCACGTGAACACTATACATATAATACCACCAATATTTTAGTTATGCACGTTCAGTATGTAATCTCTGTCCTTTAGTATTCTCAGCTTGATCAATTTTATTTAACGACGAATATTCCCAAGAGGGAGATATTGTAATACCCCATACTTTTCTAAATTCAGTCCAGCTCATTGTATATGTACAAGAGGCTTAGAACCTGAAAATTCGGTTAAGTGTTGGGACTTAGTCTTATTTTTGGGCTCTCAAATTTGAGGATTTTTAAAGTGACCTTCCCGGACTCGAGACATAAGTTTTTGAGTTGATTCATATTCAGGGGTGAAACTAGCATGTCTCGGGTCAGTTTTAGATTTTTTGGATAAGGATTTGACCCCATTTAGATTTCCAAAATAGCAGCACACCATGATTGGACCGCATCGCAGTAAGTATACGATGGAGGGTTTACCGCGTCGTGATGAAGATCAAATTAGCAATTGATAAATTCCAGCAAGTCACCATGATTGCCCTGAATCACGGTGGAAATTATGATGACAGCCTTGGTGCGTCGCGGTGAAGGTCTAATCTGGGTTTCAGTTACGAATTTTAATTTCTTAAGGATAGTTTGGTCCTTTCCCGTGGCCCCAATCAATGTAAAACACGGGATTAAAGCCCCCAAATGCATATTTGATTATTTTTATTCAAATTCTCTCAATTTAAAACCATTCTCTCTCAAGAACAAACCCTAGCCCTTCAAAGATTCAAGTTCAAATTCAAGAAAACCACCAAGAACCTTCAAGAATTCTTCAATTAAGGTATGCTAGATTTTCATTCATAGGTTCTTTTCACCCATGAGGTCCAAGAACCTAATTTCAAGTTTAGAAGAATGATTTTTACATGCTACCATGAATTTTAACCATGAATTCGCATGAATTATGATTTTATATTATGTTTATATGTGATTTGTTGTAGAAGTTAAACCCTACACATTTGAATGATGCTTACTCATTGGTTTGTACCTTAAATTATGATTTAGTATCAAAATTATGATATTACTACATGTTTAAAACTATTCCCATGTTTAAACCATGAATTGTAAGTGTTAATAAAATGCCCAATGGAATGAGTTTTGAATAATGGTTACTTAACATGTATTTAAGGTTTGGTATATTCTTGTTGTTATTAATATCGAGTCTTGGGGGTTTTGAATACCCGGGATCTAGCTGATTATCTATTCTTCATTATCTACAAAATAGTTCAGGATAGTTATGAGCATTTTTAATTCAGTCAATCACCATAAATAGCTAAACTTATTTCATTCCTGTATTCAGTGTCTTTCAGTTGGGAGTAGGATTTATAATGTAACGACCCGAGACTACCCTCTAATCGTCTCACCATACTTAGGACCATAAGTGATCCCAAGCAAACCCTTGTACTGGCATAACTTGTGAGCAACTGAATAAAATACATAAGCCTAGAAGAAATAAGCAAAAGATATGTATTTTCTGAATATGATAAATAAAACTATATTAAAATGATTACAACTTTGATTGTGTGAGACAAAACTGGAATCAAATGCATTAACTTCTACTGACAGTCTATGAAGCCTCTACTATACTGACTATTGGTAGCTGGGATGAGACTCCAACTACCATTAATCAATACACATGGGTAAGAAAATAAAGTACATAAATAACACCTAATTGAAGTCCCCGAAGTAGGAGGACTCATCATCTGCTGGCTGGAATCTGCAATTGTCTGATTGTGATATATGGACTATAACTGAACTGGTACCTATATTATTAAACAATGTAGCACATAGACGTTTATATGGATTTGTACTTTTGGAATGTACTGAGCATATAGGGTGAATGCATAAGTAAAACAATAATGCAATATCCAAACACCTTTTCAAAAAAAAATGTATGCTAAGTGTAAGTGACTCACCTTGGCTTGAATAATAAAAACTGTCTAATCATAAATCATGAGTAGTAAATCATATATGTAATTCTTGTGAGCCACTACACTTAGTTCTAAAAATTTGTACTCTTATTCTATTTCAAATCATGCAGGCTAAGTGACAAGAGCTCAACTTTATCATCTGAAAAACTAAAAGCTGAAATATGATAACTGATGTCATATGTAGGACATATCTATGTAAATTTGTGAGCCTATACACTTAGTTTTTAAAAACTATTCTGTTATTCTTTTCTGTTAGTGAGGTTTTTCTAACCGACATACACCATGTGAGCTATTATGATGTCCAACGTCATGTTCCCCTAAGGGGAAAAGCTCATGTTGGGGAAAGGTGTCATACTCTTTCTAAGGAATATAACCTGAGCTAAGTGATCACAATCTGTATCTGCATCCAAATAAATGGGAATAATTTGAGCCTACATTGGCTCGTAGTTCTGGGGCATTTGAACTGAGACACATACCCAACTCGGTGCTAAATACTACCCCCTTGCTTATATGCTCATTTTGAAGGAAATCCACCTTAAAAATAGCATACGGGTTTATAATGAAAACAAGTTATGCATCTGTCTATTTTTAACTATAATCAAACTAACTGTGTGTATTTCATATCTTAGCAGAGGATCAGAAGATCAAAATCTTTCTTCGAATCTGAATACGTGCTTTTCAAAGAATACTTAAACATTATCTTTCTTGAAGTTTCAAGACTAAAACTTAGGGAGTAAAACCCATTCTTTAAACTTATGTAAAATTCATAGAAAAATATTATGCTCAATATATTTCTTGAAATACTTCTACAATATGATGCTTAAACTCAATTGGAAATCTATAATCAATGTCAAAAATCATACTCATGGTGTTCAAATCATAAAAGAAAATTCTTTAAATCAAGACAAATATGGACTTTCATATTTCAATCACTTTATAAATCCAAAATTCAAAACAACATACTTTGGGTAAGAACCGTAATTGCAATTCATGTAAATTCATGTTAAATCATCTTTAAAAACTAGTTTTGGGCACAAGGATGAAATGAGTATCCTTTTTCATAACCCCACATAGCTTATTTGATTAATTGGATGTAAAAGCATGAACTTTGAATCTCTGATGGTTTTCTTAAATCTTCTTCTTGAAGTTCTTGAATCAAGAAACTTGAATTCTTGGTTATCTTGAAAAACGAACGGTGAAGCTTGGGATTTCTTAAAGTTATACCTGAAGATATAGGGTTTTCTTTGAGAGAAATTTGGTGAGGAATGAGTGTAATATTCTTAGAATAGGGTTAAATCTTCTGTTTTCACGATTTGGGGTCGTGGAAAAAGACTTAACTGCCCTGGAAATTAAAATTCGTAACTAAAATACCGTTTAAGGCTTCACCGCAATGCGATGACTCCGTCATCGCTATACTTACTGCGACGTGGTGCAATCTCGGTGAGTCAGTGAAAAATGACAATTGTTGTTTTTCACTCCACCGCGATGCGCCAAGGCAGCCATCACTATAGACACCGCGACTCGGTGGAATCGCGGTGGTCTACTATTTTGGGAAATCCAATAGGGTCCAATCCTCATCCGAAAGATTCGAAACTTATCCAAGATAGGCTACGTATATCCCAAAACATGAATCAACTAAAAATCTTACGACTCGGGGTCAGGAAGGCCACTTTAAAATTCCTCAAAATTAAAGAGATTCAAAATGTGACTAAGTCCCTCAACACTTATTGAAAATTTCAAGACTTAAACCCCTCAAGTATGCAACTAAGAGCTTAAACAAGCTAGGATTAGTACGATGTATTAAAATATCTCCCCTTGGGGACATTCATCTTCGAATGAGACTGGTTATCCTGAGAGTACTGTATGAAGGTAACTGAGATCATTTACTGAACATGCATGACTTGGAACGTGAGTGCATAACTGAGTCTGAAACATGATACATGAACTGAATATCATGACTGAGTTGATTTCTTGAATACATGCACTGACATGAGAATGGTAATAAGGCTCAGATAATACAAAGGACATTTACAGATTGAATCATGACTAAATATCTGAATCTGAAGCTGATGTATGAACAGAACTAAATTTACGACTTGCATGGTCCTAAATTAATTACCTCCTGAATAGTTAAGAGGGAAAACCATAGGAACTTGTTTGTCTTACTGATAAACTGGATTGCTGGCTATACAAACTGAATCATAGTAACTGTCCATACTCAAATGGAGTATTTCTCCAACACTCTTCTAAGAAATTCTAATAATATTATAGAGAAAAGAATTTTGGGCATAATCTGAACAAGACATCTGACTAAGGAAACACAACATTGAAAAAACTCTATAGCATGGAACATAAAAAATAAACCATAAGATAGAATAGAATTACTAGGCCTTAGGCAATTCAACTTCTTACTTTCAATCTTAGCAATACTTTTCAAATACTTCCTCAAGTAGACTATTCCTCTTAAATACCATACTCATTTGATTCAACTTAAAATTTTTCACATGGGCATTGATAAATCAATCTACTAAAGTCTAAACTGAACTAAATTCTCTCACCACGATCAAGCCTAACTAAAAATCACAAGATACAACATGCTACACCATAATACTAGTTAAAACCACATGATTCAATCTTCTATATCTATTCTAGAGCTCACACTCTAAGCATAACAGGCCTTACCACTTCAATGACTAACTATGAACTGTTACTATGGATTCACTTGTGCAAATTTGATAACGCTCAACTTACACCTCAAATAAGTGCAAGGCGGTCGTCGTCAATATATTTACCCAACTTCGGAGTCGGGGTCGAATCCACAGGGAACAATGTGAGTGGTGATTAAACTAGTTCGAAACTATATCTACAAGTTAAATTCAAATAAATAATAAGAAAAGAAAAAATAGGGGTTTTTATCAATAAGACAAATTTGAACGTTTCAACTTATTTTAGAACTCAAAACTTAGATTTCAATATTTTGAATCAATGATATAGAGAAACTAGGGTTGTGATCACTATGACTATTAATCTCCATTGAATAATAACTGTTCATGATTCTCGTGATAGGTGGGAACAACAGATTATCCCTGCCGATGATACTATCTGACTTATCTCTCGACCTCACCAGACAATTCATTATTTAATTCTCTCAAACTTACATAACATATCTATTTCAAATCGGATGTTATCTTAGGTAGATTGATCCAGTTACGACATCAATCATTAAACAGAAGGTTGGTAACTTTTGAGTCCCTGTTGATAATTCACGACCTCTAGTCTGTTTCTTCGTTAGAAGAAAATAAAGCCTAAGGCATAACCTAATGTTTGCAACCAATACATTCAAGTTAAAACAACAAAATTTCAAGACATTCCCAGAATCACTCAAACCCTAATCCAACTATTAAATCAATAAAATAATAATCATAGATCCCACAACCCTAGTTGTGGGTTTTAGTTGCTCATAAGATAGAAAGAGATAACAAAGATTACATTCATAACTTAAAGCAAGTGAACTTACAAAAGATGAAATTCAAAGTTGTATCTCCTTCAAGTACAATAAGAATTTCCCACAACTAAATCAAAGGATTGAAAATTGAATTCTAAGTTAAGAGAGTTAAAAACAAGTAAACTCCCCTTTACTAAGTTACTAGATGTCAAAAGTTGCTTCTGAAGTTAAGAATGAAACCCTAAAAGATGCTATTTATACTAAAGCCTAATTAAGGTAATAAAATAACAAAATCACAGCTGGGTTCGGATTTAGGTGAAGACATATTGGTGTTGATTGTCAGGCTTTTGACGGCGTCTCTGATATGTCGCCAGATGTCGTGCCTTCTTAACCTGTTCTGCCTTACTCTGACGATGTACTCCGATGGATTACTAGAGGAGTGACGGCGTGTAGCAAATGTCGTCAGACCTTCAGCTTATTTCACCATGTTCTGTCCCACTTGACGACATCTTGTGACGGTTTACCACACTTGTGACGACATATTGAGAATGTCGTCACCTTCATCCAACAACTCTTCTTCACTATTCTTCCTGATGCCTTTTTCTGGTATCTTACCACAACTCTGACGGCTTGCAAGAAATGCCGTCAGACTCATATCAACTCACTTGTACCAGATTTTACTTATTTTGTTCATTTTTTGTATGTTTTCCTCCCATCCTTGCTACAACTACAATATCACAAGAAAATGATCAAAAACAACCAAAAGTTGCTTAAGACTTCGCAATTATTTAGAGTTAAAAGCTTCAAATATTTTAGCATTTTCTCACACATCAACACCCTCAACTTAAAACAATTGCTTGTCCTTAAGCAACTACATAACGCCATACTACGATGCTTAACCAAGAGACACATAAGATACCTATCACAGTTGATTATAAAGTTTAGCTCAAAACTCATGCCACTCTTTACATTCAATCCAATTGTGCATATCCATGAAGATTAACAATGTGACCTAAAGGAATCAAGATATGGCATGAATTCAGCAACACCAACCATGCATGTACCATATTACACTATCCAAACAAGTTAACAGCTAGCAATGCAACCGATGTGACCTTACAATAAAGAAGTCCCTCCTCACTCATATATGAACTCAAGCATGTAAATACAGGGACGGTCAAGAGACACTCACTCTCAGAAAGGAATTCCAATCAATGCATGTCAAATACCATATGCTTGCCCTTATTTTCATTACCAAGGTGTCCAGACAGGTAAGTTAGGATCACTATAGGTATTTTCTTTGGCTTGTAATGTAGGCTAAGGGCTGGTATGATATTCAATGGCATTTAGATTGACTAAGACTCCTTGGCACTACCTTAACTTTTGGGGTTCACTTATTAACTTTTTCTTTTTTTTCTCTTTTTCTTGATCACACATTATTCAGGATGGATGTGGCTTTTCTTTTTAATTCTTTTTCTTTTCTTATTCTTCTTCCACACCACCTAGCTTTTTATTATTTTTCACTTATTTTTTTCCTTTTATTCTACCTTTCTTCATACTCAGTTTACATCACGCACCCCTATGATAGCCACCCTCAACTTAGGTTGTTTACCTAAGTCTAGGTGCATAGTGTCCAAGGAGAACCAGGGACAAAACAGGTTCATTATGATCTAAACGGGAAGGTGATAGGTGTCATAGAAAGAAATGGTCAATTCAAGCTCAAAATAGGGATCAAGAGATATCATGCATATAGGGAAGGTCATTTAGGCAAAATGTGACTTAAAAATCAAAACGACCTATGATCCTTTCCTAACCCCTATCTTTCAACCAAGGTAAGACTAACCGGGCAAGTTCTGTATTTAACACATAAAAGGAACTAAGTAGTATCTCACACACACATGGTAAAAAGGTGCATCACAAGCTACTACCTATCTGGTTCATGCGATTTTTAAGCAGTGGATATCATGTCACTAGTACTAATGCCATAACAAGATGCACAGTGGTCACACATAAATGTATATCACACAGTTATAAAACAGACCAACGGAGAGGTGTTTATCAGTCTCAAAAATCAACAAAAATATATCAACTACTCTAGATACTTATTTTTCTCCAGTTAACCACAACACATTAGAAAACAAACATAGTACACCTAAATATGTCGACTCTACTAGGAACAAGACTCTGGGGAAAAGAGGCACGGCAACAAAAACCCCAGGAGGACATCAATACCTACAAGTAGCCCCACCCTCAACTTAATATCTTGCATTGTTTCCAACGCGTCAAATAAAAACAAGAGAGTTAGAAACATACTTGTGGCACCATGGGTGCGACGATCTAATGTCAATCACATAATACAAATACAAACAATAAATTACCTTGGGTTGCCTCCCAAGAAGCGCCTAGTTTAACATCGTGGCACGACCCAACTCAGTTTTTTCCTCCACCTTGAGGATATGAATTTCACCCCCAACTTAGAGTCCATCTTCTTGCCTCTCTCATAGGGAGGTGGTACAAAGATTAAGAAGCCGTGTAATGAATGATGAATGGTAAACAACTCGACCTTAAAGTGAGGTGTGTTTTTATGTTGTTTATCAAGTGTAAAATAAAGAATATAGGATTCTTGTTCCTCATCTTCATAGTCTTCCACTAGTTTAGATGATTCCAAAGACAAGATATCATCTAAACATAATGTGGAAAAATGCTTCGAGTGTGGCCCAACAAATCCTACTTCAAAATTTACACTATCCTCTACACACTCACTTTTATTCATCTTCTCAATATTTTTACTTTGAATTGGGCTAGATTCTTCATAAGAGATTGACTTGGCTTCTTTTTTTGCCTCTAGCACTATTCCCTCAATCTTGGCATCATCCTTAATGGTTGGCATGGTTGGTTGGGAAATCTCCAAGGGTTGATCAACATCAAGCTCATTATCAGTATAGGAATCTTGCTCTTCATCGTCACACTCTTCCATTATTTTAAATGATTCCACAGACAAGATATCATCTGAACATAATGTAGAAAAGTGTTTTGGATTATTGACCTCGATATCTATCTCTTCTATCCTTTCTCTTCCCTTATTAAATTCCCTAATGTATTGACATATGTCACATATGGTAGCATTCATTGTGTCTATACGATCCAATATTAGTTGAAGCATAGCTTTAATGTCACTCTTTCCAGTGCTTTGTTCTTCCTTTTCTTGACCATAAGACCTGTCATACTCATAAGAAGAACTAGAACCTGGGTTAGCACAATAGGGGGAAGGGGAATTTGGGCAATCACTCCAGTGTCCATCTTTACCACCACATAAAGAACAATTATACTCCCGGTAGGATGGACATGGTGCACACATCTCTCTCCAAGGAGCATATCTATAATCTTTCCAAAAGTGGGGTCGATCATAATACGGACATGGATCATCCAGATAAGATTTCCAACCGTCAAACTTACATTTATTCCATGATTTCATAGTAAGAAATAAACAAAAATAAAGAAAATCTACCTAACACAAGAACAAAGGAAATCACAACAAATATTTATAAGTTTGAATTCAAGCAAGTAAGATAAAATTTTAAACTAACTCAATATGCCAAATTGTTCCCCGACAACGACGCCATTTTTGATAACGCTCAACTTACACCTCAAATAAGTGCAAAGCGGTCGTCGTCAATATATTTACCCAACTTCGGAGTTGGGGTCGAATCCACAAGGAACAATGTGAGTGGTGATTAACCTAGTTCAAAACTATATATACAAGTTAAATTCTAATAAATAATAAGAAAATACAAAATAGGACTTTTATCAATCAGAAAAATTTTGACGTTTCAACTTATTTTAGAACTCAAAACTTAGATTTCAATATTTCGAATCAATGATATAGATAAACTAGGGTTGTGATCACTATGACTATTGATCTCCATTGAATAATACCTGTTCATGATTCTCGTGATAGGTGGGAATAACAGATTATCCCTGCAGATGATACTATTGACTTATCTCTCGACCTCACCAGATAATTTATTATCTAATTCTCTCGAATTTAGATAACATATCTATTTACAATCGGATGTTATCTTAGGTAGATTGATCCATTTATGGCATCAATCATTAAACAGAAGGTTGGTAGCTTCCAAGTCCCTGTTGATAATTCACGACCTCTACTCTATTTCTCCGTTAGAAGAAAATAAAACCTAAGGCATAACCTAATGTTTGACACCAATAGATTCAAGTTAAAACAACAAAATTTCAAGACGTTCCCACAATCACTCAAACCCTAATCCAACTATTAAATCTATGAAATAATAATCATAGATCCCATAACCCTAGTTGTGGGTTTTAGTTGCTCATAAGATAGAAAGAGATAACAAAGATTAAATTCATAACTTGAAGCAAGTGAACTTATAAAAGATGAAATTCAAAGTTCTTTCTCCTTCAAGTACAATAAGAATTTCCCAACACTAAATCAAACGATGGAAAATTGAATTCTAAGTTAAGAGAGTCAAAAACAAGTGAACTCTTCTTTACTAAGTTACAAGATGTCAAAAGCTGCTTCCGAAGTTTTGAATGAAACCCTAAAATATGCTATTTATACTAAAGCCTAATTAAGGTAATAAAATAACAAAATCACAGTTGGGCTCGGATTTAGGTGACAGCATATTGGTGTTGATCGTCAGGTTTCTGACGGCGTCTCAGATATGTCGTCAGAAGTCGTGCCTTCTTAACCTGTTCTGCCTCACTCTGACGATGTCCTTCGACGTCTTACCAGAGGAGTGATAGCGTGTAGCAAATGTCGTCAGACCTTCACCTTATTTCACTATGTTCTGTCCCACTTGATGGCATCTTCTAACGGCTTACCACACTTGTGATGACATATTGAGAATGTCATCACCTTCATGCATCAACTCTTCATCGTTGTTCTTCCTTACGCCTTTTTCTGGTATCTTACCACATCTCTGATGTCTTGCAAGAAATGCCGTCAGACTCATATTAGCTCATTTGTACCAGATTTTCCTTATTTTTTTCATAATTCCTATGTTTTCCTCCCATCCTTGCTACAACTACAATATCACAAGAAAATGATCAAAAATAACCAAAAGTTGCTTAAGACTTCACAATTATTTAGTGTTAAAAGCCTCAAATGTGTTAGCATCTGCTCACACATTAATATTGCATTCCTCTACTTACACCCCAATAGGACATTCAAGCCGATCATTTTAACCACATGTGAACTTAAGGTCAAACACCCATAAAGGCACACTTCTCATATTCTCTAAACCTCTATCAATAACAACTTTCATTCACTATGCTTAAGAAAACACACCCAGTATTCTTAACTAACTACTACATATACCAATGATTTACCTCAATATTCCTTCATCTTTTAACCTTAGATAGAAAATCATAAATAATATTTATTAGTGAGGTTCATCAACTCTCTCTCATCTAAACCAGTGCTAATTCAAAAACATCACTACTATCTGAAAATAGGAAGAGGTCACTGAAAGGATAACACATAACGACCTGAAGTATGAAAGAACATTGTACATAACATTAACACTTATTTGAGGCCGGAGGTATAAAATGTCAAGGCATGGACTCATTAAAGAACTCTAAACTGAGGACGTACATGATATAAAATGGATTTCACTAGGATCATGAGTTTCTGAGAACTAATCATACTCTGGAATCATGAGTTCATACTTATTATAAGATATTCAGCATAAGACTAGAGTTCATAGATTCATAGGGATAACTCGAATCAAGAGTGAAACTATTACTTGCTTGCTAGAAGCTGAGAATGGACTTGAGTATGCATGAAGGGTATAAGCATTGGCCTTTGGCATGGATCTATAATGTAAGACATGGATTTGGGTTGATAATGACTGAAATCCAAGGAATACTCTAGAGTAAGAAGAGAACACTACCTCATCACAACTTTTATTGACATGTATTACAATCTAATTCTCAAAACATAACTTGGTTCTACACTCTACCATTTCCCCCTTAGGTCAAATCTGATATTCCAAGCTTATGGTCTATTTCATATCCTCGAGACTGAGCCATAATTTCTTCATTATAATGTCTACACACAAATGCTAAACTCACAAGAATAAACCATACTTCGAGCTTACTGACTTCATTCTTGAACAACCCTTTCATATACTACCCTTTACTTTTAGCTTTAATAATCATCATCAAATACTTACACTCTCATTTGCAAACATATCTACCTCACTACACATATAATCATAGCCTACCAAGATCACACTTTTATACTTATATTTTTCCCAAATCGTAAGAATCAAAATCATACTTAAAAGACTGAACACCATCTATCCAAAATTCCTCAACTTAGCTACTAAGAACACTATGTACTATATAACTAGACTTATTCTACTTAGCAGCTCAAGGGTACTACTAACCACAAACGACACTTAATAAACTTAGAAAAAAAAACCCATATCACCTTGTGCACACCTCTGCATCATACCTACAATACCATACTTATCTCAAATCAATAAACTTAAATTCTTGCATTCACTATATCAAGCCAATTGGTCCATATCTATATAACTAGCATTGCTAACCAAGAAACCATTACATCAACCTTGATGATCATCCATTGTTCAATCTTAGTGTGTAATACTAAGCATGATTAACAATTCAACCTCATATACTATTCTCACTTGGAAGCTATAAAATAAAATACCATGAAATAATAGCCCACTAGAACCTCATAACAATGATAATCGATTATAATCATAGGGTTTATCTTATTAAAATTTACTACCACATCCTCCTTCTACACATTATGACTATTTACCTATATATAAACCTAATTACTTGCATAGCTCTATCAGTTTCAACTAAACTCATTTTTGCAACCTCTAGGGAAGACTATATTACAATACTCATTCACCCAATACTTTTATTAATAATCTATATGTTTCTAACACAACTACTACCATCAATAACTCCTTTTCTACTTCAAGAAAACAATAATTCACCTTAACTAATAACTGCCTCTCTAACTTTCACTAAACTAACACACGAGGACATATCACCTCACTACTAACTCGATCACATGCAAAAGTTCATGTATATACATTCAATCAATCACCATTACAATATTTCTTATCACTACACTTAAAAACCCATACTTCCAATTATAATAAGGGCCAACCACTTATGAATCATAACACTCAAGGTCATAAAATCCCTCAAATGCAAACTTTATTTAACAATATAAATTCATACTATCTCCTCTCATGAGCACTATCTGAATTGAAGTGTTAATGGAGAATCTGAATACGTATATTACTCTGTCTTAACTGAACAAATCATATGGATGAGGATATAAATTTTAATTTGAGGAACTTATAACACACCAGCGAGATCCTCTCAAGCCCCTAGTGTGATCTCTAAAGTTACTGATAGTAAATCTGAGGGAATCATCTTAGGAGAAATTAGAACTTACTAGTCATGACATCTCAAGGATAAGTCATAGATGAAGGATTATGGAGTAACATATGAATCGATAGAAATTTTTGAGAGAATAACTTTACAGCATGACCTAGAGTATTAAAGAAAGGAAATTTTATCTTAGATGCCTGTAGCCTCTCGAAGAAAAAAACAAACATCTCCACACCATTTTGCAAAACTCTACTAACACGGCTTCATAGACACCCTAGGACACTTGAACTCTGTGCTCTGACACCATGTTTGTAATGACTCAAGACTACCCCCTAGTCGTCACATGGTGCTTAGGACCATAAGTGATCCCGAGCTAACCCTTATGTTGGCATAACTTGTGAGACAATAAATAAAATACATAAGCCTGAAAGAAATAAGCAGAAGATATGTCTTTTATGAATATGATCAAAATAAACTATATTAAAATGATTACAACTCTGATTGTACAAGATAAAACTAGAATATAATACATTAACTTCCACTGATAGTCTATGAAGCCTCTATTATACCAACTATAGGTATCTGGCATGTGACTCCAACTACCACTAATCAATACACATGATTAAGAAAATAAAGTGCATAAATAACACCTAACTAAAGTCCTCGAAGTAGGAGTACTCATTATTTATTGGCTAGAATCTGCAACTATTTGATCGTGATATATGGACTACAACTGAACTAGTACCTACATTATTAAACAATGTAGCACATAGACATATTTTGGATCAGTACTTTTGAAATATACTGAGCATATGGGGGTGAATGCATAAGTAAAACAATATTGCAATATTCAAACACCCTTTCAAAAACACTGCATGCTAAGTGTATATAACTCACCTTGTCTTGAATAATCAAAACTATCTAATCATAAATCATGAGTGGTAAAGCATAAAGGTAATTCTTTTGATCCACCACACTTAGTTCTAAAAGGTTGTACTCATATTGTACTTCAAATTATGTAGGCTAAGTGAAAATATCTCACCTTTATCATCTGAAAACTAAAAACTGAAATCTGATAACTAATGTCTTATGTAGGACAGTATCTTAGTAAATTTTTGAGACTTTACACTTGATTTTAAAAAAACTATTCTGTTATTCTTTTCTATTCGGGAGGTTCTTCTAACCAGCATACACCATGTAATCTATCAAGATGTCCAATGTCATGTTCCCCTAAGGGGAAAACCTCATATTGGGGAAAGGTGTTATACTTAAAACAAGGAGTATAACCTAATCTAAGTGATCCTAATTTATATATGCATCCATATATATGGGAATAATCTAAAATACGTTGGCTCGTAGTTCTAGGGTATGTGAACTAAAACACATATTCAACTCAGTACTAAATACTACTCCCTTACTTATATGTTCATTCTGTAGGAAATCCACCTTAAAAATAGCATAAGGGTTTATGATGAAAATCAGTTATGCAACTGTCTGTTTTAAACTATAATGACACTCACTATGTGGATTCCATATCTTAGCTGAGGATCAAAAAATAAAAATCTTGATTCAAATTTGAATATGTGTTGTTCAAAGAATACTTAAATATTATCTTCCTTGAGGTTTCAAGACTAAAAATTAGGGCTTAAAATCCATACTTTAAACTTATGTAAAATTCATAGAAAAACATCATGCTCAATAATTTCTTGAAATACTTCAACAATAGTATGCTTAAACTCAACTGGAAATCTGGAATCAATGTCTCAAATCATACTCATGGTGTTCAAATCATAAAAGAAAATTCTTTAAATCAAGAAAAATATGGACTTTCATACTTCAATCACTTTATTAATCCAAAACTCAAAACAAGATACTTTGGTTATGAACCCTAATTGCAATTCATGTAAATTCATCTTTAAAAACTAGTTTTGGGCACAAAGATGAAAGAAGTATCCTTATTCATAACCCCACATACCTTATTTGATTAATTGGATGTAAAAGATTGAACTTTGAATCTCTAATGGTGTTCTTGAAGTTATTCTTGAAATTCTTGAACCCAAAAACTTGAATTCTTGGTTATCTTGAAAGAGAAATGGTGAAACTTGGGATTTCTTAAAGTTAAAGTTGAAGCTCTAGGGTTTTCTTAGAGAGAAATTTGGTGAGTAATGAGTGTAATATGCTTAGAAAAGGGTTAAATCTTCTGTTTTCACAATTTGGGGGCATGGAAAAAGACTAAACTACCCCTGGAAATTAAGATTCCTAACTGGAATGCCATTTAAGGCTTCCCCTCAACACGGTGACTCCCTTATCTCTTTAATCACCATTATGTGATGCAATCGTGGTGAGTCACTGGAAAATGACAATTGTTGTTTTGCACTCCACCATGAAGCGCCAAGGCAACCTCACTATAGCCACTGCGACGCGGTGGAATTGCGGTGAGTTACTATTTTGGGAAATACAATAGGGTCGTTTCAGCAGAGGGAGCAGAACCCATATTGCCCGTGGGTGGTTTAGGATGGCAAATCTACACAGCCCAGGTAAAGTTTTTAAATGCATGCTAAACCCGATTCCCTTTCCCGGCACTTATATATATGTATGGTTGTATGCATTTTGGATGGTTTTACTTGGTTTTATAAATGGCATTATTCTATCCCTACCTTGAGTTCATCCTAGTGATCACTAGCTAACCCTTCAACTGGCGGTTGTATACCCAAACTATGTAAGAACCGACCATTCTACTCCTCCTGTTTAGAACTAAAATTTGGTATCAGTATTTGGACTGAAGTGATGACCTTCTATCCTTTTAGAAGGCTCCATTTCATGTTATGGACATATTTAGACAATTTTATTTTACTTTTGATATTGGTTTTGTCCATGGTTTGGTCATGTCCTAAGCAGATATTTTTACTCTTTTGATTAGAGGCTTTGTGGTACTTCTGGGGGTTGGTATAGGCGGGATCGGTATTGGTGCCAATCTTGGTATTGGAATAAGATGGGAGGCTGGAATAAGCTGGGAGGCTAGCATTATCGGACATAATTTCCCATGGTTCTATCGTATTATACTTTTTGATTGATTATCAGAATATGTTTTGGTATTCTCTTTGGTTATGGCCTAGTTTATGGCCTTTGGTTTGGCTTGGTACAGTTGGATGGTTGGTTTTATTCTGTTAGACTTGGTTGGGTCAGTCACGGTTATGACCCTATCCCAGACTTCATGAGAGCATTTATGCTATCTTGTAATATGCTCGAAATTCATCCCTTCAAAGGCTGCATAAGGTGGTTGTGTTGGGAAACAGGGGGCGGTCCCCGGTCCTGGTTGGACTTGGGATGCCCATTACATCTAGGCTCTAGTTCAGGTTGTGACACATAGATAAGGGCTAACCTTTTGGAACTGAAAGACATCTGAATATGAAGAAAATGTGTCGACTTGGTCAACCGATCCACAATGACTCAAATACCATAGGAACTACGAAAAATGCTAGGAAAACCCCTAAAAAAGTCCCCCGATACGAATGATAGATATAAGTATGCCATGCAAATAGACTATCTTACGAACATAGATAAAGGCTAACCTCTTGGCACTAAAATACATTTGAATACAAATGTAATGTGCCGACTTGGTCAACTGATCCACAATGACTCAAATACCATAGGAACTACAGAAAGTGTGAGGAAAATCACTAACAAAGTCCATGGAAATTTTCTCCCACTTCTACTCGATAATGGGAAATCTCTAAATCAAGCCACCAGGTCTCTGATGCTCAGCCTTTACCTACTGACAACATAGGCAATGAGATAAAAAGTTCACCACATCTATCTCCATAGTACTCCACCAATAATACTTCCTCAAATCTCTATACATGTTAGTTGTACCTGAGTGAATAGAATACTTGAAGTTGTTAACCTTACACAAAATGAATTGAATCAGATCACCAACCCTTGAAACACAAATGTGGCCATCAAATCTCAAAATACCCTTAGAATCTATGGTATCCCTCTTAGACTAACCACTCGACACCTGATCATGGATGATGGAAAGTCTCATATCCTCAAACTGATGACTCCAAATATTCTCAAGTAGTGAAGACCTCTCCTTAACACTAGCAAGAATCCTCCTAGAGCCTGAAATATCAAGTCGCACTATCATGTTAGTTAAGGATTGGATGTCCTATATCAACAACCTCTAAGAAACTAAGATAGAATCCAGGATACCCATATTCACCACCTTCTGACTGAAGGCATGCGCTACTACGTTCATCTTGCCCGGATGATACAAAATAGAGATGTCATAATCCTTAAGCAACCATTCCATCTACGGTACCTAGAATTAAGCTCTCTCTGGGTCATAAGATGTTGAAACCTATTATGATCCACAAAGATGTCATAATGCATGCTATAAATATAATGTCTCCAAATCTTAAACACAAAAACTACCGCCACTAACTCTAAATCATTAGTGGGGTAGTTGCACTCGTGCACCTTCAACTGCCTTGATGAATAAGCAATAACTCAACCTTGTTGCATCAACACAACCAAAACAAACACTTCAAAAATTATAATATACTATAAATCCTCACTATCAATAGGAAAACCCAATATAGGAGATTAAGTGAGAAATCCCTTGAGCTTCTCAAAGCATGACTCACACTCCTCAAACCACATAAAAGGAACCTCCTTCTTAGTAAATCTGGTCATTGACGCTACAATAGTAGCAAATCACTAAATAAACCATCTATAGTAACCGGCTAAACAAATGAAGCAACAAACCACAGGCGGAGATATAGGCCTGGCCAATCACAAATAGCCTCAATATTTGTTGGATCCACCACAATCCCATCCTTAGACACCATATTTCCAAGAAATATCACCAACTCAATCCAGAACTCACACTTAGAGAATTTGGCAAAATAATTATGACCTCTTAAAGTCTGGAGCACAATACTCAAATATTACATGTTTTCTTCTTTACTCCTCGAATACACAACGATGTTGTGATGAACACTATCACAAAAGAATATAAATTAGTCCTGAAGATGCAGTTCATCAAATCTGTAAATGTAGTTAGGGAATTGGTTAACCCAAAAGATATTACCAAGAACTCATAATGACCATAACGGGTCCTAAAGGTTGTCTTGGGATATTTTCAGCCCAAATCCTCAACTGATAGTAACCGAACCTCAAATCAGTCTTAGAGAACATCGCTGCTCCCTAAAGCTAGTCAAATAAATAATCAATACGAGCATAAGATATGTATTCTTCACTGTTACCTTATTAATCAACCTATAATCAATGGGCATACACAAGAAATAACCTTTCTTCTTTATGAGGAAGACAGGAGCTCCCTAATGTGACTACTAAAAAGATCTTAATGCTAAGAATTCAACTTCTTATGCTCGACAAGAGCCATATGATAAGGTGCCATAGAAATGGGTCGGATGTCTGTCTCAAGATAAATAAAACCTCAATATCACACTAGAGAAAGACTAGGTAGATCAGTAGGTAAAATATTAGGAAACTCACGAACTATAGGAACGGAGTCAAGTGAAGGACTCTCTACAATAACATCATGAATATAAGTGAGATATGACTCGCATCCTTTCAAAATAAGTCTCCTAGACTAAATATAAAAATAATCCCCTTCGGCTTGCGGATAATATCTCCCTACCACACAACTGGGGTATGCCAGGCATGGCTAAGGTAATAGTCTTGTCAAAATAATCTAGGACCACATAATAGTGGGATGACCAGTCCATGCCCAGAATTACATCAAAATCCACCATGTCTAACATAATAAGAAAATCCTGAGTATCAAACTTTCGTAAAGTCATAATGAATAACCTATAAATCAGATCCACTACTAAAGAATCACCTATGGGAGTAGATACATATAATGACACATAAACTCTAACTGCAGGGCATAATATATTGACAAACAAGAATAAGTGGATCTCAAATCAAATAGAGCAAAATTTGATTGATGGAACACTAAAATCATACATGTGTTAACAACATCCAAAGACTCATCCTTAAGTCTAATAGGTACGACATATAATTGATCATGCCTTCCACCTAGTTAGGTTCCTGAATGATCTCCTATCTTACATACTTGAGGACCTCTACGAGCACCCTTGGGACCACCTCCATGACCTTACATACCACCTCTAGTTAGGGGAAGAATTTCCCTAATTAGTGGAACACTCTAAGCTAAAGAAACCATTGCTCCATGGCTGGGCACTCTAATGAGAAATGTCCAAAGGCCCTACAACCATAATATGCCCCCTGGTGCTACACTGAAACTAGAAGATCTAGTTGACTCGGAATAGCCACCATGGTTAAAATACCCAAAAGACAAACCCCTCAGAAGCTAATCACTACTTTAGCTAGGTTAATCACTGTAATTAGACTGGCCATCATCGATAATATGAAGTGCACCCTGAATAGTCCTACTAGACTAGCCCTAATGCTAATATGGCTAATGTAAAAGGTATCTACCCTAAGAAAAACCACTGTCTCTTAACTTTAATCCACTATAACTCCTACTGAAGCTACCCTAATATCGTAAAATTTTATCACTACCTCCTTGGGCCTCGCAATATATCTCCTCTAAAACTTAAGCATGATAAAAAATCTCAATAAAAGATCTACCCAAAGTAAGTAAGCTTTGTTTAGACATGCAAAAAAGAAGTCTCAATCTAAAAAAAGGCACCAAACTCTCTCATACTCGGTGGTTATAATAAATGTAGCATGCCTAGACAACTCATGAAAGTGAGCATCATACCCCTTACAGTCATGGAGCCCTGCACCAACCTCAAGAACTGATCCCTCAAATGATCCCTAGGACATAAGGACATATACTTCTCTAAGAAGATTTTAAAAAACTTAGTCCATGCTAATGGATGAGATTTGGCAGGCCTGGAATCAAGATGACCTCTCCACCAATGTTGAGCTGCCAAGTCCAATTGAAAAGTAGTGTAATCCATACCACGATACTCAACAGGCCCAAATTACGGAGCCTATCATCACAATAAATCAAGAACTCATAAGCATCATTGCTCGGTGCACCATAAAACCTAGGCGTAGCTAATCCCAAGAATCTACCCAACATTTTCTGCTCCTCAATAGACATATCAGGTTGGGCAACCATTGACTTCACAACTATTGGCTAAGAAAATACTGATGTATGAAGGACCTCAACTCTGGGAGGTGATGCTATTTGTTATGACCCCACATCAGTACTACTCTGATCCACAGACTGCACACCATCAAATAATGCACCACCAACTAATCCCAAAAGTTGAACCAATGTATTCTTGAGTACTAAAAATAAAATAAACATCGGTGGATCCTGGGCTGGTCCTTGGCCCACCACTGACTGGGGTTAAAAAATATCTATCTAAAGAGAATAAGTAGGGTCTAATGAAAGCCCCTATATTGGTCCCTTACGGGGATGCATCCCTAAGATATCCTCGACCTCTAGGAAATCCATGGACATTAATAGGATCCCTAGGCTCAGCTCAGGATCCTTATCTCATATAGTGGTAGCACGTGGTCTAGCCATCTATGAAAGAGTGAAACTAAGGGAATCCTTAGAAACCAACTCAGACTCTTAGAATAAAATGAGTAAAATAAGTGAAGAATCCCTAAGAATGTCCCATAGCCTCCTACAGATAAGAAACGAACGTCATTATTCTGATTCGTGAGACTCTACTAGACACTTTCTCTTGTACCAACAATATTGATGAACCTAGCATTGTGATAACAATTTTTCACAACCCTAGTTATGAGTCATGATGGCACCTACTTTTCCCTTACAAGTATATAAGGTCAACCATAGTTTTGAGTTATAAGAAATAGATTATTAGGTAGAAAAAGGCATAAATACTAGAAATTTTTATCACGACAAAGGCTAGCCCCTACTCGTAACACTGTGCTTAAGGACACAAATGACCCTAAGCTAACCCATTATTTGGTATCTGATGTGAGTACTAAATAAAATAATAACAAAACATCATATGCAAAAGCTAAATAGATGAAAACTTTAATAAGATATAATATTCAATATGTCTGAACATCTGATAAAAACTGGAAACAAGACTGACTATCTGAAAGCCTCTAAAGTATGAGGAGTTGATAGGACAAACCCCCAAGTAACTTCTTTTGATTGAAATAAAAGAAATATTAAAAATAAATATGAATAACTTGTCCTTGAAGGATGAGGACTTACCACAACTTCTATTGAGTGCCATACAAAATGTCTAAGTATGGTCGGGGAACTAGGCATCCAAACCTATATTGAAAAATCAATATAGCATAGAAGAGAGTATGCGGTCAGTACTTTAAATGTACTAGTACACGAGATAGTGACTAACTAAAATACATATGTACACTAAGCATGAATGCATGAACATGTAAAATGAATGCAGACCAAGAAAGCATGTGCTAAAATAATCTGTAAAATTGAATAACTAAAAAATTGAACTCTTCAATAAGCAAACAGGTACTGAATATCATATTAATAATAAAATAAGAATATGTGAGCTAATATTTAACCGATATGCCCCAATCTGAGCTAATCTAAGTCTAACCTGTAATACTAATTTGAAGAGTGCATATACCTTGCCATAGGTAATGCCACTAATTATGTGGATCTACTAAACTAGTGTCCCAAAAGATTGGGGAGTCACCCTAATCTGGAAGGTTCCCGTGAGAGTATCAAATCTATAATTACAGGAAGATCTCTAATAGCCTATACTGGCTATGTAGTTTTGGATCTTAGGAATAGCTGCTAAAGGTTTCACCCTAATCTGGCAAGTAACCCTTCATCCCTAGGTTCTCTCGGTGCTAAGTTCTATTCCCAACTAAATTGAAACTAATACTGATGAAGGTTTAATATGATTCAGATTAATAAATGTTCAACATGATAATAATCTGAATATAAGAACATACACATGATTTGGATGACTTGTAACTTGGAAACTTGGAATATGCATGACTATCTAGGTATCAGGTGTTCATAACATGCCATCATTATCTATTAAAATAATACTCTTGGCACTTATTGAACAATTCATGGTATGGGAAAGTCATGAGTAACACTCTGTATTTCAATAACAAATCATGAAGTGGACATTTGAATTATCATACATATGGAAACACAACTATCATGAGGGATTATATTTTCATAGTTTAGAATCAACATAATTGAGGGAAAATTTATAAGATGCATAATCTTCATAAAATTTCACCATTTAGGGAAAAAGGGTCTATACTTGTAAAATAGGAAATGCATGGGACTCAATGGTGGGAAGGGACCCAATGATGAATATCCCACATGCCTAAAATAAAAGCTTGGATGAAACCCTTGGGATTGGTCTTGGTCTTTGTAAACCCTAACATACTTTTGAGGGAGAAAGAAAACCATCTCTCTTGATTTGCTTAACTAAAATTGATGATTATGTCATAAATTTGAGTCTTTCGGTCTTTTATACTACCCCTTGGAGAGCCAAAATGACATGGTTTGGGCTTTTAAGGGAGTGGGAAAAGACATAAATTCCCATGGAAAATCATTCAGTAAAACATATTTCCAGTCATTACGACTCATCTCACGACTCGGTATGACTCATGGTCTGAGTAGCAACCAGGGATCTTGGGATTCTGGATACATTCTGGAATGACCACAACTTGCCAGTTAACAACTCGGTATGGCTGTTTGTGATTCATTGGGTAAAGTCGTAGTCTGAGGCTTGATTCTTGGATAAACATTGTTGTGACTATGAGTCCCACCCAATGAGTCGTAATGTCTGATTACGAGTCATGGAGTGGAGTCATGGTCACTGTGCTGAAAATTGGAGCCTTTACAGGAATGACTATGACTCATCATGAATGGTTATGACTCATTTCCTAAGTCGTAGCCATGGCAGTGTACCAGGCCCTTAGGGAAAACCTTTCATAACTTTTTCTATGATATCGGATTGAGAAAGGACTTGAGGCATTGGAAAGATGACTTCATGGCCTATATCTTAAAAGGTATAGAGCTTGAAAATTTAGGGTATTACAATATCTCCCCTTGGGATCATAAGTCCTCAAATGAAACTAGTTGAGTTAGAGTACTAGAAGGACTGATATCATGCATTGAATACTTATAAGCTGAATCATGATTAAATATCATAATCTAAAAACATGATGAATAGACTAAATTGAACTCATGAATCCATATTATAACGTGACGATGGTTAAGTAGCTGAGATAGAATAAGAGAGAATGAATCTATAGAACTATTACCTCAATCTGAATCTAAATTCGTAGAGAAGAGATGGGGATACTTGGTTCGTATATTGGCTTCAGCTTCCTAAGTAGATCCCCCATGAACTAATTCCTCCATAGAACCTTAGATACGGAAACTTCTTTATTCCTTAACTTACGAATCTAACGGTCAAGAATCTGAACTAGATCTCCTCATAGGAAAGGTTATCTTCCATGCCCACACCTTCTAAAGGAACGACAAAAGTTGGATCACCAACACATTCTCTTAACAGAGAGACATGAACACTAGGTGCACTGATGCTAAATCTGTAGGAAACTCTAACTCATAGGCTACCTTCCCAAAATGGCTTAAAATCCCACATGGGCCAACAGAGAGGGAACTTAGCTTCCCTTTCTTACCAAGTCTCTTCACCCCTTACGTGGGAGAAATCTTCAAATACACAAAATCTCTAACATCAAATTCAAGCTCTCTTCTTCTCACATCTTTATAGGATTTCTAAAGACTGGGTTTTCTTCAACCTTTCTAGAATCAACCGAACTTTCTATATTGCCTCGTATGCCCAATTTGGTCCTATCAAAGAAGCCTCAACTACCTCAAACCAGCTAACAAGTGATCTTTACCTCTTACCATAGAGAGCCTTAAATAGAGTTATTTGGGTACTGGAGTGATAACTGTTGTTATAAGCAAACTCAATCATAGGTAAGTGATCATCCCAACTACCCTTGAAATCAATAACACAAGCTCTCAACATATCCTTTAAGGTCTGAATGGTCCTCTCCACCTGATCATCTATATATGGGTGAAAAGTTATACTGAAATGAACTTGGGTACAAAAACAATTGTGAAAAGCCTTCCAAGAATGAAAGGTAAACTGGGTACCTCTATCTGAAATAATGGTCAAAAGAACCCCATGTAACTTTACCAACTCCTTGAGATAGATTCTAGCATAATCCTTAATTTAATATAAGGTATATGGACTGGTAAGAAAAGGGTTAACTTGGTCATTCTATAAACAATGACCCAAATCAAGTTATGCTAATGACGTATATGAGGTAACCCTGTAACAAAATCCATGTTCACCACCTCCCACTTCTAAGTGGGAATGCTGAAATCCTAAAGCATACCACCAGGTCTCTGGTGCTCAACCTTGACCTACTAATAATTCAGACGCTTAGCCATAAATTTCCCAATATCCTTACCACTCCATAGTAGACTTCCCATAAATTATGGTATATTTTAGTGGATCCTGGATGAATAGAATATCATGAACCATCCACTCCTTCAAATATTCGCTGACTCAAACTATCCACATTAAGAACATATAACCTGCCATAACAATAAAGCACACTATCTCCCTCTTAGGAGAAAACCTCAAATTTCTTCTCTCAAACTACCTCCTTCAACATATCCAAACTAGGATATCTGTATTGCTTTTCCTTTACCTCAGAAACTAAGGAAGACTCCATACTATTTTGAACCCATACACTACCTTAAGTTGAATAAACCAATCGAATGCCCAATCTAGTAAGCTGATGAACCTCATGAACTACCTCCTTCTTATCATCCTCAATATAGGAAACACTTCCCATGGACAACCTGCTAAGGGCATTAGCCGCAACATTTTCTTTACTCGGGTGATACAATACACTCATATCATAGTCTTTCAATAATTCAAGCCATCTTTTCTAACGAAGATTTAGATCTTTCTGTATACTACTAACTTTTATGATCCATGAACACATCAACATGAACCATATAAATGTAATGCCTCTAAAGTTTAAAGGCAAAAACAACTGCTAGCAACTCAAGATCATGAGTCGGGTAATTTTTTCATGTGGTTTAAGCTGTCTAGAGGCATAGGCTATGACCTTATCTCACTCAATCAATACATAACCAATACCAACTCTAGAAACATCACAATAAACTACAAACCTATTTGAACCCTCTGGTAGAGTCAATATTGGAGAAAAAATAAGTTGAGGCCACAACTCTTGAAAACTCTTCTCTCAGGAATTTGTCAACAAAATCTTGACGTTTTTTTTAGTTAGTCTAGACATGGGTGAGGCAATAGAAGAAAATCCCTCAACAGACCATCTTTAGTAACCAGCTAAACCCAGGAAACTCTTAGTGTCTAATGGAGAGATAGGTCTAAGCTAGTTTCTTACTGCTTTGGTATTTTGAGGATCAACTTGAATACCATCAGCAAAAATAATGTGAATGGAGGAAATATACTAATCTCATCCAAAATTAACACTTGCTGAACTTAGCAAATAACTGGTGGTCTTTAAGGGTCTGCAAAATAATCCTCAAATGGTTTGCATGATCACCCTCACTATGGGACTAGACAAGAATGTCATCTATGAAGACTATAAGACAAGAAAGTTAAAGGAGCATTTGTTAGTCCAAAAGGCATAACTACAAATTTGAAGTGACCATACCTAGTTCTAAAGGTTGTATTGGGAATGTCATATTCTCTGACTATGAGCCGATGATAGTTTGATCTAAAGTCTATCTTTGAGAAATAGTTTTCTCTAAAGCTGGTCGAAGAAGTCATCAATCTTGAGGAGTGGATACTAATTCTTGATTGTGACTTTGTTCAACTGACGGTAGTCAATGCACATTCTGAGAGAACTATCTTTTTTACGCTCGAAGAGAACTGGAGTGCCCCTTGAAGAGATGCTAGTGTAACGCCTAGAAATCTAGTTCCCAGGATGCCACATGGTGCTCCGAATTACAAGTAGTCTTGAGATAACCCTGTCTTTTTTTTCTAAATCTGAACCTAAAAATAGGGGAAAATATAAATAAAAGATCATAATATATACGGAAAAACTGTCGGAATCATCTGAGTAAATATGAATCCTACTAATCTCAAAAGTATGATAAAGCAAATGCTGAAAATCTGAATACTAAATCAAAGGTCTAAATCTGAATCTAGTAGTCCGACAAGCCTCTACTATCTGAATCTAAAGAGTCACTGGTAGAGGCCCCCAGGTGACTCAACTATTTGAAATGAATAAAGGAAGACCTACTAATAAACTGGAAATCTGAATAACTAAGCCCTCGAACTATGAGGACTCACCAAATGCAGGGATATAGATAAGATACTCAAATATCACTCACACTACTGAGATTGAGCACCTGAACCTATATTATGAGACAATGTAGCACATAGACATAAATGTAGATCAGTACTTTGAGGAAGAACTGAGTATATGGGGTTGCATACAATAAGTAAACAATATCATCATAGTTTATAAAATCATGCATGCTAAATGTAAATGACTCACTTGGGCTTGGGTAATCTGAAATCCAAAAGTAAAATCATGAGTAATAAAACATGTAATCTAAATATTGTGAGTCATCACACTTAGTTCTGAAATTTTTATTTCAGTTCTATTTCTCAAATCACATAGGCTAAGTGAAGTTTGAAACTTATTCTGCATATCTTAAACTTCAAATCATTAAGTTCTTTTAGGAATAGGGGAGATATTTTTGGAGGTTCTTCTAATCGACATACACCATGTGAGCATCCATAGAGTCCCATGACTGACCCTCATTAGGTAGGGTTGTTCAACCCTTTCCATCAGAATAGAACTTTTATCTAATGTGATCACAATCTGAGTCATCCACATAGAAGTGGGAATAATCTTCATCCTACGTTAGCACATAGTTCTGGGGTATGAAACCATAGTAACCTACCCATCTCGGTGCTAAATACTACTCCCATTGTTATGCTCAAAATCTTAAGAAATCCACTTCAAAACTAGAACATGGTTAAATCTCAAGTTATATGAACAAAGTGGATTCTTTATCTTAGTTTAGGACCAAGAGGTCAAATTTTATCAATAGTCTGAGAATAATCTTATCTAAGGGTTCTTATAGCATAAAAATCTCGAAATAGAAATCTTAATTAGGGAATAATGACCCATGCAGTAATCTCATGTTAAAATATCTAAAAATTCATGCTTGATAATGTAAACACTTATAATTCATCATAAAATCTGGAAATTTCAACAATATGCATGGAAATAAAAATATAATCATGTAATTCAACTTCTAAATCTTGGGAAATCTCATAATCTTACAAAAATTGATAATGGGTATAAACCCTAACTTGAATTTCAGGGAAAATCATATAAGTTGCAGTAAATTTATAATTAAAATAAAATTTTTGGCACAAGAATGAAAGAATTATCCTTGTTCAAACCCTACATACCTTGTTGGATGATCTAGATGCTAAAACTTGAATCTTGGATCTTTATTGATGTTTTGGAGATGACTTCTTAAAGTTCTTGAATTAGGAATTCTCAATCTTGAATTGTCTTGGAGGATTAATGGAGAAATTTAGGATTTCTTGGGGAAGAAGTTTGATGAACTAGGATTTGTTATTTTAGAGAAGAGTGATGAAATAAGAATAAAGTGCCTTAGTATATGATTAATGAGGTGTTTTGGACGGATTGGGGCCCTGGGGATTGACCAAAATACACCCTTTAAACTTTTATAAGAAACAGGAAAACGTACATTTTCCTGATCTGGGTAGCCACCGTGACGCGCCACTATCGCGGTGTCTCACTGGAAATCAACGAATGGAAAATAGGAAGACTCCGTGATGCAGAGACATTGCGGTGCCTCTTTGGAATGCCATTTTGGCACATGGAGCGACGCGCCATTATTGCGCTGGACCTCTAGAAATTGACAAACAAGAAATTAACCCTCTCCGCAATGTGCCAATATCGCAGAGAGCCACTGGAATGGGACAATTGGGAATTTACACCATTCCGCGATGCGCTAAGGGTCCAAATAATGGTGTTTTGCGATTGGAACTTAAAATAGCCATAACTTCTTACCTAGTTATCGAATTTAGGCGAATCTTATATCGTTAGAAAACTAATTCAATTTCCTACGTAGTGGTAAGTCGAAATCTAAGGAATTCCACAAGGAATAAATAGTATTAGTTTTGGGAAGCTATTCTTTAACATTCTAGGGATGAATTTAAGTTAGGAAAATCATGGGGTATTACAATATATCCACTTTGGAAATATTCATTCTCTAATGTGGTTAGTTGAGCTAAAAAATTTTAGGAATCCGAGAGCATAAGATAGCATGCACAACTGAAATGAACTAAGCAACTGAATCTAGATCATTCTGAACTTCTGAGTAATTCTGTGAATGTATGAACTTACATAAGGACAACTATGTTGACGAATATCTGATTAGAAAAGAACTGAATTAAGAAAGAGTATTACCTTCGGTTAAATCTGAGTTTGGAGAGAAGAGGTGAGGGTACTTTGCTCGTATGTCTACTTCTTCTTCCCAAGTGGCGCCCTCAACCGACTGATTTTGCCAAAGAACTTTGACCAAGCAAACTTCTTTGTTCCTTAGTCTACAGATTTGATGATCTAAAATCTTAACTGGAGTCTCTTCATAAGAAAGGTTGTTCTGAACATCTAATCTTTCATAAGGAATTAAAACAGTGGAGTCATCGATACTCTTCTTAAGCATAGAGGCGTGAAACACGGGATGAACGGCTAATAAGTCTGCGGGCAATTCAAGATCATAAGCTACTGTCCCAACACGACTCAAAATGCTTAAAGGGCCAATATATCGGGGACTAAGCTTCCCTTTTTTGCCAAATCTCTTCACCCCTTTCATGGGTGAAATATTCAAATATACTAAATCACCAACCTCAATCTCGAGGTCCCTTCTTCTCATATCTGCATAGAATTTCTGACGACTATAGGCTATTTTGAATCTTTCTCTAATCAACTTAACTTTCTCCATAGCTTCAAACACTGCGTCAGGCTTAAGAAAAGTGGCCTCACCAACTTCAAACCAACCTATAGGTGATCTAAATCTCCACCTATAAAGAGCCTCAAACGGGGCCATCTGAATGCTATAATGATAAATGTTATTATACACGAACTCAATCAATGGAAAATGCTCATCCCAAATACCTTTGAAATCAAGAGCATATGCCCTCAACATATCTTCTAGAGTTTGGATGGTCCTCTCTTCTTGACCATCTATCTACGGGTGGAAAGTTGAACTAAGATGGACTTGGGTGCCAAGACCCTTCTAAAAAGCTCTACAAAACTAGGAAGTAAACTGAGTACCCCTATCCGAGATAATAGACAAGGGAACTCCATACAATCTGACTAACTCTCGGATATAAAACTTAGCATAATCCTCAGCTTTATAGGACGTGTAAACTAGCAAGAAATGAGCTCAATTAGTCAAACTGTCTACAATAACCCAAATCAAATCATGATGACAACGCAAATGGGGTAAACTAGTTAAAAAATTCATGTTCACCTCCTCCCACTTCCAAGTGGGGATACCAAACTCTTGTAATGTACCACTAGGTCTTTGGTGTTCTACCTTAACTTGTTGACAAGTTGCACACTTTTCTATGAACTCTGCTATATCTCTCTTCATACCACTCCACCAATAGATTTCCTGTAAGTTGTGGTACATGGTGGTAGCACGTGGATGAATAGAATAACGTGAACCATGTGCTTTAGCCATAATTATCTATCTTAACTCATCCACATAAGGCACACACAATCTATTTGATATCTCAACACGCCATCTGTACCTTGGGTGAAAACCCCTACCCTTTGATCTTTAACTGACTATTTCAGTTTGACCAAACAAGAATCCATATCTTGTTTCTCGTTCACTTCCGACACTAGGGAAGATTCGGAACTACTCTGAACCCAAACATTTCCTTCTACAGAATCAACCAACCTAACACCTAATCTAGCCAAATGATGAACTTCTCAAGCTAATTAATTTTTATCATTCTCCACATGAGCAACACTGCCTATAGACAACCTCCTAAGGGAGTCTGCCACTACATTAGCCTTGCCCGAATGATACAACACACCCATATCATAGTCATTCAATAACTCCAACCACCTTCTCTGACGGAGATTCAACTCCCTCTAAGTAAAAAAATACTTCAAGCTTTCATGGTCTGTGAATACATCAACATGTACACCATAAAGATAATGTCTCCATATTTTCAAAGCAAACGCCACAATAGCTAATTCAAGATCATGGGTTGGGTAATTCTTTTTATGAGGCTTCAACTGTCTAGAGGCATAGGCTATAACCTTACCTCTCTGCATCAACACACAATCCAAACCAACTCTAGAGGTATCGTAATAAACAACAAAGTCGTTTGTACTATCAGGTAATGCTACAACTGTGGCTAAAGTGAGTCGAGTCTTCAACTCCTGAAAAATCTTCTTACAAGAATCTGACCACAAGAACTAACTTTCTTTTGGGTCAATCTTGACATAGGATATGTAATAGATAAGAAACCTTCAACAAAATGGCGATAATATCCATCTAGACTGAAGAAACTCCTAATGTTTGTCGGAGAGATAGGTCCAGGACAATTTATTACGGCTTCTATATTTTGGGATCAACTCTAATGCCATCGGCGGAAACAATATGACCGAGAAAGGATACTGATCTTAGCCAAAATTCACACTTGCTAAATTTGGCAAATGATCGATGATCTCTAAAAGTTTGCAAGACAACTTTAAGATGAACTACATGGCCATCCTCACTACGGGAGTACACAAGGATGTCATCTATGAATACTATGACAAACATGTCTAGATACTGTTTGAACACCCGATCCATGAGGTCCATGAAAGCTGTTGGGGTATTGGTTAGCCCAAAAAACATGACTAGAAATTCAAAATAACCATAACGGGTTCTGAAAGTTGTCTTTCGAATATCACATTCCCTTACTTTAAGCTGATGATAGCCGAATCTAAGGTCTATCTTTGAGAAATAACTTACACCTCACAATTGATCAAATAGGTCATCAATTCTAGTAAAAGGATATTTTTTCTTACCTGTAACTTTATTCAACTGATGATAGTAGATGCACATGCGCAAAGAACCATCTTTCTTTTGCACGAATAGGATGGAAGCACCCCATGGAGAAACACTAGGACTTTGAAGCTTTTATCTAGAAGATCTTTGAGTTGCTCCTTCAACTCCTTAAGCTCTGCGGGAGCCATACGATAAGGTGGTATAGAAATAGGCTGAGTATCTGGGAGAAGGTCAATACTGAATCCTATTTCCCTATCGGGAGGTACTCCTGGGAGATCTTCTAGAAAAACATCAGGAAACACATTGACCACTCGGACTGATTGAATTGTTGGAGTCTCAGACTTTTTGTCTTTAACTAGAACTAAATAGTAAATGCAATATTTGGATATTAAATTTCTAGCCTTAAGGTAAGATATGAAATGACTCTTGGGAGACACTGAATTACCTGACTACTCAAAGACTGGCTCATCTAGAAACTGTAACTTCACCACTCGGGTGTGACAATATATAAAAGTATAATAGGAATGAAGCCAATCCATACCCATAATAAGATCAAAATCAACCATGTCTAACTCTATCAAGTCTGCTAACATGAACTTATAAAGGACAGTGATAGGACACTTTTTATAAATTTGTTTAGCAACAACTGACTCACCTATTGGGGTAGAAACCAAGAAAGGCTTAGGGATCTTTTCAGAACTTATCTCAAAATTTACTACAAATAATGGGATTACATAAGAGAAACTCGACCCAGGGTCTAACAACACATAAATATTAAAATGAAATACATGACGCATACCAGTCACAACGTCGGGTGAATCCTCCTACTCCTGACGGGATGGTAAAGCATAAAATTAATTTTGATGTTGACCACCACCCGTACTATATGATGCACCCTGAGGAGGGGTTGGGCGACCTAGATGAGCTAGGGAACTGTTAGCCTGAGTCTGGGGACAAACATCTCTATTTCCCCGCCTAGCATGTGGGCACTCTTTGATTTTGTGACCCTTCTGCCCATAACCATAACAAACTTTCTGACACCAAAAACATTTACCTTCATGATTCTTACCACACTTGGCACATGGGGGATGATTAGGACTATTACTCACACTACTCCAAGATCTAGACATAGAAGACTTACCCCACTATTCCTGCCTATTTCTGGGTGCAGGAGCACTGGCTGAAGAAGGTGCAGGCATAGATGAATGATTCTGAAACTGTAAACGATTTCCTTCTCCAAACCTACTCTGACCAAGATCAAACTTCCCTGTTCTAGCCCTCTTATTTGCTCTTTCTCTTTCTTTTCCCTTTTTTGTCTCAATTTTCTAAGCGTGCATCATCAATATAGGAAGATCCATGTCTCCGATGAGCATAGAAATCCTACACTCCTTAACTACCAACCCAGACACATCGGTCACAAACTTACTCATGCTTGACCTAGGGTCATCCAGATGATCAGGGGCATACTTAAACAACTAGTTGAACTTGAGACAATAGTCCTTCACATTCACTGAGCCTTGCCTCAGGTTTATGAACTCTTCTATCTTAGCTTCTCTCATCTCACGTGGGAAGAACTTGTCTAAGAACACATCCTAAAATATCTGCTAAGTCATCGGAGCTGCATTCTCCCCTCTACTTTTCTTCCACATCACCACCCAATCATACGCAACATCCTTCAGCCTATCGGATGCCAATTTCACACTTTTTTTTAGAAACATGGATAATTTGGGTGATCTTTTTTGACTCATCAAAATACAACTATGGGTCCTCACCTACCTTTGACCCATAGAATTCTGGCTGATTCATCCTAATAAAATCTTGAATTCTAGCTGTGGCTATGTTCTTATCCTGCGGAAGTGGGACTGCAGCCTTACGGTTGCCCTAAACATTAGTTGTCACTACTTGGGCTAGCACCTAAAAGGTAGCCTGAAACTCTGCATATGACACATTCTCATTCAAAGGATCTGTGGGCTAAGGTGGTTGGTTAGTATTTCTGCGGCATTAGCTCAACAAGGAGGAATTTTCTATCACGTAAAAGCACGAGTTAGAAGTAGATAGAGACAATGAATCCACGATAGATCATGAAAGAAGAGATGATTTCATAAAATGCTCCATAGCCTCTTGCTCATAGATGTGGCGCATTTCACATCGATGATCAACACTCTATGTAAAGCGTATTTTCTAACCCCCTAGGACCTTCTAAACCTTAGGCTCTAATACTAAGTTTGTAACACCCCAAAATTTAGTTTTCGGGATGCCACACGATGCTCCAAACTACAAGTAGTCTTGAGCTAACCCTGGATTCCTTTTCTAAATTTGAACCTCAAAATAAGGGAAAATATAATTGAAAGATCATAATATATGTGGAAAAATTATCTGAATTATCTGGGTAAATCTGAATCATACTAATCTCAAAAGTTTGATGAAGCAAATGTTGAAAATCTAAATACTAAATCTAAGGTCTAAATATGAATTTAGTAGTTTGATAAGCCTCTGCTATCTGAATCTAGAGAGTCACTAGGACAAGGCCCTAGCTAACTCAACTATCTGAAATGAATAAAGAACAACTACTAATAAACTGGAAATCTAAATAACTAAGCCCTCAAACTATGAGGACTTACCAACTGTAGGGATGTAGATAAGATGCTCGAATATCACGCGTACTGATGAGACTGATCACCTTAACCTACATTATGATACAATGTAGCACATAGACATATATGTGGATCTGTACTTTGAGGATATACTGAGTATATGGGGGTGAATGCAATAAGTAAACAATATCATCACAGTTTATAAAATAATGCATGCAAAATGTAAATGACTCACTTGGGCTTGGGTAATCTTAAATCCGGAAGTAAAATCATGAGTAATAAAACATATAATCTAAATATTATGAGTTATTACACTTAGTTCTGAAATCTGTATTTCTGTTCAATTTCTCAAATGACATAGGCTAAGTGAAGTTAGAAAACATATTCTGCATATCTAAAACGTCAAATCATTAACCTTTTTTAAGAGTAGGGGACATCTTTTGGGAGGTTATTCTAACCAACATTCACCATGTGAGCATCCATGGAGTCCCACGACTGGCCCCCATTATATTGGGTTGTTCTACCCTTGTTATCGGCATAGAACTTCTATCTAATGTGATCATAAATCGAGTCATCTACGTAGAAGTGGAAATAATCTGAATCATACATTAGCACATAGTTCTAGGGTATGAAACCATAGTAACCTACCCATATCAGTGCTAAATACTGTAACGACCCAAAATCACCTCCTGGGACGTCACACAGTGCATAGGGATACAAGTAGACCCAAGTAAACCCTTTGAGCATATCACTTCACATAATAACTCATTCAAGAAGGAATACAGAAAACACTGGTACTGTCATATCAAATGAAAGGGAGTATAAAGGTAATACTCGGTCAAAACGACCATAATACTGGAAATCTCAACAGAACCACAGTCTGATAACTAGTCTGACAAAGCCTATACTACTCCATGAACTCGAGAGACATTGGGACAGGTCCTCAACTAACTCAAATGAAAGTGAAATAAATAACATAAACACTAGAATACTAAAATGTCTGAAGATAGGTCCTCAAACCATAAGGACTCACCATTGTGGAAATGTAGACAAAGGTACTTGAAAATCATTGACGAGGCTGGGACTTAGCACCTTAACCTACATTATAAGACAATGTATCACATAGACGTATATGTGGATCAGAACTTGGGAATGTACTGAGTATGTCAGGGTGTATGCATTTATATAAAAACAGTATCAATACTCTTTAATTAAATCATGCATGCAATTAGGAATGACTCACATGACTTGAATAAGTCAAAATGTAAAGCTCATAAATCATGTACAATGAAGCATGTAACATAAATCTCGTGAGTCATTATACTTTGGCTTTTAAATCTGTGCTCTCCTCTTATTCTCATTACTCATAGGATGAAGGAAGCTTAAAACAATACTTTCAACTCATGTATATATCTCATGGAGAGTAAAACTGCTTTAATTCTCAAGGACTAATAACTCTTTTGAACTCAAATAATTGGAACTCGGAATCATATAACTTTGGTTTAAAAATGGGTGATCAAATCATATTAGTAGAGAAAACTAGTTCTTTCTTTGGAAAATACTAAAAGGCAGTTCATTCATTTTTGAAAATATCTCATCTCAAACTTTAGAGAAAACATTCTATCTCAATGGAAAATACTTTAGTTTAGGGAGTTTCTTTAACCGACATAAACCATGTGAGCTACATGGAGTCTAACAACTTGTCCTCCTAAGAAAGAAACCGCATGTTTGGGAGAGGCATCATACTCTTGAAAAGGAGTATAACCTCAACTCAGTGATCACTATCTCAGCCGCGGGCCCAATTATCTCGGCCTCAGGCCAAAAATCTCAAACCCATGGTGGCACGTAGTTCTGGGGTAAGAAAGCATAGTAGCTTACCCAACTCGATGCTAAATACTACTCCCTTTAGTTTATCTCTCTCATCTCATGAAAATACACTTCAAAATTATCTCATGGTTCATAAGAACCCAACAATCAAATCTATATTCTCATGTGGTAGACTAAATTTCAAAACTCTATGACCATTAGGTCAAAACATTTGTCAATAATCTCAAAATACTCAAATCATGGGTTCTTATAGCACAATAGTCAATAAAATTGAAAGTCTGAAGTAGGGCTTAATGATCCATAATTCAATCTCAAGTTAAAACTTATCATAATGCATAATAGATAGCATATAGATTCATAATTCATGTAGAAATCTGGAAGTTCCTGCAATCTGTCTAAAAATATCAACATACTCATATACTTCAATTTCTAGAACATTGAAACTCTTAAATTCTCAGGGAGTAACAACATAGGGTATAAACCCAGCTTCGATTTCTTAAGAAAAACATGCAAAATCATGCTATTTGTCTTTCAATTCATGGGAAACATTAAGATATTGCAATCACTAACAATGGGTTAAAACCCCTAATTCAATATCATGCAAAATCTCATAGATTGCATAAAATTATAGTTTTAAATAAGCCTCTGGGCAGAAGGGTGAAAGTATTACTCTTGTTCAAAACCCCACATACCTTGGATTATGAAATTGGATGAACAATCTTGCTTCAAACTCTTCTTCTTAATCTTGAGAGAGGGTTGTTGCAACCCTTGAACTTGGGGAACTTAAATCTCAACTCAATTTGTAGAATCTATGGTGAGTTCTTGGATTTCTTGGAAAAGGGTTTTAGATTTGATCTTGAGGGAGAAACCCTAGCTCTCTTGTATTTTGGATGATGAATGAATCCATTAACTTTGCTTGGAATATATCTGGTCGGAAAAAGAACACACTGTCTCGATGTGATGGTCGAAGCAATGGTCCATTGTAGTCTTGAAGGTCCATCAGAACGTCCGTCGCACATTGGCCAGTATGAGACCAAACTACCTTAGTGTCTAAGTCTCAGCGACTGTCCATCGTAGCCTTGACGGTCCGTCGTCCTGGCCATCGCACTTGGGCCAGAAAAGGGAGTTACTACCTTTGTTGTGATGGGATGAGCGACGTTCCATTGCAGACTCGACGGTCCGTTGGGTCATCCGTCGCACCTGGGCGGTTCCGATAACTCTCAGTAAAACGGCCATAACTTCTCACCCCGATCCTGGATTTGGACGAAATTGGTATCGTTGGGAAGATAATTTAATTCTATATACGAAAAAATGTCAAATTTAAGAAAATTATATATAGTTTAAATATCAATCACTTGGGAAGTCTCTTTTCAATCTTTTAGGACCGGAATTACACTTCACTTGACATGCTCTGAGGCTCGGACTACAAGGGAACTTTGTGAAGTCTTACAATATCTCCCCTTTGGAAACATTTATCCTCGAATATCACTAGGTAGACTAGGAACACAGGAAAACTAGTACATATAGCTGAAGCAATTCGCTAAACGGCTCAAAATCTCTCTATACTCTTGAATACCTCAGAAATTGCAAGAACTCATTCAAGAATAAATATATACCTTAACTTTAGATTAGAAGGGCTGAATCAAGGAAGAATAATACCTTCAGATTGATCTGAACTCGCATAAAAGAGGTACGGATACTTGGCTCACATGTCTGCTTCTACCTCCCAAGTAGCGCCCTCAACAGACTGGTTCCGCCACAATACTTTGACCAAGGGAACCTCTTTATTCCTTAGTCTACGGATATGAAAATCTAGGATCTCAATGGGAATCTCATCGAATAAAAGACTATTCTGAATATTAGTACTCTCTGAAGGATCTACCATGACGGAATCACCAATATGCTTCTTAAGCGTGGAAACATGAAAGATAGGATAAACGGCTGACAACTCTACGGGTAACTCAACCTCATAGGCTACTTTACCAACACAGCTCAAGACTCTATACGGGCCAGCATAATAGGGACTATCCTTTCCCTTTTTACCGAACCTCTTCACCCCTTTCATAGGTGAAATCTTGAAGTACACCAAATCACCAACTTCAAACTCAAGATCTCTTCTCCTCACATCGGCATATGACTTTTGACGTGTATGAGCTGTATTTAACCTCTCTCTAATTAACTTAACTTTCTCCATAGATTCAAACACTGAATCAAGCCCAATTATGACAGCTTTACCCACTTCGAACCAACCTATGGGTGATCTATATCTTCTACCATACAAGGTCTCAAATAGTGCCATCCCAATGCTAGCATGGTAACTATTATTATAGGTGAACTCTATCAATTGAAAATGCTCATCCCAAATACCTTTGAAATAAACATAACATGCCCTTAACATGTATTCTAGGGTCTGAATGGTCCTCTCAGCCAGACCATCTGTCTACGGATGAAAAGAAAAACTCAAAAGAACTTAGGTACCAATACCCTGCTGAAACTCCCTCCAAAATTGAGAAGTAAATTGAGTACCCCTATCCAAAATGATAGATGAGGGAACTCCCTGCAGACTTACTAACTCCCGGATATACAATCTAGCATAATCCTCAGTTGTATAAGATGTATGCACGGTCAAGAAGTGCGCGGACTTAGTCAACCTGTCTACAACAACCCAAATAGAATCATGATGACGACGCGAAAGAGGTAACCCGATCACAAAGTCCATATTCACCACCTCCCACTTCCAAGTTGATATACCAAACTCTTGTATCACACCACCAGGTCTTTGGTTCTCTACCTTAACCTGTTGGCACATTGCACACTTTGCTACAAATTCAGCTATATCCTTCTTCACGCCTTTCCACTAATAGATTTCCCGCACGTCGCGGTATATCTTGGTAATGCCGGGATGAATAAAATACCGGATGCCATGTGCTTTATCCATAATCCTCTGCCTCAGATCATCAACACACGGAATGCACAATCTACCCTGCGATCTCAATACTCTATCTCACCCTTGGGAGAAAACCTCTACTTTTTGGTCCTTAACTGTCTCCTTCAGTCTGACCAAACTAGGATCTCTATCTTGCTTCTCCTTTACTTCCGAAACTAAAGAGGATTCAGAACTGCTTTGCACCAAAGTACTTCCCTCAGCTGAATCAAGCAACATAAAACCAAATAAAACTAGACAATGCACATCATGAGCTAACTCTTTCTTACTTTCCTCTACATGAGCAACACTACACATAGACAATCTACTAAGGGCATCCACCACTACATTGGTCTTGCCTAGGTGATACAACACACTCATATCATAGTCTTTTAACAACTCTAACCATCTCCTCTACCTAAGATTCAACTCCCTCTAAGTAAACACATACTGTAGGCCTCTTATGATCAGTAAACACATCAATATGAACACCATAAAGATAGTGTCTCCAGATTTTCAAAGCAAAGACCACAACAGCTAACTAAAGATCATAGGTGGGGTAATTCTTCTCATGCGGCTTTAACTGTATAGAGGCATATACTATAACCTTACCTTTTTGCATCAACACACAACCCAAACCAATTCTAGAGGCATCACAATACACCACAAAACCATCTGTATCATTAGGAAAAGTCAACACAGGGGATGAAGTACGTCGAGTCTTCAACTCCTGAAAACTCTTCTCATAGGAATCTGACCACTGGAACTTAACTTTCTTTTAGGGAAACCGGGTCATGGGAGATTCAATAGAGGATAAACCTTCAACAAAACGATAGTAGTAGCTCGCTTGACCCAAGAAACTTCTAATATCAGATGGAGAGATAGGTCTAGGCTAATTTCTTATAGCTTCTGTCTTTTGGGGGTCAACTTTAATACCTTCGACTAAAACAATATGACCCAAAAAGGCTACAGACCTTAGCCAAAATTCACACTTACTAAATTTGGCGAATAACTGGTGACCTCTAAGAGTTTGCAAGACAATCCTAAGGTGATCCGCATGATCATGCTCACTGCGGGAGTATAAAAGGATGTCATCTATGAACACTATGACAAACATATCAAGATATTGCTTGAACACTCGATTCATGAGGTTTATAAATGTTGTTGGGGTAATGGTTAGCCCAAAAAACATGACTAGAAACTTAAGTGACCATAGCGAGGTCGGAAGGCTGTCTTTGGAATATCACATTCCCTCACTTTAAGTTGATGATATCCGGATCTAAGGTCTATCTTGGAGACATAACTTGCACCTTGCAACTAATCAAAAAGGTCATCAATTCTCGAAAGAGGATACTTATTTTTGACTGTGACCTTTTTAAGCTAACGATAGTCAATGCATGTACGCAAAGAACCATCTTTCTTCCGCACGAATAGAACAGGTGCGCCTTAAGGAGAAATACTGGGCCTTATGAAACCTTTGTCTAAATGATTTTTGAGCTCCTCTTTCAACTCTTTAAGCTCAGCAGGTGCCATACAGTATGGAAGAATAGAAATGAGATGAGTGTTAGGAAGAAGGTCAATCCCAAAATCTATCTCTCTATCGAGAGATACCCCTGGGAGATCTTTCGAAAACACATCTGGAAACTCATTAACAATATCGACTGACTTAATAGTTGGAGCCTCGGACTTAGTGTCTTTGACTCTAACTAGGTGATAGATGCAAACCTTAGATATTAGCTTTTTGGCTTTGATATAAGAGATAAAATGACTCTTGGGAGATACCAAACTCCCAAACCACTCAAAAACTGGCTCATCATGGAACTAATACTTGACCACACGGATACGATAGTCTATAGATGCATAACAAGAATGAAGCCAATCCATACCTAGAATAAGGTCAAAATCCACTATGTCTAACTCTATCAAATCAGCAAGTATGACTCTATGAAGAACAATAATATGACAATCTCTATACACTTGTTTAGCAATAGTTGACTCCCCTACTGGTGTAGAAACTAGGAAAGGCACAGGAATCTTTTCGGGACTCATTTTGAATTTCACAGCTACAAGTGGGGTAACATAGGAGAGACTTGAACCGGGGTCGAACAACACATAAACATCAAAACAAAAGACGCGGAGCATACCAGTAACAACATCGGGAGAGTCCTCCTGCTCTTAATGGGGTGGTAAGGCATAGAATCTGTTCTAGTACTGACCTCTAGTAGTGATAGATGAAGCACCCTAATAGGGGCAGGATGAGGGACAGAAGCTGGTGTACTAGTAGTCTGTTCCTGGGATCAGGCATCTCTAGTCCCCTGCCTAGCATGTGGACAATCTCTAAGTTTGTGGCCCTTCTTTCCACAACCAAAACAACCCCTCAAATCTGTGAAATACTCACCAGGATAATCCCTACCACACTTAGCACAAGTTGGATAATAGGGCCTATTACCAATGGTGTTCTGCGACCTAAACATAAAAGACCTACTCCCTTGCTCTTTCCTGCCTCTAGGTATGGGAGCACTAGCTGATGAAGGTGTTAGAATAGAAAGACGTCTCAGAAACTGAGGGCAGTTTCCTCCATGGAACCTAGGCTGACTATACTCATGCTACTTAGATATAGCTCTCTTGTTACCCCATACTCTATCTCTCTCTCTAATTTTATCTGCCTCTATCTGTTATGAATATATCATCAACGTAGATAGATTCATATCCCTATACAACATCACAGTCCTACACTCTTTCAGCACCAAACCAGAAACACCTTTCACAAACTTGCTCATACTAGCTCGATGTCAGAAATCAAATTAAGAGCATACTTGGCCAATTGGTTGAACTTCAAGAAGTACTCCTTAACAGTCATGGATTCCTTCCTAAAGTTCATAAACTTCTTAATATTTTCTTCCCTCATCTCAAGAGGAAAATACTTGTCCAAGAATGCATCTTGGAACACCTGCCAAGTCATAGGAGCAGCATCCTCACCTCTACCCTTTCTCCATGATACAACCCAGTCATAAGATATGTCTCCAACCTATAAGATGCCAACTTAACACTTTCTTCCTCAGAAACATGCATCACCTGCGTGATCTTTCTCACCTTCTCAACGTACAACTATGGGTCCTCACCTGCCTTGGACCCATAAAACTCTAGAAGATTCGTTCGCATGAAATCACAGATATTATAAGTTGCTACATCACCTCCCTACTGATTTTCAATTGTGGCCTAGTTATTGGCAGGAAAATTAGCGATGACTGCTTAGGCTGACGCCTTAAAGGCCGCCCGAAACTCAACATGAGACACAGTCTCATTCAAAGTATCAACAGGTGGGGATTGTTCATCATCATTTCCGATGGCATTCGCTCTTCAGAGAGGCATTTTCTGAAATAGGAGAGCATGAATTATTAGGTAAGAGGTACAACTACAGGCATGATGGAATCTGAAAGAAAGAAACATTTTTTTCCTAAACCATCTTGTAGCCTCTTACTCATAGATGTGTCGCACTACACACCGATGATCAAGACTCTACTCAACATGGATTGTTAGACTCCCTAGGACTCCTTTAAAACCTTAGACTCTGATACCATGTTTGTAACGACCCAAAATTACCTCCCGGGATGTCACACGCTGCTTAGGGCTATAGGTAGCCCTAAGATAACCCTTTGAACCTATCACTTCTCATAATAACTCATTCAAGAAGGAATACACAAAACAATGGCACTGTCATATCAAATGAAAGGTAGTACGAAGGTTATACTCGATCTAAACGATCACAATACTAGAAATCTCAACACAACCACAGTCTGATAACTAGTCTGACAAAGCCTCTACTACTCTATGAACTCGAGAGCCATTGGGATAGGTCCCCAACTGAGTCAAACTAAACTGAAAGAAATAACATAAACACTAAAATACAAAAATTTCTGAAGATAGGTCCTCGAACCATAAGGACTCACCATGGTGGAGATATAGACAAAGGTACGCAAAAATAACTGATGAGGCTGGGACTGAGCACCTGAACCTACATTATAAGACAATGTAGAACATAGACATATATGTAGATCTGAACTTGGAATGTACTTAGTATGTGGGGGTGTATGTATTTATATAAAAACAGTATTAATACTCTTCAATCAAATCATGCATGCAATTAGGAATGATTCACATGGCTTGAATAAGTCAAAATGTAAAGCTCATAAATCATGTAGAATGAAGCATGTAACACAAATCTCGTGAGTCATTATACCGTCTTTAAAATATATGCTCTCCTCTTATTCTCATTACTCATAAGATGAAGGAAGATTAAAATAATACTTTCAACTCATGCATCTATCACATAGAGAGTAAAACTGATTTAATTCTCAAGGACTTATTACTCTTCTGAAATCAAATATTTGGAACTAACTTTGGTTTAAAAACCTGTGATCAACTCGTATTAGTAGAGAAAGCTACTCCTTTCTTTGGAAAATACTCAAAGGCAGTTCATTCATTTTAGAAAATATCTCATCTCAAACTTTAAGAAAAACATACTATCTCAACGAAAAATACTTTAGTTTAGGGAGGTTCTCTTAACCGACATAAACCATGTGAGCTACATGGAGTCCAACGTCTTGTCCTCCTATGGAAGAAACCTCACATTTGGGAGATACGTCATACTCATTCCAAGGAGTATAACCTCAACTTAGTGATCACTTATCTCATCCTTTAGCCCAATCATCTCAGCCTCAGGCTCAGAATCTCAAACCCACGGTGGCACATAGTTTTGCGGTAAGAAACCATAGTAACTTACCCAACTCGGTGCTAAATACTACTCCGTTTAGTTTATCTCGATTATCTCATGAAAATTAACTTTTAAAATAATCTCATGGTTCATAAGAACCCAACAATCAAATTTGTAATTTTATTTGGTAGAGTGGATTTCAAAACTCTATGACCATTAGGTCAAAACATTTCTCAATAATCTCAAAATACTCAAATTAAGGGTGTTTATAGAACAATAGTTCTTAAAATTGCAAGTCTCAAGTAGGGCTTAGTGACCCATAATTTAATCTCAAGTTAAAACTCATCATAAGGCATAATAGATAGCATATAGATTCATAATTCATGTAGAAATCTTGAAGTTATAGCAATTTGTCTCAAAATATCAACATACTCATATACTTCAATTTATAGAACATTGAAACTCTTAAATTCTCAAGGAGTAATAACATAGGGTGTAAACCCAGCTTCAATTTCTTAAGAAAAACATGCAAAATCATGCTATTTGACTTTCAATTCATGGGAAACATCAAGATATTGCAATCAATAACAATGGGTAACCCTAATTTAATATCATGTAAGATCTCATAGATTGTAAAAAATTATAGTTTTAAATAAGCCTCTGGGCACAAGAGTGAAAGGATTACCCTTGTTCAAAACCCCACATACCATAGATTATGAAAATGAATGAACAAGCTTGCTTCAAACTCTTATTCTTACTCTTGAGAGAGGGTTCTTGTAACCCTTGAACTTGGGGAACTTAAATCTCAACTCAATTTGTAGAATCTATGGAGACTTCTTAGATTTCTTGGAGAAGGGTTTTAGATTTGATCTTGAGGGAGAAACCCTAGCTCTTTTGTGCTTTGGATGATGAATAAAGCCATTTTCTTCAGTTGGAATATATCTGGTTGATTAAATAATGGAAAAGACTGAAAAGACCCTTAAAAACTGACATAAAAATAATGAATGGGTGTTACGCCGGTCGGAACGATGGTCCGTCGCTATCTTGACGGTCCATCGGATTATCCGTCGCACGCCGGTTGGAAAAATAACACACTGCCTTGATATGATGGTTGAAGCGACGGTCAATCGCAGTCTTGACGGTCTGTCAGAATGTCCGTCGTATGTTGTCCAGGATGATACCACACTACCTTAGTGGCGACGGTCAGCCTTGACGGTCCATCGTCCTGGCCATCATACTTAGGCTATAAAAGGGAGTTACAGCGTTTGTTTTGATGGGCCGAGCAATGGTCTGTCATAGACTCAATGGTCTGTTGGGTCATCCAACGCACCTGGGCAGTTCTGACAACTCTCAGTAAAACGACTATAACTTCTAACCCCAATGCCGGGTTTGGACGAAATTGGTATCATTGGAAAGTTAATTCAATTCTCTACACGACAAAAAGTCAAATTTAAGAAAATTCTATATGGTTTAAATACCAATCACTTGTAAAGTCTCTTCTCAATATTTTAGGACCTGATTTACACCTCACTTGACACGTTCTAAGGCTCGGACTATGATGGAACTTTGCGGGGTCTTACAAATACTACTCCCATTCTTATGCTCAAAATCATAAGAAATCCACTTCAAAACTAGCACATGGTTAAATTTCATGTTATACGAATAAAGTGGATTATTTATCTTATCTTAGGACCAAAAGGTCAAATCTTTATCAATAATCTAAGAATAATCTTTTCTGAGGGTGCCTATAGCACAAATAATCTTGAAATAGAAATCTTAATTAGGGCATAATGACCCATTCAGTAATCTCATGTTAAAACATCTAAAAATTCATGCTTGATAATGTAAACACTTATAATTCATCAGAAAATCTAGAAATTTCAACAATATGCATGGAAATATAAATATAATCGTGTAATTCAACTTCTAAATCATGGGAAATCACATAATATTGCAAAAATTAATAATGGGTATAAACCTTAACTTGAATTTCATGTAAAATCATATAAGTTGCACTAAAATTGTAATTTAAAAAAAAATTTAGGCAAAAGGATGATATAATTATCCTTGTTCAAACCCCGCATACCTTGTTGGATGATCTAGATGCTAGAACTTGAATCTTGGATCTTTATTGATGTTTTGGAGACGACTTCTTAAATTTATTGAATTGGGAATTCTCAATATTGAATTATCTTGGAGGATTAATGGAGAAATTTTGGATCTCTTGGGGAGGAAGTTTGATGTACTAGGGTTTGCTTTTTAGAGAAGACTAATGAAATGTAATACCCCGTATTTTCATGCTAAAATTCTAACTGTCATTCCTATGCGTCTACGCTCTAATACAAATGATTTGAATGTGAATACATGTTTCATGATCATTATCCTAGTCTATGGGGTAGTTTGGATGTGAAAATGTTCATAGCAATGACCTAGAATAAAGTTGAGCTAACATCAATTGACTCGTCCAAAGTTTGGCATTCGATTCCACAAAGGTATACTTCAAACGTGTATATATATTAATATACATGGAATTTTTTTATCCCAAGACCTATCAAATTGTATATAATTGAATTAGATTTCCAACGATACCAATTTCACCTTAATCCAATACCCGAGCGAAAAGTTATGCCCATTTTTGTGAGAGGCAGTAAGGGTGTGCGATGGGCAATGCGCCGCCTAATCAAATGTGTGCGATTGGGAGTGCGAGGCACACTTAAATGTCTGCCATATGGTGTGTGACGCACACCTTAAGGTCTGCCATGGGTTGTGCGCCGCATACCTCACTTCCAAGTGCCAAAAACACCCCTATATATGCCTATAACACGGGATTAAACTCCCATAACACCAAAATAAGTTTACTTTCTCTCAAAATCATCAAGAATATTCATTAGGGTTTCAACCTAAAAATTCAAATATCTCAAGACTCAACCATGAGTTTTCAATAATTCTTTGAGGTTCGGAATCCCCATTCCGAGGGATACAAGAAGCACCTATTATTTTCACGAATAGAGTCCCAAGGTTAAGAGTTCATCCAAAGCTTCAATTTCAAGGTATGTGGGGTTTTTCAACAAGAACGCCATTTCGTTCTTGTGCCCAAAAATATTTTTCTTTTACAAAGTTATGGATTTTATATGTTTTATTATGAATTTGAAGCATGAATTTACATCTTATATTGATTCTCATGAGATTATGATATTTTAGAAGTGGAGTTTTATGAGAACAATGATATTTTGTGCTTAAAGCTGAAATTACCAGATTTTGAAGAAATTTATGTGTTTATGATGTAAAGCTTGAATCTTGATAAGTTTTAATGTGATATTGAGACATGTGTTTTGAACTCTTTCTGAGATTGTTGATTTTAAGAAATCATGCGTTATAAACACCTTGAATTTGAATGATTTGAAAAGATAAAGAAGCTTTGACCTTTCGATCATAAAAAGGGGTTGATTTTGAACCCAAGATGAGAAAAGAAATCCACTTTTATTGATTCATTATGAAAGGGGTAGCATGATGGCTCCCATTGGGAATTGTTGAACTATTTTATGGTGGATTTTCTTTTAAAAAGATCTGAGCTAAGTTCGGGAGTAGTCTTTAGCACCGAGCAGGAGGTATAGCGGGTTTGGTACTTCCCTAGAACTACGTGCCCCCATAGGAGACGGAATTGAGGCTGATTTTTATAGTGATCACTAGTGTTTGGATTGATAATTTAAGGTCCTACTTCGATGGCAAGGAATAGGGCGACTCTCCCCAACGTGGGTAGAACGTTGGACTCCATGTAGCTCACATAGTTTATGTCGGTTATGAGAGACTCCCAATGTGTGTGTGTTTACCATTCTATCTAAGATGAATGTATATGTTTTGAAGGATTGGTTCTGAGAAAGTTATTGTTTTCGAAAGATTGAGATATTATGTTCTAAAGAGAATTGTTTTGAAACTTGATTACTCTATATGTTTGAAACCAAGGAAGAAGTAAATTGAGAACTTATTGTAATGACTCACTTGTTTTGATTTACATGTATTATTTATCCATGATTTCGATGATTTAATTCGAGCTAAGTGAGTCATTTATATCAGCATGCATAATTTTATAAACTGTGATGATATTAAGATATTATTTTATGTATGCATTGCACCCCCATATGCTCGGTAAGTTTCCATGGTACTGACCCACATATTCGTATGTGGGCTACATTTTCTCAGAATGTAGGTACAAGGTATAGTATGCACCTTCAGATCCAGTCAGTTCGTGGTATCCAGTCAGCAAGTGATGAGTCCTTTTGATTCAAGGGCTTGGGTAAGTTATACGGAACTTATAGTGTTGTATTTTCTTTATTCAGTCGTATTGAGTTGGGATAGTCAGGAGTCATGACCCATCTACCTACAGTCAGTACTAGTAGAGTCTTCATGGACAGTCAGTAGAAGTTAATATATTCTGTTTCAGTTTTGGTTGTAAAGGAAGAATTGTAATATTGTAAATTCAGTTTTATATTCGATCAAATTTAGAAAAGAGTTATTTTCCGCAGATTTGTATAGATTTGTACTTTTTATTTAGTTGCTTATGAGTTATTCCAGTAGAAGGGTTAGCTTGGGGTCACTTGTGACCCTAAGCACCGTGTGAGGTCTCGGGACCCGATTTCGGGGCGTTACATGAAATAAGCATAAAGTTCCTTAGTATATAATTAATGAGGTATTTTGGACAGATTGGGGCCCTGGGGATTGACCAAAATACCCCCTTTAAACTTTTATATGAAACCTAAAAACGTATATTTTTCCAATCTGAGTGGCCACCACAACGTTCCACTATCGTGGTGGCTCACTGGAAATCGACGAATGGAAAATGGGCAGACTCCGTGACGCGGAGACATCGCAGTGCCCCTTTGGAATGACATTTTTGCACATGGTGCGACGCGCCATTATCGTGTTGAACCTCTGGATATGACAAACATGAAATTGACCCTCTTCGTGATGTGCCAATATAGGGGCGAGCCACTGAAATGGGACAATTGGGAATTTACACCGTTCCGTTATGTGCTAAGGGTCCCAATGACAGTGTTTTGCAACTGGAACTTAAAATAGACATAACTTCTTATCCGGTTATTGAATTTAGGTGAATCTTATATCGTAAGAAAGAAAATTCATTTTCCTACGCAATGGGAAGTTGAAATCTAAGGAATTCTATATGGAATAAATAGTATTTGTTTTGGGAAACTATCCCTTAACATTCTAGGGACAAATTTAATCTAGGAAAATCGCGGGGTATTATAACTAGGCCTGTTGAAACCATTATCTAAGAGGTCTTTCAACTATTCTTTCAATTTCTTAAGTTTAGTTTGAGCCATTCTATATGGTGGAATTAAAATAGGTTGGGTATCTGAGCGAAGATCTATTCCGAAGTCAATTTCTCTTTCTGTAGGAACTCTAGGCGGATGTTTAAGAAATACATCTGGAAACTAATTTACTACTGGAACTGACTTAAGACTCAGAGTTTTGAAACTTGAGTCCTTAACTCAAATAAGATAGTAAATAAAACCCTTAAAAATCATTTTCCTCACGTTAAGGTAGGAGACAAATTAACCTACAGGCGTTGAGGTACTACCCCTCCATTCAAGTACGTGCTCATCAGGAAACCAAAATTGGAAGATTCTATTTTTATAATCAACTGAGGTATAACAGAAATGAAGTCAATCCATGTCGAGAATGACAACGAAATCAGTCATCTCTATATCTATAAGATCTATTGAGGAAACCTTTTGGGATACAGTAACTAGAAAAATTTTGTATACTTGCCTGACTATAATGGAACCACCCACTGGAGTAGATACTGAGAAGGATTCTTTCAGAATGTCAGGAATGGTGCCAAAATCTATCACTATAAAGGATTCACAAAGAAAAGTAAAGCTCTGGGGTCTAATAATACATAAACATGAAGGTGGAAGACTCGTAACGTACCTGTAGCCACATCGGGAGAACTTTCCTGATACGGTCGAGTATGAAGGGCATAGAGTCAATTCTGACGCTGCCCACTCGTGGCACTAAAGGTGGAACCCTGTTGAGTCAGGGAACATATTTTCATAGTTTAGAATCAAGACAATTGAGGGAAAATTTATAAGATTCATAATCTTCATGAAACCTTACCAATTAGGGAAAAAGGGTTTATACTTTTAAAATAGGAAATTCTTGTTGTTCAATGGGTGGAAGGGATCCAATGATGAGTATCCCACATACCTTAAGTAAAAGCTTGGATGAAACCCTTGGGATTGGTCTTGTTCTGAGAACCATCACTTGCTCTTAAGGGAGAAATAAAACTGCCACTCTTGATTTCTTGAGTGAAATCGATGATTATGTCATGAATTTGGAGCTTTGGGTCTTTTATACTACCCCTTGAAAATCCAAAACAACATGGTTTTGGATTTTAAGGGAGTGGCAAAAAACATAAAAGCCCTTGGAAAATCATGTAGTAAAACACGTTCCCAGTAATTATAACTCACCTCACTTCTCGTTATGACTGGTTACAAATCTTGGTCTAAGTCGCAACTTGGGATCTTGGGATTCTGGCTACATTTTGGTATGACTAAGACTTTCCACCTAACAACCCATTATGACTGACTACATGTTATTGGGTGAAATTCTAGTCTGAGGCTTGATTCTTGGCTTAACACTAATGGGACTACGAGTTCCACCCAATAAGTCGTAATGTCTGATTAGGAAATCATGGAGTAGAGTCATGGTCACTAGGCTGAAACTTAGGGCCTTCACTAGAATGACTATGACTCACTCATGATTACTCATTAAGATTAGTTATGACTAGTTTCTTGTGTCGTATCCATGGGCGTGTACCAGGTCCTTATGGAAAACCTTCTATAACTCTTTTCCATGACATCGGATTGAGATGAGACTTGAAGCATATGAAATCTTATTTCGTGACCTATCTCTTAAGCGGTCTAGAACTTTAAAATTTGGGGTATTACAATTTGTAATTAAAGACTTGCAATAATAATCAAATAGTAATTATAGTCTCAAATATAGATAAAACATCAACAACTATCCAATGACCTAGAAGTGTTGGTGCAAAAGCCAACATCCAAAAGGAATACAAGTATTGTAATAGTCAGTATACACCAGTATCGAATAAATAAAGACTAGACATAAAAAGTAGAAGGAAAAATTGCAACTCTGACTTTGAAAGCTCACCCTATCTCTAACTCAGGACAACATGATCTTGGCATTAATGTCTACCACTAGTTCTCGGATCTTCTCAAAAAAGGCACATAAGTGTAGTATTAGTACCAAAGAAATGGGTTCTCAGTAGGCATCATCAGCCAACTAAGTTTAATCATAATATAAGTACAATAAAAATGCAAGATAAATAAACTAGATCATAGAAAAAGGAAAACCCTGGAAATAGGCTATAATATTGTGGATAAATAACCAAAATAGTTATAATATGAAAGAAAGCATAATAAATACTGCAAGACTAGCCCCTATAAGCCAATAGGTGTGGAAAATTAAATAACCTAATGCAGGCCCCCATATTCTCAAAGAGTGCATTCAAGAAACTAGAAAATCAAAATTCCATAAATTTATAAATATCAAGCAATAACCATGAATTTATTCATTCCAAAACATACCATAAATAACCTCTTAATATCGAACTTGAATCAAAAGTCATATCATCATCATCATTATTTATTGGACTTGAACGAAATCTCATGTTATCTATTGCTAGACTTGAATTGAAACTCAATATCAATAAATCGCTAGACTTGAACAAGAACTCCTATCAACTCACTAGTACCAAATTAACATAAGCATTAAGAACCTAATCTCTAAAAACTCTAAAATATACAATTTAAGGTTATAATATGCCCATTATGTCTACAAGGAACAAACAAGATTCTTGGCTTAAGGTGGGTAAGAGGGACCCTCTTCTAATCCTCAAAATCTATCCTAAAGCAAAATCTACTCTGGACTAGTCTAAGGTATCTAAATTTACTTTTAAATGTTAAATAAGCCACAATTAGCCCTAAGATAGAAATTCTACCCTAATGATGAGTAACTAAGTCTATTACGCTAAATTTACGATTTCAAAACATTCTAAATAGTCCAAATAATATTAATTATATCAGTGATGCCTCTAAAACCTAATTCCTTCCCATATCTAGAATAATATCATAAATATACATCAAATTAGATTAATGTATGAAGAAGGTAAATCTAGCCTATCTGGATGCCGAAGAAAAGCCCAATGAAATTTGTTAAGCTGTCAATTTCCCTTTTTGAAAGCTTTCGTAGTATACCACGCTATCAAAATCATAATCTAATCATCAAAACAAGAACAATGTTACCCATATTGCACTTTTGTGCTTCAGATCCTAAATTATGTAAAAAAAAAACATGCGGGGCTCGCTTGAAAAATCACACTTTTAAAACCAACAATACGTCCCTCTATGCTCAAGGAAAATTTATACACAAGAATGGATAAATTTCGAACTCAAATGGTGATAAAATCACCTCAAAAATATTCTAGGGATTTTAGGAAAATTATGAGAAATTAACCATGGAATTGATGAAAACTTACCAAGAATTTAGAGAAAAAATGTGTAATCCAAGCTCACGAACTACCCAAAATCACCCAATAATGTTTCTCCTGAATTTCCACATGTTTTAGGGTTCTACTTTCTTGAAAATGGGAGAAAATGGGCTATGGTGTATTTATTAAACAACAAGTGTCGCTTAAGAGGTCTCCTTGTCTCTTAACCGGTAAAGTCTCCACTTAAGAAAACCTCAGCTGGTCCATCCTATACCCTTAAGAGACAGACCAGATGCTTTAGCGTACCTCCCCTTAAGCGACCCAATGGGCTCTAAGAGACTCAATGGGCACTTAAGCTGTTGCACCAGCTGAAGACTGGAATTTTTTGAGTCTCCACCGACCCTTCCGGATTCATTTAAAATCCCATATATGCGAATGAACTATGCTACGGCATCAAATTTGACATTCTAGATTCAATGGCGCTATCAAAATTTCCAATCGAGATCTTGTCGACACAAAGTAGGTCCCACACCCACGTGCCATTTTTCTAAAGTTTTGGCCCATAGATCGAAATGAGTCCAGAAGCCTTGAGACCTGAACATAGGGTCCACCTAGCCTAAATTGATGTCCCAAAGTTGTTGGAACTGTCCAAATTGGAATACAAGATCATTTGGTAGAATTTTTTTACCCTGTAGCCAATTCTAATAAGCAATGATTTCAAACTAGGGTATTGGCTCTAAAAATTAAAAAAATTATCTTGTAACTGAATTGTCATCTCCAGCAAGTCATAAATGACTTGGGGAATCTATAGGGAATCTCTATATAGAAAAAATGAGTGGAAATGCAGAAAAATTCCTGGAGGGTCATTACAGTACTAAAAATATTAAGAACTCAATGTTTGGAATGTATGGAATCATGATGTAGCTTTCCAAATGCTTTAGTAAGAATATCAGCCTATTGATACTTATTGTGAATGTAATGAGTTTTAATCTACCCTACACCAATCTTTTCTCAGATGAAATGATAATCAATCCAATGTGCTTTGTCCTCTCATGAAAGACAGAATTGGCAGCAATTCATATTTCTTTCTTTCTATCACAAAAAATATCAAATGGTCTTTCCACTGTCATGCCTAGATCTTTGAAAAAAATTTGTAATCTATACCACTTATGAATCAAAGAAGCTAAACTTTTGTATTGTTCCTCAGTAGAACTTTTTAAAATTGTGTCTTATTTTATGGACTTCTAAGAGATGAGGGAATCACCTAACTTCAACTAGTACCTCCTGGTAGGTTTTATTGTATTGGGAAATGATGCCCAATCAGTATCACAATATCAAGTAAGCTTCATACTTTTGGTCAATGTCATAAGCAAACCCAATCCTGGTTTACTCATGACATATCTGATTAATATCAGAGCTATATTGCAGTGTTGCATCTTAGGGTTCTATAGGAATTGTCTTAAGGTTTGTACAATATAGGATATGTTCATCTTGTTAGGTACAAAAGCATCCCTTTCAACCTTTGGTTCTGATGTATGTCTGGGAACAGGTTTTCTTTACTTTTATCATCATAATTAATAACCTAATTTCTACTAACCCTGCTTTAGAGATCAGCTCAAGAGAATATTGCCTTTGATTGATCAAAATACCTTTCTTGGACCTAGTGAATTCAATTTCAAGAAAGAACTTGAGCTTACCTAAATCCTTGATCTTGAAACCATTACGCAACACAGTCCTAGTTTTTTGTATAAAATAAGAATCATTCCTAGTGATGATCAAATCATAATATATACTAAGATCATGACCACACTATCTTTTTTTCTCTTGGTTAAATGTGAATAGTCCAAGAGACTTTGTCTATTCCCAAAGTTTAGTAAAGTTTTAGTGAGTTTAAAGTTCCACTGCCTAGAGGCTTATTTAAGTCCATAAAGAGACTTAATAAACTTGCAAATAGTACCTTAATCCCACCGAATAGGCAATCCTTTAGGTTGTTCCATGAATACTTTTTAAAACAAATCATTATATAAGAAGGAATTGTAGAGATCCATTTGATAAATTCTCTAATTCTCGGCTACTGCAAGTGCAATAATTATTCTGATTATCACCATTTGTATTAATGGGGAAAATATCTCGTGATAATCAATTCCAACAGTTTGGTTGTACCCTTTAGCCACTAGCCTAGCTTTGTACCTTTACATGGTGCCATATACTTTGTATTTAATCTTGAATACCCATTTGCATCCTATATATAGAAGACTTCTCTTTTAGTAATGGCACGATTTTCCAAGTCCCATTATCTCGCAGTGCTTGAAGTTCTTAGTGCATAAGTTGTATCTACTTCTCATCCTTAGCTTTTTCCTCATAATACATAGGCTCAAAGGTGACTGAAATGGTACTCAGATATACCTGATAAGAATTTAATGATGGTCATAAGTAATGACATTAGCCAGAGAATGCCTTGTCTTTTTTCCATAATTGGTAACAAAATCTTAATTCTAAGTAAGAGGATAAACTCATGTAGTAAACCTCCTTGGCTTTACTACAGATACTGTGTAGGACATTCATTTGTAGGAATATTATGTGGAATGTCTTCATCTTGTTATATTTGTTCACCAGGAGTAAGATCTTCAATAGGATTTACATCAACACCAGATGTCACATGTTCTTCCACAATAGGTGTTGATGTTGCAACATTATTATGTGACAAATGCTTTGTTGGTAACAGAGACTGCACAGGTGTTGAAGGGCTATAAAAGTGATCCTTTATAAATAGAAATATGGGTAGATGTTTCTCCCTCATGCCAACAAATAGGAAAACCTTATCCATGAATACCACATCTCTATCCATAATAAATTTTCTATCAATCAGATCATATAAATGGTAACCCTTTTGATTGCTAGAATGCCCCATCAAATACATGAACTAGCTCGAGGTGAGAATTTGTCATCTTTCATAAGTTTAGTTCAATAACACAAACAACCTATAGTTATCAAATGAGTCAAGGTTGGGGAATAATAAAAAAAAAACTTCATGTGGAGACTTCTCATGCAATACTATAGTAGGTAATATATTTATCAAGTATACAATAGACACCACACAGTCACCCCAAAATCTAATTGGGATATTACCTAAAAATCTGATAGCTCTAGCCATATCTAAGATATATTTGCGCTTTCTCTCCATTACTCTATTTTGTTAAGGAATGTATGGGCAACTACTTTGATGTTTTATACCCAAAAAATCAAATAACACTCTACATTCTTTATTAAAGAATTCACTACCATTGTCATATCTAATGACCTTGACATCATCTGAAAATTGTATTTTTATCATCAATAAGAAGGTTCTCAAAATTATAACCATATCTGATTTCAGTCTGAGCAAGTTCAACCATGTCATTCTTGAATTATCATCATGAATAGTAAGGAAGAACCTAAAACCATTATGAGTAGGCACCCTATGTGGGCCCCTAACATCGATATTTATCAAATCAAAGACCTTACTACTTTTACTGGTACTTAACAGAAATACTAATCTTGTTTATTTATCAAAGGGACATATTGTACATTTACTACTAGTATTATTAGATTGTCCCTACTTTACAAATAATAGCCATTGAAGAGCCTTTTTTGAAGGATGTCCCAATCTTCTATACCACGTACTTAATCTACCTTATATACATTCATTATCATCAATTTTTCATCTGTTGCTCTATTTATTTTGTTCTTGTGACTAATTTTCATTCACTATGATATAAATTCTACCTGTATCCTTACCAATCCCCCTCACTATCCCAGTTGTGAGGTCCTGAAACATCCAGAACTCACGGAAAAAATTAATTGAAAAATGTAGTCTGGTAAGTTGAGTAACTGACAACAAGTTATACTTAAACTTAGATTCAACTGACAACAAGTTATACTTAAACTAAGGTACTACTTGCGCATCACTCAAAACAGCTTCATCATTTCACTTGCAGCTACCAAAATATGTAATTGATGTAGTTTTTCCATTAGGAAAATTAGCATGTTTTCTAGCACCTTCTGCTATTATGGATATAGCAAACAATATTTTTAGATCATTAGTAAAATGTTGTATGGCTCCAGAATCAATTATCCAATGCTTGATGCCATTTTCATTACTTGTAACGATGTCTATACATGCCATGTTAATTGATGCCTCATAGATGCTGCTTCTTTATTCAACTACTTTATTATTTGAACTATATTAGTTAGAAGTAAATGTAGGGTAAGATGTGATGGAATGATTAAAACTAGAATTGTATCTATTTCCTTGACTTGAACCCCTAGCTACAACTTCAAAAGGATCTTCAAATTCGAATGCATTGACCATCCTTCTTCCTCCTACACCTGGCTTCTTCTTAAACTTGTAATCTAGTGGGTAACTTACCACTCTATAGCATATTTCTTTAGTATGTCCTTATAGTTTACACACTTCACATTGCATGTTAAATTTCCCTTTTTAGTTTATAGTTGTAAGAAATACCCTTACCATTACCAGTATATGAAGATGATGATGGTTCTCTTTTTATATGACTTCCTAAGTAACCAACACTGCTACTCGAGTAAGATCCAAAATTTATCCTTTGGTTGTGAAATGAAGATGGCTTTACTACATATAAGCTTATGGATGATTCACCTTTATCAACTCTAGAGTAAGTCCCAGTTGTCATCTTCTGGCTTTTATCACACATTATCATCGAGTATACCTTGTTTACTAATGGCAGAGGTATCATCATCAAAATTTAGATACACGCCTGATGATAAGACTCACTTATTCCCATAAAAAATGCAACCAAACACATATACTGCAAATATCCCACATAGACATTTTATTTATCACAACCATAGTTAGGTGGAGGCACAAGTGCATCGAATTCATCCCACAACAGTCACAACCTAGTAAAGTAGGTTGAGACAGATGATGTACCTGGAAAAATAGTGCAAATATCTCTATGTAATTGATAGCCTCTAGAGACATCAACTTTGTCGAACCTTTTCTTTAAATCTACCTTTAATTTGCTGCATCATTTTCTTACATAATTCCACTTATCAATTTCTTTGAAATAGAATTTGTGATCTATGATAAAACAAGCACGTTGTTTTTTTCCTCTAGATTATCCAAATTGAGGCCATAATCATTCTTCTTACAAGTTCTATAAATAAATCCTAATTTACTCTTAGCGCACAAATGAAGTAGAATTGATCTACTCCATAAAGAATAGTTCTCAACACCTGTGATACGGATCATAGTCAAAACTGAACCTAGAGTGTTCGATTGCTAAAGATAAAAAGGATGATTATGATTTTTCTCTACATCGTCAAGTGTGTCAATGTTCATCATTGATTCTAACAATTGTTGCATCATAGAATGACCTTCACTAGATTAAAAAATTGAATCAATTAAGGATTAGGACTCTGATACCATGACAAAATTCTAGCTTGATATAGGTTAAAACAATGGAGAAGAAGGAACCCTAACATACTCCAGCCAATTAAGAGGATACTGAGTAATGAAAATGAATAAGTTCATTGAAATTAATGGAATAGTGCAGTATTTATATTACTATAGTGTAGACACGTAATTTTGTCCATCCCGAGAGTGTATTTTTACCTATTTACCCTATCCTACCGTGCACCCTTAATCATGTGAAAAATTCCCCACTAGAAGACAAAATAACAAACCCCTAACAAACCCAATCTCCAATAATCTTTTGGTAACAAAAGTAATCACTTCCATCAATAAAGTTTTGACAACACATCACCACCCCACCCCCTACCCCACCCCACCCCCTACCCTACCTCACCCCTACCCCACCTCACCTCTACCCTACATACTCCTTTCTTTACATTTCTTTACTCTTGGGGATATATGCATAAACGTAATTATCTCCAACAATATAGACTCTCCATTGTCACTCTTACAGACTACTCCATCATATTCCATTTTTGAATTCAATTCACAAAACAACACATCTCACTCACAGATATTCATTCACACTCACAATCCTCATAATACATATACATACACTCACCGACCTAGTACAACCATGAGTTAACAATGAAAACCACTCTCTTGAGAACGCAACACTTTCATTGGACATAATTTTTCCCATCAATTCACTGCTCATGTATATAGAATAATATACACACATTGATATTGATGCACAAATACACACACACTAACCGAAGAACACACACTATTGTAAAGGAGAGAATAAGATGCACATAATGACACACTCATGCACACTGGAATAGAGAGTTTTTGAGAGAAAAGAGTTGAGGGTTGAATAAAGAATTGATTGGAGAGAGAAGAGTTAAGAATGATGAAGGGGGAGTAAATAGAGTAAAACGGAGGTGGGTGATCTCCAAGAAACCTTGTTCCTTCCTATTTTTCTTTGATTACATCATTGCTAGTTTGCAAATTTCGGTAATCAGATTCTGCTACTCCTAAAAGGGTCAAATCAGTTTTGTATCAAACTTTGCAATAATGGGTCTGTTCGTTAAGGTTCTTCAACTCGAGGTCTATGATTGTAGATTTCATCTTCTAATATGAATAATATTTGAGTTCAAAAGCTTCAAATTGAGGTTCGATTCTACTCTTGTTATTTTTTTGTTTTATTAATTTATTTGTTATTGTATGCTTATGATGAAAAGTTCTTAAATATGTGTTTATTGTGATCATGTCGAATTATTTTGATTATGCTGAATATGTTAAATGCATCCGTGTAAGAAAATTGGATGTGGTTTAATTAATGATTGATTAATTTTGATTTCGATGAGAAATCAATTTTTTGAAAAATAGAATTAAGGGTGGGAATTGGAAATTGAAAAAGGTGAACATTGATTATTTTGATTCATTGATGATTGTTTAATTCAGAATAAGTATTGATGTTGTTATAAACAATAGTATTATGATCGGGTGAAATTGGTAGGCAAACGGTAGGCCGGCTAGGCAAATTTAGGAATAACAATTTGTTGAGTGTTTGAATATGTGCATGAATGGTTCATTCTACTCTATCGTACAAAAATTGAAAATGTACTCATTTGGCCGAGGAATGCCCTGTGGTATCTGTATTTTTTTATTCAGAGAATTCCTCGAGAAAGTTGTATTTAAAGACGACGCTTGATGAAGGCTCAGAACGTTGGGTGGATTTTAGTTTAGGATTAGTTTAGAATAGAGTAGGTTTTACATTTTCGTATTTTTTATTTTTTGGACTGTATAAATTGGACTGTACACTATACTTTTGGGTTTGAATTTTGTTTGATTTGTTTGTTTTCTTATTTTATGTCTTTTGTTGGTCTATTCACTTCATAGTGTTATACTAGCTGATATATTCCACAAAGAGACCGTGATCAAACTACGGGACCGAGGGGTGCCTAACACCTTCCCCTCAGTCAACAAAATTTCTTAACCGAAATCTCTGTTCACAAACCAGTTTTAAAGAGTTAAAAATTATTTTAAGAAAGTATTTCCCAAGGTTCCTTGGCACACCAAATTTATGTCAAGTGGCGACCCTGAGTTTTGATTGTTAAAAATCCTTTTCGAAATAAATTTTCATTTTTTTGTCACTTAATAATAAACCCTTTTCAAACTTAAAATCATATCTTTTTGGTTAAAAAAAGGGTGTAATAGCTCTGGCGACTCCGCTAGGGACTTTTGAGAATTTGAGCTTATTTTTTGTCACTTAGTGTTTGTGTTATTATTTTATCATTGTTGAGTGCCTACGTATTACGTGTTTATAATTTTTCTCTAATCTGTTATTGCTTTTTAACTGGCATCAGGTTCATTACCCCGAGTCGTTCTTTACGTAACTAGTCCTGGAGTACACGTCGTATACACGAACTCTAGTTGATTCACCCTTATTTTAGGATGGGGAGCCGTTGGATGTATGGAGTAGGTGGAAAGCATCGTAGCCACTATCAACCATATGCGCCGCCGAACAGCCTTATTAGTGGACTGCAATGTAGGTCAGTCTTTAGGTCATGCTTATCTACATCATCTAGAAACCTAGCGGGACCCACTTGGCCCTTTATAGGAGACTCACCTCTAAAGCATCCCTACGTGATAATTGTTGCATATCTGAGGCTAATAGGGTCATTTAATAGAATGGTTTGAGGAAAGCATGTGCTAGAATTAAAGGAAGATGTGTTTGACAAAACAAAGAAGAAAAAAAATAAAACTAACTACAAAAAAAAAGAGTTTCGTAATTTTTAAAAGTTTTTTATGGCTTTTGTTCTTCACAATTCAAAAAATTCAAAAAGATTTTTACCTTTTGCACTCATTTCTAAAAAAATAAAAACATCTAAAAAAAAATTCTTTTGTTCTCTTTAGTAAGCATTCATCAGTCGAAAATTTTTAAAAATGATTTTTTTCAATAGGAGCTTTTTATAAAAGAAAAAAAATTCAAAAAGATGATAGAATTTTTATACATTTCATATAACGAAAACACCAAAAAGATTTTTCTTTCATAGTTGGGTATCATTTTTATGTGAAGTGTCAAATAAAAAACCCAAAAAAGATTTTTATTGACGTTTTTATCGTCTGTCTTTGGTCGTGTCTTTCAAGTCAGGGATAGTCGGTTATTTAATTCTTAATTGTTCAATCTGGATAAACTACGCACACCTTGATTCTCCTCTTTAGAGAGTGAGATACGTAGGCAGACCTTCTAGGGTTCAGTGATCTTATTTAAAAAAATTAAAGAGATATTTTTCACTCTTCATTTAGAGTACGTGTCATATACCTCTTCAAAAGAAAACTATAAAAACATTTTCCTCTAATAGGTTCAAGTTTTATTTTTGTATAAAATTCAAAATCGAAAGCCCAAAAAGATTTTACTTGGTAATCATAGGTTTCAGTTTGTATAGGATTTTAAAGATGAAAAAATTCAAAAGATTTTCGTCAATTGTTTTGACAATTTGTTGTTTTCATTTCTTTTTAAAGTTTCGATAAAGAAGAAAAAGAAAGGGAGTTTGATCGGCCATGTTGTGCCAAAACTTCACAAACTACGCATACCTGATTCTCCTCTCTCGAGGGTGAGATACGTAGGCGCCCTTCTTGAGTTCGGTGATCTTTAAAAAAAAGATAAAGAATAAGGTTTTGAGAAAGTGTTGAATCCTAACACGTTTGTTATTTCTTATTCAGTTAATTTAAGGTTGATGGTTTTGTTGTATTGTAGTTGTTCACGTCACACCAAATACAAGGAAGGTTTAGTTGTGTTCAACAAGGATATAGAGAGTGACATCATGGATCAAACAAAGAGTCAATAAAATGAGAGTTTAAAGCAAGACATTAGGAGACTAAGGCAACAAACGACGGAAATGTACCGAGCTTAGTCCAGTGGGTTTCCCCCTCCTCCATTTACCGCTATTAATACTATAAATATCTCGAGTTTTCCATTAAAATTACAAAGTTAGTTTCCTGTTGTTGTTGATACACTATAAAATGAGTCATAATTAATTCCAATACAAAATCATCCAAATACTTCCGCCACTCTTTCCCTTGATCCTCAGCATAAGCTCACTACATTCACAACACCACATATCGTCTGTGATTTTGTTGCTCAATCCTCTAGTGAGACATCCACATTCGCTAGCCGTCCAATGGTTGTGCTTCCCTATGTTTCTAGTGGACCCATGTTCAATACTCTTGGTGATCATTGTTATACTCCTAAGACAACTTTTAAGTTAATTGGATCACCAAAATTTCTTAACAAGAAGCCTAGCGTGACTGAAGATCCAGAGAAAATGGTTGGAAAAATGAAGAGTGCAGAAAATGCTATGAAAAGTTCCCTAGGACTGGCGGGTAAAGAAGATGTTTCATATAAAAATTGGGGAATGTCTTTTAGTGTTAACCTCCCTCCAAGCCTTGAGATATCAAAATTTGAGGAGCGAGATGGACAAGAGGAATCTGTGAAATATTTGGGACAATATTGCAATCAATTAAAAGAAATTAGAGAGAAGAAGAATGAGGAAGATACAAACGCTATTGTAGTTGGAAAATAGGCACGTCCAATAAAACCACATCGTCGTTATCCTTAGTCTCAAGAGCAAGTTCATTTCTAAGTTCCATATAATCACTCCTAAAATCCATTATAATTCATATCCCCACCTCCATATCTAGTATACTATGTACAACCATATGTTCAACTCCCTTCTTACTCACAATGGTGCATACCAACACCTCAGAGTCACCCTCCAACTCCACTAACATATCAAATCCCTTCTAGGCTCGATGTTGGATCCAAGTCAAACAATGAGAAGAGGCAGAAGCCTATTTATAGTTTCACACAAATTGTAGAATCATATGCTAGTTTGTTCCATAGATTACTATAATGGGGCATGATCACTTCTCTCCTTGGGTATACTCCTGACCCCGCATTCAAGAAATTTTGAAAACCATGTACGATGTGTATATCATTCTGATGTTTAGGGTCTCAGTTTTTAAGATTGTTGTGCTTTTAAGAGAGAAATAGAATATATGATTCAAGATAAATTCATTGTGAGGCAGAACATTGACTATGGTGAAAGCTCTAGTCATTATGATATGCAACTCAGTGGCTAAGATGTCAAGTTCAGTAATTGAGAAGTCACTCCTCTCCTTACCCAGAAGGATTATTGGTAGTATTTTTTATTTTTCTTTCTATTTTATGAATTATCTCAGGGTTGTAGTTCGGAATCTATCTTGTTTTGTTTCTTTGTCATTCATGTTTAAACCTTTCTATCTTTTATTACAACTAAATGAAGTGCCCCTTTCTCTTCGTGTTTAAAATATGTGTTGTTTGTTTGTTTTTTTTACATAATACAGTTTATGTTGATTCTAGTGATATGACATGCTAGCAGAATTTTCAGCCCGATCTTAAAATCCAGTTTAATCATGAAACATTGAGTCAAAGGAAATTATTTTGAGAATCATAAGAATAACTTGGTCATCAATTGAAAGACATATCTCAATTAGGTAAAATAATGAATGTGTGATCCTATGTCAAAAGGAACAGAAAGAAAATCAGCTTCACAAAGTCATGAGTCCTTCAGCATGAGGAATGTACAACAAAAGTGGAGTGTTATGTTGAACAAAGTGCAAGAGTAATGTGCACAAATTTAGTTAAAGTTAGTGCTGTAAAAATGTCATGAATGATCTCCATCTTTCACTTTCACATTGCATGATATGTACTTGAATTTTTAAGGATTGATATGATGGAGGCATTTCATTCTTCTATCCAAACATTGTGTCATCCTTTGTGAACCCCGTTTGAGAATTTGTTTTATTTTCTTTCATACCCTCTTTTGGAATCAAGCTAAGAGTCAGTAAAGTTCAAAAGAAAAGTGTCAAGCAAAAGAATAGAGTCAAAAAAAATGTGTCAAAAAGAAAGAAAAAGAAGAGTGTCAAGAAAAATAAAGCCAAAAAAGTTTCAAAAAACCAAAAAAAAAAAAAAGAAATCAGAATCAAGAAAAAGAGCGAGATGTCGGAACTATGCATGACCTAATTCTCCTCTTTCGGGGGTGAGATACGTAGGCTAGCAAGGCTGAGGAGGGCATATTTAAAAATAATTTCCTTGATTCTTATTATTGTTAAAGATCACTAGGTGAAATCCAAATTTCATGCTAATCGACATCGATATCAGCTATGTTGAACTAGACTGATGTGTTTCTTCCAATGTAGATCATGCCAAATTAAAGGATCGCGGGGGTTTCTAAATCACGAACGACTTGTAGTGTTGAAAAATAAACTCGTGAGGATACGTTCTATGTGAAAATCATGCTCATAGAACGTATCCTCACGAGTTTATTTTTCAACACTACAAGTCGTTCGTGATTTAGAAACCCCCGCGATCCTTTAATTTGGCATGATCTACATTGGAAGAAGCACATCAGTCTAGTTCAACATAGCTGATATCGATGTCGATTAGCATGAAATTTGGATTTCACCTAGTGATCTTTAACAATAATAAGAATCAAGGAAATTATTTTTAAATATGCCCTCCTCAGCCTTGCTAGCCTACGTATCTCACCCCCGAAAGAGGAGAATTAGGTCATGCATAGTTCCGACATCTCGCTCTTTTTCTTGATTCTGATTTCTTATTTTTTTTTTGGTTTTTTGAAACTATTTTGGCTTTATTTTTCTTGACACTCTTCTTTTTCTTTCTTTTTGACACATTTTTTTTGACTCTATTATTTTGCTTGACACTTTTCTTTTGAACTTTACTGACTCTTATCTTGATTCCAAAAGAGGGTATGAAAGAAAATAAAACAAATTCTCAAACGGGGTTCACAAAGGATGACACAATGTTTGGATAGAAGAATGAAATGCCTCCATCATATCAATCCTTAAAAATTCATTTACATATCATGCAATGTGAAAGTGAAAGATGGAGATCATTCATGACATTTTTACAGCACTAACTTTAACTAAATTTGTGCACATTACTCCTGCACTTTGTTCAACATAACACTCCACTTTTGTTGTACATTCCTCATGCTGAAGGACTCATGACTTTGTGAAGCTGATTTTCATTCTGTTCCTTTTGACATAGGATCACACATTCATTATTTTACCTAATTGAGATATGTCTTTCAATTGATGACCAAGTTATTCTTATTATTCTCAAAATAATTTCCTTGATTTTTAAATAAGGATTCAACTTGATTCTTATTATTGTTAAAGATCACTAGGTGAATAGCACCCAACTCCCACCAGAGTTCATGAAATTATTTTTAAATATGCCCTTCTCAGCCTTGCTAGCATAGCACCCAACTCCCACCAGAGTTCATGAATTTTCCTTTCAAGTTCCCACAAAGAGTCATTTATGATCACTTTATACAAATCTGGATCAACCATATCTAGAAATAGAGTAGACTGAATGAGCAAAGAGGGACCTATTTATAGAGGATTGAATTTGAATGAGTTCGTTAAAAAGCCACGAATGTTCACATATTTATCTTTATTAAAAAATAGATTTAAATATAATATTTTATCTTTATTTTAATTTAAAAAGAAAATTGCTTTAAAATAGATCAAACAGATGGGTAATCTATTGCAAATATATTCTGTCTGATAATTTACAACATATTGGCAATCTGTTACAACAGATGTATATATCTATTAGATTAATTCCAACAGAAGAGTCCTCTGTTGCAACAGATTGATCATCTGTTACAATAAATGTCTATAATTGTTTGATAATATTAACAGATGTATCATTTATTGCAACAGGTTAGTCATCTATTTATTCAAATTAAGCCATAGATGGGGTAAAAAGAATAAGGTCCGTGCAGATGGATGGATCCACTTTCATGTGTGGGAGTTATGTATTACTGATAAGGTCATTGTGATAACACACATAAAGTATAATAATTTTGTGAATGTAGTTTTTAACTGATTAGGCATTGATCATTCAAATAAGATCCTGCATTGTACAGTTAAAGTTTGATTGGTTCGAACTGATATGGCCAAGGGGCCATGAAGATGGTGTTGATACCATGCTATGATTTAATGATGGTTGTTGCTCATGTTTATTCATGTCAATTTTTTGAAAAGGATTAATATTTGGTGGCATTGCACAAATCTAATAGTGATTGGACTGACTTTAAGGGTGCATTGGACCAGAAGGCCTTCAAAACCTCCCTCTACAGCAAATAAGAATGGAAAACCAATAGAAATTCCCCTGGCCTAAATTTATATGGATGGGTTGTTCGAGAAGATGATTATATGCCAGAAGAAGCCATATGAGAATTCCTGTGTGGGAAAGGAGAGTTGATGAAAGACTATCATCTGAGACCTAATTGAAGAGGAAACATAAGGTAGCAATCAAGGAACTTCTAGCGAATCTGGCCGATGAACTTGACTTAAAACATGATAAATCTGAATCAGTTGCAAATATAAAAATGTAACCAAAAATAAAGATCCATCAGTTATCTCTCTGAAAGAAAAATACTACATCTGGATACTTTGCTAGGGAACTGTAACTAGTTAGCGTGGTCGAAATGATCACCTTTAGAGAAAACAACAAAATACCAAGGAAACAGATTTGCGGACACCAAGGATTGAAATAATGTACAGTAAAGAAAGAAAACTTGCGCCAAGAAGTTCTGAAGTCAAAATAAGGAATCAAGCCAAGGAAACAATTTTTGAATTTTAACTTGCATCCCATGCCTTCTTTTTGTGGCTCTAATCGGGTCAATAGAAGTGAAAACAAAAAGGTATGAATTTTGGCAGAAATCTTAGGTCTTTTTGTTTTTACTATGACTGACGTGACCAGAACCACAAAATGAAGGCTTATGATGCAAGTGCAACTTCTAAAATTGTCGTCTAGGCTTGATTCCTTAGCTCAACTTCAAAAGTTCTTGGTATAAGTTTTTATACTTTACTGTACATCATTTCAACCTTTGGTGCCCGTAAATCTACTTCCTTGGTGTTCTTTTATTTTCTCTAGAGGTGATCATTTTGACCATGCTAACTAGTCGCAGTTCCCTAGCAAAGTATCCAGCTGCAGTATTTTTCTTTTAAGACAGATGACTAACAGATTTTCATTTTTGGTTGCACTTTCATATTTACACCTCATTTAGATTTCTTATGTTTTAAGTCAATTACATCGCCCAAATTCATTACACTTTCCTTAGTACCCTGTGTTTCTTCTTTAATAAGGTCTGAGATGATATAATCTTCATCAACTCCTCTTTTCCTTGAAGGTATTCTCCTACCGCACCTATTACTATATAATCATCACCCCGAGCAATCCAACCATATAAATTTAGGCTAGAACAATAACTATATTGATTTCCGATCTTGGTTTCAGTAGTGTGATGCTTCGGAGGCCTTTCAAAAGTCCATTAAACCCTTAAAATCATTCCAATCACTATTGAATCTTCTTACAATACCACCAAAACTTTATACTTTCACCAAACTTGACACATAAACATTTCTGAAACCATCATTAAATCGTAAAAGGATATCGACATCACCTACAAGGTCCCTCAGCCTTATCAGTTCAGACATATCAAACTTAACTATAAAATTACAGATATCTTATTGAATGATCAATTCCTAATCCATAAAAAACTTTATTCACAAAATTAATGTACTCTATGTGGGTTTGCACGATAACATGATTAGTAATACATACCTCCCACATATGAAGTGGTTTCATCTGCAAGCAGTTTATTCCTCTGAACCCATCTTTACTCTAGCCTTTTATATTGGTCGTGCAAAAGTTGATCCAATTTCAATTCCTTTTATCTACAAAAAAGAGAAAAACAAATGATGTAAAACAAGAGAAAAACAAAAAGAACATTATAATTGATGTCTGTATAATTTTAAAAAAGGGTAGCACAAAATTGAATAAATACAACACATTACAACAAGCGTTCCAATAGATGACCCATCTATTGTAACAGATTCTCCATCTGTTCAGCAGATGAGTAATCTATTGTAATAGGCAATGCATCTGTGGTAACATATGACTGACATGTTGCAACAGATGGGTCAACATGTCAGTCATATGTTACCACCTGCCTAAGCTGTCAACCAACCAATCTGAGTTGAAACAATTCATTTTAACTTATTATTTTAGATTCCTAAATTGATTTATCTAGAATTATGGATGATTTCATAGGGTCAACTATAGTTTCGATTGAGTAGTTGCAATTGCATGATGTTGGTATTGCATTCCTCCTGACTCGAATTGTCAACTGATCAATCTGAGTTGAAATAATTCATGTTAACTAATTATTTGAGATACCTAAATTGATTTAACTAGAAATATGGATGAGTTCATAGGGTCAACTATAGTTTTAATTGAGTCGTTGCAATTGCATGATGTTGGTATTATGTTCCTCCTGACTCGAGCCATCTACTGATCAATCTGAGCTAAGACCATTCATATTAACTCATTGTTTGAGATACCTAAATTGATTTAGCTTTAATTATGGATGATTTCACAAGGTCAAATACAGTTTCAATTGAGTTACAGTGGTTTCATAATATTGATATTGTGTTCCTCCTAACCTGAGCTATAAACCGATCAATCTGAGTTGAAATAATTCATATTAACTCATTATTTGAGATACCTAATTGACTTAGATTATTATTAAGCTAATATTAAATCATCAGTGTTCTAATTTAACTTAATACAATATATTAAGAGGAAATAATTTAGCTAATATTTAGGTTCTTCAAACAGATGACTTTTTTGCAGCTTTTAATAAGAACAACGGTTCATTCATTCAAGACTTAAAAATCATCTTTTCTTTAATTTCCTCAATAAATAGAATATAGGTAATGAGTAAATAAATAAAAACAATAGATGTAAATAACTAATTTAACTAATATGCAAAGAAGAAGACGAGAAGAAAAGAGAAATAGTAACCATACCTGCAATGTCAAAAGCAAACGAACCAAAACATCAATTTCAGTTGAGAAAAGATATAGATAGGTTGAGATTCGGAAGAATCCTCATGCGAAAGAGGAGAGAAAAAAGATTAAAAAAAAGTATACGATTATGATTACCTAGAAAGGAGAGAAAGAGAAAGAGAAAGAAGAGAAATAAATTAATTTATAACTGAACGAGAGATAATTCTAGAGATGGATTTAAATAGTCATTAATAACTTTGAGGGGTACGAGATGATGACATTGAAAATGCAATATAAGACAACTCAAGGAGGTGACTTTTGAGTTATTCAAGAAATATTTTTTACCGCCTTGGTATTTTATCTTTTTTATTTTGAACGAAAAATTGCTTTAAAAATAAAAAAAAAAACTTAAAACAGATAAGTCATCTATTACAACAGATGCCAATATCTGTTTGACAATTTCAACGGCTCATTCATCTATCGTAATAGATGGCAACGTCTATTTTAGAATTTACAATAGATAAGTCATCTATTGTAACAGGTTGAACAATTTCAATTGAGTTCATAGGTTCAACTACAATTTCAATTGATTTAGCTAGAACTATGGATAAGTTTTCAGGATCAACTATAGTTTCAATTGAGTCGCTGCAGTTGCATGATGTTGGTATTGCGTTCCTCCTGACCTGAGCCGTTAACCGACAATCTGAGTTGAAACAATTCATATTAACTTATTATTTTAGATGCCTAAATTGATTTATATAGAATTATGGATGATTTCACAGGGTCAACTATAGTTTCAATTGAGTAGTTGCAGTTGCATGATGTTGGTATTGCATTTCTCCTAACTCGAGGCGTCAACCGATCAATCTGAGTTGAAATAATTCATATTAACTCATTATTTGAGATACCTAAATTGATTTAACTAGAAATATGGATGAGTTGATAGGGTCAACTATAGTTTCAATTTAGTCGTTGCAATTGCATGATGTTGGTATTATGTTCCTCCTTACTCGAACCATCAACTGATCAATGTGAGTTAAAATAATTCATATTAACTCATTGTTTGAGATACCAAAATTGATTTAGCTTGAATTATGGATGATTTCACAGGGTCAACTACAGTTTCAATTGAGTTACTGTGGTTTCATAATATTGATATTGTGTTCCTCCTAACCTGAGCTATCAACCGATCAATCTGAGTTGAAATAATTCATATTAACTCATTATTTGAGATACCTAATTGACTTAGATTATTATTAAGATAATATTAAATTCATCAGTGTTTTAATTGAACTTAATACAATCTATTAAGAGGAAATAATTAAAATTAATATCTTTTAAGAAATTAATTACGATCATTTCGGACCAAATTAACATTTTCAAAACTTTTTATTCTTTTTCAAAATACAAATCAACCCATAAAAATCATCCATTTGCGGAAAAAATGCTTCATCAATTCAAATCTCCAATTCTCACACTTTTCTTTTTCTCTCAACAATACAAACAACTACTACTCAACATATTGCTCAACCCTTCACTGCAGATCAATTTTCTTCCCATTTTTGACCATATAGTTATTATTTTCAACTTCATTATTGCTTCTATCTATCATTTTTTATCTTTACAGGTAACCGAGTTCAAAAAGAGTTCTACATTTGTTCTTTCTTCTAAAAATTAGGGTTTTTTAGTTAATAATGAAAAATAAGACTTTTAGTTGTATTATCTTTTAGAATAGGTTACCAATTTTGAGTTTTAATGATAAAATCATAGGAAGAACCCAAGAAAATCTTAGTTTTTATCGTAGTATTTCATTGACTATCATGGTATTTTTGGATGGTGTTTGTGGTGGTAGTGGTGGTCTTGGTAGTGGTAGTGGTGTAGGTATTGGTGTAGGTATTGGTATTGGTGGTATTGGTGTTGGTGGTGGTATTATGGTATTGGTGGTGGTGATATTGGTATTAGTGCTGGTGGTGGTGGTGGTGGTGGTGGTGGTGTTGGTATTGGTGGTGTTTGTGGTGCTATTGGTATTGATGGTATTGGTAGTAGTGTTGGTTGTAATGTTGGTGGTGGTGATTATGGTGATGTTGGTATTGGTGGTGTTGGTGGTGATGTTGGTATTGGTGGTATTGGTAGTGGTGTTGGTGGTCTTGGAAGTAGTGTTGGTGGTGGTATTGGTCTTTGTAGTGTTGGTGGTCTTGGTGTTGGTGGTGGTCTTGATAGTGGTGGTGGTTTTGTTGGTCTATCTGTTGCAACAGTGGAACATCTGTTGGGAGATATTAACATAGGTCGTCAAACAAATTCCTCATCTGTTGCAACAAATGTTTCAGTTGTTGGCTTAAGACAAACTAATAGCAACATTGTTTTGATCTCATCCATGTGAAAGTTCATCTGGTGCAACATCTTATGCATCTGTTGTAACAGATGATTCATGTGTTCCAACTGATTGGTTATCACTTGGAATTTTTTTATAATGTGGCGTATAAAAATTTATTAAAATTTGTCTTACCCTTTTTTTTAATTATGCAGACGTCAAATGTAATGTATTTTTTATTTTTTCTATTTCTTGTAGTTAAAATATGTTTCCCGAAAGAAAAGAAACTAAAAGTGGATCAACTTCTGACCACCTAGCAAAAAAGGCTAGAGTATAGATGGATTCAGAGGAACTTCCTAAACAATCTCAGTCAGGGAAAAGTAAAGTTAAGGAAAGTTATGAAAATGATGTTGAGGGAGGTGTAGAATGGTATGTAAAGGCTAATGAGGAAAATAAAAGTGAGGAGAAAGAAAAAGAGATAAAAAAGAAGAGAAGGAAGTAGAAAGTGAGAAAGAGGATGATGATCAAAATGATGATAATGTATCCTCAATGGGACCTGAATTAAGAACAAATTCCCAGCATGATCCTGACAAAACTATTAGTATTGATAGGTTTCAAATTGAGATGCCGATAGATGACCCTGCATATTTAACTTGTGATTTAATATTTGAATCTCAGCTAGGGAAACTTTTTGATGATTTGAGAAAAATAATGAAAGAGAAAAAAATAGATGTTTTTTTAAGAAGAGTTGTTTTTGACACGTTCTTGAGCTACCTGAGGATAAAAATTCCCATTTCCAAATGAGTATGGTATATGATCTTATCCGGTGCAGGATCAAGTACTTGGGGATGATAAAGATTCGAAGGAGGACGGCAAAAAGATGGATAAAATTTGGATCAACTACTGTGGTATGCCGGTTTGTTTTAGCATGAAGGAGTTTCCCATAGTGATAGGCTTGAGATGCAATTGTCCAAAAGAACCTCTCATCAAGGAAACACCCCATAAAAAGTCCAAGACAAGAAGTATATCCAAACCACCACCATCAAATAAAGGCAAACCATTGTCCAAGCGACCACCCCAAAACCAACAAATGCAAGAAAAAAATAGATGGGTTGTTGGATATTGCTACACGTGACTATGATAAGTCATCAATTTGACCACTTGTTATCACCTTTTAAGCCTAAATTATCATGCTTTTCCATTAATTTGATTCGTAATCTCTTAATAATGCTCATATATGTAGGTAAAAGTAAAAAAGAGAAGATGGGTAAGTCGTTTAAGTCAACAAGAAGCCAAATGTGAAGGAAAAGAGTCATCCGCTTGTATTTGAATTTCTCCCACTTTGCATCTGCTTTGGAACTTCTATACATATGTTCTCTATCTTTTTTCCATCCTCTTTGGATTCGCTCAAGAAGATCAAGAGCAAGGTGGCAATTTTGTAATTTTGTCAAATGTGGAAGTGGGGCCTAAAGAAGGGTTCGTAGCTTATTTTTCAAGACCTAGCTTCTATTTTCCAACTTAGCATCTCTCTTAGAATCTTAGCTTCTCTCTTTTCATCTTAGCACCTATATTTTCATCTTAGAAGAATTTTGTACCAAGCATGAAATAAACAAAATATGTTAGTGATTTTCCATTGAAGATTTATTGAAATTCCGAGTTTGGAACTACATTCTCTTTACTTCTCATTTATGAAGTCAATGATAACTTTGGTATATTTTTACCCTTTTTATCTATGAGTAGCTAATTCTAAATCTTTGGGTTATGCTTGCTTAGGTTGTGGTAGTGTATGGGTGTTAGCTAATTATTTTTCTAATTAGTTATTTATGATGGGTGTTGCATTTATTCCATGATTTAACTAAGAGTTGGGGGTTGCAAAAACCAACCACCCTTGAACCCATGTCATTCTTGAAAGAGGGGACATAGGTGAGGAATAAATGCAACCAATAAATTGATTCATTTCATTTAATGACATCTCTTAGACATAAAGATATCAATTGAGGCAATAGATGTGTAAAATTGTCACACTTATGAGGTGTTTGAAAGAACCCATTTGTGAAAGTTAGTGTTATAATTGAAAGATCGACACTACTACATTGATATTTAGCCTACCCATGACTTTTAGCTAAAAGTTGGATAAATTATCAAGTACCCATGCATGAACCCACACCTAGAATTGCATAACCCCAAGACCTATTCTCAATTGAAGTCATTCTTAACATTTTTCACTGTTAAGATAGTGCTCTAAAATTCAAGTAATTATCACTATAAATACATTTAAACTAATTCACCCATTTTACATTTATGTTTGTTTTATTCACATTATGGGTCACCTTTTAGTAAACTATCAACACTCTTGAGTTTTGGTTTCCATGCTTTCACACCTTGTGGATTCCACCCCAACCTAAGTTGGGTTATTGTATTGACAATGACCGCTTACACCCATTCAAGAGTGTAATTTGAGCATTATCAAAAATGGCGTCGTTGCTGGGAGTGAAACATAGTTTTCAGTCTTGTAGTGTTTTTAGTTACTTTGGGTTAGTTGTAGTGTTTTATTTTCACTGTTTGGTATTTTTGTTCTTTATTAGGTGTGCATAATAGTTTACACGATACTATGAGTCAACATGATAGTAATACCGGGACGATTGATGTGTATCTTGAGGACGAGGATCACCTCAGTGATGCAGGCCGAGCTAGTGTTATTTGTATTCCACTGGTGGAAATAAATATAGTATTTCACATTACTAGTGTGATGATTCACTTGTTTCAAATGAAAGGGTTATTTAGAGGTCAACCACATGAGTATACTAATCTACACTTGACGAATTTTATTAATGTGTGTTCTCCATTTGACATGCCTCACATATCTCAAGAGTCTATCTGGTTGCGTCTTTTCCCATTCTCTTTAACTGGTGAAGCGGTCTTATGGCTGCGGTGTTTTCCCACGGGGTCTATCACTTCATGGGTTGGGCTCACGGAGGCATTCTTAGAAAGATACTTCCCCCTTCTTGGATGTTGCAACTAAGGGTTGAAATCATCAACTTTTGCCAACTTAATGGTGAACCATTATATGAGGCCTGACAAAGATTCAACAACAAGTTAATGAAATGCCTAAATCATGAGGTTTCAGATAAAATGCTTCTTCAAATTTTCTATACGGCATTGGATAAGTTGAATAAGACGGTAGCCAATAATGCGGCCGGGGGTTATCTTTTAAGGTTATCATATGGTGTTGCATCAACTTTATTAGATTAAGTGACCAAGCAAAGTAGAGGGTGGCACACAAGAGATACCGAGGTGTCCGTGGGGCTCCCTCCACATCTTTTGTGAGCCAAGAGAAAAAAAAAAGATGAAGAAAGATACAAATAGTGCTAAAGTGATGATGCAACTTGATCTTCTCACCAACCATATGATGGGAGATCCTCCTAAGGCGGTTAACTCCATTGCTTCTAATAGTGCTAAAGATTATGATGATAAGGAAATGGAGTCCCTTGATGAAGAAATTTGGTTCTTGTTAAACCAATCGGGGTGTTCCTGCGCTACCTATCAAAGGCAAGGTGGGAATCAAGGTTGGAAGAAAAGAGATCATGATAGAGATTGTGTGATAGAGATCAATATTGGAGAGATAAAGAAATAGATTATGATTGGTATGTACCTCACATGATTGGGCAAAGGGGATAGAGTCAAGTTCCATTGACCCGGATAATCTTAAAAGTGAAGATGTCCTTGCTCGGATTTTAATAGGTGTTGAGAAAACCGATAAGATAGTGAGAGAGATGAAAGGTGACTTCTTAAAACTCAATCAAATGGTGACATCTCACTCAGCCTCTATCAAGAAACTTGAAAACTTAATGCAAGACCAAAGGGTGGATTTCCTAGTGACATAGTTGTCAATCCTAAAAATAATGTTCACATCATGGCTATTTTCACTAGGAGTGGTCAGGATCTTGGTAAAGATTTCATTGATCTTGGTGATGATCCCAATGAAAAGGCAAATAAAAAACAAGCCAATGCAAAGAGAAAGCGACTAGAAGATCCCATTGATAATGATCCAAAGACTAATGAGACAAGTGTTGAACGATCGATGGTAGTTAAAGAAAATGTTTAAAGTGACAAAACTCTAAAGGTGGTTGATGATGATATTCCAAAAGTGGATGAAACTCCAATTGTTCCATTGGCACAAATCAAAATTCCTCCCCCATTCCCACAAAGGCTCAAGAAGAAGGATAATGATACCAAATTTAATAAGTTTCTTGCAAAGTTTAGCAATTTATTGGTGAATGTTCCTTTTCTAAAAGCCTTATAATAAATGCTCGGGTATGCTAAATCTATGAAGGAATTGGTTACAATAAAGAGAGTCATGAATTTTGAAATAATTGAGGTAACCCACAATTGTAGTGCTATAATGTCTAGAACAATGGTGGTGAAGAAAGAAGACCTGGGTATATTTTCTTCCTTGCACTATCGGGGTCTACAAATTCGGAAAAATGTTTTGTGATCTTAGAGCAAGCATTAATTTGATGCCATTTGTTGAAAGTTAGGCTTGGGTGCTCCTAAGCCTACCACTATGAGTCTTCTAATGGCCGATCATTTAATCAAAAATCCCATGGGTGTGTTGTATGATATTTTGGTGAAAGTTGATCGATTTATCTTTCCAGCCAACTTCGTCATTCTTGATTGTGAGATTGATCATGAGGTCCAAATCATTCTTGGTAGACTATTCTTAGCTATCGAAAGGGACTTAGTGGATATGGAATGTGGGGAGATGAAATTTTGGGTGAACAATGAAGAAGTATCCTTCAATGCGTTTAAGTCCATGAATCAACCTATGGACTTGCATGTTAATTCGGTGATTGACGTAGTTGATGATGAGGTAGCTAACACCGTTGAAATGGATCTTGTGAATGACCCCTTGGTGGGTGTATTGTGGAAATTTGGATGTGAGTTAATTGAAGAGTATAATGAAATGGTTTCTTCGTTGTCGAGTCTTGGATTTTATACCAAGAATCTGAAAAAATTGGATCTTGATTTGAAAAATCGAGAGAATCCACCCGCCAATCCATCCATTATTGATCCGCCTCAATTTAAACTTAAGCCGTTACCATCCCACCTCCAATATATCTTCTTGGGTGAGTATAAAACATCGACAATCATTGTTACAGGTGATCTTGAACCTTGCCAAGTGGATGCATTGAAATCAATTGTGAAAAAGTTCATTCGTGCTATCGGGTGGACTATAGTAGACATTATAGGCATTGCTCCCAGAATTTTCTCTCATAAAATCAAGCTAAGTTTTGATCATGTTCCTAGTGTGGAACACCAAAGAAAACTAAATCAACCGATGCAAGAGGTGGTCAAGAAGGAAATAACTAAGTGGCTTGATGCGAGAGTTGTCTACCGAATTTCCAATAGCACGTGGCTGAGTTCGGCCCAATATGTTTCCAAGAAGGGTGGCATGACGGTGGTCCCGAATGATAATTATGATATTGTACCTATGCATCTAGTCAAGGATTGGAGAGTGTGTATGGATTATCATAAATTGAACTTGTGGACCGAGAAAGACCACTTTCCTATGCTCTTTATGGATCAAATATTGGATAGACTAGCCGGTCGGGTCGAGGTTGGTATTTCTTACTTAATGGTTACTTAGGGTATAATTAAATTTGCATCACTCTGGAAGACCAAGAAAAGACCACCTTCACTTGTCCCTATGGCGCATTTGCCTTCAAGCGCATGCCCTTTGGGTTATGCAATGCACCGGCCACATTCCAATGATACTTGTTGTCCAATTTTTCCTATATGGCAAAGGATACAATAGAGGTTTTCATGGATGACTTCTCTGTGGTTGGGGATTCATTTGATTCTTGCCTTGTTCACTTAAGTAAAGTCCTTGACCAATATGTGGAGACTAATCTTATTTTGAATTAGGAAAAATATCACTTCATGGTCAAGAAAGGCATTGTTCTAGGCCACAAAATTTTTGGAAAGGGCATCCAAGTGGATCAAGCAAAAGTTGAGGTGATTTCTAAGTTACCCGCACCGGTCTTCGTAAAAGGCGTTAGAAGTTTTATTGGTCATGCCGAGTTCTATCGGTGTTTCATTAAGGATTTTTCAAAGATCGCTCATCCTTTGTGAAAGCTCCTTGAAAAGGAGGAAAAATTTGAATTTGATGGTGATTGTGTAAAGGTTTTCAACTGTCTGAAGGAACAACTTGTGTCGGCTCCTATCATAATAGCTCTGGGTTGGTCATTTCCCTTTGAATTAATATGTGATACAAGTGGGGTTGTTCTAGTTGAGGTTTTGGGCCAAAGAAAAGAGAAGTTGTTCCACCCCATTTACTATGCAAGTAAGACATTGAATGATGCTCAACGTAATTATACGATTACGGAATAAGAGTTGTTAGCGGTGGTGTATGCTTTCAAAAAACTTTAGGCCTATTTGTTGGCATATAAGTGGTTGTGCACACGGACCACGCTGCCATTAGATATCTCATGGAAAATAAAGAGGCAAAGCCTCAGTCGATTAGGTTGATATTGCTCTTGCAAGAGTTTTATTTTTAAGTAAAAGATCGAAAGGGGTGTGAAAATCAAGTAGCATACCACCTTTCCCTCCTTGAATCCAATCATGAGATGTTGGGTGAGATTGATATTGATGATACCTTTCTCGATAAGCTAGTCATGTCACTTTTGGGGAGCATTACACATTGGTATGTGGATTATGCTAAATATATTATAAGCGGTGTACTTCCCAACAGCTTAATCATTATAAAAAGAAGTGGATCCTATTTGATGTGAAAAAGTATTTTTGGGATAAGACGTTCTTGTTTAAGGAGTATGCGGATGGTGTGATCCATACGTGTGTCATGAAAGTGGAAATGAAAGCTATTGTTGAGGCTTGTCACTCTTCTTCATTCGGTGGTCATTATGGTGGAATCCGAACGGCCGCTAAGGTTCTTCAAAGTGGATACTATTGGCCTACCCTTCTTTGAGATTCTTATGAGTTGGTCAAAACATTCCCTCAATGTCAAATGCAAGGTGGTGCTTTGAGAATGCATGAGATGCCTCTTAAGCCCAATCTCAAGGTTGAACTATTTGATGTGTAGGGGATCGACTTCATGTGTCCCTTTGTGAGCTCATTTGGCAATAAATATATCTTGGTAGCCGTAGATTATGTCTCAAAATGGGTGGAAGCCATTGCTTTACTGAACAACAAAAGAAAAAGTGTCACTTTTTCTTCAAAAAGTACATCTTTACAAGGTTTGGGACTCCAAGGGCAATTATTAGTAATGGCGGCTCTCATTTTTGTAATCGGGTCTTTGGATCTTGGCTTGATAAGTATGGGGTGAATCATAAGGTTACTACTTCTTATCGTCCCCAAACTAGTGGCCAAGTTGAAGTTTCGAACCATGAAATCAAGTCCATCCTTCAGAAAATCGTGAATGTTGGTTGTACGAATTAGGCAAGGCAACTAGATGATGCTCTTTGGGCATATAAAACGGTCTATAAAACTCCTATTGGTATGTCCCCCTATCAATTGATGTTTGGGAAGGCTTTTCATTTACCAGTTGAGTTGGAATATAAGGCTTTATGGGCTTTGAGAAAGTTGAATATGGATTTGGAGGACGCTTCAAAATCAAGGGTGAATCAACTTCATGAGTTGGAAGAATTTCAACTCAAAGCATATGAGAGCTCCGTGTTGTACAAAGAGAATATAAAAAGGTGGCATGATTCTAAAATCTTAAAGCGAAAGTTTCATGTTGGTGATGATGTCCTACACTTCAATTCAAGATTGAAACTCTTTGCAGGGAAGCTTAGATAGAAGTGGTCAGTCCCGTTTGTGATCTCAAATGTTTATCCTAGTGGAGCTATTAAGTTGTAAGATCACAAGAATAAGAAATTTGTCGTGAATGGTCAACGATTGAAGAACTATCATGCGGGTGGACCCAGAGCAACTAAGGTTGAGTCGTTTTGCTTCAAAGATCCAAAATAATGAGTAAATGATGTTGTGCTGCAACTTTAACTAAGGCACTGCTTCGGAGGCAACCCAAGGTTTTCTTAATATTTTCTAACATTTTTTATTCATATTTTAGTTTAGATTTAGTTGTTGCAGGTAATTTCATAAAATTGGGATGCTAGAAGGTTGGATCGGAAGCTCGAAACAAAGCTCCGAACCAATAATTTTGTGCAAAAAAAAAATGTGTACAAGGATGTTGACAACCTGCTCTGGACCTGCTTGAGCAGGTCATCTGCAGGTGCTAAGCACTTGGAACGCGGTGGCCAAAGGTTGAAGCGAAAGCACTAAAGGTTACTTTAACGACCCGATTTGAACAACCAGAATACTACATGGTGCTCATAACCCCGAGGGACCAGAAGCTAACCCATGACTGATATCTGTACCTATATACTGCATAAGATAACTTAATAATGTGGAAACATGCACTGAGAGGCCATAAGGTTCAATCATGAACATAACTGAATGATATAATATCTGTGTGGGGTAATAGAATACCCAAAACAAAACTAAAGTCTAAAACATGATAGTCTATATCTAGTCTGCATCTAGTCTACATCTAGTCTGCATCTAGTCTGAAAGCCTCTACTATTGGAAGAATCTAAATAAGGAGTTGATGGGACATGTCCCCAACTAACTCCAACTAATAAGCTAATCAATGAGATAATAGAAAATCATTATGTCCTCGAAGGATGAGGACACACTTCTACTCTGACAGCTGAAACTGGAATCTACTGCTGATCTAGAACTCGTGTATCTGAACCTATGGTGTAACATAAAAAGAAATCACCATAGCGCAAATACGTCATTACGTATGTACTGAGTATACATGTGAGGTAGGCTATATGCAAGAGTTTGCATGCATGATCAATACTAACTGACTGTCTAACATGAAAGTGAGAATGCATACATAAATATGCAACTATAACTGACAACATGATAACATGATACTGATAACGTGGTAGCAGGACTACTGATTTTTTATATTGATAACAAGTAATTACTGATAACATGAATGACAGTATTTGAATATAACTGATAACATGGGTGACTGTGTCTGACAGTCCTGAATCTGATGGAACTATCTGAGTTCTGTACTGTATCTGAGTTGACTGTATCTGACAATCCTAAAATCTGAACAACTATCTCAGTTATATTACTGAGAGTGATTGACTATATCTGACAGTCCTGATTCTGTAACATGAAACTGAGGGAAGTAGTATCTAACCGACATGCCCCAAAGGTACTATAATAGCAGAGCTGGGGTCCAATCTATGCCCTGATTGGAAGGGTGTCAATACCGCGCCACTAGTAAGGACAACATGTGAGTAACCCTTATATAACAGGTAACTCTAGCGAGAACGGTGGGAACTCTCACATAACAAGTTAAGCCACCTTATCAACCCTAATATAACAGGCTACTATGTCTCAGCCTATCCTGGCTACATAGTTTTGGAATGCAAGGATTGCTTCTAGGAATCAAACCCTAGTATAACAAGCGAGTCCCCATCCTTGGGTTCACTCGGTACTAATTCCTACTCCTATCTGAATAGACATTGAACATGATTTACTGAACTGAACTGAGCATGGACTGAGTTACTGAATTTCTGTGGCTAACAGAATACTACTGATATCTGACAACTAACTTATTCATGAGATCATGGAGATTTTTCCTGCATCATAAGACTATCTGAAGTCTAAGAGTTCATAGCTTGACTGAGAGTATCGTGAAAACATGACATGGATCTACGCACACAACTAATATTTTGGGTACAAGTACCCCCAGGACTTGATGGAAGGAAACTGACTTGACTTGATATTCTTGAATACATGATAATAACCACAATACGTTTATTAAAGCATTTCATCAGACATCTAATAGGCATAATCTTGTACATTTATGGGGATTTTCATGATATCATGCTAGTTAGGAAAATTTCCTTCATCTAGGCATTTTATAAATAATATGGCAGGCATAGTACATGTAAACATCATGGTATAGCAATTAAACATCATGGTTCAATTCCAATTTCATCATACAAGGTTTTAGTCATGAGATTTCGTAAATCTTTATCTATACTAATCAACCCACATGGAATTTATCATCAAATCATGGAATAGAAATCAATTCCTCATTTATCAACATGAAAGAGAATATACAAAGCATGAACACATGAAGAAAATCCATAACTTGTAGTTAAAAAAGGATTCTTGGAATTCAATGAATGAACACTATGCATACCTTAGATCGTGATTTCGTAAAGATTGATGGTGAAACCTTCCTAAATTTGAATCCTCAATAGAAACCCTAGTTTGTTCTTGAGATAAACTTGAGAGAAACTTATATTTTTTGGGTTAAAAGTGGTTGAATCACGTGTTAAAAGGATTATATAGGGGTAGGAAATTGACCCTTTTAACCCTGGACACGTCATTAAATTTTTAGTAAAATTTCTCGAGTTGGGCCCTTGGTGCAATGCGGCGTTATCGCGTCGTGTCACAGGAAATTGACAATTGAGAAACTGCATGGTGGCACGACATGGAGCTATCGTGTTGCCACCTTGTCTACAACCTAGAAGTTTGGCACGACGCGCCAGTATCACGGAGCAACACTGGAATTTGACAATTTCCATTTGAGTTATCACTGCGATGCGTTGTAGGCTCAAGTCAATACATTGTCTCAATAACAAGGCTCTAACTCTTCGCCAGGGTGTCGTATTTAGGCAAATTATATATCGCTGGAAAGATTATTCAATTTCCCACATGATAGGAAGTGAAAATTATGGAAATATCACATGTATAAAAAAAATTCGTATTTAAAAGCAAGTTCTAACATCCTTGAGATGATTTTTGAGCTAAGAAAAAGCACGGGTATTACAATATCTCCCCCTTGAGAACATTCATCTTCGAATGAGCCTGACTGAAAGGGCAAACAATAATCTAAACATGAATGACTGGAACATGATCTCATGACAGACGTGACTGACAAGCTGAACATAACATACTGAACATGCATATCTGATGCATGCATACCTGATTCATAAATTCATAACTAAAATTTTTGAAGAATGAAGTTTTCTCATAATGAAAATGCATGTCGGATGCATAACTATATAAATGATCTGATACATGAATGTATGACTGAATATGCGGTGGTACTAGATACCAAGTTTATCATGGGAACATGAACATGAGACTGAATACTAAGTTAGTGATATACACTAATCATGAAACTGAGTAAGCTTAAGGAGAACTGTTACCTTTAGCTTGATCTGAGTTGGCGGGGAAGAGGTGAGGATACTTGGTATGCATATCTACTTATGCTTCCCAAGTATCTCCCTCGACGGATTGATTTCGCCAAAGAACTTTAACTATAGGGACTTCTTTGTTCCTCAATCTACGAATATGATAGTCTAGGATATTGACTGGATTCTCTTCATAAGATAGGTTGTTCCGAACATCAATGCTCTGAATTAAGACTATGAGTGATGGGTCACCTATGCACTTTTTGAGAAAAGAGACATGGAAGACTGGATGAACTGAGGCTAGATTTGAAGGCAATTCGAGTGCATAAGCTACCTTTCCAAATCGACTAAGAATCTTGAAGAGACCGACATATTGGGGACTGAGCTTTCCCTTATTGTTGAATCTCGTCACTCCCTTCATAGGAGAGATCTTGAGTTAGTCATTGTCACCAATATCGAACTTGAAATCCTTTCTACGAACATTTTCATAAGACTTCTGTCGGCTCTGAGCATCCCGGAGCCTTTATCTAATTAACTGAACTTTATTTAACGCGTTGAATACTAAGTCAGGACCTATGACCGAGGCCTCACTAACTTTGAACCAACCGATTGGAGATCTACATCTCCTACTATAGAGAGCTTCGAATGAAGCCATCTGAATACTAGAATGATAGTTGTTGTTGTATGCAAATTCAATCAAAGGAAAGTGGTCATCCCAACTACCCTTGAAATTAATTACACACGACCTTAGCATATCTTCCAAAATCTGAATGGTCCTTTCTGCTTGACCATTTATTTGAGGATAAAAGGTTGTACTAAGATGAACTTGGGTACCGAGACCTTTCTGGAATGCTTTCCAAAAATAAAAGGTAAATTGGGTACCTGTGTCTGAGAAGATAGATAATGGAACACCGTGTAATCTTACCAACCCCCTGATATAGAGTTTGGCATGATCCGTCGGTGTGTCATGAAAGTGGAAATGGGAGATATTATTGAGGCTTGTCATTCCTCTTCGTTTGGTGGTCATTATGGTGGGATCCGAACGGCCACTAAGGTTCTTCAAAGTGGATACTATTGTCCTACCCTTCTTAGAGATTCTTATGAGTTGGTCAAAACATGCCCTCAATGTCAAATACAAGGTGGTGTTTTGAGAAGGCATAAGATGCCTCTTAAGCCCAATCTCAAGGTTGAACTATTTGATGTGTAGGGGATCGACTTCATGGGTCCCTTTGTGAGCTTATATGGTAATAAATATATCTTGGTATCCATTGATTATGTCTCAAAATGGGTGGAAGCCATAGCTTTACAGAAAAACAAAGGCAAAAGTGTCACTTTTTTCTTCAAAAAGTACATCTTTACAAGGTTCGGGACTCCAAGGGAAATTATTAGTGATGGTGGCTCTCATTTTTGTAATCGGGTCTTTGGATCTTGGCTTGATAAGTATGGGGTGAAGCATAAGGTTGCTACTCGTTATCATCCCCAAACTAGTGGCCAATTTTAAGTTTCAAACCGTGAAATCAAGTCCATCCTTGAGAATACCGTGAATGGTAGTTGTACGAATTGGGCAAGGCAACTAGATGATGCTCTTTGGGCATATAAAATGGTATATAAAACTCCTATTGGTATGTCCCCCTACCTGTTGGTGTTTGGGAAGGCTTGTCACTTACCAGTTAAGTTGGACCATAAGGCTTTATGGGCTTTGAGAAAGTTGAATATGGATTGGGAGGACGCTTCAAAATCAAGGGTGAATCAACTTCATAAGTTGGAAGAGTTTCAACTCAAAGCATATGAGAGCTCCGTGTTGTACAAAGAGAATATGAAGAGGTGGCATAATTCCAAAATCTTAAAGTGAGAGTTTCATGTGGGTGATGATGTCCTACTCTTTAATTCAAGATTGAAACTCTTTGCAGGGAAGCTTAAATCAAAGTGGTCGGGCCCGTTTTTGATCTCAAATGTTTATCCTAGTGGATCTATTGAGTTGTAATATCACGAGAAGAAGAAATTTATGGTGAATGGTCAACGATTAAAGCATTATCATATGGGTGGACCCGGAGTGACTAAGGTTGAGTTGTTTCGTTTCAAAGATCCAAAATAATGAGTAAATGATGTCGTGCTGCAAATTTAAGTAAGGCACTGCTTCGGAGGCAACCCAAGGAATTTTTCATAATATTTTCTAACATTTTTTATACATATTTTAGTTTAGATTTAGTTATTGCAGGTAATTTCATAAAATTGGGATGCAAGAAGGTTGGATCGGAGGCTTTCAACTAAGCTCCGAACCAATAATTTTGCGCAAAAAAAAATGTGTACCAGGATGTTGGCAACCTGCTCTGTACCTGCTTGAACAGACCAGCCGCAGTTGCTTAGCACATGGAACGTAGGTGGCCAAATGTTGAAGAAAAAGCACTGAAGGTTACTGTAACGACCCGATTTGATGAACCAGAATGCTACACAGTGCTCATGACCCCGAGGGACCACAAGCTAACCCATGAATGATATCTGTAACTGTATACTGAATAAGATAACTTAATAATGCGGAAGCATGCACTGAAAGGCCATAAGTTTCGATGATGAACATAGCTGAATGATATACTATCTGTGTGGGGTAATAGAATACACAAAACAAAATTGAAGTCTAAAACATGATAGTCTATATCTAGTCTGCATCTAGTCTACATCTACTCTGCGTCTAGTCTGAAAGCGTCTACTATCTGAAGAATGTGAATAAGGAGGTAATGGGACATGTCCCCAACTAACTCCAACTAATAATCTAATCAATGAGATAACACAAAATCATTATTTCCTTGAAGGATGAGGAATCACTTCCACTCTGACTGCTGAAACTGGAATCTACTGCTGATCTAGAACTCGTATCTCTGAACCAATGGTGTAACATAAAAGGAAAGCACCACAGCGCAAATTCGTCAGTACATATGTACTGAGTATACATGTGAGGTAGGCTATATGCAGGAGTTTTCTTGCATGATCAATACTAACTGACTGTCTAATATGAACTTAAGAATGCATACATAAATACGCAACTATAACTGACAACGTGATAACATAATACAGATACCGTGGTAGCTTGACTACTGATTATGGATACTGATAAGATGGCATAACTGATAACATGAATGACTATATATGAATATAACTGATAACATGGGTGATGGTCTCTGACAGTACTGAATCTGATAGAACTATCTGAGTTTTGTACTGTATCTGACAATCCTTAAATCTAAAGAACTATTTGGGTTATATTACTGAGAATGATTGACTATATCTGACAGTCCTGATTCTATAACATGAAACTCTGAGAAGTAGTATCTAACCGACATGTCCCAAAGGTACTATAATAGCTAAGCTGGGGTCCAATCTATGCCCTGATTGGAAGGGTGTCAATACCGCTTCACTAGTAAGGACAATATGTGAGTAACCCTTATATAACAGTTAATTCTAGTGAGAATGGTGGGAACTCTCACATAACAGTTTAAGCCACCTCATCTACCCTCATATAGCAGGCTACGATGTCTCAACCTATCCTGGCTACATAATTCTGGAATGCAAGGATTGCTTCTAGGAATCACACACTCGTATAACAGGCGAGTCCCCATCTTTGGGTTCACTCGGTGCTAATTCCTACTCCCATCTGAATGGACATTGAACATGATTTACTTAACTGAATTGAGCATGGACTGAGTTACTGAATTTTCGTGGCTGATGGAATACTACTGATATCTGACAACTGACTGAGTCATGAGATCATGGATATTTTTCGTGAGTCATAAGACTATCTGAAGTCTAAGAATTCATAGCCTGAATGAGAGTATCGTGAAAACATGACATGGATCTAGGCACACAGCTAATATTTTGGGTACAAGTACCCCCAGGACTCAATGGAAGGAAACTAACATGACTTTATATTCTTGAATACATGATAATAACCACAATATATTTAGTGAAGCATTTCAGCAAATGTATAATAGGCATAAGCTTTTACATTTATGGGGATTTTCATGATATCATGCTAGTTAGGAAAATTTCCTTCATCTAGGCATTTTATAACTAATATGGCAGGCATAGTACATGTAAACATCATGGTATAGCAATTAAACATCATGGTTCAATTCCAATTTCATCATACAAGGTTTTAATCATGAGATTTCGTAAATCTTTATCTATACTAATCAACACACATGGAATTTATCATCAAATCATGGAATAGAAATCAATTCCTCTATTTTCAACATGAAAGAGAACATACAAAGCACGAACACATGAAGAAAATCCATAACTTGTAGTTAAAAAGGGATTCTTGGACTTCATGGGCGAAACGAGACCATGAATTAACACTATGCATACCTTAGATCGTGATTTTGTGAAGATTGATGGTGAAACCTTCCTAAATTTGAATCCCCAATTGAAACCCTAGTTTGTTCATGAGATAAACTTGAGAGAAACTAATATGTTTTGGGTGAAAAGTGGCTGAATTATGTGTTAAAGGAATTATATAGGGGTAGGAAATTGACCCTTTTAACCCTGGACATGTCATTAAATTTTCAGTAAAATTTCCCGAGTTGGGCCCTTGGTGCGACGCAGCGTTATCGTGTCGTGTCACTGGAAATTGACAATTGGGAAACTACACGGTGGCGCGATGTGAAGCTATCACGTTGCCACCTTTTCTATGACCTAGAAGTTTGGCACGACACGCCAGCATTGCGAAGCAACACTGGAATTTGACAATTGCCATTTTAGTTATCCCCGTAATGCGCTCAAGGCTCAGGTCAATACATTGTCTCAATAAAAAGGCTCTAACTCTTCGCCAGGGTGTCGTATCAGGGAAAATTATATATCTATGGAAGGCTTATTTAATTTCCCACGTTATAGGAAGTGAAAATATGGAAATACCACGTGTATAAAAAAGAATTCTTATTTCAAAGAAAGTTCTAACATCCGTGAGATGATTTTTGAGCTAAGAAAAAGCATGGATATTACAATATCTCCTCCTTGAGAACATTCATCCTCGAATGAGATTGACTGAGAGGGGAAACAATGAGCAGAACATGAATTACTGGAACATGGTCTCATGATAGACGTGACTGACAAGATGAACATAACATACTGAACGTACATATCTTATGTATGTGTTGCTGATTCATAAATTCATAACTGAAAGTTCTGAAGAACTAAGTTTTCTCAAAATGAGAATGCATGTCTGATGCATAACTATATAACTGATCTGATACATGAATACATGACTGAATATGAGGTTGTACTAAATACCAAGTTTATCATGGGAACATGAACATGAGACTGAATACTAAGTTAGTGATATACACTAATCATGAAACTGAGTAAGCTTAAGGAGAACTGTTACCTTTAGCTTGATCTGAGTTGGCGGGGAAGAGGTGAGGATACTTGGTATGCATATCTACTTATGCTTCCCAAGTATCTCCCTCGACGGATTGATTTCGCCAAAGAACTTTAACTATAGGGACTTCTTTGTTCCTCAATCTACGAGTATGATAGTCTAGGATTTTGACTGGAATATTTTCATAAGAGAGGTTGTTCCAAACATCAATGCTCTGAATTAGGACTATGACTGATGGGTCACCTATGCAATTCTTGAGAATAGAGACATGGAAGAATGGATAAACTGAGGCTAGATCTGAAGGCAATTCGAGCGCATAAGCTACCTTGCCGAATCGACTGAGAATCTTGAAGGGACCGATATATCGGGGAATGAGCTTTCCCTTGTTGCCTAATCTCTTCACTCCCTTCATAGGAGAGATCTTGAGTTATACATAGTCACCAATCTCGAACTCGAGATCCTTTCTATGAACATCTGCATAAGACTTTTGTCGGCTCAGAGCAGCCCGGAGCCTTTATCTAATTAACTGAACTTTCTCTAAGGCGTCAAATACTAAGTCAGGACCTATGACTGAGGCCTCACTAACTTTGAACCAACCGATTGGAGATCTACATCTCCTACCATAGAGAGCTTCGAATGGAGCCATCTGAATACTGGAATGAAAGTTGTTGTTGCATGCAAATTCAATCAAAGACAAGTGGTCATCCCAACTACCCTTGAAATTAATTACTCACGCCCTTAACATATCTTCCAAAGTCTGAATGGTCCTTTCTGGTTGACCATCTATCTGAGGATGAAAGGTTGTACTGAGATAAACTTGGGTACCGAGACCCTTTTGGAATGCTTTCCAAAAATTAGAGGTGAATTGGGTACCTCTGTCTGAGATGATAGATAATGGAACACTGTGTAATCTAACCAACCCCCTGATATAGAGTTTGGCGTAATCCTCGGTTGAATAAGAGGTATGAACTGGAAGGAAATGAGCTGATTTGGTCATTCTATCTACAATGACCCAAACTAAACCATTCTGATGACGAATTCGAGGAAAACCCATCACGAAGTCCATCTTCACTTCTTCCTACTTCTAATTAGGAATCGAGAACTCCTGCATAGTTCCACTAGGCTGCTGATGCTCTATCTTAACCTGCTGACATGTAGAGAACTTAGCCACAAACTCCGCAACATCTCTTTTTATCCCACTTCACCAATAGATTTCCCAAAAATTGCAGTACATCTTAGTAGCCCTTGGATGAGTAGAGTAACGTGCACCATGCGCTTCTGGAAGAATTTGATTCCTTAAGTTATCTATGTCTGGAACACAGAGACGACTCTGACAACGATGAACACCATCTCCCCCTTGGGAGAAAACCTCTATTTTCTGATTCTGAACTGACTATTTTATCTTGACATGGCTGGGATCCTTATCTTTCTTTTCTTTCACCTCAAAAACTAGAGATTATTCTAAACTACTCTGAACACATACACCTCCCTCTGAAGAGTCAACTAAGAGAACCCCTAGTCTAGCAAGCTGGTTTACTTCTTGATCTAACTTCTCTTCCTATCCTCAATATGATAAACACTACCCATAGAGAGTCTACTAAGAGCGTGGGCCACTACATCGGCCTTGCCCGAATGATAGAGGACACTCATGTCATAATCTTTCAAGAGCTCTAACCACCTTCCCTAACGAATATTGAGATATTTCTGAGAAAATACATACTAAAGGCTCTTATGATCTGTGAAGACATCTACATGAACACCATATAGATAATTCCTCCAAATCTTCAAGGCAAATACTACGGCTGCTAATTCAAGATCATAAGTAGGATAATTTTTTTCATGGGGTTTAAGCTATCTGGAGGCGTAGGCTATGACCTTACCATACTGCATGAGTAAATAACCTAAACCCACTCTAGATGTATCACAATAAACTACAAAATCATCTGAACCATCTGGAAGAGCTAGAACCAGAGCTGAGGTGAGTCGAGTCTTCAATTCCTGAAAACTCTTCTCGCATGAATCAGACCACTGAAACTTGACCTTCTTCTGAGTCAATCTGTACATTGGAGATGCAATAGAAGAAAATCGCTGAAAAAAACATCTGTAATAGCCAGCCAAACCCAAGAAACTCCTGATATCTGATGTAGAAATAGGGTGAAGCCAGTTCCTTACTGCTTTGGTCTTTTGAGGATCTACTCTAATGCCATCACCGAAAATAATATGGCCAAGGAATGATACTGATATTAGCCAAAATTTGCACTTACTAAGTTTGGCGAATAACTGATGATTTCTGAGAGTCTGAAGTACTGTCCTAAGATGGTCTGCATAATCATGCTCAGTGCAGGAATAAACCAGAATATCATCTATGAAGACTATGACGAACATGTCCAAGTACTATTTTAAACACGTGGTTCATCAAGTCCATGAAAGAAGCTGGGGCATTGGTAAGTCCAAATGAGATGACTAGAAATTCAAAGTGACCATACCGCGTACGAAAAGCTTTCTTTGGGATGTCACATTCTCTAACTCTGAGCTGATGATAGCCAGATCTAAGGTTTATCATAGAGAAGTAACTGGCACATTGAAGTTGGTCAAACAAGTCATCGATTTTGGGAAGAGGATAGTTGTTCTTGACTGTAACCTTATTAAGTTGACGGTAATCTATACATATTTTGAGTGAACCATCTTTCTTGCACACAAATAAGACTGGTGTGCCCTACGGGGAAATGCTGGATCAGATGAATCCCTTATCTAAGAGATCCTTCAACTAATCTTTCAGTTCCTTGAGTTCTGTTGGTGTTATTCTGTATGGTGGAATAGAGATAGGCTGAGTATCTAAAAGAAGATCAATACTGAAGTCTATTTCCCTTTCGGGAGGATTTCCTGGAAGATCTTTGGGAAAGATATTTGAATATTCACTTACAACTGGAATTGATTCAAGACCAGGAGTATCAAAACTGGAATCTCTAATATGAACTAGATGATAAACACATCCCTTAGATATCATTTTTCTTTCCCAAAGGCAGGAAATAAGTTGACCCCTGAAAGTGGATACACTACCCTTCCACTCTAGGACGTGTTTATTTAGGAACTGAAACTGAACTATTTTGTTTCTACAGTTGACTGTGGCATAGCAGGAATAAAACCAATCTATACCAAGAATGACATCAAAATCAGTTATCTCTATTTCAACTAAGTCTGCGGAAGTGACTTTCTGAAATATCATAACCGGAAAGTTCCTGTATTCCCATCGGGCTATGATGGTTTTAGCCACTGGGGTAGAGACTGAGAAGGGCTCTGCTAGAATTTCAGGACTGATTCCAAAATCAACTACTATATAAGGAGTAACAACAGACAAGGAAGCTCCTAGATCTAGAAAAGCGTAAACATTCACATAAAGATCTGTAACGTACCAGTAACTACATTAGGAGAACATTCCTGATCGTGTCGAGTCTGAAAAGCATAGAGACGATTTGGGTGTTGCCCAATAGTAGTACTGGAAGTGGCACCCTGCTTATTTGGGCGACCGAATTGAGCTGAAGAGAGATTTTGTTGACCCTGAGGACATGGATGCGGACATTTTCTAACTTTATGGCCTGGCTTGCCACAACCTAAACAAATTCCACTACCTACTCTACACACACCCTGATGGTTCTTACCGAAAGTATGGAAAAGAGGATAGGTGCGAGCACTACTAACACTGCCTTGGGTTTTAGATCCTGGCGCTCTATGTTTTTTACCTTATCTGAACTTAGGAACTGGAGAACTGGTTGTAGAGGGAGATGGAACTGATGACTTAGGACAAAACTGGGAACGGTTTCCTCCTTCTGATTTAGGCTAACTAAAATTAAAGCTATATGTCCTAGCTTTCTTATTCTATTTTTTCCTCTGCTTAATTTTCTTCTCTTCTATCTGTTGAGCATGGGTCATAAGTCTAGCTAAGGTTATGTCACTATTCAGAAAGGTGGATCTTCACTCATTAACAACATTGTCGTTCACCCCTGAAGCGAACTTACTCATCTTGGATCTACTGTCTGCAACCACATGAGGGGCATACCTGGATAATTGAGTAAACTTAAAAGAATACTCTTTCACTGTCATATTGTCCTACCTGAGGTTGATGAACTCTAGCACCTTGGCTTCTCTAAGCTCTTGAGAAAAGAATCTATCTAAGAAAACAGTGACAAACTAATCCCACTTTATAGGGCCTGCATCATCTACCCTTTAAGACTTTCACTGTTTGAACCAAGCATGAGCCACATCCTACAACTAGTATGCAGCTAGCTCAGCACTCTCAACTTTAGATACCCCCATTTCATCTGTCACTTTTTGAACTTGATCTAAGAATTTCTAAGGGTTTTCATCTACCTTAGAGACGAGGAAGGTTGGAGAATTCATTCGGGTGAAGACCCGAATTCTAGTTGTGGTTGAGTTGGCCACTGGGTTGGCCGGAATGACTGTTGGCCGTTCATTATGAGCAGCGACTCATTGAGAAAGAGTGGTAAATACGATTCTGGACTGCACATGAGAAACATGACCGCCCAAAGGTTCTTCGAGATCAGGGGCTGACTGATTTCTTCTCTTATGAGGCATGTTCTGAAATAAAGAGAAAAAACAAATTAGACTGAGAGACTGACTTAGGATTATACTCAATGGCACGACATGAATACTCAAAGAGAGGAAACTATTATTAGAACATATCATAGTGTATTGTACATAAATGTGGCGCCTTACACACCCATGCATAAGACTCTACTAGATACAACTTTCAGACTTCCTAGGACTCTATTGAACTTTAGATTCTGATACCAAATTTGTAACGACCCGATTTGCTGAACCAGAATGCTACATGGTGCTCATGACACCGAGGGACCACAATCTAACCCATGACTGATAGTTGTACCTGTATACTGCATAAGATAAATTAATAATGCGAAAACATACACTAAAATGCCATAAAGTTTGATCATGAACATAACTGAATGATATAACATCTGTGAGGGGTAATAGAATACCCAAGACAAAACTGAAGTCTAAAATATAATAGCCTTTATCTAGTCTACATCTACGCTGAAAGCCTCTACTGTCTGAAGAATCTGAATAAGAAGATGATGGGACATGTGCCCAACTAACTCCAACTAATAAGCTAATCAATGAGATTATATAAAATCATTATATCCTCGAAGAATGAGGACTCACTTTTTCTCTGACAGCTGAAATTGGAATCTACTGCTAATCTGGAATTCGTGTCTCTGAACCTATGGTATAACATAAAAACAAAGCACCATAGCACGAATGTGTCAGTACATATGTACTGAGTATACATATGAGGTAGGATATACGCAAGATTTTGCATGCATGATCAACACTAACTGACTGTCTAACATGAACGTGAAAATGTATACATAAATACGCAACTGTAATTGACAACGTGATAACATGATACTGATACCGTGGTAGCATGACAATTAATTATATATACCGATAACATAACATAACTGATAACATAAATGAATATATCTGAATATAATTGATAACATGGGTGACTTTATCTGACAGTCCTGAATCTGATGGAACTATCTAAGCTCTGTACTGTATCTGAGTTAACTGTATCTGACAGTCCTGAAATCTGAAGTACTAACTGAGTTCTATTACTGAGACTGATTGACTATATCTGACAGTCCTAATTTTGTAACATGAAATTGTGGGAAGTAGTATCTAATCAACATGCCCCAAAGGTACTATAATAGCTGAGTTGGGGTCCAATCTATGCCCTGATTGGAAGGATGTCAATACCACGCCACTGGTAAGGAAAACATTTGAGTAACCCTCATATAGCAGGTAACTCTAGGGAGAATGGTAGGAACCCTCACATAACAGGTTAAGTCACCTCATCTACCCTCATATAGCAGGCTACGATGTCTCAACCTATGCTGGCTACATAGTTCTGGGATGCAAGGATTGCTTCTAGGAATCACACTCTTGTATAACAGACGAGTCCCCATCCATGGATTCACTCGCTGATAATTCCTACTCTTTATGAATGGACATTGAACATGATTTACTGAACTGAACTGAGCATGGACTGAGTTACTGAATTTTCGTGGCTGACGAAATACTACTGATATCTGACAACTGACTGAGTCATGAGATCATGGATATTTTTCTTGAGTCATAAGACTATTTGAAGTCTAAGAGTTCATATCTTGACTGAGAATATCGTGGAAACATGACATGGATCTAGGCACACAACAAATATTTCGTGTAAAAGTACCCCCAGGACTCGATGGAAGGAAACTGACATGACTTAATATTCTTGAATATATGATAATCACCACAATACGTTTATTGAAGAATTTCATCAAATGTATAATAGGCATAAGCTTGTACATTTATGGGGATTTTCATGATATTATGCTAGTTAAGTAAATTTCCTTCATCTAGGCATTTTATCAAACATATAGCAGGCATAGTACATGTAAACATCATGGTTCAATTCCAATTTCATCATACAAGGTTTTAATCATGAGATTTTGTAAATCTTTATCTATACTAATCAAACCACATGAAATTTATCATCAAATCATGGAATAAAAATCAATTCCTCATTTATTAACATGAAAGAGAACATACAAAGCATGAACACATAAAGAAAATCCATAACTTGTAGTTAAAAAGGTATTCTTGGACTTCATGGATGAAAGGATCCAATGAACACTATGCATACCTTAGATCGTGATTTCATGAAGATTGCTGGTGAAACCTTCCTGAATTTGAATCCCCAATAGAAACCCTAGTTTGTTCTAGAGATAAACTTGAGAGAAACTAATATGTTTTGGGGGAAAAGTGGTTGAATCACGTGTTACAGGGATTATATTGGGGTAGGAAGTTGACCCTTTTAACCCTGGACATGTCATTAAATTTTAAGTAAAATTTCCTGAGTTGGACCCTTGATGCGATGCGGCGTTATCGCATCGTGTCACTAGAAATTGACAATTGGGAAACTGCACGGTGGCACGACGTGAAGCTATCTAGTTTACACCTTGTCTACAACTTGGAAGTTTGGTACGATGTGCCAGTATTGCAGATCAACACTAGAATATGACAATTTCCATTTGAGTTATCTCCGCGACGCTCTGAAGGCGCAGGTCAAAACACTATCTCACTAAAAAGGCTCTAACTCTTCGCTCGGGTGTCGGATTTGGGTGAATTATATATCGATGGAAAGCTTATTCAATTTCTCACGTGATAGGAAGTGAAAATTATGGAAATAAAATGTGTATAATAATGAATTATTATTTCAAATAAAGTTCTAACATCCTTGAGATGATTTTCGAGCAAAGAAAAAGCAAGGGTATAATAGTTACTACCTTCACCTGCCTTGGACTTACTCAAGCAGTCCAGGCATAGGAAAAATGCATCTGGGATGCAGCACCAACAGTTTTTTGCGTGTAATCTATCCTGACCTATGCTGGAACTGCTTAAGCAGCCCAAGCGCAGGTCCATCACACCTTGAACACAAGTAAAGCTGCTACAAACTATCCCAATCTATGCTAGAACTTCTTAAACAGTCCAACCGTAGGTACAAAACGGATGGGATGCAAGTTAGGTTAAAAAAATGTTGACACTTCATAAAGGGTCGGATCTTGTTGGGATGACCCTACCCGGCTAGCCCAAAATCTCTTTAAACATGTAAAAATGAGCCAAAAGCAGTCAACACTTGAAAATTTTCATCACAATTCCCTTCCAACGGTTCCTTTCTCTCAACTTTAACATTTTTTCTTTCTTTCACAACAATTGAGCTAACAAGAATCAAGATAATTATTTTGGACTTGTGGTTCATTTTTCTCTCTTAAAGCAAGTTAAAAGTATGCTCTCTCTTGTTTTCACTTTTAAACTCTCTTAAAAAATGAACATAATACTTCATACCTCATGATAATTTGTCATTTAAAATTGATTTTTATGAGCTTATTGGGATGATTATTACTTGTTGGAATAATTATGTTGTCATTGGTGCCTTGTTTCACTAGTTTGAATCATGATACTTTCTTAAATAAAGCTAGTCCACCATGTGTTTGGCTAAATGTCTATTAAACCTTTCTTGCTTGTTTTTTTGTGGTGGGTGTCTCAAGTATAATAATATGAGAATCTTGAATGTGCTTGGAGATGATTTGGTAAGATGAGCTTGTTCTCTTGTGCTTCTATTCTCTTTCTCCAAGTTCTTAGTTAGCATGCCCACCATGTGTTTGTTGAAATGAAAGTAAGAGAGAAATGTCTTGTATGCTTGTAATGGTCAATGTGATTCTCCTTAGGGCATAATGTGGTCATTTTTATGCATCATTTTGAGTCCAATTGATCCTAAAAATAAAACATTCGATAGTCATTGGTTGAGGGAGTTTGTTAAGAAATAAGGCATCCATCGTTCTTGTTGGTCACTATGTCTAACCGGGAGACATGAATGCTTGTCTTGACCTATGATAGATTGGATGACATCATTCTTAAGGGTAATGGTCATTCTTATTTCCATTGGAGGTTTTGGATGTCCTATGAACTAGTTTTGTGAAATGTGAAGAATGTGAGATAATTTAGATCCCAAATGATTAAGTGTTGTAATGAATGAATCCCAAAGCCTCTAATGATGAAGTTACCTTGCACCTATCAAACAAATATTTTCTTTTCTTATCTTTAATTTTCTTTCTTAACATACAAAATTCCAAAAATATGTTTTACCTTTTATCTATTGTTTTGGTTTTATTTTGTTTCTTTCTCATAGGTATGTCTCCAAGGAAGAACTTTCCACAAGAAGCTTGAAAGGTTAATGCCCTGGATAAAGGAAAAGTAAAATATACTTTCTCAAGAGGAAAAGACCGATCTCCAAAGATAGTCCGAAAGTCCTAGATGTTCAAGCTACCATTGATCGTACACGGGAGGTTAGAAAGGAAGCAGATCAAATTTGGTTTAGTGTGGATAGCATGAAGGAGTTATATGATAATTGGGTAACTACTCAAGGCTTCAATCCTGAGAAGATATTTAGCATGAAGGGAGTTGACATCCATTTCCATGAAATCATCACCGAGATTAAAGAACGGGTATGGGAACTCTTCACGGATATGATGCCTTCCACTCACCCATTATTCTACTTCCCATAAATTATTTGAGATTTATATGCTTCCTACATTGTTCAGAACAGTGAAAAAAAATATAAAATTCCAATTTCCGAACAGCCTTTGCTCAAAAGTGTATTAGTTTGAGGAGTGGAATTCTATTGCACGGCCTTGGAAATTAATGAACTCTATTTTTCTTGTGACTTAGATTCTGCGGTGAAGTGCAAAAAGATGATATTTGGCCTACGTCAAAGTTTTTCGTGGCTTCATAAAGTGATTTCTAAGGGCCTTCCTCCATGGTCTAATGGTGAAGGTCACATCAAGAGGAGTGATCTTTCAGTTCAAGCCAAACATTGGCTTGGATTTGTGTGTAATTATCTACTCCCCTTAAGTAATGAAAAAGATATCACGATTGATAGGGATATTATTGTTGGATGCATTATGGATAAAATTGTGATCAATTCGAGAGAGTTGATAGCGGAGATGATGAAGTTAAGGTCAAAGTAACCGGTCACTTTATTTCCTTTTCTGGAACTCATGTCTATGATTTGCCTTAAGTTCAAAGTCCCACTACTCTCTAAGATTTATAAGCGGATTATATGCACCGGAGTCATTGACATCACACATTGCAAAGATGAGGAAACCCTACGGGCATAAAGAGAAAGCTTTGATTTTGGTAGACTCGGGTGCAGAAGAGTTGTCGAGCTCAGAGGGAATGAAGATCCCTCTGGATTCTATACTTGATATTGAGACTCATCATGATTCCACCGATACTCCTTCATCATCAAGCACCACACCACCACCTCAGCCCACATAATCGGCATGGTTTTCTATGGTGAAGTTTTCCAAGGTTGCTTACACAACTTTGGCAAACAATGCTACTCTTACCCGATTGGTGGTAGACATTCCTGAGTTTATTCAGGCTGCAATAGAACCTCTTTTTGCCTGCATAGAAAAGTTAGAGCAGAGAGTAGCCACGCTTGAGGCGAGGGGGATTGTGAAGGGGTGGTATTTGTGAGGGCAAACCATGATAGTTTACGGGTGGAGTTTTACTCTGGATAGCCCTCCTTCAGTATTGATGAGGAAATGATTGCTTTTATACCGTATACTTCTGGAACAATTCTTCCATTTAATGATTTGTTTGGAGAAGGTCATGAGGACAATAATAATAAGGCCGAGGTTGATCGTATAGAGGGGCTACCTGAGGCCAGACAGGTTGAGCTCGCCTTGTAATTATCTAGAGATAAGGAGAATGCACGGATGGTTGGGGCTTGTTTTATCACTCGACATGATGTGAGTCACCCTTCATAGTAGACTCGATGAGTGTATCCCAGTCTGACGAGGTTCCTATTGAGACAGTGCGATCATTCACCAATAGGGATCTGAGCGCCTAGTGCACCACAGAGAGTCTTTTCCCTCTTTTACTCACTTTTAGTTTTGTATTGGGGATAATGCAATATCTTTAGTGGGGGTGAGGCATTTTTATGATTCATTTGATGATCGGTACCTACTATTTCACTTTATGGATTTTTGTTGGAAAGATTGTATGGACATACTCTTTGTTATTACTTTGACGTTTGTGTGTACACGCTACATTTTGTCATGTTTATTTACTTTAGACCTTGTAGGGCCTATTTTGTTTTTATTTTTTTTATTGTTATTATTGATATTGCTTTAGATGAGCCCTTGTCGGGCATTTTGATAAAGATGTCAATAATTTTCATTTTGTTGTTGAATTTATGTAATGCATTTAATTTAAATGGGTATCTGATTGTGCGCATTGATAATGTTTCCTTTTGTATATACGTGTCCAATAAACTCCAAGGGTTTTCTTTGAAACTCGGTTTTTTCTTAAGGAGCAAAATTTCATTTTCTCTTTCTTTTGATTTTTTATTTTTGTTTAGTTTCTTTGTTGAACTGAGTGATAATTCATCAAGGATGGATGGCGAGGCAATATCCCTAGGTGAAGTAGCTAGTCATTTTGGTTAACTAGGAAGAAGAAAAAGATTGAAAATACATTCAAAATATCATTGGCAAGAAATGGAATGATTTTGAGAAAAAAACCAAAAATATAGTTTTCTTTTTTAAAGAAGATCAAGGTTGTTTTCGGAGCTTTCTTTTGAATGAGACCATTGAACTCAAATTTTGGCTTTCTCTTTACAAGGATGATTCCTTGACTCAGAGTAACTTATGAAGCTCAAATTGTTCAAATTGGTTGGGAGACTAACTTTCTGCCCTATGAGTACAATGCCATATGTAGGAAGATTTTTAAATAATTCTTATGCATATGTGTAGGCTAGAACTTGCCCCGAGTTTATTCAAAGAAAAATTCTAGGCAAACTTGGTTTGGAGGATGAACTGAGGCCCTTTTTAACCCTTCACATATCAAAATTTCCACCTTAACATTGTTCCCTAGTTAGCCCATTTGAGCCTTTTTGCCCTTCTTTCTTTCTTATTGTAATAATAACCATTCTAAAACACCTAAACCTTTTTGAAAATCTCTCTTTTGGTAGTTAACCTTCTTTGGTACATTGCATGATTTTAAATAATGGATTATAGGTAAAAGCCTAAGTTTGGGGTGTGGGGATGTGTATTTGGGAGAAGATGATCAATGAAGATATAAGAAAGGTATATGTAAAGTTATGAATGCATGTGCTTAAAAGACAAGAGATATGCTTGATGATAAAGTTGAATATCCTAGCCCATAGAACTTGAGAAAAAAAAAAATTGGATGAGTGAGGGGCTAAAAAGGGCTTATAGGTAGAAAATCTCTTGAAAAGGTCAAAGAAGTGAAGAAAGAAAATGGTGGCTTTGACTTATTTGGTAAATGATAAGCAAAAAGTTTAGAAAATATGGGAAATGATTTAAAGAAGAATAAGGTGGGTAGTTTGAAAATTTTGGAGGTAGAAAGGATTAAGCGATTGCATCAAAGGAGGTCTTTTAGTCACTTGATCCATATATATTTATTCCCACTCCTTAAACATTCATCCTGACCTGCAAGACCTTGGTGATACCAAACTAAGTACGTCTACATTAGTGGCAAAAAACACAAAGGGAAAGCCTATAATTCTATTCGATATACTTGAATTTCTTTGTGAGCGTGAGTGTGAATTCTTTCTTGATTTGAGATCCTTTAAGAATTGAAATGTCTTTTGTGTGTGGAGTAAACACTTACATGTGAGCGGCATCGGTACTTTTGGGTAGAGGGTGAAGTTTTACTATCGGTTTGGGTAAATGAGTGAAGTAAGCTGAATTGTGAAGATTGAGACAATCTTTGATGATTTTGTGTCTTATCTTAAGATGCTTTATGATTTTTAAAGCTCATTTGATACGAACTTGCATCCTTGCTTCATAAATATGTGCTTATTGAAAAGTTTTGGTTTACTTGTTGCCATGACATGTTTGGAAAGTGTTTGCAGAGCTTTGTTAGCTTATTTCTGTAGGATAGCTTTCTTTTGGGTGGATTTGAGTTAAATACCCAATCTGATTGAATTATTCTTGGTTTCTTAAGGACAAGAAATAGTTTAAGGAGCCACGAAGTTTTTGCAAGATCTCAAGGATAAAGCCATACCAAAGAAGTACAAGGAGAAATTATGCTTAGTTTGGTTTACCTATTCTGTTATATTGGCAAGAAAGGCCGACAAACTCATAGAAGATGATTTGTTGGAGCTTGCCGAGGATCCTGAGAAATTCAACAATTATACTTAGGGATATGATAGCTATAAATTGACTATTAAATATTTACGGACAAAGCTATTCCCAAGGATGATCACCTTGTATGGGTTTCCTTGGGCTTTTATGGTAAATATAATCATTATTTGTATACTTCTGCATTAGCTTATATTGAATAATTATTTTGAATTTTTTCTTTTGGTTTGCTTTCTGTTTACATTTTTTAGGCTTAGGCATTTGAAGTCATTCCTCCGCTCCGAAAGCAGGTCAAGGATTACCCGGGTGAGGTTTCTTATCCAAGGATCCTTAGGTGGTTGGTTTCAAAGAGCAACACAAGAATTAAGGAGGTTGATCTTTTAAACCCCCTAGATGATGCAGTAAGTCCTCTTTCGATTAAAATAATTTGACTTAAAGAAAGATACTAAAATAGATGATTCATATATTGCAATATATTAGTAATCTGTTGCAATTTATCTTAATAGATCTCCCTTCTGGTGTAACATATTGGTAATCTATTGCGACAGATGAGTCATATTTTGCAACAGATTACCCATTTGTTGCTTTTGTTCTTTGAACATAACTTTAACAGATTACCTATCAACTTTAACTTATGCAACAGATAGGTAATCTAATGCATTAGATGGTTAATCTGTTGTCCCATATGATTCATCTATTGTGCCATTAAAATTATTTGTTGCATAAGTTGTCTGTGTTGACATATTGCCAACTGACTTTAAATTATTATTTGATTTAAATGTATCTACCCTTTCTTTCATGTTGTGCATCCATGGATCGTACCCACTCAACAAGAGTTGGGGATGACTTTTCTTATTTCTCTAGGTTTTATTGATACAATAGAAGACACAACAGTGGAGTTAATAAAAAAGAAACTGGCTTGAGAAATAGCCATAAGAAAAGCAGTTAGGCAAGGGCCTAATGTTGAGGATCTTCATGACCAATGTGTTGCAATAAATTTGGGTGTCGCTTCTGGGGGTGTTGGTGGTGGCATCCATACTGATGCTGCTGCTAGTCGTGATTATGAGCATATTGATGCTCAAGAAAAAATAAATATGTATCAAATCATCCCTTACACTGGTTCCCCACCCCCTTACACCGGTCCCTCTGTCCCATACAATGGTCTCTCTCACTCCTCTTCACCTTCATGTTTTCATTGCAAATGCAAGGAGTGCAAGTACAAATAGGATAAATTCTTTGCGAAAATAGATGCAATCACTGAAGCTATAGAGGTATTGAAATCCAAGAGGAGTGTCATACCATCCAAGAAGTTGAGTGAGCCATACACTTCTACAGTAGAGGATAGGAAGAAAAAAAGATCAATTAGGCATATATTCTCAATTATGAAACCAAAAATAATTTCAAATACTCTTCCTCCAAAAGTTCTTGAGGTTTACGGACCGTTGAAGAAGGTGGAAATATATGCGAAACTTGACGCCAAATAAAACGTTGTTCTGAGAAGGAGTATAAATTCAGGGCAATGCACAAAATCCTACACCATGAATACTTTTTCCCCCCAAGACTTCAAGAAGATGACAGATATGGTCTTGTGGTGTGTGGACATGGTAAGTTTACTTTTCTTAACCTAATCTTCTAATCGACTCTATGTATAAGAAGCTACACAATAAATGTGTCATCTGTTGCAATAGTAAGGCATTCTGGTGCAACTGGCAGTGGTTCTATTGCAACAGATTACCCATATGTTGCATAAGTTGCATTATATGGATAATCTATTAACATATTCAGAGAACCCTATACAACAAATGATCCATCCATTGCATCTTTCCACTTTGTTTTTCATTTTTAAAATTACTAACCTATTTAAAAATTGTCTTCTTATAACACAGTATGTTGATGAAATTCTCTACCTCATGAGGGGCAATCAATTAGCATATTCGGATGCTTATGATGTTGTTAATAGGATAATGGACCTTAACTTCGACAAAAATTTAAAGAAAAGGTACGATAAGCTCATTGTGAAAGCATTAACTTTCTGTGTCCTGAGATTTGATTCGTTAGTTTCTGAGTTTGAATAGAATGAAGATATGGTTAAATATGTTAGAAGAAAAAGGCCATATCCACAGGGCAAGTACTGGACCAAAGCAAAGAGGATTCTTGCAGTCATGAACGTGGAGGTCAAACATTTTCTGTCTCTTGAGATACTACTCCAAGAGGGAAAGATAATGGTTTATGACTGTATATTACCTGTCTTCGATGAGGCCATTTTTTCACCCACAAGAAACCACTATTGGAGTTGCTCCCCGATTTGTTGAGGTAGAGTAAACTGATGGATCATTTTCCAATCAAAGTGTTGAGTGAAAGATGAGAATTTGAAGGTCAAAACAAGGACATGATACTTCCAAAAAATAAAACCAGTGTCACATGTGGGTCGTACGCGCTTGCACACATCAAATGTTTATTGATCTGCACAGAAATGACTGAGCCAATGACCTTTCTATGCGACAACGCTGTGGAAAATATGCAAGAGGTATGGGATTATGTGATACTAACTAAATGCTCAAGCCTGTGTATAAAAACGAAGATGTAGAAACACAAACACCATGACAATTTTTATGTCATGACAATTTTTTATATTTGATGAAAATTAATTTTTTTATATTGCAAAAGATGGTCTAATTGTTGTAACAGATGGTCTATCTTTTCTGAAAGGTATTTTATCTATTGCAATAGGTTGGTTATCTGTTACATTATGCAGATGTTTATATCTAAGTCTATGTTACAACAGTGGAAAGACATGTTTGATAATTTCAAAGAGATGACCTACATGTTGCAACATATGTCTAAATCTGTTTGATAATTTCCAATAGATATGTCGTCTGTTGCAACAAATATATTGTCATTTGCAATATTCAAATCTAGTATTCCATTTCAATTAAGAAGTTCAAATCTAAGGAAAACTTAGACAAAATAAAATAAATTGAAGACAAATTATATGAAATAAATCAACAAATAAATGAAATGTAAAAAAAATTATTATGGGTACAGCTCTCAACAAATAAATTAACAATTTAAGTTTTGGTGCCAATAATTTCTAAGGAAAGTTTATTACTTTGAAAGACTCATGGTGTAAAGATCTACTCAATATGGACAAGTTGTTCTTCATCCGATGCTATGAAATTTGAATTTGGTCGTCGTGGATGTTTATCTTTAGAAGCAATTGATGGATTATCAACTGTGATATTATGTTGTTCAGCAGTAGCTTCTACTGTGACATCCACCTGGAAAGCCAGAATTGTCAATTCTAATCACCGAGATATAAAAAATGAAAAAGGATAACTCGTTTATTTTAGCAAACCAAACAGGTCTTCCTTCTATTTTAAATTGTACAAATAGATTACCTATCCGTTGCAACAGATGGATCATCTGTTGAGACAAATTAAAGTAGGAGAAAGATCCTTATGATAATTTCCAATAGATGACCCATCTGTTTCAACATATGACTAATCTGTTTGGATAAACTAAAACAGTAGAAAGTCTTGATATAATTTGTCTCAACAAATTCCCCATCTGTTGCAACAGATAGCTTATCCGTTGGTACAAATTAAAACATAAGGAAAATCTATTTGATTTGCTAAAATAGAAAAGACATATGTTGCAGCAGATAGTGCTTCTGATGCAACATGCTAGTCAATTGTTGCAATAGATGCATATATATGTGTTAGATAATTTTCAGCAGATGTGTCATCTATTGAAACAAATATGTAGTTTACTTTTTTGTTGGAATAAATGATATATATTCACCTTCTTCAGTTCGTGCTGCTCACCAGTGTCCCTTGTATATTGATCAAAAGTGCAGGATAAAGATAGAGGAGTTTTAATTTTTCTTTTTTCGATGCTTGATGATGCCTTGAAAATTTCTTTCCTTCTCCTCTTAGCTGCCATAATCTCTGATGGAGTGTATGGATATGAAATCCTCTTTGATGGAATGACACCCCTCTTAGATGTCAATTCATTCATAGAAGTAGTTAATGTATTAATAACATTAATCACTCCATCAAGTTTTGCCTTGTAGTCTTGACATTTGCATGTAGAACATTCTCTAGGAGGGGAGAATTCTGTAAAACCAGTATGATCATAATCATAATGGTTTGAAGTTTTAAAAACTGCAAAAGAAGTATCGTTAGCCCCAACAACAGCACCACTACCACAACCAACAGCTTCATCACCACTAACACCATCAGCAACAACAAACCCACCCTCCAAAATTATTATTTTTCTTGTGATGATTGTTGCTCCAAATAATTTCTTTTTAATTCTATCAATGACCTTAGGGTTCGATAGAGTTTGCACAGACCGTAAAGTAAGAAAAATGACATCTTCAACTCTTGATTAGTCGGAATAAGCCACACATGCACAATCTAAAATAAATTAGTACATATATTAGAATTATGATTAAATGATTTAAAAAAATCATTAATTAAAATAAAAATTTAATTAGAATTAGACTTACTGCTTTCTTCGAGGGGTTAAAGTGATCAATAAATTTTATATTTTTATCAGGTTTGGCCAACAACCGTATTAGGATTCTTGAAATGAAACTTCTTCCAGGTAGTTTACTTGTTGTCTCCAATAAGGAATAACTTCAAATGCCCAAGCCTATAAGATAATGCCAATAAATCAAAACTGTTATTCAATAAAAAGTAAATAAATCATAATAAAGGAAATATTTATCATGAAAGACCATGGAAAGCCATATAAGTTGACTGTCTTTGGCATTAACGGAGTCAACAAATATTTGGCAGTCATTTTGAACTTTCCTAACCCCAAGGATAGTTGTTAAATGCCTCAAGATCCTTTAAAAGATTTATTAAACCAAGTGATATGTTGTTGTTAATGTCTTTAGCCCAAAGAATATTATGTACAAACCAAACCAAGGACAATGATTGTTTGTGCTTCTTTGAAAGTCTTTTACCTTTCAACGCTTCTACCAGATTTTTGTTTTTGAAGCTTGGACCAACAAGGGACACCAACCCATCACCATCACTTAACTTGCCTTTGACTTTTTTGAGTGTGCCGGGTGCTTTTTTTTTTTGGGTTAGCATAGGTATGACATGAGAAGGAGGTTAACATTTTAGTCCAGTAATTATGACAAACTCCTTCCAACCAAAACAAACAGGCATGCCAGAGTAATTTATCCACTCCTCATCCATCTTATCTTTATTTTCATACATAAACCTATACTTGAGAAGATCATATACCATTTTATTTGGAAACGAGCATTGTTGTCCTATGGCAAATCAAGGTATTCCTCAAAATAGTTGTCCCTGAAATAAGCATCCAAATTTTATTCTCGAAGTATTTTTCTAAAGGTGTCAAAAGATTTTCCTATGGAGGACTTAACCACGAAATTACTAGTTAAATCTAAGGAACCATCGCACTGCATTCTCACAGGATAACTATCAATGCTGAAGGTTTTGACCAATTTTTCAGTGGAAGGGCTATTAGCATTTGGATTATCTCTTTTAAAATATTCCTCATCCCCATGTTTATTATCTTTTGCTTCTGATTGAGATAACACTTGTAAAACAAGCTCATAGAGTGGTGGATGTAGCCTAGCTCTTCACTTGTTCCTTTACATGGACTTGATTCAGTTTCTTTTCTTTTAGGAGTCATATTATCTAAAAATAACAGGAAAATAAAAATGATTGTAATTGATTGAAGAATCATTAAATAAAGGATAACAATAAATCTAACATGTACAACACAATGAAGTAACAGTTCCAACAGATCATACATACATTGCAATAGGTGTGTTATCTGTTGCAACATATAACTAACCTATTGCAATGAAAGATTAATCTGTTGTAAATAATAAAAACAGTTTCAATACTGTTGTGATTTCTTCCAACAAATCACTCATCTGTTGAAACAGATTCCTGGTCTATGCAACAGATCAACTATCAATATTATTTAGATTTCTTCTAACAGAAGTGTTATCTGTTGCAACTAATAAATTATTTATTGGGAGAAATTAACCCATTGCAACAGAAAAGTAATTTGTTGTAAATAACAAAAATAGTTTTTATACTATTATAATTTCTTTTAATAGATCACTCATCTGTTGCAATAGATGACTGGTTTGTGCAACAGATCAATTGTCAATATTGTTTAGGTTTCTTTCAACAGAAGCCTCATCTGTCACAACAGATGAATTGTCTATTGGAAAAAATCAAAGTCTTGGACATGTCGTCATGTTGGAATAGTTTGTAGGATTTCAATCAATAGATTGTTCAACTGTTGCATCAGATGGTTCATCAGTTACATTAGATGGTTTATCTATGGCATCTGATGGTTCATCTGTTACATCAGATGGTTCATCTATTGCAGGAAAAAAATAGTAGCAGGATTTTGTTCAATAGAACAACAACAATATCACCATCTAATATCAAATACACCATTTTTACTAAGAACAACAACAAATTAACCCAGCAACATCAACACAACACACATAAAATAAAGACGCCAAGAATATCAACAGTGACCAAAAATACCAAAATTATTGTTTTGTTTGTACAAACACAAAGAACAAAAATTAAACGTCAAAAAACTCAATAGACACCAACAAAATCGAATCAACAGTTCGACGACAAAAACTACAGTAACAATAAAAAATCATTTTTCACCACCAAAAGAGTAGAAAAGAATAAGAAATACCAGAAATTAGGTTTTTCTTCAGTCCCCATTTTAAATTTAAGCAACAAATATAGAAATTGTTAACCAATACTAGAAGAGAAGTTGGCCCAAGTTCCTCTTTTCATAATAACTAAAAAGCCCTAATTTTTCACCCGTGAACGAAAAAAAGGGACGATGAAGAACTTGAAGTTGTTGTCGTCGGAGAGCAATGTTGAACTTGAAGTTGTTGTCGCCGGAGAGCAATGTTGTCACATCCATTGAAGATTAAAAGTTGAAAAGGAACTTGAACCCCAACTATTTGTCGTTGGGAGGTTGAAGTCATCGGGTATTGAAGGAAGAAATTTGCAGAACTGTTGGTTGGGAGAAGTTTTAGAGAAACAGTCGAGATAGAGAGAGGGGAGAGAGGGGAGAGAGGCGATTGATTTAGAGAGGAGAGAGGTGTGGGTTGATTTATATTTTTGAAAAAATTAAAAAGTTTTGAAAATATTAATCGAGCCCACAATTAACTTAATTAAGTTTCCTAATTATGTTTGACCCTTTAAGTTGATCAATGTCACTAATCCTTCATTCAAGACTTAAATGACACCTATCCTTCAATTTTCTCAGCTAAAATTGCTCTATTTTAAGGAGAATTTTGCATCGTATGACGGAAGAAATAATGATTTTCTATTCATTTATAAAAAACAATAATTTTTACATCATTTTTATAGAAGATCTTTTTGTTATTATACATAAGAAATTCAAGAAAATTATTTTCTTGTATTTAATTTGTAAGAGGATAAGATATTTTATTTCGTACATTCTGGATAAGTAGCTATTTAGTCATTCATCAAAAAATATTTTTTCTCTAAGGAACTTTACAAATATTTTATAGACTAGTTCAGTGAATATGTTTTGCATGTGTCTCTTACGTTAATTTTAAACATCAAAATTTATTAATAGTCATAAAATATAGAGGACAGTGTCTTGAAAGAACAACATAAACAAAAAAAAACATAATATACTTATACTATTCTAACATCAAATTATTGTACTTGATAGATTCAAAATTTGATTACAGAGACTACTAAACATAATAGGAGTTCAACGTGATCAAAACTTCGTATGTAAGTTTCCTGCCTTGGTTTCTTTCTTTAGATATATTATAAAACTAGTTTAGGGTACGCGCTTTGCGCGTGAATAAAGTACGTACTTCATTATTAATATGTCATATTTCAACACTTGAAAAGAAAGTCAAGATAAATATCGCACATCATCTCTTCACTACAAAATCGGTAACCATCAGAAAGTGAAATAGCATTGAATCTTTTGACTCTCGACATTTTTTGAAACAAAATTTTGTAACTTATGTTATATATCATGTGAAAAGGGATAACTCAACAATATATTACGTATAAATTAAACCCGAAAACAAACAAAAACTACATAACCGATGTAAATATACTTGAACAAAAAAGGATTGCACCTCAATTAAAATTCTATCTCCGTAACTATGTTTGCCCGTCTAAATACGTGGACTCAACTCATAAAGGCTATGTAAATATACTTTAAAATAAATATGTGGAGTACCTCACTTCGTTTCCAAGAAGAATTAAAATAAATTAAATATATACTTATTAAAGCAAATCTACCCGACTACATAAAAACTAGAAATATGAAACATATAGTATACCTTAAAAATAATATAGAAGAATTAATTAGGTTAAAACAAATAACTAAAGAATGTTATGACATAGCATTTCAACAAACATGATAGATCTAGTACTACAAGTACCCCTCCCCCCTCTCCCAACTTTGGTATCAGAGCTATGTTATTTAAAAATAGAGGAGTTGTATGTATTTATTTAAGGAATGCATATTATGATTTATGGAATGCATATTATGATAGAACTAAATTTAGAAATCTACCAAAATATTATAAATACTAATGAATAAAATAGACCAGTCCCAAAAATATAAAGAACTAGAACAAATATTACCTGAGAAACAAAGAGAATTAAAAATAAGAAAAGAAAGATTACAGTATAATTTAATTGTTGGAGTATGTCAAAAATCAACAAAAGCACAAAAAAAAAGAAATATCATATTTAGAAGCTCTAATAGATAACCTAGAATATATACATCAACATTACTTATATACAATCAAATAGATAAAATGAATAAAGAAGAATTCATAATAGATGAAAAAACATATGAAAATCACGAAGGGTTAAAAATAAGAATAGTATTTTCTAATTTAGGAAGAAGATATAAGAAAATAGGTGAACATTTATATTTCATGTTAGAAAAGAGAAAAATTAAAATTAGAAGATAAACTAACAGCTATGGTAAGAATAGCAAAAGAAAATGAAGTAATAGACAGGAAAAAAGAAATTGAAAAAGTAAAACAACAAACTACGGATGAAATACGGAAAATAGAAGAAATAAAAAATAATAGGATTACTGAGTTAGAAAAAGAATTACAAATACTAAAAGATCTATATGAAAAAAGACAAAGAGAAAAAGACGAAAAGGATAAAGAACAGAAACTACTAGATGAAATAAACCAATTTAAAGAAAAATTACAAATAAAAAATGAAGAATTAAAGACCAATAAATTAGAAATAAATACAATAGATACTGAAAAAATAAATGATTATGATTCAGAAGATAGTGAACCATATACAAAAATTTTAGTAAGAATAGAAGATCTAGAAATTAAGGGAAAAAAAGAAGCAGTTAATAAAGAAAATATAGAAGAAATAAATACTCTTGATAAAAAAGATGACGAAAACATAATACCTAGTACATCAGAAATAAGAAATCCAAAATATAATTACAAAATAAGTATCTTGACCCAAAAAATGAATATAGATGGACACCAAAACAAATAGTTAATAAAAATTACAACTTCTTAGATTTAGACTGTGTAATAGACACAAATAAGACGATACAATTATGGGTAGGATATATATCAAAACAATTACTAGATAATAGCATAGACACGGAAAATACTCCAGAATATATAGAAAGAACACTAATAGGAACAGTAAAATTATGGCTATCAAATTTAACTGAAGAAAGTAAAAAGGCACTAAGATCTGACAAAAATACAAAAGGAACAACTAAAGCATCACCCATAGAAATATTAAAAATAATATGAAATGGCTATAAGAAATGAATTTAGTAGTATAGAAACAGAAGAAGAAGAGGAAGAAGAAGAAGAAGAACAACAACAACAACAACAACAAAATATAGAAAAGGATACAAATAGGAATTTAATGTTGAAATTAGCAATGTGTAATATATGCTACATAGATGAATATACATGTGCATTCAAAGAATATTATTATAAGGGAAAATATAATGTAGAAGAAAGTAAGGAAATAAGGAGATTATATTTTAGCAAACTACCTGAACCATTTAGTTCAAAAATAATAAAAAATTGGGATGAAGCAAAAATAGTAGATACTCTAGGAGCAAGGATAAAATTTTTACAACAATGGTATAGGAATATATGTGAAAAATATAGGGAAGAATTAAAAATGGAAAAAATATTAATCAAGAATTTAGCATGTTGCAAAGATAAAATAGCACCCCAATTTGGACGTGAAGAAAAATATAAGAAATCCCAATATAAATATAAAAAACCAAGAAAAAGATATTACGTAAAAGACTATAAACATAAAATAATATATAGAAAGAAGAAATCTATAAAAGAATGTAAATGTTATAATTGTGAAAAATTAGGACACCTAGCTAAAGATTGTAAAGTACCAAAAGATCGAAAAAAGAAACAAATATCAGAAATAAAGATAGAAAATACAGAATATATGCAAATAGATTATAAAGATTATGAATTAGAATGTGAAGATATGATCTATGAAATCTCAAAAAATGAAACAGATAACGAATTAGATAGCTAATTAGATGAATTAAATGACTGAAGAAAGTATACAAATAATAAAAAAGGAAGAATATTTAAATGAAGAAGAAATAGACCAAAAAATTATATTTGATAGTAATATATTTGAAGAAATAAAAGGAAAACAATTAGACTTAAGTGTAGAAAAAATATTTAAAATACCAACAATAAGGAATATATTTAATAGATGGAAAGAAGAATACTACGTAGTAAGACAAAAAAAACATATAATAGATTGTAGATATGTGAAAGAAAAAGCTAGTATACCACTAGTAACAAAAAGAATAGTTGATAAAGAAATACAAGATAAAAAAATTAAAGACCCAATAAAATATGTACACCTTGGAGGAACAGAAATATTAATAAAAGCATGTTTTAGAGAAGGAATAGATACACCAATAGAACTATATTTAGCAGATGATAGGATCGTAAAACCTATAGAAAAAAGCATAATAAGTGCTATAAGAGGGAATCTAATATACCAAAAATTTAAATTTATAATAAGTGCAAATAATTCAGTACCAATAACAGATAAAAATATAGATAAGTCATTAGTACTATATTGGAAAATATCAGGACTAGAATTAACCCCAGGAAGTAAAATATTTACAGCAAGATCTAAAAATTTATATGTATTAACAACAAGCATAAAATAACTGGCAAAAATAAAATAAACAAAATATAAATAGAAAGCCCTTTGAGCAATTTGTAAAAATCATAAATAATAATGATTATAGCTACAAAAATATAGATATAGAAGAAGATTTGGAAATAGTAAATGAAAGAATAGGAACACCAAGAAGAATATCTTGTGAAAAATCAGAACCATAAAAAAGAATAGCATATAAGATAACTCCAAAACCTAACCTAACTCAACATTATATAATAGGAACAATAGATGAAAAGGAATATTTAATACTAATAAACACAGGACAGAACATAATTATATAATGAAATACTTAGTAAAAACTGAAGAAATTAAAACAAATAATGAAAAATGTCCAGATTTGCCAAGAAACCTAATAACTATTAAAAATACGACTGAAAAAAAAATTATAATAGGAGTCAGAAAGATAAAAATTGAATTTGAAGTAAAAGAAGAAACACAAAAAGCAGATATAATATTAGGAATAAAATGGTTGGAACAAGTAAAACCATACAATATAGAACATACCCAATTAACCATAACGTATAATAAAGAAAAATTATTAATAAAAAGATCTTTAATATGAAAATATACGTACTCATGAAGATAATAGTAGAAGGATATTATAATAGATATTATACGCCAATGATAAATACAGGAGCAGAAGCCAATTTATGTAGATATAATTGTTTACCAAAAAGTAAATGGGATAAGTTAAGAACACCAATAGTAATTAAAGCATTTAATAATGAAGGGAGACTAATTACATATAAAGTTAAAAATGTAAAAATACAAATATGGGATAAAATATTAATAATAGAAGAAATTTATAATTACGAACTGGCATCAAAAGATATGCTTTTAGGAATACCATTTTTAGATAAACTATATCCACACATATTAACTAAAACACACTGGTAGTTTACAACACCATGCAAACAAAATGTAAGAGCAAAAAGAGTTACTAATAAAATAAGAAAGAAAACAGATTGGATAAAAGAAAGTGAAAAAAATTACACAAAAATTAGAAAATATAAAAACTACTGAAGACACGATAGAATTAATTATATTCTCTATTAATAAGAAATAAATGATCATATTTTCAATAGATAAAGTAGAAATAATCAAAAATAAATTAAAACAACTATATAGTGAAGATCCATTAAAAGGATGAGAAAAACATAAAACTACCGTAAAAATTTAACTAATAAATAAAGAGAATATAATAACTCAATAACAACTAACATACAGTTTTGACGATCTAAAAGAATTTGAAATGCATATAAATGAACTATTAGAAAAAACAATATATACAAAAAGTAATAGTTAACACACTGGTCTAGCATTTATAGTAAATAAACATAGTGAGCAAAAAAGAGGAAAAAGTAGAATGGTTATTGACTATAGAAACCTAAACGCAAAAACTATGACATATAATTACCCAATACCAAATAAAATATTAAAAATAAGACAAATACAAGGATATAATTATTTTAGCAAATTTGATTGTAAATCAGGATTTTACCATTTAAAATTAGAAGAAGAATCTAAAAAATTAACTGCATTCACAGTACCACAAGGATTTTATGAATGGAATGTACTACTATTTGGATATAAAAATTCACCAGGTAGATATCAACATTTCATGGATAATTATTTCAAACAATTACCTAATTGTATAGTATACATAGATGATATATTGCTATGTTCAAAAACTAAAGAAGAACACCTAAAATTATTAGAACAATTTATAAATATAATAGAAAATTCAGGAATAAGCTTAAGTGAAAAGAAGGCAGAAACAATGAAAAAATAGATAGAATTTTTAGGAATACAAATAGATAAAAATGGAGTAAAAATGCAACGACATATAGTACAAAAAATAATAAATTTAAAAGAAGAATTAGATACAAAAAAGAAATTACAATCATTTTTAGGATTAGTAAATCTATTAAGAGAATACATACCAAAATTAGCAGAAAATTTTAAACCATTATAGAAAAAATTGAAAAAGGATGTAGAATATAATTATAGTGAAGAAGATAAAAAACATGTGCAAAAAATAAAGATACTTTGTAAAAACCTGCCAAAATTAAAATTTCCAGATGAAAATAAAATTTTTACATACATAGTAGAAGTAGATGTGAGTGAGCACAGCTACGGAGGAGTACTCAAATACAGGTATGAAAATGAAAAATTAGAACATCATTGTAGATATTACTCAGGAACGTTTAACGAAACAGAAATAAAATGGGAAATAAATAGAAAAGTATTATATTCATTATATAAGTGTTTATTAGCATTTGAACCATATATTGTATATAACAAATTTATTGTACGAACAGATAATACTCAGGTACGATGGTGGCTAACTAAGAAAATACAAAATTCAGTAACAACAAAAGAAATACAGAGATAGGTATTAAATATATTGAATTTTACATTTACAGTTGAAATAATCAGTACTAACAACAATGTTATTGCAGATTACATATCAAGACAAAGTTACATAGACTGATATAACAGAAAATGATACATTAGAAGAGATATTCAAAACCCTAACTATGCTTTCACTGAAAGTGGACAGTATGGGCAATGAGGTAGAAAAGCTAAAGACTAATGAAGATAAACTGAAGTCTAAAGCTACAAGTCAGACGCATGACTATAAAAATGCAGAGCTATGTCGATCGGAAGACATCAAAATTCCAGAGCTAAAAGGAGACGTTGGGATACTCCATAAAACCCATAATCTTTATCAATCTATGTCTGTAGGTACAAGCAAAGGAGTTAATATACAAGGATTAAATCTGAATAAGATATTTGAAAAACTATTTATACCAAAAATACCAAAAAGCCCTCTATTTATACCCACACAAACTACCACATATCTAGAAAGTTTGAACCAAGACAAAAAATCATATAACCATATAACTAGATTATACATAGAAAACATCCACAAAATACAAACTTACTTGAATCTTAAACCCAGAGCTATAAATATCCAAGAACCAAACACAGACTATATAACTCAAAAACTACAAGGACACAACAAGTTAATCGCACAACCAAAAACCAATCCAAACCTAGTTAGAACGTGTTTCAGTTATGGACTACTGAATACCGTATATACTCAAGACGGAAACAAACTAACAACTATACCAGAAATATACAAAGCATTCACTACTTACAAAATATAACCAAAGGAAACCTATTTTTTTATAAAGTTTTATACCGCACCAGCTGAGATATTATATGATGAAATAAAAACAGTTATACAAGTTGTGAAAATTGGATTAACTAGAGATATGATTATACCAGAAGACATTGGGCAACAACCAGAGATACCAAAAGTTGAGATACCTAATTTTTACGCAAATAAACGAATCATTAGAATATCTACAATTATCCAAGAGCTAACAAATAACTATCTTAATGGAAACTCGATTTAGAGTTACTATTTCGAGACCAACTAATGATCTATTTAAATTCAACGGTGCTACGACAGTCAGCTATGGAAGAAGTCCAAAGATGGATTTTGACATTACTCAATCCAGAAAAATAACCAACCACAAGAGCAATTAAGAAGGAATTTATTTCAGAAGAGTTATTGACAAGATATTGTAAATTAATAGGACATAAATATCCAGACCACCTATGCTTAAAATGCAATGGAGAAAATAATGTTATCCCGGAAGTTTAACTAGAATAAAAGAAGATAAGTACGCCAGCTAGAAGAAAGATAAAAGATAGAAAACAACGGAGCAATGAAGAGATGAACAAGGAGACAAGATATTAAAAGCTATGAAAGTGACATGTGAATAGCCTTTTTGACTAAAAACGTAAATTATTGTATAAGCCTTTATTAGTTTTAACTTTTTTGGCAAGTGTCATTATTAGTTTTGTCTTTTTTTACAAATGTAGAATAAGAATAAGCTTTAGGATTTTCATTACTTTTGTAAAAAGTAGACAGGTGTAAAGTTAGAAATAGTAGTTTACGTATTTTTTATCTTTTAGAGATTATAAATAAAAGAGTCGTTGGCAGATCTAAGGCAAGAATTTCTACACGGAAAGCAAGTCTTCTTGTACACAAATAAAATCTCTCAAAGTATTTAATAAGATATTCAGTTTTATACTCAACTATGGAAAATCAAAGCTCAGAATCATCAAACCTACAAGAACAGGTATTTTCATTTATAATTATGAATAGCTAAATTTATAAATTCCTCACAATCATGATATAATAAAATAAGTTCATGTTAGTTACTATATAATATAATTATTCGAAGAATAATATGTTACAAAGTTTATTAGCAAAGAGGAAAAGGAGAAAAAATCTCAGAACTATGCCATCCTAAAGGTGAAACCAGTAAGGCCAAGAAGTCCTCATAGGGTAGTAACCAGAGTTGAGGCGCTGTTTAGGGAAGATGTATCCAAACGTACCATGACAGAGGAACATAATTATCTAAGAATAATCTAGTGTATAGTAATCTAAGATGATCATATTTTGTTATGTATATGGTTGAAGGGAATATTTTGAAATAAGCATCATATGAAATAAAATGACTACCTACTTATCTGATGAGATGATAGATAGATTTAAGATACTTGTTTTGTATATACTTAAGGATATAGAAATAATAGATATAAAGAAACTTATATGGGGAAAGATATTTGATTTTGAGGATGAAGAGTTATTAGATCTAGAATGGATAGAAAATGAGTTAGAAAATGTAGATTTCAATGGTAGAAATTACTATTCAGATTGGTATTATTCAGAATAAAATGATAAACTATGAATACTTGGAATATTGGAAAAAAGATATGGAAAATATAAGATTAATAGAAATACTTATGAAAAATAATCTACTCGACTACATAAAAACTAGAAATATGAAACATATAGTATACCTTAAAAATAATATAGAAGAATTAATTAGGTTAAAACAAATAACTAAAGAATGTTATGACATAGCATTTCAACAAACACGATAGATCTAGTATTTACAAGTACCCCCCCCCCCCAATTTGGATATTTTTGATTCTCATTCTATTTACTACCCTTCAACATTGAATATGACATAACCATGAATGTGATCAGCTTGCTCCACCCTTAAATGGATAACTATACCTTATCAGTTTATGATTTAAAGTTTAAATATTAATTATTTATCGTCACTCTTTTTGAATCCGAGTAGAGTGTTCTGAATATAGAAAAAAATTGGAAGAGATAAATATTCCATCCCGTAATACGATAGTTCATTTTTTATGCTTTTAATTTAAATCTGTCAAGTTCTTGTATGTGGAACTTATAAACAAAGTAATCCACTATATTCTTACCATATGTTGTTTCCCAGAAAAAGAACAATGATATTTGGAATGTAATTCTTTAGCTTCTTTGAGGCTCAAAAACAAAAGCTACTTACAAACATAAACTATCAATAAAGAAAAATCTAGCTATCAATTTTTTTAACAAGAACTGGTGCAGCCACCATGATTTTTCTTAGATAAATATATTCCACCAACTCAATTATTTTTACACGTCTATATGAATTTTTTTATGATGAATTAATTACTTTACGTCCTTTTTATGAGCTCAAAAATAAGAAGGAAAAAAAGAATCCTAATTTAATTCAAAGCGAATTCCGAATTGAATATGATTTGTGAAAAGGTCAACAAAAAACAATTTGATTCCTATAGAAGTATATGTTCTCTTATTTTTAATTTGAATGTGGTAATTTTATTGAGTAGTGATAACGCTCAAACTACATCTCTCAACGAGAATGTAAGCTATCGTTGTCAATATAAAACCTAACTAGGTTGCGGTCGAATCCCACAGGGAATATGGTGTGAACGTAAGTCGTTTGCAATTTTATCAACTGATAGTTGGATGTTTCCATAAAAAGGGGGGTTTTAGTTAACAAGTAATTATTGGTCACTTTAGTTTAAATGTTTGTAATCAAGAGCTTATGAAAAAAAAAGAATTATGTTCACTAGGGGTTTTGGTACTTGACAGATCCTACTAGTAGTTCAAGATTCTCATGGTAGGTAGGACAACAAGTTATCTTTAGCTAAGTTATGCTTAAATGTATCTCGACCTACTTAAGCATTTAATAACCTAATCCTCTCGAACTTAGGGAATTTATATTCACTACCCATATTTTACCTCAGGTTAACCAACCTTGTTACAACGCTGATTATTAAATGGAAGCTTAGTGTTTCCAAGTCCCTATTGATAATTAACTTTCCACTATATTTGATTTCTTTATCAAGAAAATCAAATCAGGTGTTATCTATCATTTGCAACCAACAGAAAGTAATTAAAATATAAGAATTATCAAGTAGTCCTACCACCTTTTGAATCTTGAACACTCAACGCCTTATCAAGACCTACCCCTAGATCCCAAATTCAGGTTAAAGGAATTTAGCTGCTTATGATGTAATAATCGAAGAAACTAGATAAATTCATGCTTTGAAAGATGAACTTACCAAAAGATGAATAGGAACTAGAGATTCACCAATTAAATCACCAAAGAAAATCCCAAAATAATGATGATAGTCTCTTTAAAGTAATTCCTTTCTCAAGCCAAAAGAAGAGGGAGAAAAATATCAAAGTATCATGTCTCAAAACTCAATGTTCGGAACGCTTAATAAAACCCTAAACAAGGCTTTAAATAGTTCACCTTAATTATGGAAAAAAATAATAAAATTTAGAAATTCCTCGGATTAGGTGACACTATTTGTGATAGCCTATCAGGAGGCTGACGACTTATCACAAATGTCGTCATCTTCCTTTATGCTTTTGGTACTCACTGCCTAATGCTGACGATAAATGGTGATGCCCTATCATCTCCTTGTCCACCTATCACAAATGTCGTCAAGGCTTTTCCTTAGCTCTCATGTTCTGCCTTAGGCTGATGGCAATCTTGACAACTTATCAGCTCCTTGATGTCCTAGCATAAAATGTCATCACATCTTTCAACTCAGGACAATTCTCTGTCTACTGCTGATGATGAAGCTGATATCTTATCACAGGGCTGACGACTTATCACAAATGTAGTCAGCCATACTTCACCTTTATTTACTTTAGATTTCAACTCATTTTCTTCCATTCTTGTTGGTTCTCTAGCATGTTAGCTTCTATCGCAAAATCAAACATAAAGCAATCAAAAATGACAAAAGTTTTTTAAGAATTCACAATTATTCATAGTTAAAAGCCTCAAATGTGTTAGCATTAGCTCACACATCAACACCCTCAACTTAAGACAATTGCGTGTCCTCAAGCAACTCAGCACAACTAAGAGAATACAAAGCACATTTGGCAGTCAATTATCCATATCATCTCAAAACACTTTCACCATATCCAAAGTCAGTCAATTTAAGTACAATGAAGAGCACCAATGCAACACACATGAATCAAGATATGGCATCAATTCAGCTATAACAACCATGTATAAACCTGTATTACTTTACCCAAACAAGTTAGTAACTAGTAATGTAACCAGTGTGCCCTCACAGTAAAAAAATCCCCCTCATCTCATATCATGAATTATATATGTAACTATGAGGACAATCAAAACACTCACTATCAGAACGAAGTTCCAATCGATATATGCCAAGTACCATAGGGTTGCCCTTATTTTCAATACCCGAATCTTCAGATAGGCCAGCTAGGGTCACTATAGGACTTCTCTTAGGCTTGTAATATAGGCTAGGGGATGGTATGATACTCGATGGTATTTAAAGTGACTAAGCCTCCTTGACACTACACTAGCTTTTTGGGGTTTCACTCATTAGCCTTTTCCGCTCTTCTCTTTTATTAATCAGAATTATTTAGGATGGGTGCAGTCTTTTCTCAATTACTTATTCTTTTTCACAATTTTTCTTTTTCTTGCTCTTTTCCTCTGCACCTAGCTTTTTATTCTTTTATTTTATGCTACCTTTCTTCATACTCATTCTATATCACGCACCCCTATGATAGTCACCCTCAACTTAGGCCATTTTCCTAAGTCAAGGTGCACAGTATCTAAGGAGGACCAGGGCCAAAACAGGTCCATTATGATCTAAATAAGAAGGTGACAGGTGTCATACAAAGAAATAGGCTAATTAGGCTCAAAACAAAGATCAAAGGATATGATACACATAGGGAAGGTCATTTAGGCTAAAGTGAGATAATATTAAAATGGTCTATGATCTTTTCCTAACACCTATCCTTCAACCTAGGTAAGACTAACCGGATAAGTTCTGGATTCAGCCTACAGAGGGAACTGAGTAACATCTCACACACACACTTAGCGCACAAGTATATCGCACTTGACTACTTATTCAGTTCGTGCAGTTGTTTAGCAATGATTATTATGTTACTAGACCTAATGCCATATAAAGATGCACGATGGTCACACTTAAATACAAATCACTCAGTTTAAAGTAGTAGAACACTTGAAGAGGTGTACAAAAATCACAAAAATAGTTCAACTTCCTGAAGTACAAGTATTTCTCCTAGTTGACTACAAAATTTTACAACAACAAATTTACCCTACACCCTCAACTTAAAATCAAAGAAAATCTAAAGTAAGGGTTAGAGTATACCTGGAATAGATCAATCTCGAGGGTCATGGGTTCCTGACCCTGCTGCCGCATCTCCATCAGTATCCTCTCTCTATTCTGGTACAGCTGGTCTATCAGTCTCTGAAGGCCTACTAGTAGAGGAACCTGCGGCTCTCGCTCGGATGGCTGCCTCCCATCTCTCATTTTCCACTAAGTACTCAATTCTCGCCTTTTTCATCTCCTCCTTTTCAGACTTCTTTCTTTCCCTCTTTTTTGCTTTTCATTCTTCATTACTGTCGGGCCTCTCTCTCTTTTCTTTTTCTTTTCTTTTCACCTTTCTTCTTCTTTTTCTTCACTGGCTCCTCTGTGAGATTAAGCATCGGGATTTCTCCCTCAGACTCCTCAGCTACTAGATCTATTGACACCATAAAGTGGTGCTACTGTAGCTTTCCAACCTTTGTCTTTACTTTGTCTAGGTCTGATCTGAATAATGCCATCTCTCGAGCTGACCTCTCTCTTGACTGCACATTGAAGCAGTTCTCCAATTCATCAATCCAGCCCAGCAGAGCCTTGTAAGGCTTAAATCCAGCCTTAACTCTTTTGTCAACTGCAGTTGTGAATTGATTGGCATAGAGTTTAAGCTGAGCCTTGAACCACTTGGACTACTTTACTACTCTCCTGAAATTCATAGGGTTGAAGGCAAATTTTGTTGTAGGCACTGCAGCTGGGGGAATTATCTTAGTTATGGGCACTGATGATTCTTCCATTATTGCAGATGTTGGAGGTACAGTTTCAGAATTAGGCACCTCTGCATTAGGGGCTGAACTAGTACCTGTAACCAGTGGATCAGCTGGAATCTCTGCGCCCCTGTCAAGCATTAGCCTTGGCTGATTTTCCTCATTTCGGATTGGATTGTGGGTCTTCCTGGCAAAGAGTTCTTCTTCTAACCCTACAATCTTCGGCACATTTGCTGCCCTACACAACCTTGTAATTAAACAAAGGAAGGGATATGTTGTATCAGACCTTGAGACCCAATTTTTTTTCTATTTAGTGTAATTTCTCCAAAATTTAATTTAAGGTTAGCCACAAAACTTGCGACTAATATTGTTGTCATCCACGAGGATATTATCACCATCCGTGGGCATCAACCACGTACGTACAATAACCCACTAAAATCTGGCCTCTGAAGTCAGGGAGGCCTTGAAGATCCTTTCACTCAGATTTGTTAGCCATTCTGATTCTCCATCGGCTATGAGTGTGGCTAACCAAATTCCGCTGATTTTCCCGATGCTTCAACCTAGCATAAAAAGTAGGTAAAGTGACCTGAGAAGTAAATTTTGGGATATAAAGAAACTTGTTGATTGTTGCTTCAGAGACATACACCATTACGCCCCGTACCAGAACTTTATCCAACAAAGGTTGGTCAGCTTCTTTTTCTCCTTCTCTACATATGTTTTCCAAGCGATCTTGATAGTTTGCATAGAAATCCCTAACTAGTGTAGGGGAAAATGAATTTTCTTTTCGTGTAGTCCATCCCAAATCATAGCCATGAAATTTTTGCTCCATCTCCGGGTACCTACTCAATCCCTTAGTGATGCTTCTCTTCTCCTCAAAGATTGTCCTCTTGATAGCTCTTCTGTTGGTTCTACGAAACCCATCAAAGAAGTTTTTTTGAGCTTTGGGAATCTGCCATCTAGTGCCATCTCGAACTTTAGGATTCTTCCATTTGACCATAGTTCCCCAAATTGGAGAGTCTTCATCATCTTGTGGCTCAGTAGAAGGGGACTCATTTGATGGTCCCTTAGACTCATGCCCCTCAGAATTAGGATGATCTGAATCATGCTCTTCAGATTCAGCATGTTCAAACTCTTGTTGCTCAGAGACCGTCTGCTCAGAAGTTGTATGCTCGGATGTTGTTGGCTCAGTGTCACTTTTTTCACTCTCCTCTACCTCAACTGGTGGGGGTGGTGGAGTATTTTTAGGGATTTGCTTCTTCTTTTGCTTCCTGAGCAGTAGGCTCTTCCTCTTCATAGTTAGACTCTTCGTTGAAAAGTCTCCGAGGTACACTTTCCTTGGTCACTTTATTTGTGGATTTTAAGTTCTTTCCTTTGGGTGCCATTTTAAGACCTATAGCAAGAGAAAACACATTAGTTGACCCTCAAGAGTATAAATACAAACACATCGATCATTAAAATTCCACACCCCTTGAAAGGGTTTAGTAATGCTTTAGGTCCCAGGTGTGACAACATTTATGATACGCCGTCACAGTTGTGATAGCTTATCATAAATGTTGTCGGCCCTAAACAGAACCCACAAAATTCTTATCGACTTCTGATGACATTTCTGACAAGCCATCACAGTTGTGATAGCTTATCACGAATATCGTCAGCTATAAATAGAATCCCAACTTGATTTTAACTCAATTTTTGTCCCATTTTTTTCTTAAAATTCTCTCAATTTTTATTTTTGACCTGAACTTTTAAACCTAACCTTGCACAACAAACCCTAGTTCTGATTTTTAGCTATTTTTGCAAGCTGAACTTGATTCAAGCTTCTTGGGAACTTGGGTTTTCATCAATTTATCACTTACCACTTGAAAATAAATGCTAGGTTTCGAGCATACCTAATGGGAGCCTTCAATTTTGTTACACGAGCAAGAGGAAATAAAGAGAGGTTCTTGATTTTGATTGCAAACCCATACATACAAGGAAACTTTCTTTTGTTTTAGTTGGAGAGACTTTGAAAAGGGGAGAAAATAAACCAAAGGTGGAAAGAGAATAACTTAAAGGAAATAAAAACTAAGTGGGAAGGTGGAAAGGCCAAGCTATGGGCCGGGTCGGATCTTTTTAATTTGGCCTACAGTTTCAGCTAATGTTGGGCTTTTTGTGACGATATTTCTGATAAGCCCTCACAATTTTGATAGCTTATCACAAATGTCGTCATCCTTAATAGAAATTGTCTCAGAGTTGCTATTTTTTACGACAAAGCTGACATCTTATCACAATTGTGACGGCCCATCAAAAATATCGTCAGGAGCACTTGGTTGGATATATCGATTCCACCTTCTTTGAACTAGAACCTAACTACAAAAATAAAAAATTTGCTAGAATATAAAAATTTTGGGTTGCCTCCCAATAGCGCCTAATTTGCTGTCGCGGCACGACTTGGTTATCTTGACTACTCAGACTTCACCAAGACAACCTGTTGATACCCCTTTACCATCTTCATAGAATACGTCCACGATTAAGAAAACACTCATCTCCTTTGACGGTGTCATGAATGAGTGTATTTTGAATCTTGCTTCCTTGTCATTAAACCTGAACTTCAGCTCATTTAATTTCATATCCACTATCACTCTCCCAGTTTCAAGGAATGGACTACCCAAAATGATGGGCACTTTGAAGTCCACCTCACAGTCCAGGACTACAAAATTAGCAGGCAGAATGAAGTCGGCCACCTTTACCAATACATCATGTAATATACCCACTGGCCTCTATACATACCTATCTGCCATCACCAATCACATGTTCATCGGGGTAGGATCTCCCAAACCTAGTTTCTTGTACAAAGTGAGTGGCATTAGGTTTATACTGGCTCCCAAATTGCATAGTGCTTTTGTGAAATTCAGGGACCCAATGGTACACGGGATGGTAAACGCTCCCGGATCTTCCTTTTTCTGCACTAAAGACCTAGTAGAGATAGCTCCATAATGAAAGAGATTGTCCTGGGCTCATGGATAACCTTCTGATTCTTAGTCACAAGGTCTTTCATGAACTTCGTGTATCCTGTCATTTTCTCAGGGGCCTTAACCAAAGGCACATTTATTGTTAATTGCTTGAGCATTGCCATGAATTTGCTAAATTTTGCATCATCAACCTTTTTCTTCAACTGCTGAGGAAATGGAGGTGGTGGTCTTGGGATAGTTTTCAGTACTACCTCATTCTCCTTCTTTTTGTCTTTATCCGTAGCATCATCAGAATTATCCAGCTTCTCAGACTCCACTTGACCACTTTCTTCTGATTTAACATCAACTACCTCATCAACTATAGGTTTATCCACATAAGGGCTAGGTAATATCTTACAACTTATAGTGGTAATAGCCATGCATGATCCATTATTCGACGGATTTTGAACTGTATCACTTGGTAACATTCCGATCTTCCTCTGGTTGAATGCTGCAGAGAGTTGGCTCATCTGCTGCTCCAACTGTTTGATTGCGGTGGAGTGTGAGTGCACTAACTGACTGATGGATATCAGATCACTCTTCATGGTAGTCACACTAGAGTTGGCATCCTCCACTCCCTTCAATAACTTAGCCATCATTTCCTCCATGGACATCTTTTCAGAATTTGTTGAAACAACCTCACGATTTCCAGGAGAAATATATAGCCCGCTCCTGTCATTGTTATTCCTCAAATTTCCTTGATCCTTATATTTATAACTAGTCTTATCATAGTAAGTACGACCTTGATTCCTTTGGAAATTGCCTTGGAAACCCCCCTAATTATTAACATAGTTAGCCTCTTCATCTGCATCACCCTCACTTTTATCCTGAGATCCCACAGCTTTCACCTTTTTAATATTACCTAATAACAAGTTCTTGGTTAGTAAGTCCATCTGTGTTTTAAGGTGAGCCATATCTTGGTCACGCTCCTCTTCTCTTTTGCGTTGTTTCACAGTAATTCCTACAGAAGCAGCGGGGCTGGCCACCACAGAGTCTCTGGTATACCATGCCCAACTTTGTTTGGTCATTTTTTCTAGCATCCCTAAAGCCTCTGGGAATGTAAGATCAACAAATGAACCACCACCAGCATTGTCTACAAATGGCTTTGTAACGGAGTTAAGAGCCCTGTACAAAGTCTCTATCAAATGTATGGTTGTCATGTTATGGTTCGGACACTGTGTCAGCTTCTTCTTGAATCTTTCCCAGGTTTTATGCAAGGATTCAGTCGAGATCTTCCTAAAGTTGATGATCTCATCCCTCAACTGTACCCTCATGGAAGGCGGAAAGAACCTTTCTAGGAAAGCTCCTTTCAACTGGGAATTCTAGCCCACTCCTGGGTTATCAAAATATTTTTAGATGGTAACAAAATTCACCAGATGCAAGTTTGGGTCATCCCCAGGAAGGCCACCAAACAACCCCTTCAGATTTACGAGTTGAATCATAGTACTCATAATGTTTAATTTTTTCCCAGGTGCCAACGGTGGAGGAATAATTGTACTCATTGCACCTGCTCCGTCCATTCAATTATCATCATCATTGAGATCATATTGGACCAGCTGGTACTCTTGCCTTTCTCGTAATGGACGGTTACTGTTAATATTATGTCGTACTGGTATAGCTATTTGCTCTGCACGCCTTGGGTTACCAAGATTCAGCAACTCCTCATCTCCCAAATCTTCGTCCTCAGGATTTGGATGTCGTTCTTGTTGCTCGACATTTTTCACATTCACCTGAGCTCTAGTTAAGGGTGCCAATCTGTCAGCCTCTTGCTGTTCTGCCATTCTTCCAATTCGTTGCGGTTCTGGATTAGGTAGTAATAATGGTTCTCCAGAACTTCTGGTTCTTGGCATACACTATAAAGATCCTGCAAATAAAAAACAACAACAAATAAATGTAAAACTAGGAAACTTGACTAACAGTCAATTGGCGCACACAAACTTCAGTTTTCAATCGTATTCCCCGGCAACGGTGCCATTTTTGATAATGCTCAAACTGCACCTCTCAATGAGAATGTAAGCGATAGTGTTCAATATAAAGCCCAACTAGGTTGGGGTCGAATCCCACAAGGAATATGGTGTGAACATAAGTCGTTTGCAATTTAATCAACTGATAGTTGGATGTTTCCAAAAAAAAAAAGAGGTTTTAGTTAACAAGTAATTGTTGGTCACTTTAGTTTAAATGTTTGTAATCAAGATTTTATGAAAAACTAGAATTATGTTCACTAGGGGTTTTGGTACTTGACAGGTGCTACTAGTGGTTCAAGATTTTCACGGTAGGTAGGACAACAAGTTATCTTCGGCGAAGTTATACTTAAATGTCTCTCGAGATACTTGAGCATTTAATTACCTAATCCTCTCGGACTTAGGGAATTTATATTCACTGCCAGATTTTACCTCAGGTTAACCAACCTTGTTATAGCGCAGATTATTAAATTGAAGTTTAGTGTTTCCAAGTCCCTGTTGATAATTCACTTCCCACTATATTTGATTTTTTTTCTCAAGAAAATCAAAGAAGGTGTTATCTATCGTTTGCAACCAACAGACAATAATTAAAACATTAGAATTATCAAGGAGTCCTACCACCTTTCGAATCTTGAACACTCAAAACCTCATCAAGACCTACCCCTAGATCCCATAATTCAAGTTAAAGGAATTTAGTTGATCATGATGTAATAATCGAAGCAACTAGATGAATTCATGCTTTGAAAGATGAACTTATCAAAAGATGAACAGAAACTAGAGATTCTCCGATTAAATCACCAAAGAAAATCCCAAAATAATAATGATAGTCTCTTTAAATTAATTCCTTTCTTAAGCCAAAAGAAGAGGGAGAAAAATATCAAAGTATCGTGTCTCAAAACTCAATGTTCGGAACGCTTAAGAAAATCCTAAACAAGGCTTTAAATAGTTCACCCTAATTATAGAAACAAAATAATAAAATTTAGAAACTCCTCGGATTAGGTGACGCCATTTGTGATAGCCTATCATGAGGCTGATGACTTATCATAAATTTCATCAACTTCCCTTATGCTTTTGTTACTCGCTTCCTAACGTTGGCGACAAATGGTGATGCCCTATCAGCTCCTTGACGACCTATCACAAATGTCTTCAAGGCTTTTCCTCAGCTCTCATGTTCTTCCATAGGCTGACGGTAATCTTAACGACTTATCAGCTCCTTGACGTCCTATCACAAAACGTCGTCACAGCTTTCAACTTAGACCAATTCTTTGTCTACTGCTGACGATGAAGCTGGTAGCTTATCACCGGGATGACGACTTATCACAAATGTCGTCAGCCATACTTCGCCTTTATTTACTTCAGATTTCAGCTCATTTGCTTTCATTCTTGTTGGTTCTCTAGCATCTTAGCTTCTACTTCAAAATCAAACATAGAGCAATAAAAAATGACAAACGTTGCTTAAGACTTCGCAATTATTCTTAGTTAAAAGCCTCAAATGTGTTAGTATTAGCTCACACATCAAGTAGTTAACATGATGGAGTACAATTTTAATTTACTAGAAAAAGACACATAATAAAGTCAAGTTGAGTTCTGTGTACTCGAACTTAAAAATCTGGTTTATATAAGGGAAATTTTTAATTGATTTAGAAGTTTTAAATGTTATGATTTCTTATCTAAATTAAATAAATACTTTAATTAATTTCAAACTCTAATATTAGATAATAATTAAATAATTGTTTAAGAAAATAGTGAAAAAAATAATTTTATCTATTACATGGTCTTTTAATGAAGAGTAAAACATTCAAATAATATTTTAAGGCTTCACACTTTTTTTATAGTATAGATATATATCAAATAATGAAAAAAATAATTAAGATTTAGTTGTAACGGTAAAAAAAGAATATTTTCACGCCAAATATTTAATATCCAATGTTACATTCTAACTCATAAAGTATTAATAACACAAAAAAATACTCGTAACCTTAAAAAAAGTTTGGAATCGAAATAACACAACATCATGAGCAAACAAACAATTTCATATCTTAGCAATGATCATTCAGATGACAAAAAAAACATAATAATAAAAAATAATTGGCCTTTTTATTATAAATATATATCTCAAATTACTTATCAACTTATTAAATTAAGATAAAATTAAGTGGTGTTTGGATGAGCTTATAGCTTTTGGCTTATAAATCAAAAGCCATAAGTTAGATATTCTAACTTATAAAGTTCAATTTTTTTATTTAAAAGTAAATGCTTAAAAGTACCTTTTTATTTTACCCAAACACTTCTTTTAAAAAAATTAAATGATAGTGGTCCATAAGACACAACCCAACCCAACTCTTGAGGCATCGCAATAAACAACAAAGTCGTCTGTACCATCAAGTTATGCTAGAACTGAGGCTGAAGTGAGTCGAGTCCTTAACTCCTGAAAACTCCACGCAAGAATCTGACCACAGGAACTTATCTTTCTTTTGGGTCAATCTAGACATAGGAGATGCAATAGACGAGAAACATTCAACAAAACGGCAATAATAGCCTACTAGACCCAAGAAACTCCTAATGTCTGTCGGAGAGATAGGTCTAGGCCAATTTCTTATGGCTCTCATACTTTGGGGATCAACTCTAATGCCATCAGTGGAAATAATATGACCGAGAAAGGCTACTAATCTTATTTAAATTCACACTTGCTGAATTTGGCGAACAATCGATGATCTCTAAGAGTTTACAAGACAACTTTAAGATGATCTACATGGTCATCCTCACTACGGGAGTACAAAAGGATGTCATCTATGAATACTACGACAAACATGTCTTGATACTATTTGAACACCCGATTCATGAAGTCCATGAAAGTTGTTGGGGTATTGGTTAGCCTGAAAGACATGACTAGAAACTCAAAATAATCATAACGGGTTCTGAAAGTTGTTTTTGCAATACACATTCCCTTACTTTAAGCTGATGATAGCCGAATCTAAGGTCTATCTTTGAGAAATAACCTGCACCTTGAAATTGATCAAACAGGTCATCAATTCTAGGAAGAGGATATTTGTTCTTGACTGTAACTTTATTCAACCGATGATAATCGATGCACATGCGCAAAGAACCATCTTTCTTTCTCATGAATAGGATGGGATCTCCCCAAGGAGAAACACTAGGCCTTAAAAACCTTTATCTAGAAAATCTTTGAGTTGCTCCTTAAACTCCTTAAACTCTGTGGGAGCCATACAATAAGGAGGTATAAAAATAGGCTGAGTATCTGGGAGAAGGTCAATACCAAATTCTGTTTCCCTATCGAGAGGTACCCCTGGGAGATCTTCTAGAAAAATATAAGAAAACTCATTGACCACTCAGACCGACTGAATTGTAGGAGTCTCATACTTTGTTTCTTTAACTCGAACTAAATGGTAAATACAACCTTTGGAAATCAACTTTCTATCTTTAAGGTAAGATATGAAATGACTCTTAGGAGACAATGAATTAACTGACCACTCAAAGACTGGCTCATCTAGAAACTAAAACTTCACCAATCGAGTGCGAAAATCTATAGAAGCATAACAGGAATGAAGCTAATCCATAACCAAAAAAGATTAAAATCAACCATGTTTAACTCTATCAAGTCTGCTAACATGACCTTATGAAGGACAATGATAGGACACTTTCTATAAATTTGTTTAGAAACAACTAACTCACCTACTGGGGTAGAAATCAAGAAAGGCTCAGGGATCTTTTAAGAACTTATCTCAAAATTTACTGCAACTAATGGGGTCACATAAGAGAAACTCGACCCAAGGCCTAACAACACATGAACATCAAAATAAAATACATGAAGCATACCAGTCCCAACATTTGGTGAATCATTCTACTCCTGATGAGATGGTAAAATATAAAATTAATTTGGACGCTGACCGCCACCCATACTAGATGATGCGCCCTGAGGAGGGGCTTGGCGACCTAGCGGAACTGGTGCACTTTTAGCCTGAGTCTGGGAACAAACATCTCTATTTCCCCGCCTAGCATAAGGGCACTCTTTGATTTCATGACCCTCCTGGCCATAACCATAAAAACATTTTTGACCCCACAAATATTTACCTCCATGATTCTTACCATACTTGGCACATGGGGGATGATTAGGCCTATTACTCATACTATTCTGAGATATGGACATAGAAAACCTACCCTACTATTCCTGCCTATTTCTGGTTGTAGGAGCACTGGCTGAAGAAGGTGCAGGCATAGATGAACGATTGTGAAACTGAGAATGATTTCCTTCTCTAGACCTACTCTGACCAAGATCAAACTGCCCTATTTTATCCCTCTTATATGCTCTCTCTCTTTCCTTCCCTTTTTCTGCCTCAATCTGCTGAGCGTGGATCATCAATCTTGGAAGATCCATCTCTCCGATGACCATAGCAGTCCTACACTTCTTAACTACTAACCCTGACACACTAGTCATAAAATTACTCATGGTTGACCTAGGGTCATCCATCTAATCAGAGGTATACTTAGAGAACTGGTTGAACTAGAGGCAATACTCTTTCACAGTTATTGAGACTTGCCTCAGGTTCATAAACCTTTCAATATTAGCTTCCCTCACATCACATGGGAAGAACCTGTCTAAGAACGCATCCTAAAATATCTGCCAAGTCATGGAGGCTGCATTCTCCCCTCTATATTTCTTCAACATCACCACCCAATCGTACACAATATCCATCAGCCTATAGGATGCCAATTATACACTATCTTCTTCAGAAATATGCATAATTCGAGTGATTTTTTTCACCTCATCAAGATACAACTATGGGTCCTCACCTACCTTTGACCCATAGAATTCTGGCAGATTCATCCTAAAAAAATCTCAGATTCTGGCTGCATCTATATCCCCATCCTGCTGAGGTGGGACTGCAGCCTGATAGTTACCCTGAATATTAGCTGTCATAGCTTAGGCTAGTGCCTGAAAGGCAACCCAAAACTCTGCATGTGATATATTCTCATTCAAAGAATCTGTGGGCTGAGGTGGCTGGTTATTATTTCTGCAAGCGTTAGCTCGATGAGGAGGCATTTTCTATCACATGAAAGCACGAGTTAGAAATAGATAGAGACAATAAATGCATGATAGATCATGAAAGAAGAGATGATTTCCTAAAATGCTCCATAACCTCTTGCTCATAGATGTGGCATGCTTCACACCGATAATCAAGACTCTATGTAACGCGGTTTTTTTGACCTCCTAGGACTCTCAAAACCTTAGGCTCTGATACCAAGTTTGTAATGGCCCAAAATTTAGTTCCCAAGACGCCACATGGTGCTCCAAACTACAAGTAATCCTGAGCTAACCTTAGCTGTCTTTTCTAAATCTAAACCTCAAAATAAGGGAAAATATAAATAAAAGATCATAATATATACAGAAAGGTTGTTTGAATCATCTAGGTAAATCTGAATCATACTAATCTCAAAAGTCTGATAAAGCAAATGCTAAAAATCTAAATACTAAATCAAAGGTCTAAATCTGAATCTAGTAGTCCAACAAGCCTCTACTATCTGAATCTAGAGAGTCACTGGGACAGGCCCTCAGCTGACTCAACTATCTAAAATAAATAAAGTAACAACTACTAATAAACTGTAAATCTGAATAACTAAGCCCTCGAACTATGAGGACTCACCAACTGAAGAGATGTAGATAAAATGCTCGAATATCACTCACGCTGTTGAGACTGAGCACCTGAACCTACATTATGAAACAATATAACACATAGATATGTATGTGGATCAGTACTTTAAGGATGTACTGAGTATATGGGGGTGCATGCAATAAGTAAACAATATCATCACAGTTTATAAAATCATGCATGTTAAATGTAAATGACTCACTTGGGCTTGGGTAATCTGAAATTCGAAAGTAAAATCCTGAGTAATAAAATATGTAATCTAAATATTGTGAGTCATCACACTTAGCTCTGAAATCTGTATTTTTGTTCTATTTCTCAAATCACATAGGCTAAGTGAATTCTGAAAACTTATTTTGTATATCTTAAACTTCAAATCATTAAGCTGTTTTAAGAGTAGGGGACATCTTTTGGGAGATTCTTCTAACCGACATACACCATGTGAGCATCCATGGAGTCCCACAACTAGCCCCCGTTAGGTAGGGCTATTCTACCCTTGCCATCGGAATAGAACTTCTATCTAATGTGATCACAATCTGAGTCATCCACACAAAAGTGGGAATAATATGAATCCTACGCTGGCACGTAGTTCTGGGGTATGAAACCATAGTAACCTATCCATGTCGGTGCTAAATACTCTCCCATTCTTATGCTCAAAATCTTAAGAAATCCACTTCAAAAATAGCACATGGTTAAATCTCAAGTTATATGAACAAAGTGGATTCTTTATCTTAGCTTAGGATCAAAAAGTCAAATCTTTATCAACAATCTGAGAATAATATTATCTGATGGTGCTTATATCACAAATAATCTTGAAATAGACATCTTAATTAGGGCATAATGACCCATGCAACAATCTCATGTTAAAACATCTAAAAATTCATGCTTGATAATGTAAACACTTATAATTCATCATAAAATCTGGAAATTTCAACAATATGCATGGAAATAAAAATATAATCACGTAATTCAACTTCTAAATCATGGGAAATCTCATAATCTTGCAAAAATTGATAATGGGTATAAACCCTAACTTGAATTTCATGAAAAATCATATAAGTTGCAACAAATTTGTAATTAAAATAAAGTTGTGGGCACAAGGATGAAAGAATTATCCTTGTTCAAACCCCACATACCTTGTTGGATGATCTAGATGCTAGAACTTAAATCTTGGATATTTATTGATGTTTTGTAGATGACTTCTTAAAGTTCTTGAATTGGGAATTCTCAATCATGAATTGTCTTGGAGGATTAATGGAGAAATTTTGGATTTTTTGGGGAGGTAGTTTGATGAACTAGGGTTTACTTTTTAGAGAAGAGTGATGAAATAAGCATAAAGTGCCTTAGTATATGATTAATGAGGAATATTGGATGGATTGGGGCCCTAGGGATTGACCAAAATACCCACTTTAAACTTTTATACGAAATTGAAAAATGTATATTTTCCCGATCTGGGTGGCTACCGCGATGTTCCACTATCGCGGTGGCTCACTGGAAATCGATGAATAGAAAATGTACAAACTCCATGATGTGGAGACATCGTGCTTCCCCAATTGAATGCCATTTTGGCACATGGCACAATGCATCATTATCGCGTTGGACCTCTGGAAATTGACAAGCGGGAAGTTGATCCTCTCCGCGATGTGCCAAATCGCAGAGAGCCACTAGAGTGGGACAATTGGGAATTTACACCATTTTGCGATGCACTAAGGGTCCAAATGACGATGTTTTGGGATTGGAACTTAAAATAGCCATAACTTCTTACCCGGTTATCGTATTTAGGCGAATCTTATATCATTGAAAAGCTAATTCAATTTCCTATGCAATGGTAAGTCTAAATATAAAGAAATCAACACAGATTAAATAGTATTTTTTTGGGAATTTATCCCTTAACATTCTAGGGACGTATTTAAGCTAGGAAAATCGTGGGGTATTACAACTAGGCCTGATGAAACCATTATATAAGAGGTATTTCAACTATTTTTTCAATTCCTAAAGCTTATCTGGAGATATTTTGTAAGGTGGAATTGAAATAGGTCAGGTATCTGAGAGGAGTTCCATTTCAAAGTCAATTTCTCTTTCAGGAGGAACTCTAGGCGGATCTTTAAGAAATACATCTGGAAACTAATTTACTGCTGGAACTGACTTAAGAATCAGAGTTTAAAACTTGAGTCCTTGACTCAAACAAGATGGTAAATACAACCCTTAAAAATCATTTTTCTCTCCTTAAGGTAGGAGACAAATTAACCTACAGGCGTTGAGGTACTACCCGTCTATTCAAGTATGTGCTCATCAGGAAACCAAAATTGGATGGTTCTATTTTTACAATCAACTGAGGTATAATAGAAATGATGTCAATCCATGTCGAGAATGACAAAGAAATCAGTCATATCTATATTTATAAGATCTCCTGAGGAAAATTTTTGGGACACTATAACTGGACAATTTTTGTATACTTGCCTGGCTATAATGGAACCACCCACCTGAGTAGATATTGAGAAGGATTCTGTTAGTATGTCTGGACTGACGCCAAAATCTACGGCTATAAAGGAGTCATAAAGGAAATTAAAGGTTTGGGGTCTAATAATGCATAAACATGAAGGTGGAAGACTTATAACATACCAGTAGCCACACCAAGAGAACTTTCCTGATACTGTCAAGTATGAAGGGTATAGAGTCAATTTTGATGATGCCCACTGGTGGCACTGAAGGTGGAACCCTGTTGAGCCGGGAAACCAACTAGATCTGAAGAGAAATTATACTAATCCACTTGATGATCTGGCCAGATGCTGGACACTCTCTAATTCTGTACCCTGACTTGACACACCCAAAACACACATCACTTTCGGTCATACACTAACCTTTGTGGTTCTTACCACATCTCCTGCATACTGGGTTGGTGCAGCCACAATTAACACTACCTTGGAACTTAGATCCTGGTGCTCTATCCCTACTATTTTGTCTAAACTTAGGCACGGGAGTACTAGAAAAAGACCAGGCTTATGCTAAAATATCTGACGGAATTAAGAACGATTCCCACTATCTGACTTCTGTTGAGAGAAGTTGAAACTACTAATTCTAGAACTCTTAATCTCCCTTACTTTTTATTTGAGCTTTTCTCTCTCAATTTGGTAAGCATGAAATATCAGCCTAGGGAGATTTATCTCCTTAATCAACATATTTGTTCTACACTCTTTGACTACCTCTTTAGAAAATCCCAACATAAACTTACTCATTTGGGACCTAAGATCAACCACCATAGTCGGAGCATACCTTGACAACTAGGCAATATTGAGTGATCACTCCTTAACACTCATGTTTCCTTTCTTTAGATTAATGAACTCTTGCACCTTGGCCTCCCTCAACTAAAGTGGAGAGAACCTATCCAAAAAAGTAGTAGCAAATTAATCTCAATATATAAGCCCTGCATCGGTACCTCTGTCCTACTTCCACTATATAACCCAAGTATGAGTTATCCCTTGCAACTGGTAAGCATCTAAATTAGCACTTTCACTGTAAGTGACACCCATATTGTCCATCATCTTTTGTGTATAGTCCCAAAACTCTTATGGATCCTTCTCAAACTTTGATCTAGAGAACACTGGTGGATTCATCTAAGTAAGGTCTTGGATCCTCATTGCTACCATATTAAGTATGGGGTTGGCTCGAGAAACAGCCTTCTAATAATTTTGAGAGGTCATGGATTGGTATTATATATTAATAGCAACCCTAAATTCGACTTAAGATACCTGCTCATTAAGAGGGTCTTCGAGAATAGGTAGTGCAGCCTGGTCACTATTTCTCCTTTTGTTAGCCTTTCTGGGAGGTATTTTTCTATAAATGATAGAGAATGAGTTAGAAAGAGAAATTTTAATGGATCTCATGTCCCATCGCAAGACATGAATACATAAAGAATGGGAACTTTTCCTAAAATATATCATTTCCTCTTGCCCATAAGTGTGGCACGCTTCACACCCTTGCACAAGACTCTACATAACACGGCTTTCAGATACCTTAGGACACTTTAAAAACCTTAGGCTCTGATACCAAGTTTTTCATGACCCGTGGCTACCCCCAGTCGTAACACGATGCTTAACGCCACAAGTGACCCTAAGTTAACCCATGATTTGGTATCTATTGTGAGCTAAATAAAACAATAATAAAACATCATATGAAAAAGCTAAACTGATGAAAACTCTAATAAGATATAATATTCAATGTGTCTGAACATCTGATAAAAATAGGAAACAAGTCTGACTATTTGAAAGCCTCTAAAGCATGAGGAGTTGATGGGAAAACCCTCAAACTAACCCCGTCTGGCTTAAATAAAACAAAATACTAAAAGTAATTATGGATAACTTTCCCTTGAAGGATGAGGACTCACCATACCTGTTGTTGAGTGGCACACAAACTTTCTAAGTACGGTCAGGGAACTGAGCGTCCAAACTAATATTGTGAAAAAATATAGCATAAATGAGAGTATATGGTTAGTACTTTGAATGTAATGGTACGCAAGATAGTGACTAACTAAAATATGTATGTACACTAAGCATGAATACATGAACATGTAAAACGAATACAGACCAAAAAAGCATATGCTGAAATAATTTCTGAAATTAAATAACTAAATGACTGATAAAATGAACTCTTCATCAAGCAATTATGTACTGAATATTTAAATGAGATAGTGGGAGCTAACATTTAATCGGCATTCTCCAATCTGATCTAATCGAGGTCCAACCTGTAATCCTAATTGGAAGGGTATCTCTACCTTGGCACGAGTACTGACACTAGCTATGTGGATCCACTACACTAGTGTCCCAAAGGACTGGGGAGTCACCCTAATTTGGAAGATGCCCCTGAGAGAGTATCAACTAATACTGGTAGAAAGATCTCTCATAACCTACACTGGCTATGATGTTCTGGAACTTAGGAACAGCTACTAAAGTTCTCACCCTGGTCTAGCAAGTTAGCCCACATCCCTAGGTTCTCTCGGTGCTAAGTTCTACTCCCAACTGAATTGTCACTGATACTGATAAAGGTTTAACATGATTCAGGCTGATAAATCCTCAACATAATAATAATTTGAATATAACAACATACACATTATCTGAATGTATTGTAACTTGGAAACTTAGAATATGCATGACTATCTACATATCGGGTGTTCATAGCACGCCAACATTATCTATTAAAAATACTCTTGTCACTTATTAAGCAACTCATGGTATGGGAAAGTCATGAGTATCACTCTGTATTTCAATAACAAATCATAAAGTGGACATTTGCATTATCATACAAATGGAAACACACTATCATGAGGGAACATATTTTCATAGTTTAGAATCAAGAAAATTGAGGGGAAATTTATAAGATTCATAATCTTCATGAAATTTCACCAATTAGGGAAAAAGGGTTTATACTTGTAAAATAGAAAATTCTTGGGATTCAATGGGTGGAAGGGACCCAATGATGAGTATCCCACATACCTTAAGTAAAAGCTTGGATGAAACCCTTGGGATTGGTCTTGTTCTAAGAACCCTCACTTGATTTTGAGGGAGTAAGAAAACTGCTACTCTTGATTTCTTGAGTGAAATCGATGACTATGTCATGAATTTGGGGCTTTGGGTCTTTTATACTACCCCTTGAAAAGCCAAAATGACATGTGTTTGTCTTTTAAGGGAGTGGGAAAAGACATAAAATCCCATGGAAAATCATGTAGTAAAACACGGTCATTGTAATTACCACTAGCCTCACTTCTCGTTATGACTGTTATGAGTCTTGGTCTGAGTTTCAACTTGTGATCTTGGGATTCTGGATACATTCTGGTATGACTATGACTTGCCACCTAACAACCCATTATGACTGACTACGTGTTATTGGGTGAAATTGTAGTCTTAGGCTTGATTCTTGGCTGAACACTAATGGGACTACAAGTCCCACTCAATGAGGCATAATGTCTAATTATGAATCATGGAGTAGAGTCATGGTCACTAGGATGAAACATGGGGACTTCACTAGAATGACTATGACTCACTCATGATGACTCATCAAGAGTGGTTAAGACTCGTTTCTTGTGTCGTATCCATGGTAGTGTACCAGGTCCTTATGGAAAACCTTCTACAACTCTTTTCCATGACATAGGATTAAGACGAGACTTGAAGCATTTGAAAGCTTATTTCATAGCCTATCTCTTAAACGGTCTAGAACTTTAAAATTTGGGGTATTAGAATTTGTAAGTAAAGACTTACATTAATATTCAAATAGTAAGTATAGTCTTAAATATAGATAAAACATCAACAACCATCCCACGACCTAGAATTGTTGGTGCAAAAGCCAGCAACCAAAAAGAATACAATTATTGTAATAGTCGGTATACACCAGTCTTGAATAAATAAACACTAAACATAAAAAGTAGAAAGAAAAAGGGAAACTCTGAATTTGAAAGCACACCCTATCTCTAACTCAATCAACATGATCTTAGCATTAATGTCTACCACTAGTTCTCGAATCTTCTCCAAAAAAGCACATAAGTGTAGTATGAGTACTAAAGCCATGGGTACTCAGTAGGCATCATCAGCTAACTGAGTTAAATCATAATATAAGTACAATATAGATGCAAGATAAATAAACTAAATCACAGTAAAAGGGAAAACCTAGAAATAAGCTATAATATTGTGGATAAATAACCAAAATAGTTATAATATGAAAGAAAGCATAATAAATACTACAAGACTAGCCCCTATAATCCAATAGGTATGAAAAAGTAAATAACCCGATGCAGGCCCCCATAATCTCAAAGAGTACAATCAAGAAACTAAAAAAATCAGAATTCCATAAATTTATAAATATCAAGCCATAATCATGAATTTGTCCATTCCAAAGCATACCTTAAATAACCTCTCAATATCAAACTTGAATCAAAAGTCATATCATCATCATCATCATTATTTATTAGACTTGAACCAAATCTCATGTTATCAATTGGTGGACTTGAATTGAAACTTAATATCAATAAATCGCCGGACTTGAACAGGAACTCCTATCAACTTACTAGTACCAAATTAACATAAGAATCAAGAACCTAGTCTCTAAATACTCTAAAAGATACAATTGAAGGTTATAATATACCCATTATGTCTACAAGGAACTAACAAGATCCTTAGCCTAAGGTGGGTTGGAGGGGCCCTCTTCTAATCCTCAAAATCTGTCCTAAAGCAAAATCTACTCTGCACTAGTCTAAGGTATCTAAATTTACTTCTGAATGTTAAATAAGACACAATTATCCCTAAGATATCAATTCTACCCTAATCATGAGTAACAAAGTCTATTACGCTGAATTTACGATTTTAAAACATTCTAAATAGTCCAAATAATATTAATTGTACTAGTTATACCTCTAAAATCTAATTTCTTCCAATATCTAGCATAATATCATAAATATACTACAAATTATCTCAAGCTATGAGGAAGGTAAACCTAACCTACCTGGATGCCAAATAAAAACCCAAAGAAAATTGTTAAACTGTCAATTTCCCTTTTTGAAAGCTTTTGTAATATGCCACGCTATCAAAATCATAATATACTCATCAAAACAAGAACAATGCTACCCCTATTGCACTTTTGTGCTTTAGATCCTAAATTATGTAAAAAAAAATATGCGGGGCTCATTTGAAAAATCACACTTTTAAAACCAACAATACGTTCCTCTATGCGCAAGGAAAACTTATCTATAAGAATGGATAAATTTCGAGCTCAAATGGTGCTACAATCAAATCACCAATATTCTAGCGATTTTAGAAAAATTATGAGAAATTAACCATGGAATTGATGAAAACTTACCAAGAATTTAAAGAAAAAATTTGTAATCCAAGCTCACAAACTACCCTAAATTACCCACTAATGTTTCTCCTGAGTTTCCACATGTTTTAGGGTTCTACTTTCATGAAAATGGGAGAAAATCGGCTATGGTGTATTTATTAAACAATAAGTGTCACTTAAGAGAACACTGGGCCACTTAAACGGTCACCTTTTTTGCGGCCAAGTATTGCCTTAGTGATATCTCCTGCTTACACATATACTACTTAAGTGGTCTCCTTGTCTTTTCACCGGTAAAGGATCTACTTAAGAGAACCTCAGTTGGGCCATCCTAGCCCCTTAAGCGACCGACTGGCTACTTTGGCGGAACTCCTCTTAAGCAACCCAATGGGCTCTAAGAGACCCAATGGGTGCTTAAGTGGGTGCACCAGCTGAAGACTAGAATTTTTTGAGTCTCCACCAACTCTTCGGGATTCATTTGAAAGCCCATATATGCAAATGAACAACTCTACACTATCAAATTCAACATTCTAGATTCAATGGCATTATCAAAATTTCCATTCAAGGTCTTGTCGACACAAAGTAGGTCCCATGCCCACGTGCCATTTTTCTCATATTTTGGCCCATAGATCGAAATGAGTCCAGAAGCCTTGACACCTGAACATAGGGTCCACCTAGCCTAAATTGATGTCCCATAATTGTTGGAACTGTCAAAATTGACATACAAGGTCATTTGGTAGAAGTTTTTACCGTGTAGCCAATTCTAATAAGCAATGACTTCAAACTAGGGTATTGGCTCTAAAAATAAAAACAATTGTCTTGTAATCCATACTACTTATGCACAAAAAATATCAAATATTTTTTTTTCACTGTCATAGATAGCTCTTTGAAAAAAATTTGTAATCCATACCACTTATGCAATCAAAGAAGCTAAACTTCTATATTGTGCCTCAGTAGAACAACTTGAAATTGTTTTTTATTTTATGGACTTCTAAGAGATGAGGGAATCACGTAACTTCGACGAGTACCTCGTGGTAGGTTTTATTGTATTGGGACATGATGCCCAATCAGCATCACAATATCCAGTAAGCTTCATACTTTTGGTCAATGTCATAGGCAAACCTAAGCCTGGTTTATTCGTGACATATCTAATTACTCTCAGAGCTATATTCCAGTATTGCATCTTGGGATTCTATAGGAATTGGATTAAGGTTTGTATAATATAGGATATGTTCATCCTGTTAGGTACAAAAGTTTCCCTTTAAACCTTTGGTATTGATGTATGTCTGGGAACAAGTTTTCTTTACTTTTATCATCATAATCAATAACCTAATTTCTACTAACCCTGCTTCAGAGATCAACTCAAGAGCATATCTCCTTTGATTCATCAAAATACCTTTCTTGGACCTACTAAATTCAATTTAAAGAAAGAACTTGAGCTTACCTAAATCCTTGATCTTGAAACCATTATGCAACACTGTCCTAGTTTCTTGTATAAAATAAGAATCATTTATAGTGATGATCAATTCATCAACATATACTAAGATCATGACCACACTATCTTCTTTTCTCTTGGTGAAAAGTGAATAGTCCAATAGACTTTGTCTATACCCAGAATTTAGTAAAATTTTAGTGAGTTTAAAGTTCCACTTCCTGGTGGCTTATTTAAGTCCATAAAGAGACTTAATAATCTTGCAAATAGTACCTTAATCCCCCTGAATAGGCAGTCCTTTAGGTTGTTCCATGAATACTTCTTCAAACAAATCATTATATAAGAAGGCATTGTAGAGATCCATTTGATAAATGCTCCAATTCTCATCTTCTGCAAGTGCAATAATTGTTCTGACTATCACCATTTTTATTAATGGGGAAAATGTCTCGTGATAATTAATCCCAATAGTTTGGTTGTACCCTTTATCCATTAGTCTAGCCTTGTACCTTTACGTGGTGCCATCTACTTTGTATTTAAGATTGAATACCTATTTGTATCCTATAGAAGACTTTTCTTTTGGTAATGGCACAATTTTCCAAGTCCCATTATCTTGTTGTGCTTGAAGTTCTTATTGCATAAGTTATATCCACTTTTCATCCTTAGCTGTTTCCTCATAATACATAGGCTCAAAGGTGACTGAAATATTACTCAGATATGCCTGATAAAAAGGTGAACGATGATCATAAATAATGACATTAGCAAGAGAATGCCTTGTCTTCTTTCCATAATTGGTAACAAAATATTAATTCTAAACAAGAGGATAAACTCATGTAGTAAACCTCCTTGGCTCTACTACAGATACCTGTGTAGGATCTTCATTTGTAGGAATATTATGTGGAATGTCTTCATCTTGTTCAATTTATTCACCAGAAGTAAGATCTTCAATAGGATTTACATCAACACCAGATGTCACATGTTCTTCAACAATAGGTGTTGATGTTGTAACATTATTATGTGATAATTTCTCTGTTGGTAACAGAGATTGCACAGATTGTGAAGGGCTATAAAAGTGATCCTATATAAAAAGTAATATGGGTAGATGTTTCTCCTTCATGCTAACAAACAGGAAAACCTTATCCCTGAATACCACATCTCTATTCATAATAAATTGTCTATCAATCAGATAATATAAAAAGTAACCGCTTTTATTTCTAGAACACCCCATCAAAATACATGAACTAGCTTAGGGTGAGAATTTGCCATATTTCATAAGTTTAGTTGCATAACATAATCAACCTATAGTTATCAAATGAGTCAAGGTTAGGGAATAATCAGAAAAAACTTCATATGGAGACTTCTCATGAAATACTATAGTAGGTAATATATTTATCAAGTATACAACAGACACTACGCAGTCACCTTAAAATCTAATTGGGATATTACCTAAAAATCTGATAGCTCTAGCCACCTCTAAGATGTGCCTGCACTTTCTCTCTACTACTCTATTTTCTTGAGTGTATGGATAACTGCTTTGATGTATTATCCCCAAACAATCAAATAACACTCTACATTCTTTATTGAGGAATTCACTACCATTCTCGTATCTAATGACCTTGACATCATCTGAAAATTGCAGTTTTATCATCAACAAGAAGTTTCTCAAAATTATAACCACATCTTATTCCAATATGATAAAGTACAACTATGTCATTCTTAAATTATCATCACAAATAGTAAGGAAGAACCTAAAACCATTATGAGTAGGCGCCCTATGTGTGCCACTAACATCAATATGAATCAGATGAAAGACTTTACTACTTTTACTGGTACATAACAGAAATACTAATCTTGTTTGTTTATCCAAGGGACATATTGTATGTTCACTACTAGTATTATTAGTTTTTCCCTACTTTACAAATAATAGCCATTGAAGAGCCTTTTTTAAGGATTCCCCAATCTTCTGTGCCACGTACTTTATCTACCTTATTTACATTTATTATCATCAAATTTTCATCTATTGTTCTATTTAGTTGTTACTGTGACTGATATGCATTCACTAAGAGGTAAATTCTACCTTTAACCTTACCAATCCCCCTCACTATCCCAGTTGTGAGGTCCTGAAACATGCAGAACTTAGGGAAAAAATTAATTGAACAATGTAGTCTAGTAGGTTGAAGAACTGAAAACAAGTTATACTTAAACTCGGGTGTAACTGACTATAAGTTATACTTAAACTAAGGTACTACTAGCACATCACTCAAAACAGCTTCATCATTTCACTTGCAGTTACCAAAATATGTGATTAATGTAGTTTTTCCATTAGGAAAATTAGCATGTTTTATAACACCTTCTGGTATTATGGATATAGAAAACAATATTTCTAGATCATTAGTAAAATTTTGTATGGATCCAGAATCAATTATCCAATGCTTTATGCTATTGTCATTACTTGTCATGGTGTCTATACATGTCATGTTAATTGATGCCTCTTAGATATTGCTTCTTTATTCAACTACTTTAATATTTGAACTGCATTAGTCTAAAGTAAATGTAGGGTGAGATATGATGGAATGATTATAACTAGAATTGTATCCATGTCCTTGACTTGGACCCCTAGCTACAACTTCAAAAGGATCTTCAAATTTGACTGCATTTACTATCCTTCTACCTCCTACACCTTTCTTCTTCTTAAACTTGTAATATAGTGGGTAACTTACCACTCTATAGCATATTTCTTGTTTATGTCCTTTTACTTTACACACTTCACATTGCAAGTCAAAGTTCCCTTTTTAGTTTATAGTTGTAACCAAGACCCTTACTATTACCAGTATATGAAGATGATGATGGTTCTCCTTTTATATCACTTCCTAAGTAACCAACACTGCTACCTGATTAAGATCTAAAATTCATCCTTTGGTTGTGAAATAAAGATGGCTTTACTACATATAAGCTTGTGGATGATTACCTATATCAATTCCAGAGTAAGTCTCAGCTGTCATCTTCTGGATGTCAGCACCCATTATCATCGAGTATGCCTTGTTTACTAATGGTAGAGGTATCATCATCAAAATTTAGATACACGCCTAATTATAAGACTCAATTATTCCCATCAAAAATACAACAAACACATGTATTACAAATATCCCACATAGACATTTGATTTACCACAACCATAGTCAGGTGGAGGAACAAGTGCATCAAATTCATCCCACAACAGTCACAATCTAGTAAAGTAGGTTGAGACAGATGATGTACCCAGAAAAATAGTGCAAATATCTCTATGTAATTGATAGCCTCTAGAGACATCAACTTTGTCGAGCCTCTACTTTAAATTTACCCAAAATCTGTAGCATTATTTTCTTATATAATTCCACTTATTGATTTATTTGAAATAGAATTTATGATCTATGACAAAACAAACACATTTTTTTCCCTAGTTTATCAAAATCAAGGCCATAATCACTCTCCATACAAGTTTTATAAATGAATCCCAATTTACTCTTAGCGCACAGATGAAGTAGCATTGATCTACTCCATAAAGAATATTTCTCAACACCTGTGAGATTGATCATAGTCAAAACTTAACCTAGAGTGTCCGACTGATAAAGATAAAGGGGATGATTATGAGTTTTCTCTACATCGTTAAGTGTGTCAATGTTCACCATTGATTCTAATAATTGTTGCTTTATAGAATGACCTTCACTAGATTAAAAAAAAAATCTATGATACCATGACAAAATTCTATCTAGATATAGGTTAAAACAATGGATAAGAATGAACAAGAAGGAACCCCAACATACTCCAGCCAATTAAGAGGAAACTGAGTCGTGAAAATGAATAGGTTCATTGAAATTAATGGAATAGTTCAGTATTTATATTACTATATTGTAGATACGTAATTTTGTCCCTCTCGAGAGATTATTTTTTACCTATTTACCCTATCCTACCATGTAACCTCAATCATGTGAAAATTTCACCACTAGAAGACAAAATAACAAACCCCTAACAAACCCAATCCCCAATATTTTTTTCATAACAAAATTAATCACTTCCCTCAATAAAGCTTTGACAACACATCACCACCCCACCCCTACCCCACCTTACCCCCTACCCTACCTTACCCCTATCCTACCTCACCTATACCCCACATACCCCTTTCTTTATATTTTTTTCCTCTTGGGGATATATACATACATAAAATTATCTCCAATAATACGAACTCTCCATTGTCACTCTCACAGACTACTCTATCATCTTCCATTTTTGAATTCAATTCACAAAAAAACACATCTCACTCACATATATTTATTCACATACACAATCCTCATAATACATATACATACACTCACCGATATAGTACAGTCATGGGGTAACAGTGAAAACCACTCGCTTGAACACAACACTCTCACTAGACATAATTTTTTCCATCAATTCACAGCTCATGTACATATAATAATACACACACACTGATATTGATACACAAATACACACACACTAATCGAAAAACACACAACATTGGAAAGGGAGGAAGAAGATTCACACAATAACACACTCATGCACATCAGAACAGAAAGTTTTTGAGAGAAAAGAGTCAAGGGTTAAATGAAGAATTGATCAAAGAGAGAAAAGTTAAAAACGATGAAAGAAGGAGTGAATAGTGTAAAACGGTGGTGGGTAGTCTCCGAGAAACCTTGTTGCTTCCTATTTTTCTTTGATTATATCATCACTAGTTTGCAAATTCCGGCAATCGAACTCTGCTACTACTAAAAGGGTCAAATCAATTTTGTATCGAAGTTTGCAATAATAGGTCTATTCATTGAGTTTCTTCGACTCGAGGTATCTAATTATGGATTTCATCTTCTTATTTGAATAATATTTGAGTTCAAAATCTTCAAATTGAGGTTCGATTCTACTCTTGTTCTCTTTTTATTTGGGTAATTTATTTGTTATTGTGTTCTTACGATGCAAATTTCTTGAATATGTGTTTATTGTAATCATGTCGAATTGTTATGATTATGTTGAATGTGTTGAATGAATTGGAGTAAGGAAATTGGATGTGGTTTCATTAATGATTGATTAATTTTGATTTGGATGAGAAATCGATATTTTGAAAAATAGAATTAAGGGTGGGAATTGGAAATTGACAAAGGTGAACATTGATTATTTTGATTCATTGATGATTTTTTAATTAAGAATAAGTATTGATGTTATTAAACACAATAATATCATGATCGGGTGAAATTGGTAGGCAAACGGTAGGCCGGGTAGGCAAATTTAGGAATAACGATTGGTTGATGTTTGAATATGTGCGTGAATGGTTCGTTCTACTTTTTTGCACAAAAATTGAAATTGTACTCATTTGACCGAGGAATGACCCATGGTATCTGTATTGTTTTATTTGAAGAATTCCATGAGAAAGTTGTATTTGAAGACGACGCATGATCAAGGCCTGGAATGGCATGCACCAACGCCTCAAAGTCACCCTCCAACTCCACAAACATATCAAATCCCTTCTAGGCCTGATGTTTGGTCCAAGTCAAATAATGAGAAGAGGCAAAATCCTAGGGATACTTTCACGCTAATTAAAGAATCATATGCTAGACTATTCCAAAGATTACTATAAAAAGGCATGATCACTCCCCTCCTTGGGTATACTCCTGACCCTGCATTCAAGAAATTTTGAAACTCATGTACTATGTGAATATCATTCTGATGTTCAGGGTCACAGTATTAAAGATTGTTGTTCTTTGAAAAGAGAAATAGAAAACATGATTCAAGATAAATTGATTGTGGGGTAGAACATTGACTATGGTGAAAGCTCTAGTCATGATGATATGAAACTCAGTGGCTAAGATGTCAAGATCAGTAATTGGGAAGTCACTCCTCTCCTTACCAAGAAGGATTATTGGTAATTTATTTTGTTTTTCTTTCTGTTTTCCAAATTATCTCAGGGTGTAGTTCATAATCTATCTTGTTTTGTTTTTTTTGTCATTCATGTTTAAACCCTTCTATCTTTTATTTCAACTAAATGAAATGTCCCTTTCTCTTTGTGTTTAAATATGTGTTGTTTGTTTGTTTTCTTTACACAATACATTTAATGTTGATTCTAGTGATATGACATGCTAGCATAATTTTCATCCAGATCTTATAATCTAGTTTAATCATGAAACATTGAGTCAGAGGATTAAAGTTAGAAAAAGAGAGCATATAAGAAAATAGATAGAGTGTTGAGGCATTTGGTGATCAAGTTGAAGCCTTCTTTAAAAATAAAGACAATTATTTTGAGAATTAGAAGAATAACTTGATCATCAATTGAAAGACATATCTTAATTAGGTCAAATAGTGAATGTGTGACCCTATGTCAAAAAGAACAGAAAGAAAATGATCCCCACAAAGTCATGAGTCCTTCAGCATGAGGAATGTGCAACAAAAGTGAAGTGTTATATTGAACAAAGTGCAAGAGTAGTGATGGACAAATTCAGTTAAAGTTAGTGCTGTAAAAATGCCATGAATGATCTCCATCTTTCACTTTTACATTGCATGATATGTACTTGCATTTTTAAGGATTGATATGATGGAGGAATTTCATTCTTCTATCCAAACATTGTGTCATCCTTTGTGAACCACGTTTGAGCTTAAGTTCTATTTTCTCTCATATCCTTATTTTGGAATCAAGATAAGAGTCCGCAAAGTTCAAAAGAAAAGTATCAAGCAAAAGAATAGAATCAGAAAAAATATGTCCAAAATAAAGAAAAAGAAGAGTGTCAAGAAAAATAAAGCCATAAAAAATTTCAAAAAACCAAAAAAAAAAAGTCAGAAAAAAAGAGAATAGAAGAAATCAGAATCAATAAAAAGAGCGAGCTATCGGAACTATGCATGACCTGATTCTCCTCTCTCGGGGATGAGATACGTAGGCTACACTACTCTGGGATCGGTCCAATCAAATAAACAATTTAGAGTTACCCAGTAAAAAGAAATTGGGCATAAGTTAATTTTTGTTGTGTGAGTCGATTCCAAAAGTTGTAAGTCCCACCCCACTTTAAGTGTAATTTGGGTCTCATGTCATCATTTCTTTATAACCTTATCCAAAAGCCGAGTTACAACCAAAGAAAGATCTTCAGATCAATCTCTGAGAATGATAAGGCCTAACATGTAATACATATGATAATGCATTTTGGGAACTACTTGTCTTCCTCAGCATGAGAAATCAGGAGAGAAATAAAAATGAGAAAATCTTATCGGTGAAAACCATTATGGGCACCATAAGGAGATGGTAAGTTCAAAGAGATGAACTGAGAGAGTTTTATCGATAAAAACACTCACGGGAACTGTAAGATGATTCTGAGTTGAGAGAAATAAAAATAATAGAGTCTCACTGGTGAAAACCCCTTATGGCCACCATAAAGCAATGATGAGCTGAGAAAAAAAAATGATAGAGGCTCATTGGCAAAAACCCTTCAAGGCGACACTATCCGAATAAGGTCTCCGAATTCAATTGGCCCAAGAAAGTAACTCAGTTTCAGGGCCATTAACTCAAGAACGATTGGTAAAATGTTTGGACGAAAAGATAAAGCAGATTAACCAAAATGCATGGCATAATCATTAGAGTTGACTATCATTTTTAGATAAATTTTTCTTTCCCTTATTTTTAAAAAGGGACAAAGAGTGTCTTTTCTTTCTTCTTTTTATTTCTATTTTTTTTCCTTTTGAGTCTGATCCGAACGAAAAAAAATTCTTATGTATTTGAGTCAAGTCCATGTCAAAACAAGTGAGAAAAGATTTCAAAGATGGCTACCAACTTCTTCAATTGCACAAAGCAAGACAAAAGGCAGGCACTTGAAAGAAACGAGATTGTAAGTTATAAGAAGGCATGCAGAAGGTTATTATCAACAGAGAGATTTGGGGATTCATGCAAATACAAAGGTTTAAAAGGAATTCTTTGAGAAACATAGGAAAGCAGAGATACAATGTTTTTTTTCAGAGTCACTTTTAATATTCTGAGTTTGGATCAATGATTCAACAAGGTAATGACAAATGCTAATGATTGGAAGCAAGATTTAAATGTGACGAGTGCAAGGGAAATCTCCTCAAAATCAAAAGTCGTGAGCTAACCACCCTCTCACAAGTTTTATTTGTATGAAAAGGTAAAGCTACTACCATCAAATAAAAGACTTCAAAGCAAAAATGTCTATAGGTACAATTCCTCATTTTTGCAAATGCAAGAGCATTGTTGTTGTACAGGTTTGGTAATCACAATTATGGTAAAACTCATTATTTTGTAGCCCTAAGAGACACATTCTCTAATTTAGGTCTTTCATGTCTCATGGATAGGAGGTGCACTTTCTAATTAGAACCATTAATTCTAAAAGATGCACTTTTAGCAAGAACCTTTCACTTTTATTTTTAAGAGAGGGACTTTTTGGTCTCAGTCATTTAATTTTACCCTCTAAAGGGGCATTTGTTGATCAAGATCTTGATTCATCTATGCATTATGCATAGTTACAAGTAGTTGTGATTGGGTTTGACACCCACAAAAGCTTTTGATGAAAACGGGGGCAAAAAATTAAAAGTAATTCATGTTATATGGAACTTCACTTTAGGACCCTCCTAGAAAGTGAGACTTTATTTTTCTGAAGTATGGAATCTTTCTTTATCATAATCTTTGTTTGGGGTAATTTTTGTTCTAGTTTTGATTTTGATTTCGGAAGCCACCCTGGAGAACAAGGAGAGGAATTGCAAGTCAGGAATCTACCTGATGAATAGGGTGATAAAATTGAAAGTCAAGAGCTCACCCGGAGAACAGAGTGAGGAAATTGCAAGTCAGGAGCCCGCCTGAAGAATAGTGTGATGAAATTGAAAGTCGAGAGCTCGCCCGAAGAATAGAGTGAGAAAATTTCAAGTCAGGAGTCCTCCTGAAGAACAAGGTGATAAAATTGTAAGTCGAGAGCTCCCTCGGAGAACAGAGTAAGGAAATTGCAAGTCAGGCGCCCGCCCAAAAAATAGGGTGATGAAATTGAAAGTCAGGATCTCACTCGGAAAATAGAGTCATCAAATTTCAAGTCAGGATCCCACCTAAAGAATAGGGTGATGAAATTTCAAGTCAGGAGTCCTCCTAAATAACAGGTGATGTTGGGTGTATTTATGTATTCTAGTGTTACTATTCTAGCCTTTTTAGCCTTGTTTTGAGGATCATTCTTATGATATATGTGTTGATAATGATATAAATGAGAATTTATTTGTCAAATTATGTGCTTACAATGTTTAATGGTGGTTTCCCGTAACTTTTGATTCAATTTGATGCATTTAGAGTTCAACCGGGAAAACTAGTATAACTAGCTTGAACTAGGTTTTTTTCTAGTCTATTGTGTTGGATTCTAATGTGTTTTAATGAGTTAATAAGGTTGTTATTATGTATTTATATGAAAATAAACTTATTTATAATGTTCAAGGGTCAATTGGATCAAGAAAAGAGTCAAAACAATGAGTTAAAGCTCAATGTGAATTTAGCCTATGCTTAGTTCGCGTTTCTAGTTCATTGTTGATGATGTTGTGTTATTTTAAGCTCTAAAATTTTGTGTTTAATGCTATAGGTTGCTTTTTGAATGGATTATGATGATATATGAAGGATATAAAAGCTTCAAATCAAGTGGAAACAACTCAAGAAGGCTCAGAATTTCTCAACGAAAGCACAACACAGAAATTGACGTAATTTAGATACCTGAAATGTATGGGGAGCATGTGACCTATAGGAGTGGAGAATGTATGAGTTAAAAAAACCAAAGTATTCCTAAGAGTCCCAAATTATTTAATATATGTCGCGTGTAACCTATAATTGGGTTTAAGGAGGCTCCGTGATGCGCTGAAATTGCGACGAGCTACTGGAATTTGACAGATTTTTTAACAATTGTGAATTGGCATGTCATCGTGACACTGAGGCCACCAAAATTGGGATAATTCTGCCCAGATGAAGGAAAATGACATGGAAACCTAATACAAGTCGGTTTATGACTTGTATACTATAAATATAATGCCCCAAACTCCGTTTTAATCTTCTTGGAACACCCTAGATCACTTGGAACATCATTGGAGTCTACCACAACTTCTTTTTAGGTTTTATCATTCTTCAATTTAGTGTTTTTATGATTAGTATCATCATTCCAAGGGATTGGGTTAATTTCGTTCAAGGCTAAACCCTCTTTCCGGGGTTAAAGCCAAGAATATGATTATTATTATTTTGGATTAATTTCGTTTAATTCGCTTATCTTATCATTATTGGTTGTTTGTTTATTCTTTTTTTAATTATTTTATGGATTGATCACCCATAAAATACATATATTGTCGATCTTCTGATCTGAGCAGAGGGAATATGGAGATAGAACATGGGAATAAACAAAGTTTGGATTTTTATTCTTTTATAAAATAAAGAATTGAACTTAGCGTCTAGGACAGGGATGTATTTAGATGTCTTACTTGATTCAAACGTAGGATGATAGTTTTAATTAATTTAATTGGATTATTGCATCCCCGCTCAACGATGTATTTGTAATGTCCATATTAGGTAAAATATTAGAGGTTGGGGAACCATAATCATACAATTAACCCTACGAATCAACAACCAAGATAAGCAAGTTGACGAATAAAGTTCAACACATAGTATGATTGTTCGAAGTGTTTTAACCCTGGGTTTTTATCCATTGATTGTCCAAAGACTTTTATTTTTCTTCATTAGTTTAGTTTAGTTTTAATTTACAATTCTAAAACTCTATTTGCTACTCTCCTCAATTGGTTAAACTAGAATTGGATAGGCAGCGAATGCAAGTCCCTATGAGATCGATACTTGGTCTTTCTGGAATCCACTTTACTACTTGATAAGACCACGTACACTTGCGTGTGTGCTTAGGCGCTGTCATGTTTTTGACGTCATTGTCGGGGACTTGTAATTAGGCAACTATCTTAATTTTAGTTTTTCTATATTGAGTTGTAAATATTTTTTGTTTAGTTTCTTTTTATTTTCCTTTATTTCTATATTTCTCACACTCTTCTTGAGATGTCAGCCTGGTATAGATGGTTGTCGAGTGATGACGATTCTTGTTATTTTTGTGGTGGACCACATCAAGCGAGTTTTTGTCCAAATTCTGATGGAAGTGTGTGGACGGGACCTTCACAATGTGATGCAGATACTATTCTATCTGTTGAGCAGACTGCAACTTGCTATTTGGTTTGTGGTCAAAGTGGTCATACTGCAGCTATGTTTGTTGTCAATCCCGATTCAGAATTGTTTATGGGCTATGTTGAAAGGAAAAATTATATAGACTACTATAATCGAACGGGGCTCAATCAGTCATAAATTCAATCATGGACCAACCAACGGCCGTTTCATCAGCAATAACTAAACATGCAGGCCACAACTCAAACGAGCAATTTGCAAGAGATGATGAAACAAGTTTTAGCATCTTAGGTTGAGTTGTTGTCATACATGAAGAACCAAAGGGAAGCTGAAAAACAAGTGACTTCCCAACCTGTTGTAGATGAAGTTGAGGATAATTCGAGGAAGTATGAGCACTGGAAAACTAAAATTATTGGACAGATTGAGGTGATACCGATGCCACTATGTCTACAATGGATAAGCAAAGAAAAATATGATGAGGATATTAGCCAATTTGTGGAGCAAACACAAGAATCGCAGCCACTCGATTGTCATCTTTATCTTGAGACTGAAATTGAGAAGGTGAATAAAAGTGAGTGTGTAGTGAATAGTGTAACTTTTGATGTAGGATTGGTTGGGCCTCACTCAAAGCATTTTTCTACATTATGTTTAGATGATGTCTTATCTGTGGAATCATCTAAAATAGTAGAAAAATGTGAAGATGAGGAACAAAAATCCTATATTCTAGATTTTACACCGGAAAAGCAACATAAAAACACACCTCACTTTAAGGCCGAGTGGTATACAATGCACATTCAATTACTCAGTTCCTTAATCGTTGTACCTCCTTATGAGTGAGGCAAAAAGATAGATGCGAAGTTGGGGGTGAAATTCATATCCTCAAGGTGGAGGAAAAAATTGAATTGGATCGTTCCACGACACTAAATTAGGTACTTATTGGGAGGAAACCCAAGCTAAGGTATATTTTATTTTTAGTTTTTAGTTTTTTTTACTTCACGTATTTTTTGTTTTTGTTGAGTCACGGGTTGATAGAAAGGCTGAGTACCGAAAACATGAGCTAAGAAGTATGGTAAAAACTGAGTGTGGGGTCCCATGGATCTCCTTTATGTGAAGATGCTACTACCTAGGCCTAGAGGCCTCAGGGAGTATTTCTATCATGGATCTCCTTTATGTGAAGATTCTACTAGCTAGGCCTAGAGGCCTTAGGGAGTATTTCAATCTCTTACCTTTAAATTCACTTTGGGGACAAAGAAAATTTTTAAGTGTAGGGTGGGGAAATTTCCATATTTTAGCTCAATTAAGAAAATTTTAGGTTAGGAATAAGTGATATATTCTTGATTGGTGCTATTTTTTATTGCATGATGCAAGTGGGTTTGTTCGTATAAGCATGTTGAATGAGTGAATTACTATTTTTGAGACTCTTAGGCTCATGTTTTTTACTCTTGTATTTGTGGCTTAAATTTGAATTTATGTTATTGTTGGTTGGGAGTCTATGATGATCATATTGAGTTGAGCATGTGCCATGTGCGTGTGAGATTTTTGTATATTTCTTGTTGCATGTAATGTCTAGAACTTTCCTGGTGTGTGGGTAAAGTGAAATAAAGAGTATGGGTTTAGGAGATGATTTAGGCATTTCTTTGATGGCCTTGTTTTATACATTCTATTTGTCCTACCCATTGTGCATTATCCTAGTTAAACTCCATTGAGCCTTTAGCTTTTTCTTTGGTAGCCTCATAAGTAGCCTAATCCCTTATTTAATAGATCATGATTTGATCCAAAAATGCTCCTAAGTGCTTTAATGAAAAATTTATTTGCTAATGAGTTTGAGAAATTGAAGAAGAGAAAAGTGAAATTGATGCTCCAAGGTAAGAGTTATTGGTGTTTATAATTGAATTGTTGTGGATTGATGTGATATAAATGATGTTAAAAATATTTCCATGATAGAAAAGAAAGAGAAAAATTGATTCTTGTGGTAGTAAAATATTCATCCACCAAGTGTTTGTGAATATATTTAAAAGAGATGGGGCAAAAATAAAAGGTATGGGTGGATGAAAAAGTGTAATTTGGTTATTGGGGATTGGTTTTAAATGTTTAATGTAGTGTATTAAAGCGCTTAGAGAGGTTAGTCACTATTCTCAAATAGTTCCTACCCATCCTTTAGCCTATATTACAACCCGAAAAAGTCCTAATTGATCCTAACCTTTATATTCGACTATTATTGGAGCACTACACTAAGGGAAAGACTATGGTTCATTGTGTGTAACTTTTGAATTCTTTGTGAGAGTGAGTGTAACTTGATTCATATACCCATTATGATAAATGCATTATTGTGAGTGATTAAGGGTAACTCTCTTGTTGTGAGGGAACATGTTTGATGAATATGGGTGATTCTTGTGATGTCTTTGATTGTGCAATTAGCATGATTTGGCAACTTGTGGAGTCCATTCTTGAGGCTAGGGTGTTTTGGAGTAGGATTCCTGAGCTTTCAATTGTGCAAAACATTCTTAGTGTATAAACATGCATTCGTGTAGTCATTGTAGTTCTAGCTTGAGAGTCTTGCATGTATTAGAGGCTTAAAGTGTAGGGTGGTGATGTTGGGTATATTTATGCATTCTAGCGTTACTATTCTAGCCTTTTTAGACTTTTTTTAGGATGATTCTTATAATATTTGTGTTGATAATGATATAAATGAGAATTTATGTGTCCAAGTATGTGTTTACAATGTTTAATGGTGGTTTTACATGGGTTTTGATTCAATTTGATGTATTTAGAGTTCAACCGAGAAAACTAGTATAATTAGCTTGAGCTAGGTATTTTTCTAGTCTATTGTGTTGGATTCTAATGTGTTTTAATGAGTTAATAAGGTTTTTATTATGTATTTATATGTAAAACAACTTAGTTATAATGTTCAAGGGTCAATTGGATCAAGAAAAGAGTCAAAACAATGAGTTAAAGCTTAATGTGAATTTAGCCTATCCTTAGCTCGTGTTTCTAGTTCATCGTTGAGGATGTTGTGTTGTTTTGAGCTCTAAATTATTGTGTTTAATGCTATAGGATTCTTTTTGAATTGATTATGATGATATATTTAGGATATACAAGCTTCAAATCAAGTGGAAACAACTCAAGAAGGTTCGAAATGGCTCAATGAAAGAACAATACAAAAATTGACGTAATTTAGACACCTGAAATGTATGGGCGTGTGTGACCAGTAAGAGTGGACAGTTTATGAGTGAAAAATATTACTGGATTTATAATAGGCGCTAATTATTTAATATATTTCACATGTATCTTATAATTAGGTTTAAGGAGGCTCCGTGATGCGTTGAAATCGCAACGAGCTACTGGAATTTGACAGATTTTTTGACAATTGGGAATTGGCATGTCACCACGACGAGGAGGACACCAAAATCGGGATAACTCTGCCCATATGAAGGAAGACGATGTGAAAACCTAATCCAAGTCAGTTTATTACTTGTATACTATTAATATAACGTCCTAAACTCCATTTTAGTCATCTTGGAACACCCTAGATCACTTGGGACATCATTGGAGGCTACCACAACTTCTTTTTAGGTTTTATCATTCTTTAATTTAGTTTTTTTATGGTTTGTATCATCATTCCAAGGGATTGGATGATGAATATTTTCATTCAAGGCTAAACCCTCTTTCCGGAGTTAAAGCCAAGAACATGATTATTATTGTTTTGGATTAATTTTGTTTAATTCGCTTATCATTATTGGTTGTTTGTTTATTATTGTTTTAATTATTTTATGGATTGATCACCCATAAAATACATATATTGTCGGCCTTATGATCTTGGGAGAGGGAATAGGGATATAGAACATGAGAATAAATAAAGTTTGGGTTTTTATTCTTTTATAAAATAAAGAATTGAACTTAGCGTCTAGGACAGGGATGTATTTAGATGTCTTACTTGATTCAAAGGTAGGATGATAGTTTTAATTAACTTAATTGGAATATTGCATCCCCGCTCAACGATGTATTTGTAATTTCCATATTATGTAAAATATTAGAGGTTGGGGAACCATAATCATGCAATTAACCCTACGAATCAACAACCAAGATAAGCAAGTTGACGAACGAAGTTCAACACATAGTATGATTGTTCGAAGTGTTTTAACCCTGGGTTTTTATCCATTGATTGTCCAAAGACTTTTATTTTTCTTCATTAGTTTAGTTTAGTTTTAATTTACAATTCTAAAACTCTATTTGCTACTCTCCTCAATTGGTTAAACTAGAATTGGATAGGCAGCGAATGCAAGTCCCTATGAGATAAATACTTGGGCTTTCTGGAAGCCACTTTACTACTTGATAAGACCATGTACACTTGAGTGTGTGCTTAGGCATTGTCAACAGGGTGATAAAATGGCAAGTCAGGAGCCTGCCTGAAGAATAGGGTGATGAAATGGCAAGTCGGGGGCTCGCCTGAAGAACAGGGTGATGAAATGGCAAGTCAGGAGCCCGCCCGAAGAATAGGGTGATGAAATGGCAAGTCAGGAGCCTGCCTGAAGAACAGGGTGATGAAACTGCAAGTTAGGAGACTGCCTAAAGAACAGGGTGATGAAATTACAAGTCAGGAGCCCGCCTGAAGAACAGGGAGACGAAATAGCAAGTTAGGAGCTCACCTGAAGAACAGGGTGATGAAATTGAAACTCAAGAGCCCACCTGAAGAACAGGGTGATGAAATGACAAGTTAGGATCCCGCCTGAAGAACAGGATGAAGAAATTCAAATTCAAGTAACAAGGTTAAGAGATTGAAAGTCAAGAAACAAGATTAAGCAACTGAATGGCAATATAGTGAGGAAATTACAAGTTGGGAGCCCACTCAAAGAAAAGGGCGGTGACATTGAAAATCGAAAGATCAAAAATAGCAAGTCAGGAGCTCTCCTGGAGAAAAAGGTGATGAAATTGAAAGTCAAGCAACAAGGTGAAGAAATTGTAAGTCAGGAGCTCGCCTGAAGAATAGGGTGTAGATTTTCAAATTCAGGATGAAGGTTCAGAAGCACCACTGACAGAACATGGTCGATTTGTGAGTTTATCTCCAACATCAAATTTTTTATAGAGAAAAAATCTATTTTCAAGTTCAACCCCAAAGAAGATTAGATCTTTTGTCAATTTAGAAAGCATCAGAAACTCATGCCAAGAGTCCAGAGAAGCTTCATATATAGGACTTTTGTAATTTTTGTTATCTTTTAACTTGTAATTTTCATTTTTGATGTAATAATAGAGCCGCGGATCGGAACCTCAACAGGGCCTCACTTGACTCTCCAACTCGGTATAGTCCCTTACTTTCCAACCCTTTGAGATACTTTAACTTGATTCCTTCATAATTTGGGTAAGTAGGATGTCTAAAATCAAGAATCGGTCGCATTCCTTCCTTCTGTTTCCTCCCTTTGAATAATGGACGAGTTAAAATTCGGTCTCGTTGTCTACTTCTTTGTCTGCAAACCCTTTGGGTTTATATCCAAAGAGGGGAATGATGTAGACACGTAATTTTGTCTCTCCTGAGAGTGTATTTTTACCTATTTACCCTATCCTACTGTGTACCCTCAATCATGTGAAAATTTTCCCACTAGAAGACAAAATAACAAACCCCTAACAAACCCAATCCTCAATATTCTTTTGGTAACAAAATTAATCACTTCCCTCAATAAAGTTTTGACAACACATCACCACCCCAACCCCTACCCCACCCCTAACCCCACTTCACCCCCTACCCCACCTCACCTCTACTCCACATACCTCTTTATTCACATTTCTTTCCTCTTGGGGATATATACATACACACAATTATCTCCAAAAATACGGACTCTCCATTGTCACTCTCACAAACTACTCCATGATCTTCCATTTTTTAATTCAATTCACAAAACAACGCATCCCAGTCACAGATATTCATTCACAAAATCAATGCCCATAATACATATACATACACTCACCGACACAGTACAACCATGGAAAAAATTCCTAAACCAAAATCTTTGTTCGCAAACCAGTTTTAAAGAGTCAAAAATTCATTTTGAAAAGGGATTTCCAAAGGTAACTTGGCACATCAGATTTATGCCAAGTGGTGACTCTAAGTTTTGATTGTTAAAAGTTCTTTTCGAAATAAATTTTCATCTTTTTGTCACTTAATAGTAAACCCTTTTCAAACATAAAATCATATCATTTTGGTTAAAAAAAAGGGGGGGTGTGACAGCTCTGGCGACTCCGCTGGGGACTTTTGAGAATTTGAGCTTATTTTGTGAGTTGTATCAGCTCAGTTTGACACTATAGGTGTATAGATGTTTTGTTTGTGTTATTTTTTTATCATTGTTGAGTGCCTATGTGTTATGTGTTTACAGTTTTTCTCTTATCTGTTACCATTTTTTAACTGGCATCATCTGCATTACCTCGAGTCATTCTTTTCGCAACAAGTTTTGGAGTACACGTCATGTCCATGAACTCTAGTTTAGTCACCCTTATATTAGGATAGGGAGACATTGGATGTATGGAGTAGGTGGAATGAAATCGTAGCCACTATCGACCAAATGCGCCCCCGAACAACCTTGTCAGTGGGCTCTAGCGTAGGTCAGCCTTTAGGTCATGCTTATCTGCATCATATTGAGACCTAGTAGGACCCACTTGGGCTTTTGTAGGAGACTCACCTCTAAAGCATCCCTACGTGCTAATTGTTGCATATCTGAGGGTAACAGAGTCGTTTAACAGACTGATTAGAGGAAAGCATGTGCTAGAATTAAAGTAAGGCGTGTTTGAAAAAAAGAAGAAAAAAATCAAAGTGAGTAAAAAAAGATTTTCATAGTTTTTTAGAGTTTTTATGGCTTTTGTTCTTCACAATACAAAAAATTCAAAAATATTTTTACCTTTTGCACTCATTTCTCAAAAAACAAAAACATCAAAAAGATTTTTCTTTTGTTCTCTTTAGCAACCATTCATAAGTCAAAAAAATTTATAAAGATTTTTTTCAATAAGAGATTTTTATAAAACAAAAATAATTCAAAAATATGGTAGAATTTTGTACATTTCATACAATGAAAACTCCAAAAAGATTTTCCTGTCATATTTGGGTATCATTTTTATGTGAAGTGTCAAATAAAAAATCCGAAAAAGATTTTTATTGATATTTTTATCACCTGTCTTTGTTCGTGTCTTTCAAGTCAGGGTTAGTCAGTTATTTAATCCTTAATTGTCCAATCTGGATGAACTATGCACACCTTATTCTCCTCTTTCGGGAGTAAGATACGTAGGCAGCCCTTCTAGGGTTCGGTGAACTTATTTAAAAAATTTAAAAGAGATTTTCTTCAATCTTAATTTAGAGTAGGTGTCATATACATCTTCAAAAGAAAACTATAAAAAATATTTTCCTTTAATAGGTTCAATTTTCATTTTCATATAAAATTCAAAATCGAAAGCCCAAAAAGATTTTACCTGGTAATTTATAGGTTTCATTTTGTATAGGATTTTAAAGCTGAAAAAATTCAATAAATTTTCGTCAATTCTTTTGACAATTTTTTATTTTCTTTTCTTTTTAAAGTTTCAAGAAAAAATAAAAAGAAAGATATTTTGATCGGCCATGTTGTGCCAAAACTTCACAAACTACGCACACCTGATTCTCCTCTATCGATGGTGAGATACGTAGATGCCTTTCTTGGGTTCGGTGATCTTTTAAAAAAATATTTTGAAAAAGTATTGAACTCTAACACGTTTGTTATTTCTTATTCAGTTAGTTTAAGGTGGATGGTTTTGTGGTATTCTTATTGTTCACGTCACACCAAATCCAAGAAAGGGTTAGTTGTGTTCAACAAAGATATAGAGAGTGACATCATGGATCAAACAAAGAGTCAGAAAAATGAGATTTTAAAGTAAGACATCAGGAGACTAAGGCAACAAACGACGAAAATGTACCGAGCTTGGGCCAGTGGGTTTCCCCCTCCTCCGTTTACCGCTATTGATACTACAAATACCTTGAGTTTTCCTCCAAAATTACAAAGTCAGTTTCCTACTATTGTTGATACACTGCAACATGACTCAGAATTCATTCCAATCCAAAAGCATCTCAATACTTCCACCACTCTTTCCCTAGATCCTCAGAATAAGCCCACTACATTCACAACATCACATGTCGTCTGAGATTTTGTTATTCAATTCTCTGGTGAGACATCCACATTGGCAAGCCGCCCAATGGTTATGCTTCCCCATGCTGCTAGTGGACCCATGTTCAATACTCTTGGTGATCATTGTTATACTCCTGAGCATACTTTTAAGTTAATTGGAACACCAAAATTTCTTAACAAAAAGCCTAGCTTGCCTGAAGAGCTAGAGAAAATGGTCGGTAAAATGAAGAGTGCAGAAAATGCTATGAAAAGTTCCCTAGGACTGGCGGGTAAAGAAGATGTTTCATTAAAAAATTGGGACATATCTTTAAGTGTTAACCTCCCTCCAAGCCTTGAGATATCAAAATTTAAGGAGCGAGATGGACATGAGGAATATGTGAAACATTTGGGACAATATTGCCATCAATTAAAGAAAACTGGAGGAAAGAAAAATGAGGAAGATGCAGCTGCTATTGTAGTTGAAAAATGGGCACGTACAAGAAAACCATATTGTCGTTATCCTCAGTCTCAGGCATAATTTTATTTCCAAGCTCCATATAATCACTCCTAAAATCCATTATAATCCATCTCTCCACCTCCATATCAAGTATATTACGCACATCCATATGTTCAACTCCCTTCTTACTCACAATGATGCTCACCAATGCCTCAGAGTAACCCTCCAACTCCACAAACATATCAAAGTCCTTCTAGGCCCGATGTTCAATCCAAGTCAAATAATGAGAAGGGGCAGAATCCTAGGGATAGTTTCACGCTAATTGGAGAATCATATGCTAGTCTATTCCGGAGATTACTATAATGGGGCATAATCAATCCCCTCCTTGGGTATACTCCTGACCCCGCATTCAAGAAATTTTTATCCTAATTTATTCTATGTATATCATTCTGATGTTCAGGGTCACAATATTGAAGATTGTTATGCTTTAAAGAGAGAAATAAAAAAGATGATTCAAGATAAATTGATTGTGGTGCAGAACATTGACAGTGGTAAAATCTCTAGTCATAATGATATGCAACTCAGTGGCTAAGATGTCAAGCTCAACAATTGGAAAGTTATTCTTCTTCTTACTAGGAAGGATTGTTGGTAGTTTGTTTTGTTTTCCTTTCTATTTTCTGAATTATCTCAGGGTTGTAGTTCGGAATCTATTTTGTTTTGTTTCTTTATCATTCATGTTTAAACCCTTCAATCTTTCATTTCAGCTAAATGAAGTGTCCCTTTCTCTTTGTGTTTAAAATATGTGTTGTCTGTTTGTTTCCTTTACACGGTACATTTTATGTTAATTCTAGTGATATGACATGCTAGCGGAATTTTTAGCCAGATCTTAAAATCAAGTTTAATCATGAAACGTTGAGTCAGAGTATTAAAGTTAGAAAAAGAAAACATTTGAGAAAATAGATAGAGTGTTTAAACATTTGGTAATCAAGTTGAAGCCTTCTTTAAAAATCAAGGAAATTATTTTGATAATCATAAGAATAACTTGGCCATCAATTGAATGACATATCTTAATTACGTCAAATAGTGAATGTGCAATCCTATGTTAAAAGGAACCTAAAGAAAATCAGCTCCACAAAGTCATGAGTCCTTCAACATAAGGAATGTACAACAAAAGTGGAGTGGTATGTTAAACAAAGTGCAAGTGTAGTGATACACAAATTCAGTTAAAGTTAGTTCTGCAAAATTGCCACGAATGATCTCCATCTTTCACTTTCACATTGCATGATATGTACTTGCATTTTCAAGGATTGATATGACAGAGGCATTTCATTCTGCTATCCAAATATTGTGTCATCCTTTGTGAACTCCGTTTTAGCCTTAGTTCTATTTTCTCTCATACCCCTCTTTTGGAGTCAAGATAAGAGTCAACAAAGTTCAAAAGAAAAGTATCAAGAAAAAGAATAGAGTCAGAAAAAATGTGTCAAACAGAAAGAAAAAGAAGAGTTTCAAGAAAAATAAAGCCAGAAAAAGTTTCAAAAAATAGAAAAATAAAGTAAGAAAGAAAAGAGAAGAGAAGAAATCAGAATCAAGCAAAAAAGTGAGCTATCGAAACTATGTGTGACCTGATTCTCCTCTCTCGGCGGTGAGATACGTAGGCTACCCTGCTCTGGGCATGGTCCAACCAAATAAATAATATAGATCTACCCAATCAAGAAACTGGGGCTTGAGTTAATTTTTGTTGTTTGAGTCGATTCCAAAAGCTGTAAGTCCCACCCCAATTCAAGTGTCATTTGGGTCTCATGTCGTCCTTTCTTTCTAACCTTATCCAAAAGCTGAGTTACAAACAAAGAAATACCTTCAGAATATTCTTTGAGAATGATAAGGCTTAATATGCAATGAATATGATAATGCATTTTGCGAACTACTTATCTTCCTCAGCATGAGAAATCAGGAGAGAAATAAAAATGAGAGTCTTATCAGTGAAAACCTTTATGGGCACTATAAGGTGCTGGTAATTTGAGAGAGATAAAATGAGAGAGTCTTATTGGTGAAAAGCCTCATAGGAATCGTAAGACGATTCTGAGTCGAGCGAAATAAAAATAAGAGTCTCATTGGTGAAAAACCCTCACAACCACCATAAGGAAATGATGAGCTGAGAAAAAGAAAATGATAGAGGCTCGTTGGGGAAAACCCTTCAAGGATCCACTAGAAAAATAAGGTCTCCGAATGCAATTGACCTAAGAAAGAAACTCAGTTTTAGGGCCTTTTACTCAAGAACGAGTGGTAGAAAGTTTGGACGAAAAGATAAGGCAACTTAACCAAAATGCATGGCACAATCATTAGAGTTGACTTTCATTTTTAGATAAATTTTTCTTTCCTTTATTTTCAAAAAGGGACAAACAGTGTCTTTTTCTTCTTCTCTTTATTTCTATTTTTATCTTTTTGAGTCAGTCATCCAAAAAAAAATCATTTTTCTTATGTTTTTTGAGTCAAGTCCATGTCAAAACAAGTGAGAAAAAATTTCAAAGCTGGCTACCCACTTCCTCAATTGCATAAAGTAAGAAAAAAGGCCGGCACTTAAAAGAAACGAGATTGTCAGTCAGAACAAGACATGCAGAAGGTTATTGTCAACAGATAGATTTGGGGGATTAATGGAAATACCAAGGTTTAAAAGGAATTCTCTGAGAAACATAGCAAAGCAGAGATACTGTGTTTTTTTTCAGAGTCACTCTTAATGTTCAGAATTTGGATCAATGATGCAACAAGGCAATGAAAAATGCTAATGACAAGAATAAAGATTTAAATATGATGAGTGCAAGAGAAATCTCCTCAAAAGCCAAAGCCGAAATCCAACCACCCTCTCACAAATTTTCTTTGTATAGAATATGAAAATTGCTACCTTCAAATCAAAGGCTTCAAAGCGCAAATGTCCACAGGTATAATTCCTCATTTCTGTAAATGCAAGAGCATAGTTGTTGTACAGGTTTGGTAATCGCAATTATGGTAATACTCATCATCTTGTACGCCTAAGAGACACATTCTCTAATTTGGGTCTTTCATGTCTCACGGCTAGGAGGTGCCCTTCCTAATTTGAACTGTTAATTCTAAACGATGCACTTTTAGCAAGAACCTTTCACTTTCATTCTTAAGAGAGGGACTTTTTGGTATCAGTCATTCAATTTTATCCTCAAAATGGGCATTTGTTGATCAAGATCTTGATTCATCTTTGCATTATGAATAGTTGCAAGTAGTTGTGATTGGGTTTGACACCCGCAAAAGTTTTTGATGAAAACTGGGGCAAAAAATTATAGGTAATTCATGTTATATGGAACTTCACTTTAGGACCCTCCTAGAAAGTGAGACTTTATTTTTCTGAAGTATTGAATCTTTCTTTATCATAATCTTTGTTTGGTATAATTTTTGTTCTAATTTTGATTTGGATTTCAAGAGCCCGCCTGGAGAATAGGGTGAGGAAATTACAAGTCAGGAGCCTGCCTGAAGAGTGATAAAATTGAAAGTCGAGAGATCACCTGGAGAACAGAGTGAAGAAATTGTAAGTCTGGAGCCCGCCAAAAGAACAAGGTGATGAAATTGAAAGTAGAAAGCTCGCCCAGAGAATAGCGTGAGTAAATTTCAAGTCAGGAGCCTGACTTAAGAACAAGGTTATGAAATTGTAAGTTGGGATCTCCCCAAGAGAACAGAGTGAGAAAATTGCAAGTCAGGAGCCCGCCTGAAGAATAGGGTGATGAAATTAAAAGTCAGGATCTCACTCGGAGAACAGAGTGGTGAAATTGCAAGTCAGGAGCCCGCTTGAAGAACAAGGTGATGAAATTGCAAGTTAGGAGTCCTCCTAAAGAATAGGGTGATAAAATGGATAATCAGGAGCCCGCCTGAAGAATAGGGTGATTAAATGGCAAGTTGGGAGCACATCTGAAGAACAGGATGACGAAATGGCAAGTCAGGAGCCCGCCTAAATAACAGGGTAATGAAATAGCATGTTAGGAGCTTGCCTGAACAACAGTGTGATGAATTGCAAGTCAGGAGCCCACCTACAGAATAGGGTGATGAAATTTCTAGTCAGGAGCCCGCCTGAAGAATAGGGTGATGAAATGGCCAGTCAGGATCCCGCCTAAAGAATAGGGTGATAAAGTTGCAAGTCAGGAGCCCGCCTAAAGAATAGGGTGATGAAATGACAAGTTAGGAGCCCGCCTGGAGAACAAAGTAAATAAATTGAAAGTCAAGTAACAAGGTTAAAAGATTGAATGTTAAGCAACAAGATTAAGAAACTGAATGGCAATATAGTTAGGAAATTATAAGCCGGGAGCCCACTCGAAGAAAAGAGCGGTGAAATTGTAAATTAAAAGATCAAAAATAGCAAGTCAGGAGCCCGACTAGAGAATAGGGTGATGAAATTGAATGTCAAGCAACAAGGCGAAGAAATTGTAAGTCAAGAGCCCACCTGAAGAATAGGTTGTAGATTTTCAAATTAAGGATCAAGGTTCGGAAGCACAACCGACAGAACATGGTCGATTTGTGAGTTCATCTCTAAGATAAAATATTTTTTGGAGAAAGAATCTATTTTCAAGTTCAACCCCAAAGAAGATCAGATCTTTCTTCAATTTAGAAAGCATTAGAAACTCATGTCAAGAGTCCAGAGAAGCTGCATATATAGGGATTTTGTAATTTTTCTTATCTTTTAATCTATAATTTTCATTATTGATGTAATAATAGAGACGCAGATCGAAACCTCGATAGGGCCTCACTCGACTCTCCAACTTGGTATAGTCCCTTCTTTTCCAACCCTTTGAGATACCTGTAACTCGATTCCTTCATAATCTGGGTAAGTAGGATGACCAAAATCAAGAATCGTCGAATTCCTTCCTTTTGTTTCGTACCTTTTACTAATGTTCGGGTCAAAATTCGATCTTGTTGTCTACTTTTTTGTATGCAAACCCTTTTTGTTTTCATCCAAAGATGGGCATGATGTAGACACATAATTTTGTCCCTCCCAAGAGTGTATTTTTACCTATTTACCCTATCATACTGTGCACCCTCAATCATGTGAAAATTTCCCCACTAGAAGACAAAATAACAAAACCCTAACAAACCCAATCCCCAATATTCTTTTGGTAACAAAATTAACCACTCCCCTCAATAAAGTTTTGACAATACATCACCACCCCACCCTCGACCCTACCTCACCCCTCCCCTACCTCACCTCTACCCACCTCATTTTTACCCTACATACCCTTTCGCTTAGAGTTTAAGAAGCAAACCCTAGGATCTCTAATTCAAGATTCAGCCATCAAGAACACTCCATCATTCTTCATAAATTTGAATACCAGGGTATGTGAGGTGTTCATCCAAGGGTTTTCTTCCACCCTTGGAGTTCAAGGAACTCTTTTAAAATACAAGTTAATTGATTTCATGGATTTCATGTTGGATCTTGAATGTATTAATGATTATGATGTTAATGGTGATCTAATTTCATGATTCATCCCAAGTTTTATGCAAACTTGTGAATTGAGTTTTGTTAACTACATATTGAACTATAGAATTTGAATGTTGAATGTAGAAATAATGATATTACTACATGTTTATTGATATGTGAAATACCCATGCTCCCCAAGTGTTTGTCAAAATGCTTATGTGATTTGACTAGTCCAAGCATATCATGTTATTGTCTGATTTCAATCATGCACAAGCTCATGTATATCAAGTGTTTGAAAAAAATATCTAAGTGAATGTATTATCCGCAAGCTAGTACCATTATGCTACTAAAGTCATGCGGTGATTTACTTTTCATGCTATCGAGTCCTGGGGGTATTTAATACCCGATAATTTAGCTGTATATCTAGAGCCAGTGTCAGTTATAGAATAGTATCAGTCATATCACAATTAGTAGTTCAGTAATCAGTTCAGAACTTAGTTAATAATCAGTTCAGAACCCAGCAAACTCAGTTCAGTTCAGTCAGACAATATGAATCAGTAATAGATCAGTCCAGCCTAGCACAGGTTAGAATTTAGTCCAATGTCTATTCAGTTGGGAGTAAGATTCAGCACCGAGTGAACCCAGGGATAAGGACTCACCTACCAGCAGAGGGTGTGATCCTTAGAAGTAGTCCTTGTGTTCCAGAACTATATAGCCAGCGTAGTTTGAGAAATTAACCTACCTATTAAGGGTTGATGAGGTGTCCTGCCTGCCAGTTGAGGGTAGCACCATTCTTATTTAGAGCACCTGCCAGATGAGGGTGACTCAGCTTGTCTTTACCCGTGGCACAGTACTGACACCCTGCTAACTGGGTTATGGTTTGGACCCCAATCTATTTAGAAAGGGGTAGGTCAGTTAGATAATTACCTCCTACAGTCTCAATTTCAATCTTCAGAATAGAACTCAGTTTAGCTCTACAAAAATCAAGACTATCATATATAGTCACTCAGTTCAGTATGGAACTCAGTACAATTCCATTGAATCAAGACTGTCAAATACAGTTATTCAGCTATCAGTTATATAGTATCAGTAGACTCGGATATCAGTAAATCAATAATTCAGAACTCAGTATCCAGTGTTATCATGACCTCAGTTACAACTTACGTATTCATGTATGTACTCTCATTCAGTTATACTCATGTTATTCAGTCAGTATTGTTCATGCATATGAACCCATGCATCTTAGCCTACCTCACTTAGAATACTAGTACATTCAAAGTACTGACGCATACCTTTCTTTTATACTATGATGTCTTATTTCACAGGTTCAAATGCACGGGATCCCGATCATACTTAGCAGCCCGATCCATCAGCAGCAGACTAGTGGTGAGTCCTCATTGTTTGAGGATAAATTTATTATTCTAGTATTTCAATACTCAATTTATTTCAGTAGTCGGAGTTAGTTGGGGCCTTATCCCATCAACTCCTTATTCAGACAGTAGAGGCTTTTCAGACTAGAGTATTTGTAGATAGATGTTCAGTTTTGGTATTAATGTACCGTACTTTTTAATTATTTCATATTTGAACCTTATGGCAGATTTCTGCTTATTTTTTGCATAATTACAGTATTATTATTCAGTTAATGCAGCAGGTACCAGTCATCGATTAGATTATGGTCCTTCGAGATTATGAGCATCGTGTAGCGTCCGAGGTACAGACTCAGGGTGTTACAAACTTGGTATCAGATCCTAAGGTTTAATAGATTCCTAGGAAATCTGAAATCTGCATCTAGTAGAGTCTTGTGCATGGGTATGTTGTGCACCATACTTATCGACAAGAGGCAATGAGATGTTTTAGGAAAAATTTCCCTTCTTTCAGTAATTATATCGTGCAGGTGAGCACAAGCTTATGTTAAACTCTTAGAGTAATCCATTCTATCCCTTTTTTATAGAATATGCCTCCCAAAAAGACTAATGAAAGGAGAACTAGAAATCAGTCAGCACCTCAGCCCGTTCAGGTAGATCCCTTGGATGAATATGTCTCCTATGTTGAATTTAGAGTATCTTTCACCACCTTATCTCATTCTATGGCAGCCCATAATAAATGTCCAGCTACCATTCTAGCCAACCCTATTGTCAATACTGTTGCAGCCAGGATTCAGGACTTCACCTGAATGAACCCTTCATCTTTTACTGGGTCTAAGTCAGATGAGGTCCCTCAGGAATTTCTTGATCAGGTGCAGAAAGTTACATATATTATAGGGGTGACTGCTATTGAGAGTGTTGAGTTAACTGCATATTAGTTGAAGGACGTGTCTCACTCATGGTTCAAACAGTGGAAAGAAGAAAGAGCCGCAGATATAGAGCCCATAGAGTGTGAGGAGTTTTCCACTACTTTTTTGGATAGGTTCTTCCCGTTGGAGTTGAAGGAAGCGAAGGTTCTAGAATTCATTAAACTAAAGCATGGCAACATGACAGTGAAAGGGTATTCTCTTAAGTTTACTCAATTAGCTAGATACGTTCCCCATGTGGTTACAGATAGCAGATCTAAGATGAGTAAGTTTGTGTCTGGCATGTCTAATACTGTGGTCAACGAGTGTAAGACCGCAATGTTGATTAAGATGATGGATATATCTAGGCTCATGGTCCATGCTCAGTAGATTGAGGAGGCTAAGAATAGGAAGAAGGAGAGGGAGAATAAGAGAGTGAGAACAGGCAGTTTCAACTTCGCTCAGCCTAAGTCAGAAGGTGGGAATCGTTCTCAGTTCCACCCAAAATCCTCAGTTCTAGCTCCATCCACTGCCAGTTCTCCAGTGTCGAAATTCAGAGATGGCAACAGAGATAGGGAGTCAGGCACTAAGCCTAAGGGTAGTGCCAGCAGCGCTTGAGCCAATCCTCTTTGCCAGAAATATGGCAGAAACCACCAGGGTATCTACAGGGTTGGCAGTGATGTGTATTTTGGGTGTTGCAAGCCAGGTCACAGAGTCAAAGGTTTTCCCCAGTCAGGTTCCCAAGGTCAGCATAACCGTCCCTCGACTTAGTTCGATAGCCCGAATCAGCATGGTGTCATTTCCAGTGCTACCAGTTGGCAACGCCCAAATAGACTCTATGTCTTTCAGTCCCAACAGGATCAGGAAACTTTTCCTGATATGTTCACTAGTACGTTACAAGTTTATTATTTACATGTTTATGCTTTTCTAGATCCAGGAGCTTTTTTATCCTTTGTAACTCCATATATAGTTGTCGACTTCAGAGTTAGTCCCAAAATCCTAGTAGAGCCTTTCTCAGTCTCTATCCCAGTAGGTAAATCTATCATAGCCCGGCGGGTATATAGGAATTGTTCGGTTATGGTATTTCAGAAAGTCACTTTAGTAGACCTAGTCGAATTAGAGATGACCAATTTTGATGACATTCTCGGCATGGATTGGCTTCATTCCGGCTATGCCTCAATCAACTGTAGAAATCAAATTGTCCAGTTTTAGTTTCTGAATGAGCCCATCCTAGAGTAGAGGGTTAGTACTTTAGCACTTAGGGGTCAGCTTGTTTACTACCTTAGGGCAAGGAAAATGATATTTAAGGGATGTGTCTACCATCTCATTCGAGTCCAAGAATCTAGTTTAGAAACCCCTAATCTTAAATCAATTTTAGTAGCATGTGAATTCCCTTACGTGTTTCTCGAAGATCTTCTTGGAGTTCCTCCCGAAAGGGAAATTGACTTCGAAATTGACCTTTTTCCAGATACTCAGCCCATATCTATTCCTCCATACAGAATGGCTCCAGCAAAACTCAGAGAATTAAAAGAACAGTTAAAGAATCTCCTAGACAAGGGATTTATCAGACCTAGTTTGTCCTCGTGAGGTGCACCAGTTCTATTCGTGCGTAAGAAAGATGGTTCTCTCAGAATATGTATAGATTACCATTAGATAAATAAAGTCATGGTCAAGAACAAGTATCCACTTCCCAAAATTTATTACTTGTTTGACCAACTTCAGGGTGCCACTTACTCCTCTAAGATAGACCTCAAATCAGGCTAACATTAGCTCAAATTCAAAGAATGTGACATTTCAAAAATATCTTTCAGAACTCAGTATGGTCACTTCAAATTCTTAGTCATGTCATTTGGTATTACCAATGCCCCAGCAGTTTTTATGGACTTGATGAACCGTGTGTTCAAGCAGTACTTGGACATGTTCATCATAGTATTCATAGATGACATCCTTATCTACTCCCACAGTGAGCATGATCATGCAGACCATCTCATAATAGTATTACAGACTCTCAGAAACCATCAGTTATTCGCCAAATTCAGTAAGTGTAAATTTTGGCTAAGGTCAGTAACCTTTCTCGGCCATATCTTTTTTTGTGATGGCATTAGAGTTGATCCCAAAAAGATGGAAATAGTAAGAAATTATCCAGACTCATCTCTCCATTAGATATCCAAAGCTTATTGGGTTTAGATGGCTATTAGCGATGGTTTGTTAAGGAATTTTCATCTATTGTATCCCCTATGTCCAGATTAACTTAGAAAAAGGTAAAATTTCAGTGCTTAGATTCTTGTGAGAAGAGTTTTCAGGAGTTAAAGACTCGACTAACTACAGCCCTAGTTTTGACTCTACCAGATGGTTCAGACGGATTTGTGGCATATTGTAATGCTTTCTGGGTTGGTTTGGGGTGCATTTTGATGCAGAGAGGTAAGATCATAGCCTACACCTCTAGACAGCTCAAACCCCATGAAAAGAACTATCTTACTCATGATCTTGAGTTAGCAACAGTTGTTTTTGCCTTAAATATTTGGAGGCATTACTTGTATGGTGTGCATGTTGATGTGTTTACTGACCATAAGATCCTACAGTATGTGTTCTCTCAGAAAGACCTAAACTTCCATCAGAGAAGGTGGTTGGAGTTGTTGAAGGACTATGACATGAGTGTCCTGTATCATCCGGGTAAAGCCAATATAGTAGTTGATGCTCTAAGTAGGATGTCTATGGGTAGTGTTTCTCATGTGGAGTATGGTAAGAAGAAGTTACCTCAAGAACTTCATCAACTTACCTGAATGGGTGTCTGCTTAGTCGATTTAGCAGAAGGTAATGTATAGGTACAGAGTAGTCTAGAATCATCTCTGGTTTCTGAGGTGAAAGAAAAGCGGGATAGGGATCCCAGCCTAGTTAAGTTAAAAGAATTAGTCAAAGATCAGAAGATAAAGGTTTTCTCCCAAGGGGGAAATGGTGTATTTTGTTGTTAGATTCGACTATGTGTGCCAGGTGTAGATGACCTAAGATAAAGGATTCTTGTAGAAGCGCATGGTGCATGTTACTCTATTCATCCAGGGGGAACTAAGATGTATCGTGATTTGTGGGAGATCTATTGGTGGAGTGGGATGAAGAGAGACATTGCAGAGTTTGTAGTCAAGTGCTTAACATATCAGCAGGTTATGATCTAACATCAGAAGCCTAGTGGGGTTATGCAGGAGTTCATTATTCTCACTTGGAAAAAGGAAGAGGTGAATGATGTGTGAGCAGATGCTAAAAATTTTGAGGATTTTAACTGAGAATAATTGCAAAGTCTTAAGTAACTTTTGTCATTTTTTATTATTTTCTCTTTGATATTGTAGTAAAAGTCAAGATGCAAGAGAACCAGCAATAATGGAAGTAAAAGAGTTGATTTCTGAGTAATTAGAGAGGGAAGTATAGATGATGACTTGTTTGATAAATCGTCAGCCTTGTGATAAAGCTATTAGAGTTGCAGGGAGCCTTAGATAGAGAATGAGATTCAGCTGAAGGAAGTGACGATAACCTATGATAGGCCATCAGAGTTGTGATAAGCCGTCAGGCTTGTCGTCAGGCTTAGGCAGTGCTTGAGATCTTGAAGTGAAGAAGCGACGAAAATTCTGATAAGTCGTCACATGTCTTATAAGCTGACAGGCTTCATTGTCAGCTGAAGACAGAACTTGTTCAAATGTGAAGAGGAGCTGACAACATTCTTGATAAGGTATCAGACTCCTAATAAGTCGTCACACACGTCGTCATCTGTCCGAGAAAATACTGTGATCTGTGATTTTGTTTCCATAATTAGGATGAAATATTTAAAGCATATGTTAGGGTTTTCTAATCAAGAAGAAGGGGCGGATCATCTGGATCATCTTGAAATGACTGGAACTTATTCCAAAGGCAAAGACACCTCTTTTTGGGGCTCAAAACTTAGAATTTAATTTTCAATTCTTTGATTTTGTTGTGGGAATTTTCTCTTGAACTTAGAAGAGAATCAACTTCAGAATTCATCTTTTGTAAGTTTAATTACTTTGAATAATGATTATAATTATTGTTATCTCTTCCTTTCTCATGTGGAACTAAAACCCACAACTAGGGTTGTGGGATTGATGATTATTCCCCCATGGATTTAAAAGTTGGTTAGGGTTTGAGTGATTGTGGGGACATCTTTATAATTCCTTTGTTATGATTGTTATTTATTGGTTGCAAATAATAAATTCCGCCTTATTTTGATTTGCTCGAACTGAGAAATAAACTAAAGGTAGCGAGTTATCAACAAGGATTTGGGAAGGTTAAGCTCCCATCTAATGATTAATGTTGTAACAAGATTGATCAACTTGAGATAAAATCAGTATGAATAGAATGATTTCCTAAATTTGAGAGAATTAGGGAATTCAACATCTAAGTAGGTTGAGAAACACTTAGATGGACTGTCGAAACTGATAATTTGGTGTTTCCCACAAGTCATGAGAACCCAATACTACAGTTATTATTTAATGGGGATTAATAATACTAGTGATCACAATCCTGGTTCCTCTCTATCACTGATTTGAACCATTGAATTTTAAGTTTTAAGCTCTGAAGCAAGTCGAAACTTTAATTTTTGTTTGATTGATAAAACCCTCCATTTTATCTTTTCACAATATTTGTTTAAATTCAACTTATAGCTTTAGTTTTAAATTAGTTTAATCGCCACTCATATTATTCCCTGTGGATTTGACCCCGACTCCAAATTTGGGTAAATATATTAACGATGACTTCCTTGCACTAAATTGACATGTAAGTTGAGCGTTATCAGTGCACATGGATTTTGTGATGGATTTTCCTCGTACTCGATGTCAGTATGATTTAGTTTGGGTTATTATAGACAGGATAACTAAATATTCTTATTTCCTACCAGTCCATACCTCTTATCAGTCGAGGACTATGCCAAGCCCTATGTCAGAGAGTTAGTCAGATTACATGGAGTTCTGTTGTCCATTGTCTCAGATAGATGTATGCAGTTTACCTCTTATTTTTGGAAAGCCTTCCAAAAGGGTCTTGGTACCCAAGTCCACCTCAGTACAGCCTTTTATCCTCAGACAGATGGTCAAGAAGAAAGGACCATTCAGACTTTAGAGGATATGCTACGAGCGTATGCGATAAAATTTAAAGGTAGTTGGTATGACCACTTACCTTTGATTGAGTTCACATATAACAACAGTTATCATTACAGCATTCAGATGGCTTTGTTTGAGGCGCTCTATGGGAGGAGATGTAGGTCTTCTATTGGTTGGTTTGAAGTAGGAGAGTCTATAGTAGTAGGGTCTGACTTGGTGTTTGACACCTTAGAGAAGGTTCAGCTGATCAGTGAAAGGCTTAAGATAGTTCAAAGCTGACAGAAATTGTATATAGATATGCAGAGAAAGAATCTTGAGTTCGAGATTGGTGATTTTATGTATTTGAAAATCTCTCCTATGAAAGAATTGAATAGGTTTAGCAAGAAGGGGAAGCTCAGTCCCTGATACGTCGGTCCTTACTGAATCTCAACCATTTAGGAAAGGTAGCTTATGAGCTTGATTTGTCTTCAGATTTAGCTTCAGTCCATCCAGTGTTCCATGTATCCTTACTAAAGAAATTCATAGGTGACCCAGTAGTTGCGGTCCCTGTAGGGAGTATAGATGTTCAGAACAGCCTCTCTTACGAGGAGATTCCAGTCGAAATCCTTGATTATCAGATTCGCAGGCTAAGGAACAAAGAGGTCCCTCTAGTCAAAGTTCTTTGGTGGAATCAGTTTGTTGAGGGAGCTACTTAAGAAGCAGAAGCAGATATGCGGACCAAGTATCCTCATCCCTTCTCTGCAAACTCAGACTCAAGCTAAGATAACAGTTTTTCCTTGAACTTACTCAGTTCCATCCTCAGATTTTTCCTTTATAGACTTGGTACCATTTACCATTGCATATTCATTTGTGACTTTATGCATCATATATGCATGTTCAGCATGAGAAACTCGGCTTATTAGCAATCCCAGTCATGATGTAATACCTCATGATTTCCCTAGCTTAAAATCGTCGCAAAAATGTCAAGGATTAACTCATAGAATGAATGATGTTTATTTTGTGTGAAATTCTTAAGATTTAAACTTTCCATGACGTAGAAAACTGAATTAACTTTCCAACAAAATAAGATTTGCCTAAATCTGATAACCGGGTAAGAAGTTATGGCTATTTTAAGTTCCATTCGTAAAACACCATCATTTGGGCCCTTAGCGCATCACGGAAAAGCATAATATCAATATTTTCAATATCCAGTGAGGCCCCGCGATCTTGGCCCATCGCGGAGATTCCTAATTTCCCGTTTGGTAATTTCCAATTAGACCGTGATACTGGCGCGTTGCGCCAGTGGTCAAAATGACAAATATAAGGGCTCCACGATTGTGGCGCGTTGTAGAGGGAGCCCATTTCCCATTCGTCCAATTTCCAGTGAGCCACCAAGATTATGGCACATCGCGGTGGCCACCCTTTTCATAAAATGTGGCATTTTCAGTTTTGTTTGGGGGTTTAAAGAGGACACTTTGGTCATTCTCCCAACCCCCAATTCATCAAAAATAGAAGATTAAGCATATTTCAAAACACATTATGCTTTATTCATCATCCCTCTCAAAGAAAAATAGTAGATCATCAACTTCCTCCCCAAGAAATCCAAGATTCCTCTATTAATTCTCCAAGACAATTCAAGATTGAGATTTTCCAATACAAGAGCACTAAGAATTCATCCCCAAAGCATCAATAGGAATCCAAGATTCAAGTTTTCATCAAAGATCATCAATTAAGGTATGTGGGGTTTGAACAAGGATAAATCTTTCATCCTTGTTCCCAAAACCTATTTTAATTATTAAAGATACATGATTTTATGTATTTTTTCATGAATTTGAAGCTAGAGATTATAATCTTTATTGTTGTGTTTAAGCTTATGATATTTTCAATGTTTTAGAAGTTGAAATACATGGGTATGTTCATATTATTATGCTTATTCCTGAAATTTCCAGATTTTAAGATGATCTATGAATGTTTATGTTATCAAGCATGAATTTTGAGATGTTTTATCATGAGATTAATACATGGGTCATTAACCCTATTTAAAGATTGTTATTGAAAGAATTGTTGTTCTATAACCACCCTATGATTAGAATATTTTTTGATTATTGAGAAATATTTAACCTTTTGGTCTCAGAATAGATTTGAAGTCCACTTTACAGATTCAGATTACAGATTTATAGTTAGTTTTCATTATAAACCATTAGATTACTTTTAAAGTGGATTTTTCATGAGAATGGGAGTAGTATTTAGCACCGAGATGGGTACGTTACTATGGTTTCATATCCCAGAACTACGTGCCAACATAGGATTTTGATTATTCCCACTTCTACGTGGATAACTGAGATTCTGATCACTGAGATGAGATTGTTCTATTCTGATGGCAAGGGTAGAACAGCCCTAACCTTACGGGGGTTAGACATGGGACACCATGGATGCTCACATGGTGTATATGTCAGTTAGAAGAACCTCCCAAATAGATGTCCCCCACTCTTAAAACAATTTTAATTATTTAAAGTCTTGAGATAAAGTGTTTACTAGGTAGAATATGTTTCAGACTTCCTATAGCCTATATGATTTGAGAACAAGAATAGAATACATATTTTAGAACTAAGTTAAATGACTCATAAGATTCATACTACGTATTTTACTACTCATTAGTTATGATTTCTAGATTTCAGATTTACTCAAGCTATGTAAGTCATGTACATTTAGCATGCATGATTTTATAAATTGTGATGGTATTTTACTTATTGCATGCACCTCGATATACTCATTACATCCTCAAATTATTAATCCATATATACGTATATGTGCTACATTGTCTCATAATATAGATTCAGGTGCTCAGTCTCAAGAGCGATAGTGATTTCTGAGCATCTCATCTACATCCCCTGCAGTTGGTGAGTCGTCATAGTTTGGGGACTTAGATACTCATGTTCTCAGTTTATTATTAGATATTTCTGTTTAGTCCGAGTCAGCTGGGGCATGTCCCAGTTACTCTCTAGATTCAGTTAGTAGAGGCTTGTCGGACTACCAGATTCAGTCTTAGATCTCAGTTGTCGTATTAAGACTTTTCAGTATTTGTTTAAATCAGATTGATGATATTAGTAATTTCAGATATATTCAGATTATTCAGATTATTCAGATAGTTTTCTTCATTTTATCCTGATTTTATACTTATATTTCCCCATGTTGAGATTCAGATGAATTAGAAGGCAGCCAAGGTTAGCTCAGGACTACTTGTAGTTTAGAGTACTGTGTGGCATCCCGGGAACTAGATTTTGGGGCGTTACAAACTTGGTATCAGAGCTACGTTTAGAGAGTCCTGAGGAGTCATACAAGCCGTGTTACGTAGAGTCTTGATCATTGGTGTGAAGCGCACCATATTTTTTAGCAAGAGTCTATGGAGCGTTTTAGGAAAATCCTCTTTTTTCATTCCTAATCCATCGTGCTTACAGGTGCCTTTATCTTCTATTAACTCATGTTTATTTATGATAGAATATTCTTCTCACAGAGCTAATGCTCATAGAAACGATAGCCAGCCACCTCAGCCTGCAGATCCTTTGAATGAGAATGTGTCACGTGCAGAGTTTCGGGTAGCTTTTCAGGCACTAGCCTAAGCTGTGAAAGCTAATGTTCAGGGTAACCATCACACTGAAACCCCGCCTTAGTAGGATAGGGATTTATCCACAACCAGAATATGAGATTTCATGAGGATGAATCCACCAAAATTTTTGGGTCGAATGAAGGTGAGGACCCACATCTTTATCTTGATGAGGTGAGGTGAGGAAGATCACCCAAATTATGCATGTTTTTGAAGTGGAGAGTGTGGAATTGGCATCCTATAGGCTGAAAGATGTTGCTTATGATTGAGTGGTGATGTGGTAGAAGAGTAGGGGTGAGGATGCAGCTTCTATGACTTGGTAGGTTTTTCAGGATGCATTCCTAGACAAGTTCTTCCCACTTTAGATGAGGGAAGCTAAGATAGAAGAGTTTATGAGCCTGAGGCAGGGATCTATGACATTGAAGGAGTATTGCCTTAAGTTCAACCAGTTGTCTAAGTATGCCCCTGATTAGATGGTTGGCCCTAGGTCAAGCATGAGTAAGTTTGTAACTGGTGTGTCAGGGTTGGTAGTTAAGGAGTGTAGGACTGCTATGCTCAATAGAGATATGGCCCTTTCTTGATTGATAATGCACGCTCAACAGATTAAGGAAAAGAAAGAGAAGGAAATAAAAAGAGTAAATAAGAGGGCTAGAACAGGGCAGTTTTATTATGGTCAGAATAGGTCGGGAGGAGGAAATCGTTCAAAGTTTCAGAACCGCTCGTCTATGCCAGCGCTTGCAGTTAGTGAGTCTTCATTGTTTGGGGACTTAGCTATTAATTTTCTTAGTTTATTATTAGATATTTCAATTTAGTTCGAGTCAGCTGGGGCCTATCCCAGTGACTCTCTAGATTTAGTTAGTAGAGGCTTGTCAGAAAACCAGATTCAGTCTTAGAACTCAGTTGTCGTATTCAGACTTTTTAGTAATTTTTTAAATCGGATTTATGAGATTATTACTTTCATATATATTTAGATTATTCAGATAGTTTTCTGCATTTTATTATGATTTTATACCTATATTTCCCCATGTTGAGATTCAGATGTATTAGAAGGTAGCCAGGGTTAACTCAGGGCTACTTGTAGTTTGGAGCACTGTGTGGCATCCCAGGAACTAAATTGTGGGGTGTTACACATGCATTCGTGAATCATGTCTGCTATGTGCTCATGTATCAGGTATGCATGTTCAGTATGAAATTTTAGCATATCAGTAGTGTCAGTTATGAAATCATGTTGTAGTTATGCATATCCAGTAGCTAAATTCAGTCTATCAGTATTTCCAGCTTAGTCAGACTCATTCGAGGACGAATGTTCCCAAGGGGGAGATATTGTAAGACCCTGCAAAATCCTAAGCTCGATTCAGTCCTGTAAAAGCTAGTAAGGGGTCCCAAACTTAGAAAAAATTCATCCAAGTGTTCGAACTCTTGAATTAACAAGTTGAATGTAGAATCCATAATATTACTACATATTTATTGATATGTGAAATACCCATGCTCTCTAAGTGATTGTCAAAATGCTTATGTGATTTGACTAGTCCAAGCATAACATGTTATTGTGTGATTTCAATAATGCAGAAGCTCATGTAGATCAAGTGTTTGACAAAAATGTCTAAGTGAATGTATTATCAGCAAGCTAGTACCAATATACTACTAAAGTCATGCAGTGATATACTTTTCATGCTATCGAGTCCTGGGTGTATTTAATACCCGACAATTTAGTTGTATATCTAGAGCCAAAGTTAGTTATAGTATAGTATCAGTCATATCACGATCAGTAGTTCAATAATCAATTTAGAACTCAGTTAGTAATCAGTTCAAAACCCAGCGAACTCAGTTCAGTTCAGTCAGACAGTATGAATCAGTAATAGATCAGTCCATCCTAGAACAATTTAGAATTTAGACCAATGTCTATTCAGTTGGGAGTAGGATTCAGCACCGAGTGAACCAAAGTATGGGGACTCACCTGCCAACACAGGGTGTGATCCTTAGAATCATTCCTTGTGTTCCAAAACTACGCAGCCAACATAGGTTAAGACATCAACCTACCAGTTGACGGATAATAAGGTGTCTTACCTGCCAATTTAGGGTTTCACCATTCTCATTCAAAGAACCTGTCAGATGAGGGTGACTCAGCTTGTCTTTACTCGTGGAACGGTACTTACACTCTTCCAACTGGGTTTAAAGGTTAGACCCAAATCTATTATGAAAGGGGCATGTCAGTTTGATGATTACCTCTCATGATCTCAGTTTTAGTCTTCAGAATAGAACTCAGTTCAATTCCGCAGAAATTAGGACAGTTAGATACAGTCTCTCTATTCAGTACGGAACTCAGTATAGTTCCACATAATCAGGACTGTCAGATATAGTTATTCATCTATCAGTTATACAGTATCATTTGACTCGGATATCAGTAAATCAGTAATTCAGAACTCAGTATCCAGTGTTATCATGACCTCAGTTACAGCTTATGTATTCATGTGTATACTCTCATTCAATTATACTCATGTTATTCAGTCAGTATTGTTCATGCATATGAACCCATGCATCCCAGCCTACCTCACTTAGCATACCAGTATATTCAAAGTACTGATGCATACTTTTCTTTTGCGCTATGATGTCTTATATCATAGGTTCAGACATGTAGGCTCCCGATCATATGTAGCAGCCTGATCCATCAGCAGAAACTAGTAGTGAGTCCTCATTGTTTGAGGACAAATTTATTAATCCAGTATTTCAGTACTCAGTTTATTTCAGTAGTCGGAGTTAGTTGGGAACTTGTACCATCAACTCCTTGTTCAGACAGTAGAGGCTTTTCAGACTAGAGTATTTGTAGACAGATGTTCAGTTTTGGTATTGATGTACCGTGCTAAGTATTTATTTCAGGTTTGAACCTTATGGCAGATTTTTACTTAATTTTTGCATAATTACAGTATTGTTATAGAGTTAATGCAGAAGGTACCAGTCATGGGTTAGCTTGTGGACCTTCAAGATTATGAGCACCATGTAGCATTCGGGATACAGACTCGGGGAGTTACATAGTAACACACTCACGCAGACTAAAATAGAGAGTTTTTAAGGAAGTAGGTAGGTTTGAACGGAGAAAGGAGAGTGAAGAACGATGAAAGTGGGGAGTGAATAGCATAAAATGGCGGTTGGTGTTGTCTGAAAATCCTTATTGCTTTCCACTTTTCTCCAATTACATCATTGTCGGTTTGCAAATTTTGATAATTTGATTCTACTACTTCTAAAAGGGTCAAATCAGTTTTGTATTGGTGTTTGAGATAGTGGGTCCGTTCGTTGAGGGTCTTTGACTTGAGGTCTCCGATTTTGGATTTTGTCTTCTTATTCGAATAATATTTAAGTTTGAAAGATTCAAATTGAGGTCCAATTCTACTCTTGTTCTTTTTTAATTTCTTTAATTTGTTTGTTATTGTCTGCTTATGATGCAGAGTTATTGAATATGTGTTTATTGTGATCATGTCGAATTGTTGTTGAATGTGTTGAATGCATTGGAGTAAGGAAATATGATGTGGTTTGATTAATGATTGATTAATTTTGATTTCAATGAGAAATCGCTAATTTGAAAAATAGAATTAAGGGTGGGAATTGGAAATTGACAAAGGTGACCATTGATTATTTTGATTCATTGATGATTGTTTAATTCGAAATAAGTATTGATGTTCTTAAATACAATATTATCATGATCGGGTGAAATTTTTAGGCAAAAGTAGACCGGGTAGGCAATTTTAGGAATAACGATTTGATGAGTGTCTAAATATGTACGTGAATTGTTCGTTCTACTTTATCACACAAAAATTGAAATTGTACTCATTTGGCCAGGGAATGCACCGAGGTATCTGTATTATTTTATCTGGGAAATGCCACAAGAAAGTTATACTTGAAGCCAGCGCACGATCAAGGTTCGAAACGTCAGGTGAAGTTTAGTTTAGGATTAGTTTAGAATAGAGTAGGTTTTACAATTTCATATTTTTTATTTTATGGACTATATAAATTGGACTGGACACTATATTTTTGGGTTTGAATTTTGTTTGATTTGTTTGTTTGCTTATTTTAAGTGTTTTGTTGGTCTATTCACTCCATAGTGTTATACTCGCCGATATACTCTATGAAGCGACTGTGGTCGAACAAAGAGACTGAGGGGTGCCTAACACCTTCCTCTCGGTCAACAGAATTCCTTAATCGGAATCTCTATTCGCAAACTAGTTTTAAAGAGTCAAAAAAAAATTGAAAAAAGGATTTCCAAAGGTGACTTGGCACACTATATTATGCCAAGTGGAGAATCTGTGTTTTGATTATTAAACGTCCTTTTCAAAACAAATTTTCATCTTTTTGTCACTTAATAATAAAACCCTTTCAAACTTAAAATCATATCTTTTTGGGTAAAAAAGGGGTGTGACATATAGTACTTCGCCGAAAACTATCAATACAACTCATGCACAACTATCACTAACCGACTAATTAACTCCACTACCTACTAACTGCACTAGCTAACTAACTACCTCTCTAGTCAGTTGTTAAAATAATTATGCTGCTATCAACCAACTTAACTAATTAAACCTAATCATCTATATAAGCAACATTGTCTTTAATAATAACCACTTTTGTGCTACCTAAAAAGTTTTCTTTGGTGCGACACCTGTACATGAAAGACTAAATATTTATTAATCCCTATTATGTTTGATAAGATAGTTGGTCTCATCGACAGAATATTTGTTTTGCATGAAGCAATAAATTCTTAAAATAGTTTGGATTTTTGGAACTCAGCTGCAAGAAATTTCAGACCAATTACACCATATTTCCTCAAACTCTATCCAACTCAAGATGTTGGTGATCAAATATTTGGCTTTTACTTTGATTCATCAATCGGTGATTACAAGGGGTCTATATTGTTAAATTTTGGGAAGAAGGAAGATAGAGCCATGGTGATCCAATTATGTTTGATTCCATTGTCTCATTAAGCAAGCTATTTGAGAAATCAAACATTCAATTTTGACTCCAGTGCTAAAATCAAAATCATGTAAAATTCATTGTGGTCGACCCTTGTGAATGAAATTTATTATTGGTTTACACAAAGCTATACGAAAGTCATTGTAATGCCACAAGACTATCCCCTGTATGTGACAAGGTGCTTAGAACCATAAGAGATCTTAATCTAACCCATGATATTGGCATAACTCATGAGCAACTGAATAAAATACATAAAACTAAAAATAATATATGGAAGAGATGTCAATGGAAGAAATTATTCATTATAAAACTCTGACTAACTATCTATGAATTCTCTACTAATAGTGACTATAGGTAGATGGGACATGACCCCTAGCTATCCCTAATCAATAAAACTGAATAAAATATAATACTGGAACTAGAGTTGACTCGAGTCCTAGAATCAAGAGAACTCAACACCTGTTGGCTGGAAGTTGTGCGCTATCTGATCATGGTGTTGTGAGCTATAACTTGTACCTATATCATGAAGCAATGTATCCACATACACATATATCTAGTTAGTACTTTGGAATGTACTGAGTATGTGGGGTGAATGCAATAAGTAAAACTAAAGTTGAACATACTTTAAAATTATGCATCCTAAGTGTAAGGGACTCACCATGATCATGAATAAAACTAAAAACTAAAATATCATAAATCATGAATAATAAAGCATAATCAGATAATCTTAGTGAGTCATCACCCTTAGTTTCTAAAATCTTTGCTTTTTCTTTCTTTGTGGAAGATTCTTATAATCAACATAAATCATGTGATCTATCATGGATTCCAACTTCTTACACATATTGAGGAGAGTTGTTCTACCCTTTCCATCGAAATAGAACCTTAAGTTAAATTGATCACTATACTTAGCCTATATTGGGTAATAGAGGGGACACTCTCTAGTGAGGCCCCTAAACATAAACCAATGGTAGCACGTAGTTTCTAGAGAATAGTATGCTCTAAATCCACATTCCTCTCTTAGCGCTAAATACTACTCCCAAAACATATACGTGTATGCACATACTTTTGAAATCTGCCTTTTAATAGCATATGGCATTATAAAATAAAAACCAACTATGCTTCTCTTACTTAAATCATAATTATGAGGAAACTTATAGATTTCATTTAATATCTTATATCATAAGATAAAGCTAAACTTTAATCATGTTGTAATACTTGTAACTTGATCGTAAAAGCTTAAACTTCTTGTAAACTCAGCAACTTATGCTTGAACTCGAAATCATTCTTTATCTCATAGAAACTTCATATCAAAATATCAAACTCAATGCTCAAATTAAAATCTTTTATCAATTCATCAAACTTCATGCCAAAATAATAAAATTCATCTCATAATAGCTATCATGTAATTAAAAGCATGAGTAAATGTAAATTCTTGTGTACACTAAACTTTAGATCATATGATAAATCCATAATCTCAAAAACATGGAAATTTGGGTATGAACCATAATTAAAATCACATAAATTAAACTTTAAAATCAAAGCTTTTGGGCACAAGTTTGAAAGTTTATCCTTATTCAAACCCCACATATCTTGATTTCTTGATTTCTTGAAGGAGAACATGAATTTGGATCCTTAGAAGTTGAACTTTGGGAAGAAACCTTAATTTCTTTTTTTGATGAGAGTGCAGAGAATATTGAGTGTTGAAACTAACTAATAATGGATACACAAATCTTATTGAATGTTTTAAATTATGGGGTAGGGTTTGAGGTGTGGAAAGGACAAAAATACCCATAAAGAAACTGAATAAAAATTGCAGGAATTTTCAGTTGACAACTAAGTTGATAGCTTGTCAACTAGTTGATAACTTATGAACTTAGTCGTCAACCTCTAGCTAAACTTGAACCAATTTTGGTTAATGTTGATGAGTAATTTGATAACCTATCAACTAGTTGATGATTTTTCAAAATAGTCGTCACCTTCCTTAAGTGATTTAGGGTTTTTTCTAGTTAAGGAAAATGACTAAGTTGATAACTTATCAACTAGTTGATGGCTTGTCAACTTAGTAATCACCATTCATAAGTGATTTAGGGTCTTTTCTAGTTAATGATGATGACTAATTTGATAACTTATCAACTAGTTGATATCTTTTCAACTTAGTCATCACCTTTCTTCTCAAACAGACACTCCCAGGTAAAATGAGCATAACTTTCTACTCCAATATCAGAATAAGGTGAAATTGGATGACTTGGAAAGAAGACTCAAAGATATTTCATTTGATATATAGTATACCACCTAAATCATTATATTCTATTAGTAATGGTAGTTGGAAATTTACCCAATATGAAACATCCATTGAGACTCAATCGGTAGAAAAGTTCTGAACTCATCTTTGAGTTAGGAGATCTTTATGATCTCAATTCATAGCTAAAGATCTTCCCATACAATATAATTAATCAACACACTTATTTTGACATGAAAATAATTTAGTTCGTGTCTTTATATGTAGGAATGACGATTCGAATTCTAGTCATAATATGTGGGGTATTACAGTCAGTCCTGATAACTCTGAAAGAGTCATCCAAATCGTATTTTTGACATGAATAATGAATAATTTGGTGAGATCCTAGTGATAACAATCATAGTCAAAATTGAGAATCAAAATTCAGAAAATAAAAATAAAGAAAAGTATATGTGGAATTATCAAACTTTTATCAGACTTGTGAGCAACAATTGGCTTTATACCTTTGTAATGCCCGTGCTTTTTCTAATCTTGAAAATCCTCTCAATGATGTTAGAACTTGCTTTGAAATAAGAATTCATTATTATACACATGGTATTTCCATAATTTTCACTTCCTAGCACATGGTAAATTGAATAAGCTTTCCATCGATATATAATTCGCCCAAATTCGACACCTGGGCAAAGAGTTAGGTCCTTTTTAGTGAGACAGTGTTTGACCTGAGCCTTCAGCGCATCGCGGAGATAGCTCGAATGGAAATTGTCAATTTCCAATATTTCTCTGCGATAGTTACGCATCACACAAAACATCCAGGTCGTAGACAATGTGGCAACGTGATAGCTCCACGTCGAGCCACTATGCAGTTTACCAATTGTCAATTTCCAGTGACACGGCGCGATAACGCCGCGTCACGCCAAGGGCCCAATTCGGGAAATTTTACTGAAAAATAAATTATGTGTCCAAGGTTAAAAGGGTCAATTTATCCCCCCTATATAAGCTTCCAAACACGGGATTTAGCCCTTTTTCATCAAAAATATTGATGTTTTTCTCAAATACTCTCAAGAACTCAAACTAGGGTTTTCATAGAAGGTCAAATTTCAAGAAGGTTTCACCATCAATCTTCACGAAATAACGATCTAAGGTATGCATAGAGTTCATTCATAGTCTCCTTTCGTCCATGAAGTCCAAGAATCCCTTTTCAACTACAAGTTATGGATTTTCTTCATGTGTTCATGCTTTGTATGTTCTCTTTCATGTTGATAAATGAGGATATGATTTCTATTCCATAATTTGATGATAAATTCCATGTGGGTTGATTAGTATAGATAAAGATTTACGAAATCTCATGACTAAAACCTTGTATGATTAAATTGAAAGTGAACCATGATGTTTAATTTCTATACCATGATGTTTACATGTACTATGCCTGACATATGTTTGATAAAATACCTAGATGAAGGAAATTTGTCTAACTTGCATGATATCATGAAAATCCCCATAAATGTACAAGCTTATGACTATTAGATGTTTGATGAAATGCTTCAATAAACGTATTGTGGTGATTATCATGTATTCAAGAATATCAAGTCATGTCAGTTTCCTTCCATCGAGTCCTGGGGAAACTTGTACCCAAAATATTAGTTGTGTGCCTTGATCCATGTCATGTTTTCACGATACTCTCAGTCAAGCTATGAACTCTTAGACTTCAGATAGTATTATGACTCAGGAAAAATCTCCATGATCTCATGAATCAGTCAGTTGTCAGATATCAGTAGTATTCTATCAGCCATGGAAATTCAATAACTCGGTCCATGATCAGTTCAGTTCAGTAAATCATGTCCAGTGTCCATTCAGATGGAAGTAGGAATTAGCACTGAGTGAACCCAAGGATGGGTACTCACCTATTATATGAGGGTGTGATTCCTAGAAGCAATCCTTGCATTCTAGAACTATGTAGCCAGAGTAGGTTGAGATATCATAGCCTACTATATGAGGGTAGATGAGGTGGCTTAACCTATTATGTAAGGGTTCCCACCATTCTCGCTAGAGTTACCTCTTATATGAGGGTTACTCACAAGTTTTCCTTACCAATGGCGCGATATTGACACCTTTCCAATCAGGGCATAAATTGTACCTCAGCTCAGTTATCATAGCACCTTTGGGGCATGTCGATTAGATACCACTTCCCATAGTTTCATGTTATAGAATCAGTACTGTCAGATACAGTCAATCAGTCTCAGTAATAGAACTTAGATAGTTCTTCAGATTTTAGGACTGTCAGACACAGTCAACTCAGACATAGTACGAAACTCAGATAGTTCCATAAAATTCAGGACTGTTAGACATAGTCACCCATGTTATCAGTTATATTCAGATACAGTCATTCATGTTATCATTTATTTCATGTTATCAGTATCTAGACTCAGTAGTCATGCTACCACGATATTAGTATCATGTTAGTACATTGTCAGTTACAGTTGCGTATTTATGTATGCATTCTCACATTCATGTTAGATAGTCAGTAAGTATTGATCATGCATGCAAACCCTTGCTTATAGCCTACCTCATATGTATACTCAGTACATTCCATTGTACTGACGCATTTGCGCTATGGTGCTTTCTTTTTATGTTACACTATAGGTTCAGAGACACGAGTTCAAGATCAGCAGTAGATTCCAGATTCAGCAGTCAGAGTAGAAGTGAGTCCTCATTCTTTGAGGACATAATAATTTTTAGTATCTCATTGATTAGCTTATTAGTTGGAGTTAGTTAGAGACATATCCCATCAACTCCTTATTCAAATTCTTCAGACAGTAAAGGCTTTTAGACTGATGCAGACTAGATATAGACTATCATGTTTTAGACTTCAGTTTTGTTTTGGGTATTCTATTACCCCACACAGATGTTACATTATTTAGTTATGTTCAAGATTGAACCTTATGGACTTTCAGTGTATGTTTCTGCATTATTATGTTATCTTATGCAGTATACATGTACAGATATCAGTCATGGGTTAGCTTGTGGTCCTTTAGGGTCATGATCACCATGTAGCATTCCGGTTTAGAAAATCGGGTCATTACAAACTTAGTATCAAATCCTAAGGTTCAATAGAGTCTTAAGAAGTCTGAAAACCGCATCTAGTAGAGTTTTGTGCATGGATGTGTTGCGTGCCACATTTATATGCAAGAGGCTATGAGATGTTTAAGAACAGTTTCCCTTCTTTCAGTATTCATGTCATGCCTATGAGCATAATCACAAGTCAATTTCTCAGTATTATTCATTTCTTCTCTTTATTTAAGAATATGCCTCCTAAGAGAAGAAATCAATCAGCCCCTCAGCCCGAAGAACCTTTGGGCGATAATGTTTCTCATACAGAGTTCAAGACCGTATTTACCACTCTTGATCAATCAGTCACTGCTTATAATGAATGGCCAACAGTTGTTCCGGCCAACCAAGTGGACAACTCATCTACAGCGAGGATTCGAGACTTCACCCGAATGAATCCTCCAACCTTCCTCGTGTCTAAGGTAGATGAAGACCCTCTAGAATTCTTAGATCAAGTTTATAAAGTGACAGATACCATGAGGGTGACTACTTTTGAGTGTGTTGAGCTAGTTGCATACCAGTTGCAGGATGTGGCTCATGCTTAGTTCAAACAGTGGAAGTTCGAAAGATCAGATGATGCAGGTCCTATAGAGTGGGGGAGTTTGTCACTGCATTCTTAGACAGATTCTTTCCCCAAGAGCTTAGAGAAGCTAACGTGCTAGAGTTTATCAACCTCAGGCAGGGCAATATGATGATGAAAGAGTATTCTCTAAATTTTACTTAATTAGCCAGATATGCCCCTCATGTGGTTGCATACGGCAGAGCCAAGATGAGTAAGTTTGCTTTAGGGGTAAACGATAGCGTGGTTAATGAGTGCAGATCCGCCATGCTAAATAGTGACATGACTTTAGCCATACTTATGACCCATGCTCAGTAGATAGAGGAGCAGAAGATTAAGTAGAGGGAAAAGCAAAATAAGAGAGCGAAGACAGGTAGTTTCAACTTCGCTCAGCCTAAATCAGAAGTAGGAAACCGTTCTTAGTTTCATCCTAAGTCATCAGTTCCAGCTCCCTCTACAGTCAGTGCTCCTGTTCCTAAGTTCAGAGAGGGTAACAAAGATAGAGTGCCAAGATCTAAGACCCAGGGCAGTGTTAGTAGTGCCCGCACCTATCCTCTTTGTCAGACTTATGGTAAGCACCATCAGGGTGTGTGTAGAGAAGGTAGTGGCATTTTTTTTAGTTGTGGCAAGCCAGGACATATATTTAGAGAATGTCCATAGCCAAGTCCTCAGGGTCAACAGAATCGCTCTTCAGCTCGGTCCGGTCATCCAAATCAGTAGGGTGCCACTTCTAGTGCTACTAGCGGGCAACGCCCAAATCGTCTCAATGTATTTTAGATTTGATAAGATCAGGAAAGTTCTCGTGATGTAGTTACTTGTACGTTACAAATCTTTCATGTGTATGTTTACGCTTTGATAGATCCACGAGCTTCCTTTTCTTTTGTTACTCCTTATATAGCAGTTGATTTTAGAATCAGTCCCAAAATTCTAGCAGAGCCCTTTTCAGTATCTATCCCAGTGGGTAAAACTATCATAGCTCGGTAGGTATACAGGAACTGCCCGATTATGCTATTTCAAAAAGTCACGTTAGCAGATTTAGTCGAGTTAGAGATGACTGATTTTGATATCATTCTCGACATGGATTGGCTTCATTCGTTCTATGCCACAGTCAACTGCAGAAATAGAATAGTTCAGTTTTAGTTCCCAAATAAACCCATCCTAGAGTTGAAGAGTAGCGTATCTGCTTTCAGTGGTCAGCTTGTTTCCTACTTTCGGACAAGTAAAATGATAACTAAGGGATGTGTTTATAATATAGTTCATTTTAGAGATTCCAGTTCCGAGGCTCCTAGTCTCGAATCAGTCCCAGTAGTAAATGAATAGTTAGATCCTTTTCACGAAGATCTTCTAAGAATTCCTCTCGAAAGGGAAATAGACTTCGGTATTGATCTTCTTTCAGACACTCAGCCTATCTCTATTCTGCCATACAGAATGGTACCAGCAGAACTCAGAGAACTGAAAAAACAGTTGAAGGATCTCTTAGATAAGGGATTCATCAGACCCAGCATTTCCCTGTGGGGCGCACTAGTCTTATTCGTGCGCAAGAAATACGATTCACTCATAATGTGTATAGATTACCGTCAACTCAATAAAGTCACAATCAAGAACAAGTATCCTCTTCCTAGAATCGATGGCTTATTTGACCAACTTCAGGGTGCCAGTTATTTCTCTAAGATAGACCTCAGATCCAGTTATTATCAGCTCGGAGTTAGAGAATGTGACATCCCAAAAATAGCTTTTCATACTCGGTATGGTCACTTTAAATTTTTAGTTATGTCCTTTCGTCTTACCAATGCCCCAACAGCTTTCATGGACTTGATAAACTATGTGTTCAAGCAGTACTTGGACATGTTCGTCATAGTCTTCATAGATGATATTCTGTTCTATTCCCGGACTGAGCGAGATTATGCAAACCATCTCAGAATATCACTTCAGACTCTCAGAGATCATCAGTTATTCTCCAAATTCACTAAGTGCAAATTTTGACTAAGGTTAGTAGCATTCCTTGGTCATATCATTTCCGGTGATGGCATTAGGGTAGATCCTCAAAAGACCAAAGCGGTAAGAAACTGGCCTCGCCCTATTTATCCATTAGATATCAGGAGTTTTTTGGGTTTGGTTGGCTATTACAGATGGTTTGTTGAAGGATTTTCATCCATTGCATCCCCTATGTCCAGATTGACTCAGAAGAAAGTCAAGTTCTAGTGGTCAGATCCTTGCGAGAAGAGTTTTTAGGAATTAAAGACTCGACTCACCTTAGCTTTAGTCTTAGCTCTTCCAGATGGTTCAGATGGTTTCGTAGTGTAATGCGATGCATCCAGAGTAGTTTTGGGTTATGTATTTATGCAGCATGGTAAGGTCCTAGCCTACGCCTCCTGACAACTTAAACCTCATGAGAGAAATTATCCTACTCATGATCTTGAGTTAGCAGTTGTAGTCTTTGCCTTAAAGATTTGGAGGCATTATCTCTACGGAGTTCATGTAGATGTCTTCATAGATCAAAAGAGCCTTCAGTATGTATTTTCTCAAAAAGATTTTAATCTTCGTCAGAGAAGGTGGGTAGAGCTCTTGAATGATTATGACATGAGTGTCCTCCATCATCCAGGCAAGGCTAATCTAGTGGATGACGCTCTCAGTAGACTATCCATGGGTAGTATTTCTTATGTTGATGATAGTAAGAAGAAGTTAGCCCAGGAAGTCCACCATCTTACTAGACTAGGCGTTCGCTTAGTCGATTCTTCAGAGGGTGGTGTATGTGTTCAGAGTAGTTCAGAATTATCTCTAGTTTCTGAGGTGAAATAAAAGCAATATAGGGATCCCAGCCTTTTCAAGTTAAAAGAGTCAGTTCAGGATAAGAAAATAGAGGTTTTCTCCCAAGGAGGAGATGGTATTTTTCGTTGTCAGGGTCGTCTTTGTGTTCTAGACGTAGATGACATAAGGCACGGAATTCCTGTAGAAGCGCATGGTGCATGCTACTCTATTCATCCAGGGGCCACAAATATGAACCGCGACTTGCGGGAGATCTATTGGTGAAGCGGGATAAAAAGAGATGTTGCAAAATTTATGGCTAAGTGCTCTACATATCAGTAGGTTAAGAAAGAGCATCAGAATCCTAGTGGGTCCATGCAAGAGTTTAGTATTCCTACCTAGAAGTGGGAAGTTGTGAACATGGACTTCATGACGGGTTTGCCTCAAACTCGTCATCAGCATGATTCAGTTTGGGTCATTATAGATAGGATGACCAAATCAACTCTTTTCCTTCCAGTTCATACCCCTTATTCAGCCAAGGATTATGCCAAGCTCTACATCAAGGAGCTGGTTAGATTGCATGGTGTTTCGGTATCAATTATCTTAGACAGAGGTACCCAGTTCACCTTTTATTTTTGGAAAGCATTCCAAAAGGTTCTTGGTACCCAAGTTCATCTCAGTACAGCCTTTCATCCTCAGACAGATAGTCAAGTAGAAATGACCATTCAGACTTTGTAAGATATGCTAAGGCAATCTGTAATTGATTTCAAGGGTAGTTGGGATGACCACTTGCCTTTGATTGAATTTAAATACAATAATAGCTATCATTCCAGTATTCAGATGGCTCCATTCGAAGATCTCTATGGTAGGAGATGTAGATCTCCAATTGGTTGGTTCAATGTTTGTGAGGCCTCAGTCGGAGGTCTTGACTTAGTATTCAACGCCTTAGAGAAAGTTCAGTTAATTAGAGAAAGACTCCGGGCTGCTCAGAGCCGATAGAAGTCTTATGCAAATATTCATAGAAAGGATCTCGAGTTTGAGATTGGTGACTATGTCTACCTCAAGATCTCTCCTATGAAGGGAGTGAAGAGATTTGGCAAGTATGGAAAGCTCATTCCCCGATATGTCGGTCACTTCAAGATTCTCAGTCAATTCGTCAAGGTAGCTTATGAGCTCGAATTGCCTTTAGATCTAGCCTCAGTTCATCTAGTCTTTCATGTCTCTTTTCTCAAGAAGTGTATAGGTGACCCATCAGTCGTAGTTCCTATTCAAAGCATTGATATTCAGAACAGCCTCTCTTATAAAGAAATTCCCGTTGAAATCTTAGACTATCAGACTCGTAGATTGAGCAATAAAAAAGTTCCTCTGGTTAAATTTCTTGGGCGAAATCAGTCCATCGAGGGAGATTCTTAGGAAACATAAGCAAATATGCATACCAAGTATCCTTACCTCTTCCCCGCCAACTCAAATCAAGCTCAAGGTAATAGTTCTCCTTAAGCTTACTCGGTTTCATGATTAGTGTGCATCACTAACTTAGTATACCATCATAATCTTGGTATCAAGTAGCACCGCATATTTAGTCATGTATTCATGTATTAGATATCAGTTATATAGTTAAGCATCAGACATGCATTCTCATTGTGAGAAAACTTAGTTCTTCAAAACTTTATGTTATGTATTTATGAATCAGTTACGCATGCATTAGATATGCATATTCAGTATGTTATGTTCATCTGGTCAGTAACGTCCGTCATGAGATCATGTTCCAGTTATTCATGTTCAGCTCATTTTTTCCCCTCTTAGTCAGTCTCATTCAAGGACGAATGTTCTCAAGGAGGAGATATTGTAATGCCCGTGCTTTTTCTTAGCTTGAAAATCCTCTCAAGGATGTTAGAACTTTCTTTGAAATAAGAATCCATTCTTATACACGTGGTATTTCCATAATTTTCACTTCCTATCACGTGAATAAGCTTTCCATCGATATATAATTAGCCCAAATCCGGCACCCGGGCAAAAAGTTAGGTCCTTTTTAGTGAGACAGTGTTTGACCTGAGCCTTCAGCGCGTCACGGAGATATCTCGAATGGAAATTGTCAATTTCCAGTGTTTCTCTACAATACTGGCGCGTCACGCCAAACTTTCAGGTCGTAGACAAAGTGGCAACGCGATAGCTCCGCGTTGTGCCACCATGCATTTTCCCAATTGTCAATTTCTAGTGAGACGGCGCGATAACGCTGCATCGCGCCAAGGGCCCGATTTGGGAAATTTTACTAAAAATTAAATTACGTGTCCAAGGTTAAAAGGGTCAATTTTCCCCCTATATAAGCTTCCAAACACGAGATTTAGCCCTTATTCATCCAAAATATTGATGTTTTTCTCAAATACTCTCAAAAACTCTAGCTAGGATTTACATAGAAGGTCTAAATTCAAGAAGTTTTACCATCAATCTTCATGAAATCACGATCTAAGGTATGCATAGTGTTCATCCATGGGCTCCTTTCATCCATAAATTCCAAGAATCCCTTTTCAACTACAAGTTATGGATTTTCTTCATGAGTTCATGCTTTGTATGTTTTCTTTCATGTTGATAAATGAGGAATTGATTTCTATTCCATGATTTGATGATAAATTCCATGTGGATTGATTAGTATAGATAAAGATTTACGAAATCTCATAACTAAAACCTTGTATGATGACATTGGAAGTGAACCATGATGTTTAATTACTATACCATGTTGTTTACATGTACTATGCCTGCCATATGTTTGATAAAATGCCTAGATGAAGGAAATTTTCCTAACTAGCATCATATCATGAAAATCCCCATAAATGTACAAGCTTATGCCTATTAGACGTTTGATGTAATGCTTTAATAATCGTATTATGGTGATTATCATGTATTCAAGAATATCAAGTCATGTCAGTTTTCTTCCATCGAGTCCTGGGGGTACTTGTACCCAAAATATTAGTTGTATGCCTAGATCCATGTAATGTTTTCACGATACTCTTAGTCAAGCTATGAACTCTTAGACTTCAGATAGTCTTATAACTCAGGAAAAATCTCCATGATCTCATGACTCAGTCAGTTGTCATATATCAGTAGTAATTCGTCAGCCATGGAAATTCAGTAACTCAGTCCATGCTCAGTTCAATTCAGTAAATCATGTACAGTGTCCATTTAGATGGGAGTAGGAATTAGCACCGAGTGAACCCAAGGATGGGCACTTACCTGTTATACGAGGGTGTGATTCCTAGAAGCAATCCTTGTGTTCCAGAACTATGTAGCCATCATAGGTTAAGACACCGTAGCCTTCTATATGAAGGTAGATGAGGTGTCTTAACCTATTATGGGAGGGTTCCCACCATTCTCTCTAGAGTTAACTGCTATATGAGGGTTAACCACATATTTTCCTTACCAGTCGTGCGGTATTGACACCCTTCCAATCAGGGCATAGATTGGAGCCCAGCTCAGCTATCATAGCACCTTTGGGGCATGTCGGTTAGATACTACTTCCGACAGTTTTATGTTATAGAATCAAGACTATCAGATACATTCAATTAGTCTCAGTAATAGAACTCAGATAGTTCTTCAGATTTTAGGACGGTCAGACACAGTCAACTCAGACATAGGACGAAACTCAGATAGTTCCATCAGATTCAGGATTGTCAGACGCAGTCACTCATGTTATCAGTTATATTTATATACAGCCATGTATGTTATCTTATATGTCATGTTATCAGTATCCAGACTCAGTAGTCATGCTACCACGGTATCAGTGTCATGTTATCACATTGTCAGTTACAGTTGCGTATTTATGTATGCATTCTCACGTTTATGTTAGACAGTCAGCTAGTATTAATCATGAATGAAAACCCTTTCATATATCCTACCTCACATGTATACTTAGTACATTCCATTGTACTGACGCATTTGCACTATGGTGCTTTCTTTTTATGTTACACCATAGGTTTAGAGACACGAGTTTATAATCAGCAGTAGATTCTAGATTCAGCAGTCAGAGTAGAAGTGAGTCCTCATCCTTCATGGACATAATGATTTTAGTATCTTATTGATTAGCTTATTAGTTGGAGTTAGTTGGGGACATATCCCATCAACTCTTTATTTAAATTCTTCAGACAGTAGAGGCTTTCAGACTAGATGCAAACTAGATACAGACTATCATGTTTTAAACTTCATTTTTGTTTTGGGTATTCTATTACCCACATAGATGTTACATTATTCAGTTATGTTCATGATCGAACCTTATGGCCTTTCAGTGCATGTTTCTGCATTATTATGTTATCTTATGCAGTATGCAGGTACACATATCAGTCATGAGTTAGCTTGTGGTCCTTTGGGGTCATGAGCACCTTATAGCATTCTGGTTCAGCAAATCAGGTCTTTACAACCTTTACTTCTCAATTAAATCCAATCAAAGAACGGATTATCCGATTCAATCAAAGACGAGAAAACCAAATTGAATCTACAAAGAGGGTAACTTGATGATTGATTAAATTAGAAGAAGTTAACATGAGAAATTTAGAGAATCCACTCTAAAAACTCAATCTATGATTATCAACTACAAATTACACTAATGCTAGGTACCTAGAGAATTTAACTACAAGATTCAAAGCTCTCAATTAATCAAATCTAAGGAAGAAAATAATTATGGCTACTATTTATTTTATTGCCTTTACATTAATAGCCTATTACTAAAATATCCCAAAAGTGTATATTTAGAATATAACACACAAGAGCCTTCTTAATTGCCCTAATGACATCTTGATTGCCCATGGCCTTGTGTATTTGTTGTTCCATGGCTTCTTTTGGTCTCCAAGAAATAATCCATATGTAGAAGCCCCTCCTAATATTCCCCACACTAATCATGCTCGTATCATCCTCCCATCCTTTATAAGGGTTCATTCTCTAATCCAGACCTTGCAAAAAAATGAGGAGGACAAAAAATCCAACACATACTCATAGAATGAGAGTTAGCACAAGGGTTATCAAACATACCAACTCACCAAGGAGGCACACATTTAAAATAAAACCAACTATTTTTTATGTTAAATAAGAGCCATTCATCATATAAGGTACAAAGAATTTGGTTATAATAATTATCATTTGACAAGGAAATTACAAAGGTCTTATTGGCCTCAAAGAAGTGAAAGACCCATATACTACTTCCTCTATAGTAATCAAATCCCATTCCAACATAGGTATCATCATAAGTATAAAGTTAGTAAAGAAAGGTGATAAGCTCACTATCCCCGTGTAGGGCATGCCAAAATATATGGACACTGGTAGATAAGGAGAGATATTTTAAGGGAAAAACAATCCTCTCTATCAAGAATTTCCAAAAGAAATAAAGTGCACCAACGAAGCCGTACTACTAGAATGGTCGAGGAATCTAGTAGGAGTCAAATTAATCCATACCAAATAGTACTCCCAATGAATTGGGATCCCTCTTATTATAGTATCAATATAATTCCAAGAGTCCCATTTAAAAACTCAACTTGTCCAACCCTTTGAAAGTGACAAGGAGCCTTTAATATCCATGAAATATGACATATTTAAAAAGACCACTTAGTATTCCACAGTTATGGATCACACAACATAAGCACAAGTGTATCAAATAAGAATGTAAGTATATAGGAAACTCCAAAAATAGGCAATGGCATGTTTGCCTTGGTGTTCACAAACATAAGACCATGTTTTAGCAATGGGTCATCATATGCAAACAAGTAGTAAAGAAAGATGTTACTTAAATGAACTTCTTCCAAGGTGTGGCCACATATAGAAGCACCTTTTGATCCATAAGCATTAAGTCTTTGATAAAAAATGGAGTCACACAAGAATAAAGGGATCATTGGAGAACATAGACTCTCTTCATTCTACCACTAACTCCTCACTAGATGTACTATAATCTTCTAAGAAGAAAGCTCCATCTGTAAAAAGTAGGTCATCATACCATAGTGGATTCTCAATCACTTTATAGCCTTAAAGAAGGGTTAAACTTTCATCATGTCAACGAACACCACTATGCATTTCACTAGGAGCGATCTCGTCATTTTCAAATAAAATATTATACTTAAAAGAGAGATGATCAATCCAAGAAGGGGAATTAAAACATGTAGTTTCACTCTCAAAAAGTATATATTATTTTTGAAGCACATAGGATTTTAGTAAACAAATTTGATGATCTATTGATACACCACCTTGATGTTTGTGTAATGATTTTTATTTCAATATGTGAACCTTTTTGTATTCTTTTAATGATTTTTAATAGGACTTTAATTTAGCCAAGAAATCCGCTCTTCTCTCAAAACCCTCTCGCTGCCGGGACCAGCCGTCAACTTTCACCAACCATCATTGCAAAACCATCCACAACCACGCTGCCACCACCATCAATAGCGATGAACTAACCCAGCACCACCGCTGGCTCCCTCCTCCTCATCGCTCTCCAAAGAATAACCAGCCCCCGTCCCCAAACCAGCTGAAGTCACCGCCACCCTCCCCATATCCAGCGCCTTCAACGATGGCAACAACAACGCCAACCATCGTAGAAACCCCCGACGCCACCGTTTTCTCCCCCCCAGAGCGCCACACAATAGTTTTCGCCACTCCACCGGCGAAATCCATCGAAACAACCTCCTGTCGCTTTTTCTCCTCCTTATCACTCCAGCCAGTTAACATTGAACAGGAATAGAATTCTTGATGGATTCTTGAAATCTGTCTCAGGTATCACAAGTGCAGAATATGGGGACAAAAAATACTATTTCGGCGATATCAATACTATTCCAATGACAACACTACTATTCCAACGACCAATTTTCACCGCAGATTATCGGAATCCAGCGACCAATTTTTATCGTATATTATCGGAATCTAGCAACTTTATCAAGTAAACGGACTCAATTGATCAGGTGCACTCACTCCATCTTTTCTAGTTGGGTATAATATTTCTGTCTTGATTTCTTTTTCTGAGTGTCTTGGCTGCCTATCTGGATTAGGGGTGAAAACTTGGTGATTTTGATAATTCTTAATAGTATTTTACCTGTTAATACTATTTGCATTTTTTTGCTTCTAGTTTTTTTAGTAATTTTGATTATTGTTCCCTGAGGAACTAGCATATATATTTAGTTCGGTAGTATATATTGATTGTTGCCGGGGTTGGTCAGCAGATTCTAACTCCTTGCCTGATTTCATTATAACCAGTTTGTCCTTTTAGCCTTATCTTTATCCTCCTCTGTTATCTGTCTTTTTTTCTTTCCATCTTTTTTCTCCTTTTTGTGTAGTGGCTGGAATTGGCAATGGTAGACTAAGGTTATGTCATAGGTCAGGATCAAGGTTGGGAGGTGGGGGGATGGGTTGGAGATAAGTTTGGGGTAGGGGCAAGAGGTAGTAAGGTTACGTAGGATAAGGGAGCTTCTATGTTGCGAGTTGGATCTTGGAACATAGGAACTTTGCAGGATAAGTCTATAGAGCTGGTGAAGATTCTTCAAAATAAGAGGGTTAGTATAGTGAGTGCCCAGGAAACTAAAGGGGTAGGCACTAAGGCGAGAGATATGGATGGTTATAAGTTGTGGTACTCGAGTAGTGTGAGACATAGAAATGGGGTAGGTATCTTAGTAGATAAAAAACTTAGGAAGAAGGTGGTTGAGGTAAAGAGAGTTAGTGATAGGTTGATGTCTATTAAGTTGGTCATTGGAGAGTCTACTGTGAACGTTATTAGTGCCTATACCCGTAAGTAGGTTTAGATGAGAAGGAGAAGAAGGTGTTTTGGGAGGTTTTAGATGAGGTAGTGAGGAGAATCCCGAGTACTGAGAAGCTTCTCATGGAAAGGGATTTCAATGGGCATATTGGGTCTTTTCCAAGAGGTTTTGAGGATATGCATGGTAGTTTTGGTTATAGGGAGAGGAATGATGGAGAAGCTACTCTTTTGGATTTTTCTAGGGCTTTTGGGTTGTGGATAGCGAATTCAAGCTTTCCAAAGAAAGAGGAACACCTTATTACGTTTTGTAGTTCAGTGGCCAAGACTCATATAGACTTTTTGCTTCTTAGGAAAGAGGATAGAGTGCTTTGTAAAGACTGTAAAGTCATACCTAGAAAGAATCTTTCGACTCAGCATAGGTTGTTAGTGATGGATTTGGTTATCAATAAGGGCAAAAAGAAGAGAAACATGGAGGCTCGACCCAGGATTAAGTTGGGTAGCTTGAATTTGGCTAGTGCTTTGGAAATAGAAGAGAAGTTGAAGAGTAGGGGGCTTGGGAGAGTAGAGGAGGTACAGATAGTATGTGGAAGACGACTGCTAGTCTTATTAGGGATACCGCTAGAGAGGTGTTGGGTGTCTCGAGAGGTCAATCTGACAAACATCGGGGAGACTGGTGGTGGAATGAAGAGGTTAATCGAAGGGTGGAATATAAGGTAGCTAGGAGAGAGGCTAAGTTAGCGGTTACGGCAGCTAAGACTACAGCTTTTGAGCGCCTGTATGCGGCTTTATAGGAGAAAGGCAGAGATAAGAAGTTGTATAGGCTGGCTAAGGCCAGGGAGCGGAGGGCTCGTGACCTTGACCAGGTGAAGTACATCAAAGGAGAGGATAGTACAGTGTTGGTGGAGTATGCTTTCATTAGGGAGAGGTGGCATTCCTACTTCCATAAACTTTTGAACGACGAGGGGGACAAAGGTTTCGTGTTGGGGGATTTGGAGATTTCTAAGGAGTGTCGATATTATGGGTATTGTAAGTGTATCAAGGTTGAGGAGGTCAAGGGAGATATTCGCAGGATGATTCGGGGTAGGGAGATGGGGCCAGACAAGATTCCAGTGGATTTTTTGAAAAGCACTAGCGGAGCAGGTTTGGAGTGGTTGACAAGGTTGTTTAACAGTATTTTTAGGATAGCAAAGATGCATGAAGCATGGAGATGGAGTACAATGATTCCAGTGTATAAGAATAAGGGAGACATCCAGAGTTGCAATAACTATAGAGGTATTAAGTTGTTGAGTCATACTATGAAGGTTTGGGAAAGGGTGGTAGAGGTGAAGATGAGAAGGATCATGACAATTTCTGAGAATCAGTTTGGTTTCATGCTAGGTCGCTCGACTACTGAGTCCATTCACCTTGTGAGGAGATTAGTGGAGAAGTTTTGGGAGAGGAAAAAGGACTTGCACATGGTGTTTATTGATCTTGAGAAGTCATATGATAGAGTTCCCAGGGAGATTCTGTGGAGGTGCTTGGAGGCTAGAGAGGTGCCCATGGCGTACACTAGGGCGATTCAAGATATGTATGATGGGGTGAAGACTCGAGTGAGGTCGGTAGGTGGAGATTCAGAGAACTTTCCAGTCGTGATAGGATTGCATCAGGGATCGACTCTTAGCCCATTTTTATTTGCCTTGGTGATGGATGTTTAGACAAGACATATTCAAAGGGAGGTGCCTTAGTGTATGTTATTCGTAGATGATGTGGTTCTGATTGACGACACTCAGGGTGGATTTAATGATAAGTTAGAAATGTGGAGGTAGACGGTTGAGTCTAAAGGATTTCAGTTAAGTAGAACCAAGACGGAGTACTTGGAGTGTAAGTTCAGTGATGTGTCGCAGGAGGCTGGAGTGGTTGTGAAGCTGGATTCTCAGGCCATTAAGAAGAGGGGGAGTTTCAAGTATCTGGGGTCTGTGATTTACGGCAATGGTGATATTCACGAGGATGTCACGCATTGTATTAGGGCAGTATGGTTGAAATAGAGGCTCACTTCGGGAATTCTATGTGATAAGAAGGTGCCTCCGAAGCTTAAAGATAAGTTTTATAAAGTGATAGTCCATTCGGATATGGTGTATGGAGCGGAGTTTTGGCCAGTTAAGAACTCCTATATCCAAAAGTTGAAGGTGGAGGAGATGAGAATGTTGCAATGGATGTGTGGGCATACCAAAAAAGAAAGGGTAAGGAATGAGATTATTCGAGAGAAGGTGAGAGTTGCCTAGGTGAATGACAAGATGCGAGAAGTAAGGTTATGTTGGTTAGGGAACATGATGAGGAGGGCCTTAGATGCTCCTATGCAGAGGTGTGAGACACTGGCTATGGATGGTTTTAGGTGGGGTAAAGGTAGACCAAAGAAATATTGGAGGGAGGTGATTAGGAATGATATAAAGTATTTACAGCTAACGGAAGACATGACCCTTGATAGGAAGGTGTGGAGGAAGTATATTAAGGTAGAGGGTTAGGGGTGGGAGGGCATCGTTAATATTAGGGGTGCATTCCTTAGGGTTGGAGTTTTTTGTTCGTGGCTAGTGGTGTTAGTTTATTTTGCTTACCGTACTAGTTTATATATGTACTTATCTTTTGTGTTTGGTATTCTGTTAGTTTGTTTTGTGTACCATACTAGTTATATACACTTTATTTGGGTTGGTGTATGGGTATCGGTCCTCAGCCAGGGGTCTATCGGAAGCAGCCTCTCTACTTCTCCTGAGGTAGTGGTATGGTCTGCGTACACTCTACCCTCTCCAGACCCCACTAGTTGGGAATACACTAGGTATGTTGTTGTTGTTGTTGTAATCTATGAGAAAAAAATAATAGGATCTTCAACAAAATATATGATCAAAGAGTCACTCCTACAAAATTGATCAAATTCATCAACATTACCACTAACTTGAGGTTCAATAATCACATCACAAGATCCCTTAGTGTACCATACTCAAAAGCTAGTTGATCACAGCAATTTCACTTGATAATGAACTATCATTCAAAGCACATGTATCAATACTAGGTGGACACAAATTAATCTTACTAGAAGAATCAATTCAGTTATCAATCAGATGAACTAGTGTATCCACATTCTCAACATTCACACTATCAAAACATGGCAAACAATCACGTGACAATGTACTATTATTCCAGGCACAAGTGTCAATACTAGCTGGATACAAATTGATATTACTATAATTAATTAGGTCATCAGTAAGATCAACTAGTGTATGAACAATCTCAATAAATATATATATCACTATGTGGCAAAGAATCATCAAGCTCGGATGAAAATAAAATATCACTTACACTCAATTGGCTACTAGACACACAATGATCTTTTACTTTAAACAAGTATAAGGTTTATCTTGGTTACCTTGTATCTCATATGAATGATTCTCTTCACCTTAGTTTTCAACATTGGAGTGCAAATGCTGCTTTGGAAAGCTTCTTAAAACCTTATGATGATGCTTTATGAGGCTTTCTTCTAAGGACACTTGTACATACATCTAAACATCTAGGAAAGGAAATTTAAATGAGTTAAGATAAAGTTGTGAAAACCCTCTCACATCACTCCTCTCAGACTCTCCTTTTTCCTTTTTAGAGTTGTCACTTTTCATACCCTTTCTTCTCTCAATATTAGTCTCTAAAGTTCATGGGAGTTAGGACAAGTGCCAAGAATTTCTTGGGTAGGGTTTGGAGATTTCCTCACCTCAAACATCCACTTTGGTTTACTAGGAGTAGCCTTTTTTTCTTCATTTGGATTCTTCTCCATCCACTCACTCATATATGGGACATTATTATTTTTAAAGTAAGAAAACCCCAAATAAATATTACAAGTACCTAATATGCCTACACCACACCATACGTCTACTTGATACTTCCCAAGTAAAATAAGTATCCTTACTAGTTGATCAATTAAAATTCCACACCTAAATGAATAGGATCTTGAAACAGACATAAAGGTAAACCATAATATTCCAACACTTCATGGGATAGACATGGATCATCAAGTACAATATCAAACCCTACAACACAAAAAATTACCACTTTTGTTTTAAGAATCCACCTCTCCAGGTCGTGTACATCTTGAGACATTGATTTTACTCAACTATCATGGCCTATTGATCCTACCATCCTGCCTCCAACACCATTACCATATGGAGAACTAGTAACATTAGAATGAGGATAAAAAATACAAGTCATTTTACCCCACAAAGTAGAGAATTTTCTTCACCTATGATCCACACCACGTATTTGAAATCAATTCCCCCACACATATATACCCTTAACTAGGAAAAGAAGTAGCACAAAATGATGAAGATAATGCATCCTCACAACTTTATGTTCTATCACAATCTTTGTCAAAGGATTCATAAGATATATGAGAGAAATCATCATACCTCACATCATCTTCATCACCATGGTGTGTAATATTAGAACCCCCATATGCTTCATAATCACTACCAGATTCATTATAAGTTACTTCTACTCTTTTATGTTCATAATAAGAGTCATAAGACCCATTTATTTCACATTTATCTTTGGAGTAGTAGTTCTCACCACCATATGATTCATGACCACAATCATAACCTTCATAATGAAAGTAGTAAGAGAGAAGGGGTGAATTACTCTTTTTCAATTAGATAGTCGACTCACTTCGATAGATAGTCAGCTACTGAAGTGTAATGTAAAGTGCAAAACATAAAGTTCTGAAAAGGAATGACACTAGGTATTTTATACTAGATGGTACCTCTAATAGGTCTTACTCCATTCCCCTTGGGTTACAATGATTCTACTAGCACTTCTTTAATAAATAAAAAATTATAAGATTTGAGTTAAGCTTTTGGACATTAACTCACACTCCTTTTCTTTTCTCTTTTTGATACAAAAGCCTCACTAGATATGCATTTCCTTTCTCTCTTTTTGAGTACACAGTAAACCATAAGAGAATACAATGCTTAATGAAAGTAGACAATAAAGCTAGAGAAGGTTAAGATAGTGTATAACTCTTCCTCAATCATCCACCCAATAAATACTAAAGATATGTTTACTAGCCATTGGAAGTTTTTAAAATAAAAGGTAACCCAAGAGATTTGATCCTTGGAAATGGGATATGAGAATGTTATTTCCAAAAATAAGGTTGGATCACACTGATGATCCTTAACTACCCAAAATCCCCTTTCCTTGGAAGTTGCAATGCTTGTAATGCTTGGAACAAGATTTTATACTCCTTTACTTTGATGTATCATGTTGTAATTTATTCTTAAAGGAGTGACATATTTCTTTTCCTTTTTTTCATGAACATGATAAGTCTTACTTTTTGCTCATTAGCCAAGAATGCTTGGTTATTTATTTTACCATAGTCCTTCAAAGGAGTCATTTAACTACAATTAAACAGTATCGATATCCCCATTTTTGGTGGATGACAATATTAAATAAATAATCTTGTCGACTTTACTGTTAAGCTCCACCTTGATGGACATAGTAGCTCCACCTGAATTATTGCACTGCTCACATAGTATCTTCCCTGAATTGTTGCACTGTTCTATAGTCAACCTCCTATATGACATATCTTTTCTCCCTTTTTAGCATAAATCAAAAAGGAAGAATAGAAATTAGATATAAAATATCTAGGATAATATAGAAAAATAAAAAGATATTATACATGGGATTATGCCCAAATACAAATCAAAATAAAATATTTTCTTAAAAAATAAATGGTCAAAGATCAGTACCAGGAGGAAAAGGATTCTCAATGATATGAAATAAGTAGGTTAATATTTGAGAAGTGGCATCCTTCAAGTTAGTGAACTGAGTGGAAATAATAGTGGAGAGATTCAATTGTTGTTTGAATATTGGAAGCAATCTTCGTGGCGTCTTTGATCACCTGGTATAATCTTACCATGGGACGAGCAACATCTATACTAGTTTTCTTTATGACTTTTTTTATTTTGTCAAGAGAATATGCGAGGCAAGTAGAAGATCTTTGATGGAATCAAGCTTCAAATCCATCTCTTTCAGGCGGATGGTAACATAAAATTAATAAGAGCCAGGAACATGAGGAGGAGAGGTCCTTAACTTAGGGGAAGAAGTACTAATAAAACCACCATCAGTCATGGAAATACAGATATCTTCAACTAATACCCATCCCATGATACCAAAAGCTTTGGTATTATAACACTGATTCACAGCAACAGAAGGAACGACCTTAAGAGGAATATTGCTTACTTCAAAGATATGGGTAATAATTAACCTATAAGAAAGGCTAGAGGGATCAAGAGATCCTTCAATCATGTGATTTATAATAAAAATAGAGAGATTCATCTTACATTGAGAGACAATGCAGTAAGTAAGCAATGTGTCACATTGAGATAAGGTTGATATTGAAGAGGCACAAGGAAAGAGAGTAGTAGCCATAATGTGAGCAACAACATGATTTTCAAATAATAAAACTTAGTTCCAAGAGTAGAGGGAAAGGCTTCAGAGTTATCTAGAGCAATAAAACATTTTGCTTGTTCAAAAGAAACATCAAAATTCATTGGCTAGGAATTTAGTGGAAGTATCAAACCCAGAGTAATTTACATAAGAAAAAAAAGCATCAAACATAGCACAATCAATAAAATTCTTTTCCCATCACAAGAGTTTTGAGTTCACTAGCATGAAAAGATCAAATATTTACATAAAAAGGTCTAACAAAGGACTACAAAGAATGATTAGGGTTGGAAAACTAAATTTTTGGACATCCTTGAAACTCAAAAAAAGATTTAATTAGGCAATGAAGAGATACTAAGAGATCCAAATCTACTATCCTACTATGAACCATAAATAATTCCTTTGTTGAGTGAAAAAAAGATTCACTTAAGGGTCTCCAAAAATCAGTTTTGATACTTAGAGAACTATCAAAGTAAGATTTTGCTATTTTCATAGAATACTCAGAGTCATAGAAACATAGGAGCCCTTAGCAATATAAGAGAAAGAGGAATCAGAAGAATCCTGGGGTAGATTTTGGTCAGACTGATCAGAATCAAGCAAAATAGGAGAAGATGCCTTTCCTTTACCTTTGAAGCGAGAGATTTTACTATTCCCCATGGAAGAGTTTCTTGAGTTCTTTGCCATTGAAGATAGTAGAGAGAATGATTGTGAATGAGGTAAATGTCATAACCCGAACCAGAACCTGGCCGTGAGAGGCATCCCAAGCCAACCAAGGCTAGAGATACCCCTAACCTTACCTCAAGAGCATATCAGTATAAAAAATAGTGAAAGCCAACCAAGATAAAAATAGAAATATATATATATATATACATATCAAAGGATAGATGATAATCAAAACCAAACTCGCAATAAAATCCCAACACGATCCATAAAAGTCTTTAATTTAGTGAATAACAACTAAGTTGGGAGATGCCCCTGACTATGACAATGGAAATCCAAAGGACTAGATAATAAATGAAATCTAAAAGATAGATCGGGCCTTCCAAAGGATAGAGGGTTCACCACTTCACAATTGACCATGCAGGATATTAAACCACCTAACATTGTACAGGGTCACAAAAAAAACCCTCGAAACCTACATTATGAAATTATGTAGCTTCCGGGGATGGTCAGTACAGCGAGTACTGGCATGAAACCCAAGAAAGGGATAAAACATATATTTTTCAAAACCAGTAATGAAACATATGGATGAAATATATACATACCAAAAATCAGTCATAAATCAAATGCACCATAGTAATACGTAGATATAGGATGTCAGGATAGGGGCAATGAAAATGAAACATGATCGTTTAAATATTTATTCCTAAACTGTGTAGCTCGTTTCGACCTAAAGTCACCCACAGGCTATATGGGTCTAAGCCTCTTCCAGAATGGCCCTAGTCCATGTTAGTCGTATGTACTAGAGAATAGGATAAAACCACCAATACTCAATTAGACTCCAAAAAATATATTATGCAAATTTGACACAGTGGTCATAGACCCGAATATCGGCAAACGTGGTTTCCACCATTGGTCCCCCTAGGACTACACTTTTTCAATGACCTACACAATTTTCTTTAAGCCAAAGTTAAATTATTTTTCATGTACCATTAACCAATTTCAAAGGAGTCATCTATTAAGTCATTTTAAATTGGTATCGTCATACCAATAGACTTGCAAACTATTCCAATTATGCAAAACCATAAACATTTAACCAATTAGACTCCAAACTCCATTCAAATTCCAAAACTATTTAGCGACTAATGGTTTTATTAGGGTTGGGGAATGTGTTAGGTCATTTTAAAGTGACAAGGACCAAAAATCCCCCAACCCACACTAAAAAAATAAACTAGGTGAATTACGCCCAGCGGTATGACATTTCCTTATTGCGGGGCATAGGCAGCGCCCCACACCCTTATCAGGGGGAGTAGGCAGTGTGTCGTGCCCTTATCGCGGACCCTTACTGGTTCGAGGTCCCAAAATAACCCCAAACCTATTCCAAAAGTTCAAAAAATTTCCCATTTCATCCCATTAACACCTTTTATCATGATTCAAGTAAAAAATCACCATTTAATACAAAGGTGGGTCCAAAATAAATTGGTCAAAAAATTATGGGGTCTTACACTATTCCCCTCTTTGGATCATTAATCCCCGAATGATAAGTAAGGATATCCTTAGCACGATAATAGAAAGAATACAACGGAAATCGAGGAAAAATTCCAACATTCAGATGGCTCCATTTGAGGCGCTCTATGAGAGGAGATGTAGGTCTCTCATTAGTTGGTTTGAAGTGGAAGAGGCCACAGTAGTAGGTCCTTACTTGGTGTTTGACACCTTATAGAAGGTTCAACTAATCAGGGAAAGGCTTAAGACAGCTCAGAGATGATAGAAATCATATGCAGATGTGCGGAGAAAGAATCTCGAGTTTGAGATTGGTGATTATATGTATTTGAAAATATCTCCTATGAAAGGAGTAAAGAGGTTTGGAAAGAAGGGAAATCTCAGTCCCTGATATATCGGTCCTTACTGAATTCTCAGCCATTTTGAAAAGGTAGCTTACAAGCTTGATTTGTCTTCAGATTTAGATTCAGTCCATCTAGTATTCCAAGTCTCCTTACTAAAGAAATACATAGGTGACCAAGTAGTTCGAGTACCTATATGGATTATATATGTTCATAATAGCCTCTCTTATGAGGAGATTCTAGTCAAAAGCCTTAATTATCAGATTCACAGACTGGGGAACAAAGAGGTCCCTCTAGTCAAAGTTCTTTGGCGAAATCAGTCCATTGAGGGAGATACTTAGAAATCAAAAGAAGATATGCGGATCAAGTAACCTCACCTCTTCTCGGCAAAATCAAACTCAGCCCAAGGTAACAGTTTTTTCTTGAACTTACTCAGTTCCATGATCAGATTTATCCTTTATAGACTTGGTACCAGTTTCCATTGCATATTCAGTTGTGACTTTATGCATCATATATTCACAGTCAGCATGAGAAACACATCTTATTAACAATCCCAGTGATGATGTAATACCCCATAATTTTCCTAGCTTAAACTCATCGCAAAGATGTCAAGGATTATCTCTTAGAATGAATGATGTTTATTTTGTGTTAAATTCTTAAGATTTGAACTATCCATGACGTAGGAAACTAAATTATCTTTCCAACGAATTAAGATTTGCCTAAATTTGATAACCGAGTAAGATGTTATGGCTATTTTAAGTTCCAGTCGTAAAACACCGTTATTTGGGCCCTTAGCGCGTCGTGGAAAAGCGTAATATCATAATTATCAATTTACAGTGAGGCCCAATTTCCCGTTTGGTAATTTCCAGTGAGACCTCGCGATACTGGTACGTCGCGCCAGTAGTCAAAATAACAAACATAAGGGCTCCGCGATTGTGGCGTGTCACGGATGGAGCCCATTTCACATTCGTCCAATTTCTAGTGATCCACCATGATTGTGGGATGTCACGGTGGCCACCCAGTTTGCAAAATGTTTCATTTTTAGTTTCGTTTGGGAGTTTAAAGAGGGCACTTTGGTCATTCTCCTTATCCCCAATTCATCCAAAAATAGAATATTAAGCATATTTCAAAGCACATTATGCTTTATTCATCATTCCCTATCAAATCAAAACCCTAGATCATCAACTTCCTCCCTAAGAAATCTAAGATTCCTATATTAATTCTCCAAGACAATTCAAGATTGAGATTTCCCAATACAAGAGCACTAAGAATTCATCCCCAAAGCATCAATAGGAATCCAAGATTCAAGTTTTCATAAAAGATCATCAATTAAGGTATGTGGGGTTTGAACAAGGATAAATCTTTCATCCTTGTTCCCAAAACCTATTTTAATTATTAATGATACATGATTTTATGTGTTTTTTCATGAATTTGAAGTTAGAGATTATACCCATTATTGTTGTGAACAAGATTATGATATTTTCAATGTTTTAGAAGTTGAATTATATGGGTATGTTCATATTATTATGCTTATTCCTGAAATTTCCAGATTTTAAGATGATCTATGAATGTTTATGTTATCAAGCATGAATTTTGAGATGTTTTATCATGAGATTAATACATGGGTCATTAAACCCTATTTAAAGATTGTTATTCAAAGAATTATTGTGCTATAATCACCCCATGATTAGAATATTTTTAGATTATTGAGAAAAATTTGACCTTTTGGTCTCAGAAAAGATTTGAAATCCACTTTACAGATTCAGATTACAGATTTATAGTTCGTTTTCATTATAAACCATTAGATTACTTTTAAAGTGGACTTTTCTTGATATTTTAAGCATGAGATTGGGAGTAGTATTTAGCACCGAGATGGGTACGTTACTACGGTTTCATATCCCAGAACTTCCTGTCAACGTAGGAATTAGATTATTCCCACTTCTACGTGGATAACTGGGATTATGATCACTGAGATGAGAATTTTCTATTCCGATGGAAAGGGTAGAACATCCCTAACCTTACGGGGGCTAGTCATGGGACACCATGAATGCTTACATGGTGTAAATGTCGGTTGAAAGAACCTCCCAAATAGATGTCCCCCACTCTTAAAACAGTTTTAATTATTTAAAGTCTTGAGATAAAGTGTTTACTATGCAGAATAAGTTTCAGACTTCCTGTAGCCTATATGATTTGAGAATAAGAATAGAATACAAATCTTAGAACTAAATGAAATAACTCACAAGATTCATACTACGTGCTTTACTATTCATGATTTATGATTTCTAGATTTCAGCTTTACTCAAGCTATGTGAGTCATTTACATTTAGCATGCATGATTTTATAAACTGCGATGGTATTTTACTTATTGGATGCACCCCCATATACTCAGTATATCCTTAAAGTACTGATCCACATATACGCCTATGTGCTACATTGTCTCATAATGTAGGTTCAGGTGCTCAGTCTCAACAGTAATAGTGATTTCCGAGCATCTTATCTACATTCCCCTGTCGTTGGTGAGTCCTCATAGTTTGGGGACTTAGCTCTTCATGTTCTCAATTTATTATTAGATATTTCATTTTAGTCCGAGTCTGTTTTGGCCTGTCCCAATGACTCTCTAGATTCAGTTAGTAGAGGCTTGTCGGACTACCAGATTTAGTCTTAGATCTCAGTTGTCGTATTCAAACTTTTCAGTATTTGTTTAAATCAGATTGATAAGATTAGTACTTTCAGATATATTCAGATTATTCAGATTATTTTCTGCATTTTATCATGATTTTATACTTATAATTCCCCATTTTGAGATTCAGATGTATTAGAAGGAAGCAGGGTTAGCTTAGGACTACTTGTAGTTCGAAGCACCGTGTGGAATCTTGGGAACAAGATTTTGGGGCATTACAAACTTGGTATCAGATCTAGGTTTAGAGAGTCCTAGGGAGTCAGACAAGCTGCTTTACGTAGAGTCTTGATCATCGGTGTGAAGCGCGCCATATCTTTGAGCAAGAGGTTATGGAGAATCTTAGGAAAATCCTCTCTTTTCTTTCATAATCCATCGTGCTTACAGCTATCTGTATCTGCTATTAACTCGTACTCTTTTTCTATAGAATATGCCTTCTTGTAGAGCTAATGCCCGTAGAAATGATAACCAACCACCTCAGCCTGCAGATCCTTTGAATGGGAATGTGTCCTATGCAGAGTTTCGAGTAGTTTTTTAGGCACTAGCCCAAGCTATGACAGCTAATGTCTAGGGTAATCGTTAGGATGCAGCCCTGCCTCAGAAGGATGGGGATTTAGCCGCAGCTAGAATCCAAGATTTCATAAGGATGAATCTGCCAAAACTCTTTGGGTCAAAGGATGGTGAGGACCCACAGCTTTATCTTGATGAGGTAAGAAAGATCACACAAATTATTTATGTTTCTGAAGTGGAAAGTGTGGAATTAACATCCTATAGGTTGAAGGATGTTACTTATGATTGGGTGGTGATGTGGAAGAAGAGTAGGGGGAGGATGCAGCTTCCATGACTGGGTAGGTATTTCAGGATGCATTCCTAGACAAGTACATCCCACTTGAGATGAGGGAAGTTAAGATAAAAGAGTTCTTGAATCTGAGGCAGGGCTCCATGACAGTGAAGTAGTATTGCCTTAAGTTCAACTAGTTGTCTAAGTATGCCCCTGATCAGATAGTTGAACCTAGGTCAAGCATGAGTAAGTTTGTGACTGGTGTGTTCTGGTTGGTAGTTAAAAAGTGTAGGACTGCTATGCTCAATATAGATATGGACCTTTCTATATTGATGATGCATGCTCAACAAATTGAGGAAGAGAAAGAGAAGGAAAGAGAGAGAGTAAATAAGAGGGCTAGAATAAGGCAGTTTGATTATGGTCAGAATAGGTCAGGAGGAGGAAACCGTTTGTAGTTTCAGAACCGTTCATCTATGCCAGCGCCTGCAGTTGGTGAGTCCTCATAGTTCGGGGACTTAGCTATTAATGTTCTCAGTTTATTATTAAATATTTCAGTTTAGTTCGAGTCAACTGGGGCATGTCCCACTGACTCTCTAGATTCAGTTAGTAGAGGCTTGTCAGACAACCAGATTCAGGCTTAGATCTCAGTTGTGGTATTTAGGCTTTTCAGTATTTGTTTAAATCAGATTTATGAGATTAGTAATTTTAGATATATTCAGAATATTCATATAGTTTTCTATATTTTATCATAATTTTATATTTATATTCCCCAGTGACTCTCTAGATTTAGTTAGTAGAGGCTTGTCGGACAACCAGATTCAATATTAGATCTCAGTTGTCGTATTCAGACTTTTTAGTATTTTTTTAAATCAGATTTATGAGATTATTAATTTCAGATATATTCATATTATTCAGATAGTTTTCTGCATTTTATTATGATTTTATACTTATATTTCCCCATGTTGAGATTCAGATGTATTAGAAGGTACCCAGGGTTAGCTCAGGACTACTTGTAGGTTAAAGCACCATGTGGCATCCCGGGAACTAGATTTTAGGGCGTAACACATCCATTCATGAATTATGTTAAGTTATGTGCTCATGCATCAGATATGCATATTCAGTATGAAATTTGAGCATATCAGTCGTGTCAGTTATGAAATCATGTTGCAGTTGTGCATATCCAGTATCTAAATTCAGTTTTTCAGCATTCCCAACTTAGTCAGTCTCATTCGAGGATGAATGTTCCCAAATGGGAGATATTGTAAGACCCCGTAAAATCCTAAGCTTGATTCAGTCCTGTAAAAGCTAGTAAGCGGTCCCCGACTTAGAAAAAATCATCTAAGTGTTCATACTTAGACTTATTTTAGCCTTCGTAAGTTGGAAATCCTTTTTCACTACCCTTATGACATTTAAATATCGATTTTTAGGTTAATTCAGGATCAGGAATGTCAGTATGTGTTCTCGTACAAGTTTTGGATTTTTTAGACTTCGTTTGAAACACATTTGAAATCTCAAAGTAATGGATCGATACGATCTCCACGCTCTGTGTTGCCCATCACATCGATGAGTATTTTCCCCATCTCCCAGTGCAAATTCCAATAGACCGATGTGGACTCAACGTGGTATGTTGGCTATTGCATCGATGCAATTGACGCGATGTAACGGTTTGCGCTTTACTAAATTAATTTTTAGTCATTAAAAAGTCGTGTCCTCAGCGGTAGTTGGGTCTTTTCCCACCTTATGCCAGCCCCCAAAACATGAGATAAGCCTTTTTAGAGGCAAAATCCATTCATCTTTCTCAAAATTTCTCAAGAAGCAAACCCTGGGACCTCTAAGTCAAGATTCAGCCTTCAAGAACACTCCATCATTCTTCGCAAATTTGAATACCAATGTATGTAAAGTGTTCATCCAAGGGTTTTCTTCCACCCTTGGATTTCATGAAACTCTTTTCAAAGACAAGTTAATTGATTTCATGGATTTCATGTTGGATCTTGAATGTATTAATGCTTATGATATTAATGGTGATCTAATTCCATGATTTGTCCCAAGTTTCATACAAACTATTTAATTGTAAATGGAGTTTTGTGAAATACATGTCGAACTCTTGAATTTGCAAGTTGAATGTAGAATCCATGATATTACTACATGTTTATTGATATGTGAAATACCCATGCTCCCCAAGTGTTTGTCAAATGCTTATGTGATTTGACTTGTCCAAGCATAACATATTATTGTGTGATTTTAATACGCACAAGCTCATGTAGATCAAGTGTTTGACAAAAATGTCTAAGTGAATGTATTATCAGCAAGCTAGTACCAATATACTACTAAAGTCATGCAGTGATTTACTTTTCATGCTATCGAGTCCTAGGGGTATTTAATACACGACAATTTAGATGTATATCTAGAGACAATGTTAGTTACAGAATAGTAGCAGTCATATCACGATCAGTAGTTCAATAATCAGTTCAGAACTCAGTTAGTAATCAGTTCAGAACCCAGCGAACTTAGTTCAGTTCAGTCAGACAGTATGAATCAGTAATAGATCTGTCCATCCTAGCATAGATTAGAATTTAGTCCAGTGTATATTGGGTTAGGAGTAGGATTCAGCACCGAGTGACTCCAAGGATGGGGACTCACCTGCCAACATAGGGTGTAATCCTCAGAAGCAGTCCTTGTGTTCCAGAACTATGTAGCCGGCGTATGTTGAGACATCAACCTGCTAGTTGAGGGTTGATAACGTGTCCTACCTGCCAATTGAGGGTACCTCCATTCTTATTTAGAGCACCTACCAGATGAGGGTGACTTAGCTTGTCTTTACCCATGGTATGTTACTGACACCCTTCCAACTGGGTTAAAGGTTGGACCCCAATCTATTCAGAAAGGGGCATGTTGGTTAGATGATTATCTCCCACAGTCTTAGCTTCAATCTTCAGAATATAACTCAGTTCAGTTCTACAAAAATTAGGACTGTCAGATACAGTCTCTCAGTTCAGTACGGAACTCATTACAGTTCCACAGAATTTGGACTGTCAGATACAGTCATTAAGCTATCAGTTATACAGTATCAGTAGACTCGGATATCAATAAATTAGTAATTCAGAACTCAGTATCCAGTGTTATCATGACCTCAGTTACAGCTTTCGTATTTATGCATGTACTCTAATTCAGTTATACTCATGTTATTCAGCCAGTATTGTTCATGCATATGAACCCATGTATCTCAGCCTACCTCACTTAGCATATCAATACATTCAAAGTACTGGTGCATAATTTTCTTTTGTGCTATGATGTTTTATATCATAGGTTCAGACACACAGGCTCCCGATTATACATAGCAAGCCGATATATCAGCAGCAGACTAGTGGTGAGTCCTCAATTTATTATTCCAATATTTCAGTACTCAATTTCTTTCAGTAGCCGAAGTTAGTTTAAGACTTGTCCCATCAACTCCTTGTTCAAACAGTAGAGGATTTTCATACTAGAGTATTTGTAGATTGATGTTCAGTTTTGGTATTGATGTACCGTACTCAGTATTTATTTCAGATTTGAACCTTATGGCAGATTTTTTCATAATTTTTGCATAATTATAGTATTTTTATTCAGTTAATGCAGCAGGTATCATCCATGGGTTAGCTTGTGGTCCTTCAGGATTATGAGCACCGTATAGCATTCGGGGTACAGACTCAGGGCGTTACACAGTAACACACTCACACACACCAAAATAGAGAGTTTTTTAGAGAAGTAGGTCGAGGTTTGAATGGAGTGAGGAGAGTGAAGAACGACAAAAAGGGGAGTGAATAGCGTAAAACGGTAGTTGGTGGTCTCCGGAAAACCTTGTTGCTTCCCATTTTTCTCCAATTACATCATTGTCGGTTTGTAAATTTTGATAATTGGATTATTCTACTCCTAAAAGGGTCAAATCATTTTGTATCGGAGTTTAAGATAGTGGGTCCGTTCATTGAGGTTCTTTGACTCGAGGTCTCCGAATTTGGATTTTGTCTTTTATTCTAATAATATTTAAGTTTGAAAGGTTCAAATTGAGGTTCAATTCTACTCTTGTTCTTTTTTAATTTCATTAATTTGTTTGTTATTGTGTGCTTATGATGCAAAGTTCTTGAATATGTAATTATTGTGATCATGTTGAATTGTTGTTGAATGTGTTGAATGCATTGGAGTAAGGAAATATGATGTGGTTTGATTAATGATTGATTAATTTTGATTTGGATGAGAAATCGATAATTTGAAAAATAGAATTAAGGGTGGAAATTGGAAATTGACAAAGGTGAACATTGATTATTTTGATTCATTGATTTTTTTGATTCATTGATGATTGTTTAATTAGAATAAGTATTGATGTTGGTAAATGCAATAGTATCATGATCGGGTGAAATTTGTAGGCAAATAGTAGATCGGGTAGGGAAATTTAGGAATAACAATTTGATGAGTGTTTGAATACGTGCGTGAATTGTTCGTTCTACTTTATTGCACAAAAATTGAAATTGTACTCATTTGGCCGGGGAATGCACCAAGGTATCTATATTATTTCATCCGGGGAATGCCCCAAAAAAGTTGTACTTGAAGCCGGCGCACGATCAAGGTCCCCTCGGTCAACAGATTTCCTCAACCGGAATCTCTGTTCGCAAACCAATTTTAAGAAGTCAAAAAATTATTTTGAAAAAGGATTTCCAAAGGTGACTTTGCACACCAGATTATGCCAAGTGGTGACTCTGAGTTTTGATTATTAAAAGTCCTTTTCGAACCTAATTTTCATCTTTTTGTCACTTAATAATAAAATCCTTTTCAAACATAAAATCATATCTTTTTGGTTAAAAAGGGGGTGTGACATAGTACTTCACCGACAACTATCAATACAACTCATGCACACCTATGACTAACCAACTTATTAACTCCACTACCAACTAACAGCACAAGCTAACTAACTACCTCTCTAGTCAGTTGTTAAAATAATTATGCTACTATCAACCAACTCAACTAATTATAGCTAATCATCTGTATCAGCAACATTATCTTCATAATCACCACTTTTGTTCTACCTAAAAAGTATCTTTTGGTGCGACACCTGTACATGAAAGACTAGATATTTATTGATCCCTGTTCCGTTAGATAATATAGTTGGTCTCATCGACTTAATATATTTTTGCGCGAAGCAATAAATTCTTAAAATAGTATGGATTTGTGGAACTCATCTGCAAGAAATTTTAGACAAATTGCACCATATTTCCTCAAACTCTATCCAACTCAAGATGTTGGTGATCAAAATTTGACCTTTTCTTTGGTTCATCAATCGGTGATTACAAGGGGTCTATGTTGTTAAATTTTTGGAAGAAGGAAGATAGATCCATGGTGATACAATTGTGTTTGCTTCCATTTTCTCATTAAGAAAGCTATCTGAGAAATCAAACTTTCAATATTGACTCCCGTGCTAAAATCAAAATCATGTAAAAGTCATTATGGTCGACCCTTGTGAATGAAATTTATTATTGATTTACACAAAGCTATACAAAATTTAGTGTAATGCCCCAAGACTATCCCCTGGATGTCACAAGGTGATTAGAACCACAAGAGATCCTAATCTAACCCATGATATTGGCATAACTCATGAGCAACTAAATAAAATACATAAAACTAAAAATAATATGTGGAAGAGATTTCATTAGGAGAACTTGTTCTTTATAAAACTGTTAGAAATATTTACAACACTGGGATTTACAAAATTAAATTGAAACTGAATACAATGGAATACGTTAACTCTAAATAACTATCTATGAAGTCTCTACTAATAGTGACTATAGGTAGATGGGACATGACCCCTAGCCATTCCTAATCAATACGACTGAATAAAATATAATATTAGAACTATAGTTGACTCGACTCCTAGAATTAAGAGAACTCAACACCTGCATGCTAGAAGCTGTGTTCTATCTGATCATGGTTTTGTAAGCTACAACTTGTACCTATATCATGAAGAAATGTATCCACAAACATATATATTTGGTTAGTACTTTGGAATGTACTGAGTAGGTGGGTGAATGCAATAAGTAAAACTATAGTTGAACATACTTTCAAATTACGCATCCTAAGTATAAGGGACTCACCATGATCATGAATAAAACTGAAAACTAAAATATCATGAATAATAAAGCATAATCATATAAGCTTAGTGAGTCATTACACTTAGTTTCTAAAATCTTTGATTTTTCTTTCTTTGTGGGAGATTCTTATAACCGACATAAATCATGTGAGCTATCATGGAGTCCAATTTCTTATACATTTAGAGGAGAGTTGTTCTACCCTTGCCATAGGGATAGAACCTTAAGTTAAATTGATCACTATACTTAGCCCATATTGGGTAATGGAGGGGACACTCTCTAGTGCAGCACCTAAACATAAACCTAAGGTGGCACGTAGTCTCTAGAGAATAGGATGCGCTAAATCCACATTCTCCTCTTGGTGCTAAATACTACTCCCAAAACATATACGTATATGCACACAGTTTTGAAATCCACCTTTAAATAGCATATGGCATTATAAAATGAAAACCAACTATGCTTCTCTTACTTAAATCATATTTATGAGGAAACTTGTAGATTTCATTTAATATCTTAGATCATAATATCAAGCTAAGCTTTAATCATGTTGTAATACTTGTAACTTGATCTTAAAATCGTAAACTTCTTGCAAACTCAGCAACTTACGCTTGAACTCGAAATCATTCTTTATCTCATAGAAACTTCATATCAAAATATCAAACTCAATGCTCAAATAGAAATCTTTTATTAATTCATCAAACTTTATGTCAAAATAATGAAATTCATCTCATAATAGCTATCATGTAATTAAAAGCATGAGTAAATTTAAATTCTTGTGTACACTAAACTTTAGATCATATGATAAAGCCATAATCTCAAAAACATGGAAATTTGGGTATGAACCCTAATTGAAATCACATAAATTAAACTTTAAAATCAAAGCTTTTGGGCACAAGTATGAAATGTTATCCTTGTCCAAACCCCACATATCTTAATTTCTTGATTTCTTGAAGGAGAACATAAATTTGGATCCTTGGAAGTTGAACTTTGGGAAGAAACCCTAATTTCTTTTCTGATGAGTGTGGAGAGGAGATTGAGTATTGAAACTAACTAATAATAAATATACAAATCTTATTGACTGATTTAAATTTTGGAGTAGGGTTGGAGGTGTGGAAAGGACCAAAATACCCCTAAAGAAACTTGTCAACTAGTTGATGGATTGTCAACATAGTCGTCACCTTCCCTAAGTGATTTAGGGTCTTTTCTGTTTAAGGCTAACGACTAAGTTAATAACTTATCAACTAGTTGATGGCTTGTCAACTTAGTCATCACCTTTCCTAAGTGATCTAGGGTCTTTTATGGTTAAGGCTCATGACTAAGTTGATAAATTATCAACTAGTTGACATCTGGTTAACTTAGTCTTCACATTTTCTCTCAGACAGACACTCTCGGGTAAAATGAGCAAAACTTTCTACTGCAATATCGGATTAAGGTTAAATTGGATGAATTAGAAAAAAGACTCAAAGATATTTCATTTATCATATAGTATACCACCTAAGTCATTATATTCTAGGAGTAAAGGTCATTGGAAATTTACCCAATATGAAACATCCATTAAAACTCAATCGATAGAAAAGTTCTCAACTCATCTTTGAGTTAGGAGATATTTATAATATCAATTCATATCCCAAGATCTTCCCATACTATAGAATTAATTAACACACTTATTTTGACATGAAAATCATTTAGTTCGGGTCTTTATACGTAGGAATGACGGTTCAAATTCTAGCCGCAATATGTGGGGTATTATAGTCAATCCTGATAACTCTGAAAGAGTCATCCAAAATGCATTTTTAACATGAATAATGAAGTATTTGGTGAGATCCTAGTGATAAAAATCATAGTCAAAATTGATAATCAAAATGCAAAAAATATAATAAAGAAAAGGATATGTGGAATTATCAAAATTTTGTCGGACTTGTGAGCAACAAAGGGCCCTATACCTTTACTTCTCATTTGAATCCAATCAAACAACATCAAATCCGATTCAATCAAAGACGAGAAAAAAAAATTGAATCTACAAAGAGGGTAACTCGATGATTGATTAAATTAGAAGAAGTTAACATGAGCAATTTAGAGAATCCACTCTAAACATTCAATCTATGATTATCAACTACAAATTACCCTAATGCTAGTCTTCACCTAGAGAATTCAACTACAAGATTCAAAGATCTCAATTAATCAAATCTAGGGAAGAAAATAATTATGGCTACTATTTATGGTTATTGCCTTTACATTAATAACTTATTACTAAAATAGCCCAAAAGTGTATATTTAGAATATAACACACAAGAGCCTTCTTAATTGCCCTAATGACATCATGATTGCCCATGGCCTTATGTATTTGTTGTTCCATGTCTTCTTTTGGTCTCCAAAAAATAATCCATATGTAGAAGCCCCTCCTAATATTCCCCACACTAATCATGCTCGTATCATCCTCCCATTCTTTATAAGGATTCGTTCTCGAATCTAGACCTTGTAAAAAAATGAGGAGGACAAAAAGACCAACATATACTCATAGCATGAGGGTTAGCACAAAAGTTATCAAACATACCAACTCACCAAGGAGTCACACGTTTAAAATAAAACCAACTATTTTTTGTGTTAAATAAGAGCCATTCATCATATAAGGTACAACGAATTTGGTTATAAGAATTATCATGTGGCAAGGAAATTACAAGGATCTTATTGACCTAAAAGAAGTGAAAGACCCATATACCACTTCCTCTATAGTAAATAAATCCCATGCCATCATAGGTATCATCATAAGCATAAAGTTAGTAAAGAAAGGTGATAATCTCACTATCCCCATGTAGGGCATGCCAAAAGATAAGGACACTGGTAGATAAGGAGAGATATTTTAAGGGCAAAACAATCCTCCCTATCAAGCGACTTTCCAAAGAAATAAAGTGCACCAACGAAGCCATACTACTAGAATGGTCGAGGAATCTAGTAGGAGCCAAATCTCTCCATATCAAATAGTACTCCCAATGAATTGGGATCCCTCATATCATAGTATCAATCTGATTCCAAGAGTCCCATTTAAAAACTCAACTTGTCCAACCCTTTGAAGGTGACAAGGAGCCGATAATATTCACGAAATATGCCATATTTAAACAAACCACTTAGTATTCCACCATTGTGGATCACACAACATAAGCAAAAGTGTATCAAATAAGAATGCAAGTATATAGGAAACTCCAAAAATAGGCAATGGCATGTTTTCCTTGGTGTTCATAAACATAAGACCATGTTTTAGCATTGGGTCATCATATGCAAACTAGTAGTAAAGAAAGATGTTACTTAAATGAATTTCATCCAAGCTATGCCCACATATAGAATCACCTTTTGATCCATAAGAATTAAGTCTTTGATCAAAAATGGGGTCAAACCAGAGTAAAGGGGTCATTGGAGAACATACAATCTTTTCATTCGACCAATAACTCCTCACTAGATGTACTATAATCTTCTAGGAAGAGAGATCTATCTGTGGAAAGTGGGTCATCAAACCATAGTGGATTCTCAATCACTTTATAGACTTAAAGAAGGGCTAAACTTTCATCATGTCAAGGCACACCACTATGCATTTCACTAGGAGTGATGTCGTCATTTTCAAATAAAATATTATACTTAAAAGAGAGATGATAAATCCAAGTAGGGGAATTAAAACATGTAGTTTCACTCTCAAAAAGTATATATTATTTTTGAAGCACTTTTATGTACATAACCAATGAACAAAAAATAATAGGATATTCAATAAAATTTATGATCAAAGAGTCATTCCTACAAAATAGATCAAATTCATCAACATTACCACTAACTTGAGGTTCAATAATCACATCACAAGATCCCTAAGTAGTGTAACATACTTAAAAGCTAGTTGATCACAATAATTTCACTTGATAATGAACTATCTTTCAAAGCACATGTATCAATACTAGGTGGACACAAATTAATCTTACTAGAAGAATCAATTCGGTCATCAATCAGGTGAACTAGTGTATCCATATTTTCAACATTCACATTATCAAACCATGGAAAACAATCACATGACAATGTACTATTATTCAAGGAACAAGTGTAAATACTAGATGGATACAAATTGATCTTACTAGAAGAATTAATCAGGTCATCAGTAAGATCAACTAGTGTATAAACAATCTCAATAAATATATATATCACTATGTGGCAAAGAATCATCAAGCTCGGATGAAAATAAAATTTCAATTACGCTCAATTGGCTACTAGACACACAATGATCTTTTACTTTAAACAAGTATAAGGTTTATATTTGTTTCCTTGTAGCTCATATGAATGAATCTCTTCACCTTAGTTTTCAAGATTGGAGTACAAATGCTCCTTTGGAAAGCTTTTTAAAACCTTATGATTATCCATATTTTGAGATGCTTTATGAGGCTTGCTTCTAAGGACACTTGAACATACATCAAAACATCTAGAGAAAGGAAAGTAACATGAGTTAGGATAAAGTTGTGACAACCCTCTCATATCACTCCTCAGCCTCTCCTTTTCCTTTTTTAGAGTTGTCACTTTTCATACCCTTTCTTCTCTTAATATTTGTCTCTAAAGTTCATGGGAGTTAGGACAAGTTCCTAGAATTTCTTGGGTAGGGTTTGGAGATTACCTCACCTCAAACTTCCACTTTGGTTTACTAGGAGTATCCTTCTTTGCTTCGTTTGGATTTTTCTCCATCCACTCACTCACATATGGGACATTATTATTTTAGAAGTAAGAAAACCCCAAATAAATATTACAATTACCTAATATGCCTACACCATACGTATAATTGATACTTCCTAAGTAAAATAAGTATCCTTACTAGTTGATCAATTAAAATTCCACACCTAAATGAATAGGATCTTGAAACAGATATCAAGTTAAACCATAATATTCCACCACTTCATGGGATAGACATGGATCATCAAGTACAACATCAAACCCTACAACACAAAAAATTGTCACTTTTGTTTTAAGAATCTACCTCTCCATGTCTTGTACATCTTGAGATATTGATATTACTCTACTATCATGGCCTATTTATCCTACCATCCTTCCTCCAACACCATTACCATATGGAGAACTAGTAACATTAGAATGAGGATAAGTAATACAAGTTATTTTACCCCACGAAGTAGAGAATTTTCTTCACCTATGATCCACAAGACATATTTGAAATCAATTCCCCCGTACAAATATACCCTCAACTAGGATAAGAAGTAGCACAAAATTATGAAGATAATGCATCCTCATAACTTCATTTTCTATCACAATCTTCATCAAAGGATTCATAAGATATATGAGAGAAAGAATCATACCTCACATCATATTCATCATCATGGTGTGTAATTTTAGAACCCTCATATGCTTCATAAGCACTACCAGATTCACTATTAATTACTTCTACTTTTTTATGTTCATACTAAGAGTCATAAGACCCATTTATTCCATATTTATATTCTAAGTAGTTGTTCTCACCACCATATAATTCATGACAACAATCATAACCTTCATAATCAAAGTGATAAGAGAGAAGGGGTGAATTACTCTTTTTCGATTAGATAGTCGACTCACTTCGATAGACAGTCAGCTACTGAAGTGTAATGTAAAGTGCAAAACATAAAGTGCTTAAAAGGAATGACACTAGGTATTTTATACTAGATGGGACCTCTAATAGGTCTTACTCCAGTCCCCTTGGGTTGCAATGATTCTACTAGCTCTTCTTTAATAAATAAAAAATTATAAGATTTAAGTTAAGCTTTTGGGCATTAACTCACACTCCTTTTCTTTTCTCTTTTTGATACAAAAGCCTCACTAGATATGAATTTTTTTTCTCTCTTTTTGAGTACACAGTAAACCACAAGAGAATACAATGCTTAATGAAAGTAGAGAATAAAGCTAGAGAAGGTTGAGACAGTGTATGACTCTTCCTCAATCATCCACCCTATAAATACTAAAGATATGTTTACTAGCCATTGGAAGTTTTTAAAATAAAAGGTAACCCAAGAGATTTGATCCTTGGAAATGGGATATGAGAATCCTATTTTCAAGAATAAGGTTGGATCATACTAATGAGCCTTAACTACCCAAAATCCCCTTTCCTTGGAAGTTGCAATGCCTTTAATGCTTGGAATAAGATTTGATACTCCTTTACTTTGATGTATCATGTTGTAATTTATTCTTAAAGGAGTGACATATTTCTTTTCCTTTTTTTCATGAACATGATAAGTCTTACTTTTTGCTCTTTAGCCAAGAATGCTTGATTATTTCTTTTACCATAATCCTTCAAAGGAGTCATTCAATTACAATTAAACAGTATCGATATCCCCATTTTTTATGGATGACATATTAAATAAATAATCTAGTTGACTTTACTGTTAAGCTCAACCTTGATGGACATAGTAGCTCTCCCATAATTATTGCACTGCTCATATAGTATCTTCCCTAAATTATTGCACTGTTCTATAGTCAACCTCCTATATGACATACATTTTCTCCCTCTTTAGCATAAATCAAAAAGAAAGAATAGCAAGTAGATATACAATATCTAGGATAATATATCAAAATAAAGGAAATTATACATGGGATTATGCCCAAATACACATCAAAATAAAATATTGTCTTAAAATATAAATGGTCAAAGAGCAGTACCAGAAGGAGAAGGATTCTCAATGATATGAAAGAAGTATGTTAATGTTTGACCAGTGACATCCTTCAAGTTAGTGAACTGAGTGGAAATAATAGTGGAGAGAGATTCAATTGTTGTTTGAATATTGACAGCAATCTCCATGGCTTCCTTGATCACCTGGTCTAATCTTACCATGGGACAAGCAATATCTGTACTAGTTTTCTTTGTGACTTTTTTTATTTTGACAAGATAAATATGCGAGGCAAGTAGAAGATCTTTGATGGCATTATGCTTTAAATCCATATCTTTCAAGCGGATGGTAACATAAAATGAAGAAGAACCAGGAACATGAGGAGGACAGGTCCTTGACTTAGGGGAAGGAGTACCAATAAAACCACCATCAGTCATGGAAATAAAGATCTCATCAACTAAAACACATCCCATGATACCAAAAGCTTTGGTATTATAACACTGGTTCACAACAGCAGAAGGAATGACCTTAAGAGGAATATTGCTTACTTCAAAGATATGGGAAATAATTAACCTATAAGAAAGGCTAAAGGGATCAGGAGATCCTTCAATCATGTGACTTCTAATAAAAATGGAGAGATTCATCATACATTGAGAGACAATGCAGTAAGTAAGCAATATGTCACACTGACATAAGGTAGATATTGAACAGGCATAAGGAAAGAGAGTAGTAAACATAATGTGAGCAATTACATGATTTTCAAATAATAAAACTTAGTGCCAAGAGTAGAGGGAAAGGCTTAAGAGTTATCTAGAGCAATAAAATATTTTTCGTGTTCAAAAAAAACATCAAAATTCATTAGCTAGGAATTTAGCGGAAGTATCAAACCCAGAGTAATTTACATAAGAAAAAAAAGCATCAAACATAGCACAATCAATAAAATTCTTTTCCCATAACAAGAGTTTTGAGTTCACTAGCACGAAAAGATCAAATATTTACATAGAAAAGTCTAACAAAGAACTACAAAGAATGATTAGGGTTGGGAAGAAGATGTTTGGACATCCTTAAAACTCAAAAAAAGATTTAATTGGGCAATGAAGAGATTCTAAGATATCTAGATCTACTATCCAACCATGAACCATAAATAATTCCTTTGTTGAGTGAAAAAGAGATTCACTTGAGGGTCTCTAAAAATCAGTTTTGATATTTAGAGAACTATCAAAGTAAAAATTTTCTCTTTCATAGAATACTCAGAGTCATAGAAAAACTGGAGTGCTTAGCAATATAAGAGAAAGAGGAATCAGAAGAATCCTGGGGGAGATTTTGGTCAGACGAATCAGAATCAAGTAGAATAGGAGAAGATATCTTTCCTTTACCCTTGAAGCAAGAGCTTTTACTATTCGTCATGGACGTGTTTTTTAGTTCTTTTCCATTGAAGATAGTAGACAGAATGATTATAAATATTTGTCTTAATATTTAGCTTCAGTCCATCCAATATTCCATGTCTCCTTACTAAAGAAATGCATAGATGAACCAGTAGTTATAGTCCCTATAGGGAGTATAGATGTTCAGAACAGCCTCTCTTATGAGGTGATTCCAGTCGAAATCCTTGATTATCAGATTCATAGACTGAGGATCAAAGAGGTCCCTCTAGTCAAAGTCCTATGGCGAAATCAATCCGTTGAGGGAGCTACTTAGAAAGCAGAAGCAGATATGCACACCAAGTATCCTTACCTCATCTCCGCAAACTCAGACTCATCCTAAGGTAACAGTTTTTCTTGAACTTACTCAGTTCAATGCTCAGATTTTTCCTTTATAGACCTGGTACCAGTTTCCATTGCATATCCAGTTGTGACTTTATGCATCATATATGCATATTCAGCATGAGAAACACAGCTTATTAGCTATCCCAATCATGATGTAATACCCCATAATTTTCCTAGCTTAAACTCATCGCAAAGATGTCAAGGATTATCTCTTAGAATGAATGATGTATATTTTATGTTAAATTCTTAAGATTTGAACTTTCCATGATGTAGGAAACTGAATTAGCTTTCCAACAAATTAAGATTCGCCTAAATTCGATAACCGAGTAAGAAGTTATGGCTATTTTAAGTTCCAATCGTAAAACACTGTCATTTGGGCCATTAGCGCGTCGTGGAGAAGCGTAATATCATAATTATCAATTTCTAGTGAGGCCCTCCAATCTTGGTGTGTCGCAGAGAGGCCTAATTTCCTATTTGATAAATTCCAGTGAGACCTCGTGATACTGGCATGTCGTGACAGTGGTCAAAATGACAAACATATGGCCTCTGCGATTGTGGCGTGTCACGGACGAAGCCCATTTCCCATTCGTCCAAATTCCAGTTAGCCACCGCGATTGTGGCACATCGCGGTGGTCACCCAGTTCACAAAATATTTCATTTTTAGCTACGTTTGGGAGTTTAAAGAGGGCACTTTGGTCATTCTACGAACCCCCATTTCATCCAAAAATAGAATATTAAACATATTTCAAAGCACATTGTTCTTTATTTATCATTCCCCATCATTGGAAAACCCTAGATCATCAACTTCCTCCCCAAGAAATCCAAGATTCCTCTATCAATTCACCAAGACAATTCAAGATTGAGATTTCCTAATACAACAGCACTAAGAATTCATCCCCAAAGCATCAATTGGAATCTAAGATTCAAGTTTTCATCAAAGATCATCAATTAAGGTATGTGGGATTTGAACAAGGATAAAGCTTTCATCCTTGTGCCCAAAACCTATTTTAATTATTAAAGATACATGATTTTATGTGTTTTTCCAAGAATTTGAAGCTAGATATTATACTCATTATTGTTGAGTACCAGCTTATGATATTTTCAATGTTTTATAAGTTTAATTACATGAGTATGTTCATATTATTATGCTTATTGCTGAAATTTCCATATTTTAAGATGATTTGTGAATGTTTATGTTATCAATCATGAATTTTGAGATGTTTTATCATGAGATTAATACATGCATCATTAAACCCTATTTAAAGATTGTTATTCAAATAATTATTGTTCTATAAGCACCCCATGATTAGAATATTTTTATATTATTGAGAAAGATTTGAACTTTTGGTCTCAGAATAGATTTGAAATCCACTTTACAGATTCAGATTACAGATTTATAGTTGGATTTTATTATAAACCATTAGATTACTTTTAAAGTGGATTTTTCTTGATATTTTGAGCAAGAGATTGGGAGTAGTATTTAGCACCGAGATGGGTACATTACTACGATTTCATATCCCAGAACTATGTGCAAACAAAGGATTTAGATTATTCCCACTTCTATGTGGATAACTGAGATTATGATCACTGAGATGAGATTGCTCTATTTCAATGGCAAGGGTAGAACAACCCTAACCTTACGGGGGCTAGTCGTGGGATACCATAGATGCTCACATGGTGTATATGTCAGTTAGAAGAACCTCCCAATTAGATGTCCCTCACTTTTAAAACAGTTTTAATTATCTTTAGTGTTGAGATAAAGTGTTTACTATGCAGAATAATTTTCAGACTTCATGTAGCCTATATGATTTGAGAATAAGAATAGAATACAGATTTTAGAACTAAATGAAATGACTCACAGGATTCATACTGCGTGTTTTACTATTCATGATTTATGATTTCTAGATTTCAGATTTACTCAAGCTATGTGAGTCATTTACATTTAGCATGCATGATTTTATAAACTGTGATGGTATTTTACTTATTGTATGCACCCCCATATACTCAGTACATCCTCAAAGTACTGATCCACATATACGTCTATGTGCTACATTGTCTCATAATGTAGGTTTAGGTGCTCAGTCTCAGTAGCGATAGTGATTTTCGAGCATCTCATCTACATCCCCTGCAATTGGTGAGTCCTCATAGTTCGGGGACTTAGCTATTCATGTTCTCAGTTTATTATTAGATATTTCAGTTTAGTTCGAGTCAGCTGGGGCCTATCCAAGTAACTCTCTAGATTCAGTTAGTAGAGGCTTGTCGAACTACCAGATTCAGTCTTAGATCTCCATTGTAGTATTCAAACTTTTCAGTATTTGTTTAAATAAGATTGATGAGATTAATACTTTCAGATATAGTTAGATTATTCAGATAGTTTTCTGTATTTTATCATGATTTTATACTTATATTTCCCCATTTTGAGATTCAGGTGTATTATAAGGAAGCCAGGGTTAGCTCACGACTACTTGTAGTTTGGAGCACCGTGTGGCATCCTGGAAACTAGATTTTGGGGTGTTACAAACTTGGTATTAGATCTACTTTTAGAGAGTCCTAGAGAGTCAGACAAGTCGTGTTACGTAGAGTCTTGATCATCGATGTGAAGCGTGCCACATCTTTGAGCAAGAGGCTATGGAGAATTTTGTGAAAATCCACTCTTTCCTTTCATAATCCATCGTGCTTACAGTTATCTTTATATGCTATTAACTCGTTCTCTTTTATGATAGAATATGCCATCTCACAGAGCTAATGCCGGTAGAAATGATAACCAGCCACCTCAGCCCACAATTCTTTGAATGAGAATGTGTCCCATGCAGAGTTACGGGCAGCATTTCAGGTACTAGGCCAAACTGTGATAGCTAATGTTCAGGGTAACCGTCAGGATACTACCCCATCTCAGCAGGATGGGGATTTAACCGCAGCAAGAACCCAAGATTTCATAAGGATGAATCCACCAGAATTCTTTGGGTCGAGGGAAGGTGAGGACCCACAGCTTTATCTTGATGAGGTAAGGAAGAACACCCAAAGTATGCATGTTTCTGAAGTGGAGAGTGTGGAATTGGCATCCTATAGGCTGAAGGATATTTCTTATAATTGGGTGGTGATGTGGAAGAAGAGTAGTGGGAGGATACAGCTCCCAAGACTTGGTAGGTATTTCAGGATGTATTCCTAGACAAGTTCTTCCCACTTGCGGTGAGGAAAGCTAAGATAGTAGAGTTCATGAACCAGAGGTAGGGCTCTATGATACTGAAGAAGTATTTCCTTAAGTTCAACCAGTTTTCTAAGTATGCCCCTGATCAGATGGCTTACCCTAGGTCAAGCATGAGTATGTTTGTGTATGGTGTGTCTGGGTTAGTAGTTAAGGAGCGTAGGACTGCTATGCTCAATAGAGAAATGGAACTTTATAGATTAATAATGCACGCTTAGCAGATTGAGGTAGAGAAAGAGAAGGAAAGAGAGAGTGTAAAAAAGAAGGCTAGAACAAGGCAGTTTGATTATGGTCAGAATAGGTTGGGAAGAGGAAACCATTTGTAGTTTCAAAACCGTTTGTCTATGCATGCGCCTGCAGTTGGTGAGTCCTCATAGTTTTGGGACTTAGCTATTAATGTTCTTAGTTTATTATTAGATATTTTAGTTTAGTCCGAGTCCGTTGGGGCCTATCCCAGTGACTCTCTAATTCAGTTAGTAGAGGCTTGTCGGACAACCAGATTCAGTCTTAGATCTCAGTTGTCATATTCAGACTTTTTAGTATTTGTTTAAATCAGATTTATGAGAATAGTAATTTCAGATATATTCAGATAGTTTTCTATATTTTATCATGATTTTATATTTATATTTCCCCATGTTGAGATTCAGATATATTAGAAGGCAGTCAGGGTTAGCTCAGGACTACTTGTAGTTTGGAGCACCATGTGGCATCCCAGGAACTAGATTTTGGGTCGTTACACATGCTTTTATGAATCATGTTTAGATATGTGCTCATACAACAGATATGCATATTCAGTATGAAATTTCAGCATATCAGTAGTGTCAGTTATGAAATCATGTTACAGTTGTGCATATCCAGTATCTAAATTCAGTCTATCAGTATTCCCAGCTTAGTCAATCTCATTCGAGGACGAATGTTCCCAAGGGGGAGATATTGTAAGACCCCGAAAAATCCAAAGCTTGATTCAGTCCTGTAAAAGCTAGTAAGGGGTCCAGACTTAAAAAAAATCATCTAAGTGTTCATACTTATTTATTTTAACCTTCGTAAGTTGTCTATCCTTTTTCACGACCCTTATGACCTTTAAATATTGATTTTTAGGTTAATTCATGATCAGGAATGTCAGTAGGTGTTCTCAAATAAGTTTTGGATTTTTTAGACTTTGTTTGAAACGCATTTGAAAGCTCAAACCAGTGGATCGACGCAATCTCGATGTGCTATGTCGCCTATCACATCGATGAGTATTTTTATCCATATCTTAGTGCAAATTCTAGTAAACCAATGTGGACTCGACGTGGCACGTTGGCTATCGCGTCGATAGAAATAACGCGATGTGTTGGTCTGCGCATTATGAAATCAGTTTTTAGTCATTAAAAATTCATGTCCTCCGGGTTAATTGGGTTTTTTCCCACCTTATGTCATCCCCCAAAACATGAGATAAGCCCTTTTAGAGGAAAAATCCATTCATCTTTCTCAAAATTTCTCAAGAAGAAACCCTAGGATCTCTAATTCAAGATTCAGTCTTCAAGAACACTCCATCATTCTTCGCAAATTTGAATACCAATGTATGTAAAGTGTCCATCCAAGGGTTTCCTTCCACACTTGGAGTTCATGAAACTCTTTTAAAATACAAGCTAATTGATTTCATGGATTTCATGCTGGATCTTGAATGTATTAATGGTGATCTAATTCCATGATTTGTCCCAAGTTTCATCCAAACTATTTAATTGTGAATGGAGTTTTGTGATCTACATGTCGAACTTTTGAATTTGCAAGTTAAATGTAGAACCCATGATATTACTACATGTTTATTGATATGTGAATTACCCATGCTCCCCAAGTGTTTTTCAAAATGCTTAATTGATTTGACTAATCCAAGCATAACATGTTATTGTGTGATTTCAATCATGAACAATCTTTGTAGATCAAGTGTTTGACAAAAATCTCTAAGTGAATGTATTATCAGCAAGCTAGTACTATATACCACTAAAGTCATGCAGTGATTTCCTACCTTCTAATTTAGGGTACCACTATTCTTATTTAGAGCACCTGCCAGATGAGGGTGACTCAGATTATCTTTACCAGTGACATGGTACTGATACCATTCCAACTGGGTTAAAGGTTGGACCTCAATCTATTTAGAAAGGGGTATGCCGGTTAGATGATTACCTCCCACAGTCTCAGTTTTAGTCTTTAAAATAGAACTCAGTTCAATTCTATAGAAATTAGAACTATTAGATACAGTCTCTCAGTTTAGTACGGAACTCAGTACAATTCCACTGAATTAGCACTGTCAGATACAATCCTTCAGCTATAAGTTATACAATATCAGTAGACTCGGATATCAATAAATTAGTAATTAGAACTCAGTATCCAGTGTTATCATGACCTCAGTTACAACTTCTGTATTCATGCATGTACTCTCATTTAGTTATACTCATGTTATTCAGTCAGTATTGTTCATGCATATGAACCCATGCATTTCAGCCTACCTTACTTAGCATACCAGTACATTCAAAGTACTAGTGCATACTTTTCTTTTGCGCTATGATGTCTTATATCATAGGTTCAGATACACGGGCTCCCGATCATACATAGCAGGTTGATCCATCAGCAGCATACTAGTGGTGAGTCCTCATTGGTCAAGGACAGATTTATTATTCCAGTATTTTAGTACTTAATTTATTTCAGTAGTCGTAATTAGTTGGGGACTTGTCCCATCAACTCCTTGTTCGGGAAGTAGAGGCTTTTCAGACTAGAGTATTTGTAGACAGATGTTTTGTTTTAGTATTGATGTACCGTACTCAGTATTTATTTCAGATTTGAACCTTATGCCAGATTTCTAATTAATTTTTGCATAATTACAGTATTGTTATTCAGTTAATGCAACAGGTATCAGTCATGGGTTAGCTTGTGGTACTTCAGGATTATAAACATCGTGTAGCATTCGGGGTACATACTCGGGGCGTTACACAGTAACACACTCACGCACACCAAAATAGAGAGTTTTTTAGAGAAGTAGGTCGAGGTTTGAATAGAGAGAGGAGAGTGAAGAAAGATGAAAGGGGGGAGTGAATAGCATAAAATGGAAGTTGGTGGTCTCCAAAAAACCTTGTTGCTTCCCATTTTTCTCTAATTACATCATTGTCGGTTTTTAAATTTTGATAATTGGATTCCACTACTCCTAAAAGGGTCAAATCAGTTTTGTATCGGAGTTTGATAAAGTGGGTCCGTTAATTGAGGTTCTTCGACTCGAGGTCTCCAATTTTGGATTTTTGTCTTCTTATTCGAATAATATTTAAGTTTGAAAGCTTCAAATTGAGGTCCAATTCTACTCTTGTTCTTTTTTAATTTCATTAATTTGTTTGTTATTGTGTGCTTATGATGCAAAGTTCTTGAATATGTGTTTATTGTGATCATGTCGAATTATTGTTGAATGTGTTGAATGCATTGGAGTAAGGAAATCTGATGTGGTTTGATTAAAGATTGATTAACTTTGATTTAGATGAGAAATTGGTAATTTGAAAAATAGAATTAAGGGTGGTAATTGGAAATTGACAAAGGTGAACATTGATTATTTTTATCCATTGATGATTGTTTAATTCGAAATAAGTATTGATGTTGTTAAATGCAATAGTATCATGATAGGGTGAAATTTGTAGGCTAACAGTAGACCGGGTTGGTAAATTTAGGAATAACGATTTGATGAGTGATTGAATATGTGCGTGAATTGTTCGTTCTACTTTATCGCACAAAAATTGAAATTGTACTCATTTGGCCAGGGAATGCACCGAGGTATCTTTATTATTTCATTCGGGGAATGCCCAAAGAATGTTGTACTTCAAGCCAGCGCACGATCAAGGTTCGAAATGTCGGGTGAAGTTTAGTTTAGTTTAGGATTAGTTTAGAATAGAGTAGGTTTTAAAATTTCGTATTTTTAATTCTTTGGACTATATAAATTGGATTGGACACTATATTTTTGGGTTTGGATTTTGTTTGATTTGTTTATTTGCTTATTTTATGTGTTTTGTTGGTCTATTCACTCCATAGTTTTATACTAGCCGATATACTCCACGAAGCGACTATGGTCAAACCACGTGACCGAGGGGTGCCTAACATCTTCCTCTAGGTCAACAGAATTCCTTAATCGAAATCTCTTTTCGCAAACCAATTTTAAAAAGTCAAAAAAATATTTTGAAAAAGGATTTCCAAAGGTGACTCTGCACACCAGATTATGCCAAGTGGAGACTCTGAGTTTTGATTATTAAAAGTCCTTTTCAAAACAAATTTTCATCTTTTTATCACTTAATAATAAAACTCTTTTCAAACTTAAAATCATATCTTTTTGGTTAAAAAAGGGGTGTGACATATAGTACTTCACAGACAACTATCAATACAACTCATGCCACAACTATCACTAACCAACAAATTAACTCCACTACCAACTAACTGCACTATCTAAGTAACTACCTCTCTAGTCAGTTGTTAAAATAATTATGCTACTATCAACCAACTCAACTAATTATAGATAATCATCTGTATCAGCAACATTGTCTTCAATAATCACCACTTTTGTTCTACCTAAAAAATATCCTTTGGTGCGGCACTTGTATATGAAAGACTAGATATTTATATATCCCTATTCTGTTTGATAAGATAATTGGTTTCATTGCCAGAATATTTGTTTTGCGCGAAGCAATAAAATCTTAAAATAGTATGGCTTTGTGGAACTCAGCTGCAAGAAATTTCAGAGCAATTGCACCATATTTACTCAAACTCTATCCAACTCAAGATGTTGGTGATCAAAATCTGGGTGATCAAAATCTGGCCTTTGCATTGATTCATCAATCGGTGATTATAAGGGGTCTATATTGTTAAATTTTGGGAAGAAGGAAGATAGAGACATGGTGATCCAATTGTGTTTGCTTTCATTTGCTCATTAAGCAAGCTATTTGAGAAATCAAACTTTCAATTTTGACTCCAGTGCTAAAATCAAAATCATGTAAAATTCATTGTGGTTGATCCTTGTGAATTAAATTTATTATTGGTTTACACAAAGCTATACGAAAGTCAGTGTACCACCCCCAAGACTATCCCCTAGATGTTACAAGGTGCTTAGAACCACAAGAGATCCTAATTTAACCCATGATATTGGCATAACTCATGAGAAACTGAATAAAATACATAAAACTAAAAATAATATGTGGAAGTAATGTCATTGGCAGAACCTATTCGTTATAAAACTGTTTGAAACATTTACAAAACTAGAATTTACGAAAGTAAATTGAAACTGAATACAACGGAATAAGTTAACTCAGACTAACTATCTATGAAGTCTCTACTAATAGTGACTATAGGTAGATGGGACATGACCCCTTGCCATACCTAATCAATACGACTGAATAAAATATAATACTAGAACTAGAGTTGACTCGAGTCCTAGAATCAAGAGAACACTTCACCTGCTGGTTGGAAGCTGTGTTCTATATGATCATGGTGTTGTGAGGTACAACTTGTACCTATATCATGAAGCAATGTATCCACAGACACAGATATCTTGTTAGTACTTTGTAATGTACTGAGTATGCGGATTGAATGCAATAAGTAAACCTACAGTTTAACATACTTTCAAATTATTCATCCTAAGTGTAAGGGACTCACCATGATCATGAATAAAATGGAAAACTAAAATATCATAAATCATGAATAATAAATCATTATCAGATAAGCTTAGTGAGTCATTACACTTAGTTTCTAAAAACTTTGCTTTTGCTTTCTTTATAGGAAATTCTTATAACCGACATAAATCATGTGAGATATGATAGAGTCCAATGTCTTACACATATTGAGGAGAGTTGTTCTACCCTAGCCATCAAAATAGAACCTTAAGTTAAATTAATCACTATACTTATTCCATATTGGGTAATGGAGGGGACACTCTCTAGTAAGGGCCCTAAACATAAACCTATGGTGGCACATAGTTTCTAGAGAATAGGATGCGCTAAATCCACATTCCCCTCATGGTGCTAAATACTACTCCAAAAACATATTCGTATATGCACATACTTCTTAAATCTGCCTTTAAATAGTATATGGTATTATAAAATGAAAACCAACTATGTTTCTTATACTTAAATCATATTTATGATGAAACTTGTAGATTTCATTTCATATATTAGATCATAAGATCAAGATGAACTTTAATCATGTTGTAATACTTTTAACTTCATCTTAAAAGCTAAAACTTCTTGTAAACTCAGAAACTTATGCTTGAACTCAAAATCATTCTTTATCTCATAGAAACTTCATATCAAAATATCAAACTCAATGCTCAAATTGAAATCTTTTATCAATTCATCAAACTTCATGTCAAAATAATGAAATTCATCTCATAATATCTATCATGTAATTAAAAGCATGAGTAAATGTAAATTCTTATGTACACTGAACTTTAGATCATATGATAACGCCATAATCTCAAAAATATGGAAATTTGGGTATGAACCCTAATTGAAATCACATAAATTAAAATTTAAAATCAAAGCTTTTGGGCACAAGTATGAAAGGTTATCCTTTTTCAAACCCCACATATCTTAATTTCTTGATTTCTTGAAGGAGAACATGAATTTGGATCCTTGGAAGTTGAACTTTGGGAAGAAACCCTAATTTCTTTTCTAATGAGAGTGGAGAGGAGATTGAGTGTTGAAACTAATTAATAATGGATATACAACTCTTATTGAATGATATAAATTGTGGAGTAGGGTTTGAGGTTTTCAAAGGACCAAAATACCCCTAAAGAAATTGAATAAAAATTGCAGGAATTTTCAGTTGACAACTAAGTTGATAGCTTGTCAACTAGTTGATAACTTATGAACTTAGTCGTCAACCTCTAGTTGGACTTGAACAAATTTTGGTTAACGTTAATGACTAATTTGATAACTTATCAACTAGTTGATGTCATTTCAACATAGTCATCACCTTCCCTAAGTGATTTAGGGTCTTTTATGGTTAAGGCTAACGACTAAGTTGATAACTTATCAACTAGTTGACGGCTTGTCAACTTAGTCGTCACCTTTCCTAAGTGATTTAGGGTCTTTTCTGGTTAAAGATAACGACTAAGTTGATTATATATCAACTATTTGACAGATTTTCGACTTAGTTATCACCTTTTCTCTTAGACAGACACTACTCAATCGATAGAAAAGTTCTCAACTCATCTTTGAGTTAGGAGATCTTTATGATCTCGATTCATATCCCAAGATCTTCCCATACTATAGAATTAATCAAAACACTTATTTTTACATGAAAATAATTTTGTTCGGGTCTTTATACGTAGGAATGACAGTTCAAATTCTAGCCGCAATATGTGGGGTATTTTAGTCAATCCTGATAACTCTGAAAGACTCATCCAAATCGCATTTTTGACATGAATAATCAAGTATCTTGTGAGATCCTAGTGATAAAAATCATAGTCAAAATTGATAATCAAAATGCAAAAAATAAAATAAAGAAAAGGATATGTGGAATTATTAAATTTTTATCGAACTTGTGAGCAACAAAGGGCCCTATACCTTTACCTCTCATTTGAATCCAATCAAACAAAATCAAATCCGATTCAATCAAAGAAGAGAAAAATAAATTGAATCTACAAAGAGGGTAACTCGATGATTGATTAAATTAGAAGAAGTTAACATGATAAATTTAGAGAATCCACTCTAAACATTCAATCTATGATTATCAACTACAAATTACACTAATGCTAGGCTTCACCTAGAGAATTCAACGACAAGATTCAAAGCTCTCAATTAATCAAATCTAAGGAAGAAAATAATTATGGCTACTATTTATGGTTATAGCCTTTACATTAATAGCTTATTACTAAAATAGCCCAAAAGTGTATATTTAGAATATAACACACAAGAGCCTTCTTAATTTCCCTAATGACATCTTGATTGCCCATGGCCTTGTGTATTTGTTGTTCCATGGCTTCTTTTGGTCTCCAAAAAATAATCCATATGTAGAAGCCCCTCCTAATATGCCACACACTAATCAAGCTCGTATCATCTTTCCATTCTTTATAAGGATTCGTTTTCAAATCTAGACCTTGTAAAAAAATGAGGAGGACAAAAAGACCAACATATACTCATAGCATGAGGGTTAGCACAAGAGTTATCAAACATACAAACTCACCAAAGAGGCACACGTTTGAAATAAAACCAACTATTTTTTGTGTTAAATAAGAGCCATTCATCATATAAGGTACAACGAATTTGGTTATAAGAATTATCATGTGGCAAGGAAATTTCAAGGGTCTTATTGACTTCAAAGAAGTGAAAGACCCATATACCACTTTCTCTTTAGAAAATAAATACCATGCCAACATAGGTATCATCATAAGCATAAAGTTAGTAAAGAAAGGTGATAATCTCACTATCCCCATGTAGGGCTTGCCAAAAGACAAGGACACCGGTAGATAAGGAGAGATATTTTAAGGTCAAAACAATCCTCCCTAACAAGCGACTTCCCAAAGAAATAAAGTACACCTACGAAGCCATACTACTAGAATGGTCGAGGAATCTAGTAGGAGCCAAATCACTCCATATCAAATAGTACTCCCAATAAATTAGGATCCCTCATATCATAGTATCAATCTGATTCCAAGAGTCCTATTTAAAAACTCAACTTGTCCAACCCTCTGAAAGTGACAAGGAGCCTTTAATATCAATGAAATATTCCATATTAAAACAAACCACTTAGTATTCCACCATTGTGGATCACACAACATAAGAACAAGTGTATCAAATAAGAATGCAAGTAAATATGAAACTCCAAAAATAGGCAATTGCATGTTTTCCTTGGTGTTCACAAGCATAAGACTATGTTTTCGCATTGGGTCATCATATGCAAACTAGTAGTAAAGAAAGATGTTACTTAAATGAATTTCATCCAAGGTGTGACCACATATAGAATCACCTTTTGATCCATAAGAATTAAGTCTTTGATCAAAAATGGGGTCACACAAGAGTAAAGGGATCATTGGAGAACATACACTCTCCTCATTCAACCACTAACTCCTCACTAGACGTACTATAATCATCTAGGGAGAGAGATCCATCTGTGGAAAGTGGGTCATTATACCATAGTGGATTCTCAATCACTTTATAGACTTAAAGAAGGTCTAAACTTTCATCATGTAAAGGCACACCACTATGCATTTCACTAGGAGTGATGTCGTCATTTTCAAATAAAATATTATACTTAAAAGAGAGATGATAAATCCAAGTAGGGGAATTAAAACATGTAGTTTCACTCTCAAAAAGTATATATTATTTTTGAAGCACTTTTATGTACATAACCAATGAACAAAAAATAATAGGATATTCAATAAAATTTATGATCAAAGAGTCATTCCTACAAAATAGATCAAATTCATCAACATTACCACTAACTTGAGGTTCAATAATCACATCACAAGATCCCTAAGTAGTGTAACATACTTAAAAGCTAGTTGATCACAATAATTTCACTTGATAATGAACTATCTTTCAAAGCACATGTATCAATACTAGGTGGACACAAATTAATCTTACTAGAAGAATCAATTCGGTCATCAATCAGGTGAACTAGTGTATCCACCCCTCCAGGTCGTGTACATCTTGAGACATTGATTTTATTCTACTATCATGGCCTATTGATCCTACCATCCTACCTCCAACACCATTACCATATGGAGAACTAGTAAAATTAGAATGAGGATAAGAAATACAAGTTATTTTATACCACGAAGTCAAGAATGTTCTTCGCTTATGATCCACACAACGTCTTTGAAATCAATTGCCTCACACATATATTCCCTCAACTAGGATAAGAAGTGGCACAAAATAATGAAGATAATGCATCCTCACAACTTCATGTTCTATCACAATCTTTGTCAAAGGATTCATAAGACATATGAGAGAAAGCATCGTACCTCACATCATCTTCATCACCATGGTGTGGTATATTAGAACCCCCATATGCTTCATAATCACTACCAGATTCATTAGAAGTTACTTCTACTCTCTTATGTTCATAATAAGTGTCATAAGACCCATTTATTTCACATTTATCTTTGGAGTAGTAGTTATCACTACCATATCATTCATGACCACAATTACTCTTTTTCGATTAGATAGTCGACTCACTTCGATAGACAGTCAGCTACTAAAGTGTAATGTAAAGTGCAAAACATAAAGTGTTGAAAAGAAATTACACTAGGTATTTTATACTAGATGGGAAATCTAATAGGTCTTACTCCAGTCCTCTTGGATGGCAATGATTCTACTAGCCCTTCTTTAATAAATAAAAAATTATAATATTTGAGTTAAGCTTTTGGGCATTAACTCACACTCCTTTTCATCTCTTTTTGATACAAAAGCCTCACTAGATATGTATTTCTTTTCTCTCTTTTTGAGTACACACTAAACCACAAGAGAATACAATGCTCAATGAAAGTAGAGAATAAAGCTAGTGAAGTTTGAGACAGTGTATAACTCTTCCTCAATTGTCCACCCTATAAATACTAAAGATATGTTTACAAGCCATTGGAAGTTTTTAAAATAAAAGTTAACCCAAGAGATTTGATCCTTGGAAATGGGATATGAGAATCCTATTTCCAAGAATAAGGTTGGATCACACTAATGAGCCTTAACTACCCAAAAACCCCTTTTCTTGGAAGTTTAAATGCCTTTAATGCTTGGAACAAGATTTGATACTCTTTTAATTTGACGTATTATGTTGTAATTTATTCTTAAAGGAGTGACATATTTCTTTTCCTTTTTGTCATGAACATGATAAGTCTTACGTTTTGCTCAATAGCAAAGAATTCTTGATTATTTATTTTACCATAATCCTACAAAGGAGTCATTCACTTACACATATCCCCATTTTTGAAGGATGACAATATTAAATAAATAATCAAGTCGACTTTACTGTTAAGCTCCACCTTGATGGACATAGTAGCTCCCCCTGAATTATTCCACTGATCACATAGTATCTTCCCTGAATTGTTGTATTGTTCTACCGTCAACCTCCTATATGACATACCTTTTCTCCCTCTTTTTCATAAATCTCAAAGAAAGAATAGCAAGCAGATATACAATATCTAGGATAATATATCAAAACAAAAAGAAATTATACATGGGATTATGCCCAAATACACATCAAAATAAAATATTGTCTTAAAATATAAATGGTCAAAGAGTAGTACCAGATGAGAAGGATTCTCAATGATATGAAAGAAGTAGGTTGATGTTTGAGCAGTGACATCCTTCAAGTTAGTGAACTGAGTGGAAATAATAGTGGAGAGAGATTCAATTGTTGTTTAAATATTGGCAACAATCTTCGTGGCTTCTTTGATCACCTGTTCTAATCTTACCATGGGACGCGCAACATCTATACTAGTTTTCTTTATGACTTTTTTTATTTTGTCAAGAGAATATGCGAGGCAAGTAGAAGATCTTTGATTGAATCAAGCTTCAAATCCATCTCTTTCAGGCGGATGGTTACATAAAATTAATAAGAGCCAGGAACATGAGGAGGAGAGGTCCTTAACTTAGGGGAAGAAGTACCAATAAAACCACCATCAGGCATGGAAATACAGATATCATCAACTAAAACACATCCCATGATACCAAAAGTTTTGGTATTATAATACTGGTTCACAACAGCAGAAGGAACGACCTTTAGAGGAATATTTCTTACTTCAAAGATATGGGTAATAATTAACCTATAAGAAATTCTAGAGGGGTCAAGAGATACTTCAATCATTTGACGTATAATAAAAATGGAGAGATTCATCTTATGTTGAGAGACAATGTAGTAAGTAAGCAATGTGTTGCACTGAGATAAGGTAGATATTAAACAAGAACAAGGAGAGAGTGGCCATAATGTGAGCAGTAACACGATTTTCAAATAATAAGATTTAGTGCCAAGAGTGGAGGGAAAGGCTTCAGAGTTATCTAGAGCAATAAAACATTTTGCTTGTTCAAAAGATACATCAAAATTCATTGGCTAGGAATTTAGCGGAAGTATCAAACCCAGAGTAATTTATATAAGAAAAAAAAGCATCAAACATAGCACAATCAATAAAATTCTTTTCCCATCACAAGAGTTTTGAGTTCACTTGCACGAAAAGATCAAATATTTACATAGAAAAGTCTAGCAAAGGACTACAAAGAATGATTAGGGTTGGAAAAGAAGATGTTTGGACATCCTTGAAACTCAAAAACAAGATTTAATTGGGCAATGAATAGATTGTAAGAGATCAATAATTACTATCCTACCATGAACCATACATAATTCCTTTGTTGAGTGAAAAAGTGATTCACTTGTGGGTCTCCAAAAATCAGTTTGGATATTTAAAGAACTATCAAAGTAAAGTTTTGCTCTTTTCATAGAATACTCAGAGTCATAGAAATAGAGGAGCCCTTAGCAATATGAGAGAAAGAGGAATTAGAAGAATCCTGGGGAAGATTTTGGTCAGACAGGTCAGAATTAAGCAGAATAGGAGAAAAAGTCTTTCCTTTACCCTTGAAGCGAGAACTTTTACTATTCCCCATGAAAGAGTTTTTTGTGTTCTTTGTCATTAAAGATAGTAGAGAGAATGATTGTGAATTAGGTAAATGTCATAACCTGAACCAAAACCTGGTCGTGACAGGCATCCCAAGCCAACCAAGGCTAGAGATACCCCTAACCTTACCTCAAGAGCAAATCATTATAAAAAAAATAGTAAAAGTCAACCAAAGATAAAATAGAAATATATATATATATCAAAGGATAGATGAGAATCAAAACCAAACTCGCAATAAAATTCCAACACTGTCCACAAAAGTCTTTAATCTAGTGAATAACAACTAAATTGGGACATGCCCCTGACTATGACAATGGGAATCCAAAGTACTAGATAAGAAATGAAAGCTAAAAGAGAGATCGGGACTTCCGAAGGATGGAGGGTTCTCCACTTCACAATTGACCAACCAGGATATCAAACCACCTAACACTGTATAGGGTCACAAGAAAAGCCCTCAAAACCTACATCATGAAATTATGTAGCTTCCGAGGATGGTCAGTACAGCGAGTACTGGTATGAAACCCAAGGAAAGGGATAAAACATACATATTCCAAAACTAGTAATGAAACATATGGATAAAATATATACATACCAAAAATCAGTCATAAATCAAATGCACCATAGTAATACAAAGATTTATTCCTAAAGTGTGTAGCTCATTTTAACCTAAAGGCACCCACAGGCTATATGGGTCTGAGACCTTGCTAAAAGGGCCCTAGTCCATGTTAGTCGTATGTACAGGAGAACAGGATAAAGCCACCAATACTCAATTAGCCTCCAAAAAATATACTGTGCAAATCTGACACAGTGGTCACAAACCCCAACATCGAAAAACGTCGTTTCCAGCGTTGGTCCCCCTAGGACTACACTTTCTCAATGAGCTACACAATTCCCTTTAAGCCCAAGTAAAAACATTTTTCACGTACCATTAACCAATTTCAAAGGAGTCATCCATTAAGGCATTCTGAATTGGTATCGCCATACCAATATACTTGGAAACTATTCCAATTATGCCAAACCATAAATATTTAACCAATTAGAGTCCAAATTTCATTCAAATTCTAAAACTATTTAATGACTAATGGTTTTATTAGGGTTGGGGAATGTGTTAGACCATTTTAAAGTGAAAAGGACCAAAAATCCCCCAACCCACACTAAAAAAAAACTAGGTGAATTACGCCTAGCGGTGTGACACTTCCTTATTGCAGGGTGTAGGAAGCGTACCACGCCCTTATTGTGGGGAGTGGGCAGTGTGCCATGCCCTTATCGCGGGCCCTTACTGGTTCAAGGTCTAAAATGACCCCAAACCCTTTCCAAAAATTCCAAAACTTTCCCATTTCATCCCATTAACACCTTTTATCACCATTTAAGTAAAAAATCATCATTTAATACAAAAGAGGGTCCGAAATAAATTGGTCAAGAAATTATAAGGTCTTACACTATTCCCCTCTTTGGATCATTAATCCCCGAATGATAAGTTAGGACACCCTTAGCACGATAATAGAAAGAATACAACGAAAATTAAGGAAAAATTCAATGTGATAAAAGAGAAAGCTAAACTCATACCTCAAACATTGTCATCCAACATGGAGAACAAGAATGGGTATTTGTCTTTCATATCCTCTTCTTATTGCCAAGTAGTTTCTTCTAATTTTTGATTCCTCCAAAGAACCTCCACCAAAGTTATTTCCTTAGTCCTTAACTATGGAACTTCCGTATCTAATATATCAAATGGGACTTCCTCGTAGGAGAAAGAATCGTTAAGACCAATATCTTCAACGACACTACCAAGAAAGGATCACCCATATACTTGTTAAGTGTGTACACATGAAACACAAGATAAACTGAAGCCAAACTTGCCAGTAATTCTAATTTATAAGCAACATTCCCAATACTTCTTAAATCTTGATATGGAATATGGACTGAGCTTCTCCTTTTCCCTAATCTCATAACTTCTTTCATATAAGAGACTTTTAAGAATACCTAATCATCAACTTCAAATTCCAATTTCCTCTACCTCGCATCTGCATAAGACTTTTGGTGAATTTGAGCAGTCTTAAGTCTTTCTCAAATCACCTTTACCTTCTTTATTACTTGGAGAACAAAGTCAGGTCCAAACAAACCATTCAATAGGGGACCTACACCTCCTACCATATTGGGTTTCAAAATGAGTCATTTGGATGTTGGAATAATAACTATTATTATATGCAAATTTAATAAGAGGAAAATGATCAACCCAACTTCTTTTAAAGTCAATTACATAGGCCTTTAGCATATCCTCCAGAGTCTAAATAATGTGCTCCACTTGCCCATCCTTTTGAGGGTGGAAAGTAGTGTTAAGTTTCACCTACGTACCCAACCCTTTCTAAAAAGAACACCAAAAATGAGAAGAAAATTGCATACCTCAATCAAAAATAACGGACACCGAGGCCCCATGCAACTTAACTATCTCCTGAATGAATAACTTGGCATAATCCTCTCCTGAACAGTTGGTTCTCATAGGCAAGAAGTAAGTAGATTTGGTCATTCTGTCCATAATGACCTAGATAGTATTATACTGGTTTCGAGACTGTCGAAGACCCATGTCGAAATCTATATTTATCATCTCCTACTTCTACATGGGCAATTCTATCACTTGTGAAGTACCACCTAGCCTTAGATACTCAACCTTGACTTGTTTATAGACCATACACTTAGCAACAAAATTTTCCACATCCCTCTTCATATTATTCCACCAATAAATCTCTTTCAAGTCACGATGCATCTTTGTCGAACTCGGATGAACTGTATATTTGGACTTATAAGCTTCCGTAAGATCCTTTCCCATAGCCCATCTATATCAAGAACACATAACCTACCTTAATATCTCAAGACACCATCTCCTCGAACCTCAAAAGCCATTACCTTTCATTGACCCATGTCATACTTGATCTGCACAAGTATGGGATCCAGAGCCTGCTTCTTTTTAACCTCAATCACTTCCTGAACGATCACTCCTCCATCCTTAGTGTCCAAAAGAATAACATTATCCAGTCGGTGAATATCCTTAACTAGCCTTCTTTTCTCATCCTTAACGTGGGATAAAATCCCCATGGACAGCCTACTAAGAGCATCAGCAACAACATTAGCTTTACCTGGATGATAATGCAAACTCATGTCGTAATCCTTAAGCAATTCGAGCCACCGACTCTGCCTGAGATTCAATTCTTTTTGTGTTAACACATACTGAAAAGCTCTTATGGTTTGAATAAATATCCACATGCATCCCATACAGATAGTGACACCAAATTTTCAAAGCAAAGACCATAATTGCTAACTCTGGATAGTGAGTCGGATAATTTCTCTCTTGAACCTTAAATTGTCTAGAAGCATAAGCTACAATCTAACCATGTTGTATAAAAATACAACCCAACCCCATATGAGATGCATCATAGTGCACAACAAACTCCTCAGTACCCTCGGGTTGGGTCAAGATAGGAGCAGTAGTCAACTTATCCTGTAGTTTCTCAAAGCTACCCTCACAAGCATCAGAATATAAAAATTTTACCTTTTTCTGAGTCAGCCTCATTAGCGAAACAGCAATAGATGAAAAACTCTCCATAAACCTCCTATAGTAGCTTTCCAAACCCAAAAAGCTCTTAATCTCAGTTGGAGTCATGGGTCTAGGCAATTTCTTAACAGCCTGAATCTTTTGTGGATCCACGTTAATCGCTTCACTAGATACAACATGCCCAATAAAAGTCATAGCACTCGGCCAAAATTCACAATTAGAAAATTTTGTATATAATTCCTAGCCCTTAAGGGTCTGTAATACAATTTGGATGAAATTTGGATAATCCTCTTCACTTTTCGTGTACACCAAGATGTCATCAATGGAGACTATGACAAGTGGGTCCAAAAACTATTTGAACACCTAATTCATAAGGTCCATGAAGGTAGCCAGAGCATTAGTCAACCCAAAAGACATAACTAAGAACTCGTAAGGACCTTACTGGGTTTAGAAGGCAACCTTGGGAATATCAACCTCCTTAATTTTCAACTGATGTTAATCAAACAAAGATCTATTTTTGAGAAATACTTAGCACCCTAAAGTTGATCAAAGAGGTCATCAATCCTAGAGAGAGGTACTTATTTTTTACGGTGACATTATTCAACTACGATAGTCTATACATATCTGAAGATACCCATCTTTCTTCCACATGAAAAGCACAGGAGCACCCCAAGGAAAGACACTAGGATGAATGATACACTTATCAAGAAGATCCTTTAATTGCTCATTTAATTCTTTTAGCTCTGTCAGAATCATCCTATAAGGAGGAAAGGAAATAGGATGAGTATCCGATAGGAGATCAATCTCAAAATCTATTTCCTTATTGTGAGGAATCCAGAAAAGATCATCTGGAAAAACTTTAGAAAATTCATTAGCCACAGGGACAGGTTGCAAGGAAGAACTTTCTGAGTTAGAATACTAGACCAAAACCAAATGATACCGACACCTTTTCTATATTAATTTTTAAGCTCTAAGGTAAGAAATAAACATTCCCTTGGGTACTAGAGAACTTTTTTCCCATTCTATTACCAGATCATTAGGAAAGTGAAAAGCGACATTTAGGGTCCTTCAATCTAGATAAGCATAGCACAAATAAAGCTGATCTATCCCTAAGATTACATCAAAGTCCACCATATTGAGCTCTAAAATATCTACCAACATATCCCTATGAAATATGGACACTACACAACCCTTATAGACTTTTCTAGCAATAAAAGACTCACCCACTGGGGTAGAAATAGATTATAGGTTGGAAATACTTTCAGGACAAAAACCAAATCACACATCCATATAAGGAGTCATATAAGATAGGGTGGAACCCGAATCAAGCAGACAATAAACATCATGGGAGAAAAGCTCTAGCATACTAGTGACAACATCTGGGGATGCCTTAAATTACTGGCCAGTGAAAAGAGCATAAAGATGGTTTTGACTAGTTCCCATCCCTAAAAAAGCACCCTTAGTTATAGGAGCTGATGAAATCACCACTAGAACATTATTATCCCAAGTGGCAACCCTAGATGAAGAACTATTCCGCTATATATGACCAAGCTACCCATAATTAAAGCACCACATTCTTCCTTCCTTATAATACCCATATTAAAGCTTCCCCCAACCACAACAAGGTAGATAGGGTGTGGCTAACTAATCTTCACTGGCCTGAGATTGAGCACCCTATGCTCGAGGACTATTGTTATGCTAAAATCACCGATCACCTGAAGGCTTAGGATAAGAAGAGATAGATGATGAATAAAAACTTTACTTATTCTTTTTCTTAGTCCATTGCCTATTATCTTTCCCATATTTTTCTAGTTTACGCCCTACTCTGCATACTGAACTTCTTACTATACCTTTTCCACATCTCTACCTGTTTCTTCTTATTATCTTCCACCTACTGCATATAAACCACCAACCTTGATATATCCATATAATATTTAACTTGGCGGCCTTACACTCTAACACCAAGTTATGAGATAGACCCAAAGAAAAATTTCTCATTCGGGACCTTATAATAGACACTAGTTTGAGAGCATAACGAGACAATTGAGTAAACTTCAAAGCATACTCATTAACACTCATTTTACCCTGCTTTAAATTCACAAACTCTTCATCCTTGGCTTCTCTCTTCTCCTGAGGAAAGAAATTATCAATAAAGGCACCTAAGAACTCATCCTACGTAGCTTTCTCAGTATCTTCAACCCTCAACTCCTCCAAATCCTCATACCACTAATAAGCCACTTTCTTCAGTCGATAAGTTGCACACTCAACCCCTTCTAAATCACTAGCATGCATCACTCTAAATATCTTCTTATTCTTATCAATAAATACCTGAGGATCCTCCTCAACCCTAGAGCCTATAAAGGTTGGAGAATTCAGCCTTATAAACTGGCTAACCCGAGTAACCTCAGACAAACTGGGGGTAGGACCAACATGATTAAAACAGTGAGATTATGATGCCACAATCTAAGTAAGCATATGGATGGACTATCGAAACTCAGAATTTAATATATCTCCTTGTAGAGACTTAGTAGCACCAGTCTAAGGAGACCTGGGAGTACTGATAGGGATTGGTAGAAGCCCAAGGAGAGTAGTAAAGTCAAGAGTATGGGCCCTGTGCTGAGTCTACATACTATGAGTAGGGTGAACTTCCTTTGCATTTGACCTAGTTGGGGCACAGGTTTCGGTTGAGTTTCTACGACCAATAAATCTTTGTAGAGGCATGATGTAAAATGTGGGCAAATCTTGACTCTCTAGCACAAAATAGAACACAAAGAAGGGAAACCATTCCTAAATGCCTTGTAGCCTCCCCTATAAATATGGAGCATTTTACACCTTTAAAAAGGACTCTACTCAACATGGATTTATGGACACCCAACGACTATGAATCATGCTCTAATACTAATATTGTTACAACCCAAACCAGGGCCTTTCCATGACGGGCATCCCAATCCAACCAAGGTCGAAAATGACCCCTAACCTTACCTCAAGATCACATCAGTATAAGCAAACAGCCGAAGTAAACCAAGATAAAAAGAGAAATATATTAATCAAAAGATAGTTGAGAGTCAAAACTAAACTTGTAATAAAATCTTAACACTGTCCACCAAAGCCTCTGATCCAACGAATACCAACTAAGTCGAGATATGACCCCGACTATGACAAAGGAAATCCAAAGTACTAGAAAATAAATGAATATTGAAAGAGAGACCAAGACTTTCAAAGGATGGAGGGCTCACCACTTCATAACTACAGACAATGATATCAAACCACATAATGCTATACTGGTTCAAAAAAAAAACCTCGAAACCTACATTATGAAATAATTTAGTGTCTTGGGATGGTCAATACGGCGAGTACTGGCATGCAATATAAGGAAAGAAATAAAACATACATGTGCAAACACTAGTAATGAAACATATGGATGAAATATATATACATATATAAAAATCAGTCATAAATCACACGCATCACAGTCATACATAGATAGAGGATGTCAGGATAGGGGCAAGGAAAATAAAACATGATCGTTTAAAGATTTAGTCATGAACTGTGCAGCTTATTCCGACCTAAAGGCACCCATGGGCTATATAGGTCTAGCTCTCCCTGCCGGAAGGGTCCTAGTCCATGTTAGCCACATGTACCAGAGAATAGGCTAAAGACACCAATAGTTAATTATCCTCCCAAAAATATACTATGCAAATTTTACATAGTGGTCATAGACCCCGAATGTCGGCAAGCGTGGTTTCCAATGTTGGTCCCCCAGGGACTACACCTTCTCGATGAGCTACACAATTCCCTTCAAGCTAAGTTAAAACATTTTCACATACCATTGACCAATTTCCAGGGAGTCTTCCATTAAGGCACTCTAAATTAGTATCGTCATACCAATAGACTTGCAAGTTATTCCAATTATGTCAAAACATAACCATTTAACCAATTAGACTCCAAATTCCATTTAAATTCCAAAATCATAGCCCCCAAGGGCATTCCAAAACCTTTTCATCCGTTTATCCTTTAGTGCAATAAAATTTCTCAAAAGACTAGTTCAAATTAGGTAATTCCTTATTCAAAACCAAAGTTTATAATGGGTTGAGGTTCATATCATTACCATGCCAAAATTTATTAATAAAGTGAAATCAAATTTACCAAATTCCACCATTATTACCATACACAAAATCAGTTCACAATTCATTATATAAAACTTGAATAGACCATTAAATAAAGGGAAAAACCATGCAAGAGTATCACAATCCAAAAATCTTCAACCCTTGTTCCAAATAAACATTGAGAAACACCTAAATAACAATTTAATTATGAAATAATTTAATACTTAAGTTAGAGAGTGTACAACATGCCAAAAAATGGAAGAATTTATGAAGGAACTAAAGTTTAGAGATTAGAAAATGGAATCCTTGAGAAACACTTGGTTTTCTTCTCTTAAAAGTTGAAGAGCGGATGAACAATATAGAAGTTCAATGATTGATGGGTTTATTAAGTTTGGGTAATGTTTTAAGTCATTTTAAAGTGAAAAGGACCAAAAAGACCCCAACCCAGATTAAAATAAATGAACTGGGAAAATTACACCCAGCAGTATGGAATGCCATTAATGCGGGGCATAGAGAGCGTGCCACGCCCTTATTATAGGGCGTAGGAATCGTTCCATTCCCTTATCGCGGTGCATATGCATCATGCCACACCCTTATGGTAAAGAGCCACTAGTTTAAGGTCTTGAAATAACCCCAAATGAGTATTCTAAAACTTTTCTATTTCATCCTGTTAACACCTCTTATCACGATTCAAGCCAAAAATCACCATTTAATTCAAAGGAGGGTCCAAAATAAATTGGTCAAAAAATTATGGGGTCTTACAAAAAAAGACTCGAGAAGCAAGAATTTAAAGAAAAAAGAGTTGAAAATAAAAGAAAGGAGAAGAGAATTCACCTAGGGAGATGAAAGAACTATTCTAAGAACTTGTATCAAGTGTCAAAGAAAGGAAGGAAAATAAATCGACACACACTTCAATCAAATCAACATTAATTAAAGATACTTCTACACATAATTGCACATACCTGATATGAAAATAAATATCTTTTAAAAAGGTTTTTAATACCAAAAGAATTTTTGAAAAAAAAAACTTTATTTTAAAAAAGACTTGGTAAAAATATCAATTAATTAAAAATCAGTGCTAATGAAGGATAATTCAATGTCAACTTTTGAAATATAGTCTCTAATAAAGTGATGCTTAACATCAATGCGCTTAGCCCTCGAATGATGTACGAGATTTTTTGAAAGTCAGAAAGAACTAGAATTATCACAAATTTTTTTATAGGTTTAAAAGATAAATCATAGTCATTGAGTCGATGAGACATTCAAAGAATTTGAACACAACATAATCCAATAACAATATACTCAAATTCTTACTATTCCAACGAATTTGAATAGATTGCTATTGGAGAGTAAGATACAGTTATGTTTCTTACTATTCTAACTCGTAGGCATGCTCTCCCACAACACCACTGAACTTGGGTTGACCTAAGTGAGTAAATCTCTCAAACCTCTTTTGATCTTGAAAATACATAACAGTGCCCAAAGCAATGAGAGGAATAGTAAATCTGGTAGGCTGTGATACTTGTCACTTCATGGAAAAATCTCTTGTCTCATGGAATAGTAAGAAACAAAATAGTGGTTTTATGGGCAAACATGCCTATGAGTTCTTGATTGATTTATGAGAGAAGTGGTCTAACCTTGGAATGCTTGAGATGCATGAAGTTGCTTACATTACCTTTTATTTGAGAGATGTAGCTAGGGATTGGTGGAGGTCACTTGTTAGATGTAAACCTCTTAGTTAGCCAAAGATGACGTGGGATTAGTTTGGTTAGGCCCTTTTTGACAAGTTTATGCCCTACAGTTTGAGGTATCAAATGAGGGACGAGTTTGATCACTTAGAGTAGGGCTCCATGACTATCGCTAAGTATGATTAACATTTCCATAACTTTTCCAGATATTCTATTGCTAGTATTTCCATTGAGTCTAAGAAGATTTAGAAGATTATAGAGGGATTAGATGTTACATTTCAGTTGGCTACTGCCCAGTTGGTAGTGTAAGGGGCATCATTTAAGAATGTGGTGGATCATTCAAAGATGACCAAGGTTAATCTTTGATTTATGTAGGGAGTAACCAAGAGAGTGCACCGTCAAGGTGAGTTCAATGGTTATGCCCCTCAAGGCAAATATTTTAGATGTTTGTGTGGTTACCATGGTAGAAAAGTACAGTAAGCGTTGCAAGGTTTGGGTGGTACTCAGGTTCAGTGGCTATAGGTTCCATTCTATCTCAGTCGCACCTCCTCAAATTAAGTTAGGATGCAAGGGTTGTTATGATTGTGATAATTTTGTCCATGTGGCTAAGGATTTCCCTTACTGTATTTTTAGACCTACTCCTATATCGACAGTGAGAGGTGACTCTAAGGGGGTAGAGGTACTACTAGAGGTACATGAGGTAAAGGTAGTGGTACCCATGGTTGTGGTTGCAAGGTTGCTCGGTTCATAAGTAGATGTGGTCAGTGTTATGATATACCCACCAGACCTGAGGCAGAGGATTCTGATTCTGCCATCATAAGTATCATCCCTATTTGGTTTAGATCTGCATCTGTGTTAATTAATTCAGGGTCGACTTTCTCCTATGTGTCTATATATTTTGCTTATAGTTTTGATTTCAATTATGAGCCTCTTGCCATACCTAGTCATATATAAACCCCCGTAGAAGACTCTTTAGTGGTGGATCGAGTGAATTGATCCTGTGTTGAGACCTTTCATGGGTGTGAGTCTTAGGTAGATCTGACTATCCTAGAAATGGTAGATTTTGATTTAATCTTAGTTGTAGATAGGTTAGCTCTCTATCATGATATTATAGAATGTTATACTAAGATCATAACTTTAGCTTCATCGAGAGTGCCAAGGATAGCATAGAAGGGTATGCTTCATTTTGGTCCCGGGAGAGTTATATCCTTTTTACGTGCTCATTGTATAGTAGAGAGGAGATATTTTCCTTACTTGGCACATATTCATAATACTAATATTGCTTTACTGCCTTTTTTAGAATTTTTTTTGTATTGTCTCGGAGTACATGGATTTTTTTCTTATGGATTTACCTGTTATGACTTTGAATCGTGATTTAGTTTTGCCATTGATGTGGACCTGGACACCAAGCTCATTTCTATTGCAGGAATTATTGGATAAAGGATTTATCCGATCTAGTATATCACCTTAAGGTGTGCCTGTCTTGTTTCTGAAGAAAAAAAATGGGTCTACGCTTACGTATATTGATTATCGGTAGTTGAACAAGGTGAAAGGTAAGAATATGTATCATTTTCCTTGTATTGATGATTTTTTTATCAGCTTCAAGGTGCTTTGGTGTTTTCAAAGATTAATTTAATGTTTGGGTATCACTAGTTGAGGATTAGAGTTTCAAATATTTTGAAGATAACTTTTCGAACTCGATACAATCATTATGAGTTCTTGGCCATGTCCTTCGGGTGGACCAATACCCCAACCGAATTTATGGATTAAATAGACTCGGTTTTTCGATCATATCTCAACTCTTTCATCATTGTATATATAGATGATATCCTTATTTACTCCAAAAGTGAGGCCGACCATGAAGATCATTTGTGGATTGTACTTTAGAGGTTAAGGGATGAGAAGTTGAATTCTAAGTTCTCCAAGCGCAAGTTTTGGATAGAATTTGTCTCTTTCTTGGGTCATATTGTGACCAAGGATGATATTATGGTATATCCGGCCAAGATTACGGTAGTTTGTGATTTGGCTAGACCAACTTTTCCTATCGAATTTCAGAGTTTTATTGGTTTAGAAGGATAATATCGATGCTTTGTTAAGAATTTTTCATCTATTGTAGATCCTTTGACCAATTTAACTCAGAAAAGATTTCTTTTCAGTGGTCTGATGCTTGTGAGGCATGCTTTAACAAGCTAAAGGACTTATTAACCTCAACTACTATCTTGACTACGCCCAAGAAGAAAGCGGGTTTTACCACCTTTTATAATACTTTTACTACTGGGTTAGGTGTTGAGTTGATGAAGGAGAGTAAGGTGATTGTGTATGTTTCTCATCATTTGAAGCCTCATAAGAAGAGTTATCCTACCCATGATTTGGAGTTGTGTACACTTGTATTTGCTTTGAAGTTATAGAGACACTACTTGTATGGAGTCCGTTGTGAGATCTTCTCGGATCACCATAGTCTTCAGTACTTTTTCACCCAGCGAGATATTAATATGAGGCAGCGTTATTGGTTTGAGTTTCTTAAGGATTATGATCTCTCTACTCTTTATCATTTGAGTAATGCTAATGTGGTTGTAGATATCTCAAGCCAAAATACGGCTAGTATTGGTAGCTTGGCGTATCTTTTAGCCTAGGAAAGGCCTTTAACCTTAGAGGTTTAATGTTTGACTAACTAGATAGTTAGGCTTGATATTTTGGCACCTAGGTGTGTTTTGGAATTTGTGGAGGCTAGATCTTTCTTGATGGAGGAGATTCGGTCTCATAGATTTGATGATGCTGGTTTGAGAATAATTCGAGATAAGGTATTGAGTAGCAAGGCTAAGGAAGTATCACTTGATTCCAATGGTATTTTGAGGATTGGAGTCCAAGTTTGTGTATTGAGAGTGGGTGATTAGGTGAGATTGATCTTGGAGGAGGCCCATTATTCTAGGTACTCTATTCATCCAAGAATGACCAAGATATATCGATATTTGAGACAACACTATTCGTGCATTAGTATGAAGAAGGATGTAGAGGATTTTATAGCTCGCTGCCTATGTTGCCAGCAGGTGAAGGTCGAGCATTTGATGCCTGGTAATTTGATTTAGAAGTTACCTCATTCTCGAGTGGAAATGGGAATGGATCACTATGGACTTCATGACTGGGTTGCCTCATACTTTTCATGGTTCCGATAGTGTTTGGGTTATCGTGGATCGATTGACCAAATCTTCTTATTTAGCCTATTCAAGTTTCTTTTAGTATTGAGAGGCTAGCCCATATCTATGTTTGTGAAATAGTTTATCTCCATGGTGTACCAGTGTTTATTATCTCAAATAGAGGTTCAGTTTTCACATCTCACTTCTAGAAGACATTTTAGGAGGAGTTGGGTACCCGGGTTAATCTTCGCACAACTTTTCACCACTAGACCAAAGGTTAGTTGGAGCAGACTATTCAGGTTTTGGAAGACATGCTCCAACTCTAATGTTATGGGTTTTGGAGGTCAGTGGGAGTAATATTTAGCCTTAACAAAATTTGCATATAATAATAGCTACCATTCAAGTATTAAGATGACACCTTTCGAGGCTTTTTATGGTAGGCATTATCTCTCTCTGATTGGTTAGTTTGAGAATTCTGAGATTAGACCTCAAGGTATGGACTTACTTCATAAGTCTTTGGATAGAGTTCAGGTCATTAAATATAGACTTTGAGCGGCTCAGAGTAGGCAGTAGTGTTTTGAGGATCGTAGACTCATGCCTTGAGGTTTAGTGTTGGTGATCAAGTCTTTCTTTATGTGTTGCCCATGAAGGGCATGATAAAATTTTGGAAGAAGGGCAAGCTTAGCCAGGTATATCAGGCCATTTGAGATTCTTCGAACTATAGGGGATGTAGCCTACGAGTTAGCATTACCCCCAGATTTTCAGCTATTCATCTAGCTTTACATGTATCTATGATATGGTGTTATATTCTGAATAATTCTTATGTCATTCGTTGGAACACCGTACAGTTAGATGAGAGGTTGTCCTTTTTTTAGGAGCGAATCTCTATTTTACCCCGGGATGTTAGGCGATTGTGTTCTAGAGATATTTCAATAATTAAGGTTCAATAGGGATACCATTGTATAAATAAGGCTACTTGGGAGTTCGAGTCTGACATGCATAGTAGTTACCCCCAGCTTTTTACCAATTCAGGTATTCTGTTGCCTTGAGTTTGAGGATAAGCTAGATTCCTAGTAATGGATATTGTAATGAGTTGATTCTGTAAACTTTTTATTTTATGTATTTTGACTATTTTATCCCTTTCTGTTGTTGCTATGTTCTTTTACAGTAGTGTGGGAATGGTTGGCATAATTTCCAATGCAATTTAGAATGAGTTGTGGGATTTTGTGGTTTTTAAATGTTGAAATGGGCTCATAGTTGACTTTGGTCAACATTTATTATTTTGTATATCGGATAAAAAATAGATTGCGCCAATAGATTCAAAATGTCAATTTTGGGTTGGTAGCATGGTTGGTTTGGTTTTACGGCATCTGGATCTCATTTTGATCCTTGGTTCATAAATTAGTGAAATTAGGTCTCGGGGTCAATTTGTGAAAACAACCTTTTTTCAAAAATCTGATGTCGCTATTGGGTCCGGAACATCGAATTTAGTCTAGTAGCATATCTTTTTGCCTTCACAGAATTTTGAACAATCCCAAAGGGTTAATTAGCAACTTTACAACTTAACAAAGTTGTTGATCTAGCTGAGTTTGGTGCAGCCGCTTAAGCGGCCAACGAATTCCTTAAATGGTAGACACTTTAACGGCCCATGCACCATTTTATCAAACCCAGACAGACTAGGAAATTACCGCTAAAGTGGACAACTGACCGCGTAGTGGTCGTCGGTTTCGTGGTATGGAGTCCACTTTAGTGACCTCGCGCATGGGGTTGGTCCGCTTTAGCGGTCATGTGACCGCTTGAGTGGTCATACCTGGGCAGACATAAAAACCCATTTTCTTCCATTTTGAGATTTTGAGCTTTGGTTTGAGAGATTTTTTGATGATTTATTCCTTTCTCGAGCTTGGGTAAGCTCCAAATCACTATTTCAATTATTTTACTCTGATTTTGTCGTTAAAACCCCTTTGAAATTTGTAAATTTTTGGCCCAGAAGGCCTAAAAGGTATTTCTTCAATTAAAACTTATTTTAAACCATTTTCATTTGGATTTTCTCCTATGGTTTCCTTTAATCATGGGAAAGTCTTTTCTAAACAAAAATTCTGATTTTTACCCTTTCAATTCAAAATTCCATTTTTGGGGTTCATTTTAACCCCGACTTGAAAGTAGGCAATATAGGTATTGGCTTTCTTTTAATATGTAGATTCCATAATTGTATGTTTTAGTTGATTATGAGGTTGTTCAAGAGGGGAAAGCTCTGCGTCAAAGGACTTTAGGCTTGAATTTTGGCGTCATAAGGTAGGTTATGGCTTTAACTTTCTTCAGACCGAAATCGGTTGTTAGTATACATATATATATATAAAAAAAAAAATAGTCTATGGGTATGGGTAATAATTATGGAAAATTGTATTTCAATGATATTATTGTTGTTGTGTGTCTGTGTGGGGGCGTATATTATTGTTGGTGGTGACTTGAGATGATATCTACTGCATGTTGCCTATGTGGGGGCTTTAGCTTATGTTATTCGCCTTGTATATGCATTGTCTTCTTTTCATGATAAAAATATTCAAGTTAGGGTTAATGTGACATTCATAATGCCTTACATGCATATGTATTCCAATGGTACATTACCTATACCAAATCATAGATAGTTAACATATTGAGTAGAACCTGAGGTCATGTGTATATATATCGAATGGGTTGAGATCTTTATACTAGTTTTGTTGTGGGTATTCATCCTTATATCACACATACATTCATGAATCATTGGTACCATTAAGGAGATACCAATTTTTTACAGAAATGAGACACTTTTACAAAATCCTCTGTCATAGCCCATGAGTCGGGAAGGTGATATGGATATTGTTATTGGGATTGAGTATTGCGAAAGTATATGGGTTATGACCACCCCTCCCCCATCCTACCTGGAAGAGTTGAGGCTTGGTAGGTGTATACAGAGGTTATGTGATAACCTCAATCATATGACATCATCATCATCATTGCATTTCATACATTACGCATCTTCAGTGTTGTGTTTCTAAGTGTTGTTCGTCGCATATATAATTTGTTTCTTTTACGTACTATTGATTTATTTATGTGACATTTAAAAATTTTGGTACAGATGGTGTGAGCTACCATTTGGGATATTTTCTAATTGCAGGAGACATGCTCGTAGTATGTATTTATATACCTTATTTTCTACTTTGCTCGATCAACCTATGATACCTACCAAGTATTAGTGCACTGTAATCACCCCTACTATTCCTTTTCGGTATAGATTCAGGTACGAGTGCATCGCGCGACAGCTGAAATTGTGTGGTTGGTTATTGACATTTTTGAGGTAGTGCCTACTCTATGCCTTCAAAGTTCACCTCATACCTCTCCCTATCCATTTGATGTCTTTATTTTGTATTCAAAGACAGACTTGTAGTTTTTCAGATTTAGTGGTATTTCCAGTTCTGAGATATCTTTAGATTGTTCTTACACTGTGACACTATAATTTGGGATGGTTTATGGTATTTTTATTTTTCAAACTTCCGCTATTGTTGTATTTGTATGGGTCTGACTTTGCTCTTGAAGTCTCACCTTGGAAACTGTTGTATCATCTTTCTTCTTACATATCAGTTTGGGTGATTGGTTTACTTTTCAAAGCTTAGCCACAATAAGTACCATCATAACCTTGTATTATGGACCGTGACAACCCCCTAGGGCGACGGCACACTGCCTCAGCCTTGCTATGGGCCCGCATCATACCCTCCTTGGTTATGCGGTGGGCTATGTGATGCCCCCTTCCTCGGATGTCTAGAAGCTGATTTTTATGCTATTTAAGTGGGGGTCAAGTTGTAAATGCATATATTTCGTATGGAGAAGCCTGTGGATGACCTAAAACACTATATAAGGAGTTCTTCATCAAATTTACATCTCAATTTTGGAACAAAACGAGATTGGAGAAAGGAGAATGCATCAAAGGCTCTACTCTAGGATTTTTCTTCCTTCAACTTTAGTTTTCTTGTAGTTTTTACTTATGAATTAATTTATGATGATTCTTTGTATGACTATGAGTGGATAAACACCCTATTTTTGGGGTTGAGTCTATGAACTTGATTGCTTAGCATAACATTCAAGTTGGTTAATGTTAATTATCACGATTGGTTGTTCTTATGTTTTTGCACTTACTATTCTACTAATTTGTGACCTTTAGGATACATTTATATTTCTTTTGTGATCATGGAAGAAGTAACATTAAATTAGAACATGGAACATAAGTAATGGGTTCTTGTCTTTCAGATAAGTTAAAGACTAGATTTGCGATAAGGTAGGAATATACCTAATTTTCCCTATTTGGCTCAGATAAGGGATGAAATATAAATGTGCTTGAATAAGTTCCCACATCCCCACTCAACGATGTAGTTGTGAGGCTAATTTAAATAGAATATTAGAGGCTTGGAAGAACATAATCATGATATTAATCCCTTGAATCAACAATCAAGATAGATAACTTAACCAATGCGATTGCATAGCTTTGCATGATTGTTCAAGACCTCTTGACCCTGGTTTCTCTTAATTATTGTTTCCGACACTTTAATTTTGTTATTGCTCATTGTTACTTTTAGCATACTTGAAGAACTACAGTGGGTTGCTCCTCAACTTGGTACCTGTTTCCAGATAGACTCAAATAGAAAGAACTTGGAGAACCTTAATAATAAAGTGCAAGAAAAAAGTAAATAGTAGACACAACAGTTTTACATGGAATCTCCTTGCTCAAGGGAGAAAAACCATGAGTTGCCTCTAGGATTTCTAAGCTCTACTATATCCAAACAACTTCTTGAATACAGACTCCAGACTTCAAGGATTAAACTCTTAATCCTTTCTCTCCTAGTAATAACTCTATTACAAGGAAAATGCATAGCAACTTTACTGCACCCACACTCCAGCTAACTCTAACTGGAAAGTCAAGCTAACTCTAGCTTGAGAATCACCTAACTCTAGATGATTACATAGAAAAGAGGTTTACACAACACCTACTAATAATTATGCAAGCAGAAGTAGGCAGTGTTTAAGACCACAATACAAGGACTCAAATACAACAAGAAATGAAAATACAACTTGATGTATTATCAGTTCCCTGTTGCAAAGTGAGTCTTTGATCCAAGATCTTCGAGAGATATTTTTTTGTAAGAATATGGAAAGCTTCTTTCTTTCTTGTTGGAAAAGATGAGCATTACATAGTATGATACAATAAAACCTAGGAGGAATGTCATTGGTTGAGATAAAAAGGTGGCAGCAACTTTTTAACAACTTTTGTAATTATGTTCAGCTGTAGGTTTGACTGTGATAGTGACAGGTAAGCCCAACCTATTCCTTAAATAGTATCTATTTTGTCATCACATAATCATTAGGAAATATGTTCCCAACATGCAGTTTGTCAAATATCAAAACTAAGGGCTTGAGAATTTCCCCATTTTTGATGATGACAAAGCCATGAAAGCATTCAGCAACCTCAACCATCTACATAGCACACAGCATACACAATAGGACTCAGCAGCATATGCCCTCAAGCCTGTTTCTTCACTAGTTCCTCTGTCTATGATACCCCAAAACATTCCTCACACATTCCCCCTATCTATGAACACCCAAATGTTCCCCCTGAGTGTAAGTACCGCTATACTATCTTTACTCATCATCCCCCTATTCCCATTTAACTCACACACTATGCACAGCTATATCTCAACTTCCCCCTTTTCACATCATAAAAAAGGATAACCAGTAAACCAAGCATAGATAAGAATACGTGTTAATTCATGGCCATTGAGAAATAAAAGCAATTTACATGAGCAAGGAAGATTAGACAAAAATAAAAGAAGTGACAGCACAATGCTAAATCATTCATTGATCAAGTAAGTTAGTAGAACATACCATTCAAAGCAGTAACCACAAAAACATCATAATAACTGTGCCAAGTACAATCCAAAGACAAAAAGGGAACTTGAGAGAATAGACTTTGACAGGGCTTAAAGGAGAGGACTAAGAGACGAAAAAAGAATTGGGACCTGGTCAGGAAGGATTCAAGAAAAAGGAACAGAATCATGAGCTAGCTGCCTAAGAAGTATAGTCATCCTTTCACTCTCAGCAGCATAAACCTTGATGGTTTGTTGTATCAGATCTTCATTCTTCTCCATTAAGACTCCAATTCTTGCTTCTAACTTTTTCACCCTCTCCTACAGAAAAGTATTTTCATCCTTCAACTTTCTATTTGAACTGGTTCTCTCTCTTCTTTTTTTCATAAATGTAGCCTTCAATGCTGCAATATCAACATCTTTCACAGCCACCAGAGCTGTCATGGCATCCAGCCCATCCCTCAACCTATTTTAAGTTTCCACCAATTCTAAAATAATGGACTTAGATTTTCCTCCACCACTTCTGGGAGCACATTCATTATCCTCTAAGGTGGTCATGTTGAACACCTTCTTGATAGAACCAGCCTCTCCTTGTCCATACTCAACATTAAAGTAGGCAAAGACTCTATTTAACCAGAACCCATAAGTTAAGCCATGTTGGCCATCTTTTTCAATCATCACTATGTTAATGTATTCAATGAAAATAGCATATAGGTTAACCATTTTGTACTTGGACAAGACTTTCATGAGAAATAGATCAGGATAAGTTATAGTGGTCCTCTTCTCTGATCTGGGAAGGAAAACCTTGTTCACTAACTCAAACAACAACTGATATTCACTTTTAAGTGCCTTTTTGTTGACATTTTTAATGTTCATATCATCCAGCATTCCACATACTGTCAGAAATTTTGCATACCCTTTTATTTCTTCACAATCCTGATTCCTTCGGTTGGTGCTCCTAGGATCTCAGACAACACACTCTCATCCATAGTAATATTCACTCCATTTACTTGAGAATTTAATTATATACCATATTCATAAATCGTCAGGTTGTGATAAAACATCCTAATTTTCTGTTCATGTAAATGAGGAACAAGCCCCTCAAATAGATGCTCCCAGTTTTGAAACTTTACCTAGGCAATCAACTCTTTTATATCTGGTAACTTAGCTATAGCAGGGTCAAATGCTCTTTTCCTTAAGACTTCTTGAGTCTTAAGAATTTCTTGTCTTGTCTCTCTAGACATACCTTTATCCTTTCCAGTTGAAGTAGCATCCTTCTTTAAAAAACCAACCCTTTTTCCAGATGTCCTAGGAGATCCTAAGGTTTTGGCTGATTTAGTACTGGGACCTGGTCCCTTTCCACCATCCTAGTTTGACATTTTCCTTTTACCAATGACTTTTGACACTAGTTTTTTCACCAATAATCACTTTCCTTTCTTGGTAGAGGCAGTTTTTTTCCTCTCACCTTAGCCTTAGCTGTAGCAACATAATTCTTAACATTAGAATCAAGTGACTCATCCTCATAGTCACTTCGGCTTTCAAACATGCTATCAAAATTACTATCCTCACTATCCCACTTTCATTGAACAGACTTTTAGTGTCTTCATTTAAGTCTTCAACATCCACTACCTTTTCATCATTAGGATCAATCATATCTATCCCAAATTTCTTTAGCTATCTTCTTTTATTAGTGTTTTTCTTACTTCTTTTGAAGGCTTTTCTCATCAGGTTCCTGGTACTAGACCTGGTCCCTGGTGTTTTGATGGTTCATGTTGAGGCTTTGGAATGAAGAGGATCTCTTCTTGTGTAACTTCTAAGACAAAGGCTTGTTGTCACGACCCAAGCCAAGGCCCTGACTGCGATAAGCATCCCAAACCATAAAGTCCCAGGCGCCCATCTCTATCTGAAAATCATACACACCATTCACATATTATAAGGAAATGCAGAAAATATAATAAGATAAAAACATGGTCAAACTCTTAATTCAGCTGAATAATACAAAATTAGGTTCATAACATTCTAAACACATGACACCAGTCTGTGAAATCTCTAACGATATAAAAATCAACATCTATCTAAAAACTGGGACAAAGTCCCCAGTAGGACCATAAAACAAAGTGAAATGACAAAGTCTAATAGCCAGGCCTTCCAGAATAGAGAAGGCTCACCAACTGCAAGTCTTGGACACCCCAATCTACATCTTAGCGCGACCACGGGACTGTACCTCGGATACTAAAATATAGGGGTCAATACAGATGTACTGGTACGCAGAGCAATCAAAAAATAAAATACATTTTTATACAACATAGGTGAGAGCTTTTATAAAAAAACGTATCACAAAATCAATTGAAAACACATGGGCATAGTATGATGAGTTTCAAACACATTTCTTTCCTTTGTAACTAAATTTACTTCAGCACTATTGAGCTAGATGGTACACCCTACAAGTTCATGTTTTTGAAAAACTGCTAAATCTCGATTTGCCGCCAAGATTGGAGTACTAATAAGGAGAGGACACGCAAGATCGCAAAGTAGGGTGTCAAAATCCCCAATCAAGTCAATATTTCGTGATTGGGCATAAGATCACAAAGTAATGCTACTAACCATAGTCCCGAATTGGGATGACATAATACAAGGTACACTAGATCACATAGCAGGGTACCAAAGTCTCGTGTCGGTAAATCATGATTTTCAGCATAGAGTCTCTTGACTCGTGCTTTCTTCGGGTAACCATATAACTCTCTTTAATACCAATTTTAGCCTCTTAAAAACATAATTCATGCTTAGAAACAAATATTTCTCATTCTGTTTAGGGTGCATTATAACAGGGTATCGTCATACCCAGACTTGTACGTCATTCATATCATATCAATTTCCACAGCCCTTCTTATTCAAAAATATGTATATGACCACCAAAGATTTATCAAGTCACATGAGGGTTTTTATTATCAAAATCACATGAAACTTATGCAAATCCATTCTCTTTACAAGACATTAATACGTGGTGGCCATTTTATTTATGCATAATGGTTAAAGAGACATTTAAAACTCAAGACTTTATCATCATTCATAAACCATCCCCTGACATTGGTTATACATGAGTCTCATGATCAAAAAGGGGGGTTCTTAATTCAAGCTCTCAAAAACAATTCACTAATTTATATCATGCAAGGTTCGTAAATTTCATCCTGGGGAGTGAAATCTCACAAGTTACATTCGTAAATCATCTTTCGAATTAAAATCACATAAGCACGAGATTTATAAATCAAACTTATAGAAAACCCCATAACAATTTCATAATTTCATTGAATTGATTTCACAATGCATGCTCTTAAAACAATTTACCAAAATCCTTTTTCATATACATACATAAATATCTTCAAAGCTAAAATCCTTAAAACCCATGCTCATGAGATTTAGGATAGCCCCACGTACCTTAGGTTTCTTATATTGAAGTATGAAACCCTAATTTTGATACTTTCTTGAAACTCTTGAACTTGAAAGGCTTGAATTTTAGATTTCTTGGAGGAGAGTGTTGAATTTTATTCTTGGGGAAAGAGGAGGGTTTTTATGAGAGTTGATTTGAAGAAGATGGGAAAATAGTGCCCTTTTAGGTGTCATAATTCATGCTTTGAACGTTTGGGGTTGAGGGGAAAGGACCAAAGTGACCCTTGACCCTTAAGATGCTAAAACTGTGGGGGAATATCCCCTACTTTGCAACCCCTAGTTGGGTAAAGCATCCCCCTCAACATGACCCCTAGTTGGGTAAAGCAGCCTTCGTGATGCGAGGCTATCGCGACCCCTTACTGCCTCACAAGAAAAAAGCCATAACTTTTCACTTGGGTGTCGAATTAAGGCAAAATTGGTATCGTTGGAAAGCTAACCCAATTATCTATAATTTGGTGGGTCTTGAACTAAAAATTTCTACATATATCAAAAGTTATACACATGCAAATTAGATTCTTGTAGAATCGAATACCAAACTTTGGACGAATCAAAGGTTCTTAGCTCAACTTTGCTCCAAGTGATTTCTATGAACATTTTTAACCTCAATAGTACTTCAAAAATGAGGAAAATGATCATTACATATTAATTTAAATATAAATAATGGGATTAGAGTTTACACACGTAGGAACGACGGTTTGATTTCTAGCTTGAAAAGGCGGGGTGTTACACTTATTCTGTCTGAGACACCTTTTGCATCCTTATTTCCTGATAGATCAAGAGAAAAATAATATAGTTGGGGGCGTTCACATCTAGGTGGTTAATCCCCCAAGGCAGTCATCCCTTGCACTCCGATTTCCTCACTCATGGCCTAGATATTTGAAGGAGTAACTTTTGAAGTGTGCAAATCCTCAAATAAATTTTCATCTATGGAGGCACTTTCTAATTTGCTAGGGGACTCAAATTTCTCAAACGAAGGGGTTTTGGAGAAAGAGTACAAACCCTGATGTGAAGAAACTGTTTGGTCGGGGATTTGGTATTTGGAAGGATTACGTAGAAGGTCCTCTTCAAGAATTTTGGATTTAAATGGATTAGTTTTAGTGTTGTCTTCCTTTTTAGAGGAGGGATTGATTTTGGGGTCAACACTGGCATCAACAGCATCATTTTTTCAAAAAGTGGATCATTTGGAGTTTTCATCTTCTCTTGTGTATTGTAATCCCTAGCAATCGTGCGTAGGGAAAGTGGAGTAAACTTTGTGATGGAAAATTTCTTATCAAACCTAGAAGGAATGGAAATAGAAAGAGTATCAATTACTTTTAATGGAATGGGCTCGTCTTTTTGTAAGGATGAAAAAGAGTAAGATATTTTAGGAGTTTGATGGGCTATGAATGATAAATCAGGATAGACTTCTTTAAAATGGTTTGGAAACTAATGAGGTTGTATGAGAGACAATTTTCAAAATGAGAAAAACAAAAATCCAATTTTTGTAATTTGATTTTTTGCCTTAAATAGATCATGAAAGAATGATTCAGATTTAGTTATTGGATATGTCTAATGAGACGTGTCCGGTTAGATGGGCACGTCTATTGGACTTAAAGTACAAGTGACAGCTTTTAGAAGAGGTGGGAGAGTGATGTGGCATAAATCATTAAATATTTAAAATGGTCACCGTTGAGGAATAGTAAATGATACTAACCTGATTGGGGACCTGTTCCCTGAGTGATTCTTTGAACTCAATCATTTTGTGTTGTCTCACTTCCCTTTTTTATATTTTCTCCTCTTTGCCATGGGTGTATATCTGTAGAAGATATGAGACTGAATTAGTCATGTAGAATATCATCTAACCGAGATACTTGCTCACCAAATCATATCCATGTAGGGAGGATCATGAGAGTCTCCTACATCCATATTGATTTCATCAACTCTACCCCTTCTTGTGTCACTCAACTAGTTCCCTGCCAACTTTCATCAAGGATTTACCAAAGATATACCCTTCAGAACTTGGAAATCATCATTTTTCACAGGCATGAACATACTATAATTCTTCAAATCCATCACCAAGGAGATATTTCCTCCACTAATGGCCTTCAGCAAAATATGATCTTCAGATCTTCAATCATGTGCTCTGAGCAGCCATCATCGATATCCTTGTATTAGTTTCCCCCTCTTGCCTTGCCCTACATCATCAATCACTTGTTATCTTTGGGAACCCATTTCAGTCTGAGTTCCCAATATGGTGATAGAGGAAAGATTAACTATTTTGTCTGGTGAGGTAATCTTTGTTTCTTTCTTCTGAGTGTTGTGAAGTTTCTTATACCCCTCTGAATTGTAGCTTTGGATGGACACATTTCTTTTGAGTGACCATATTTTCCACAATGGGTACATAAAAGATCATCCTTGCTCCTTACATGTTGGTTAGAAAAGTTGGGTCCATCACCTTGACTATGATGTCCTAATCCTCCTTTGCTACTAAATCCTTGGTTAGTGAGGGTAGTCAGAGTTTGTGAAGATATAGTCCACTTAAGAGTTTTCTCAAGTTTAATCTTCACTCGAACTAGTTCCTTCTCAAGTTCTAGGTTTCTTTCCAATGAAGCAGTCAAATTAGCCTTAGCTTTAGCCAATTCTTCTTCTAGCTGAAATTATATCATGTTTCCTTCACCTTTTACCTTGGAATTCTACTTAGACATTTCATTAAGCTTCTCAATTAGAAGAACATTTTACAAGAGATAGTGTTACAGGTTGTTTGATATCCAGCCATGTGCACTTTCAGTTCAACCATTTCTTCCTCACACTTTGCAAGATCCTTCTTTAGCTTTACCTTTTTATTTATGAGTTCAGCTATCTGGGGACACTTAACTCAATCACTTCTTCCTCACACTTTTCCAGAACTTTCTTCAAGTTTTCCTTGTCTTTGGTAATCTTATTCAGAGAATCAATCACCATTGAGTCGAGAGATTTCAGCCTACTAAGAGAGTAGTCCTTCAAATTTTCTTTGATGTCTAGGAGAGTCACTAGTTCATCTTCATCATCATCATCATCAATATCTTCCATCGGATCAAATAGTGAATCAAAAACTTATACCTCATCTTCCATCACCATCATAGAGATATTATTTCCTTGCTTTGAATCATTTAAGTCATTTGAAGAATCACCCCAAAAGGTTGCTAATACTTGATTAACAACTTTGTCAGCTTCTGTTTTATTGTTGTACTTAATAGGGACCAGGTCATTTCCCTTTTATTTACCAACATCTTGCTTAGCATATTCCTTGTACTCAACGTTATGCATTGGGCAATCCTTAATGTAGTGACCCATCTTGCCACACTTGGGACATATGTCACTTTTTTTTTCTTTCTTGAAGTGTTTGTTGTACTCTCCTCTTCTAGGTAGAGACCCTGATTTTCTCAAGGCTTTGAGAACCCTTTTTGTAATATAGGTTTTTATTCCTCATCTTTAGTACTTGAGGTTTCTTTAGTATCCTTTAGAACCAGGAATTTTCCACCTTGGGCTCTTTCTTTTAATTCCCCAGCTTCTTCAATATTTTTTAGGTTTTAAGACTGCCAATAAGTTCATCCATGGTCATTGTCTTCAAGTTCCTAGCTTTAGTTATTAGATTAACCTTGCATTACCACTTCGTAGGAAGAATGCTCAAAACTTTGCGAACTCATTTGGTGGTTCTGATTTCCTCTCCCAAGCAGTGAAGCTCATTTGTTATGGATGTAAACCTAGTGTGCATTTCCTATATGGACTCTCTCTCCTTCTTAGAGAAGTTTTCATATTTATTTGTCAGCATATCCTCTTTGGACTCCTTAACCTAACAGGTTCCCTCATGGGTTGTTTGAAGACAGTCCCAGATCTCCTTAGCAGATTCACAGGCAGAGATCCTGTTGTATTCATCAGGACCAATACCACAAACCAGCAGCTTCTTTTCCTTATAATTCTTCTAATTCGTTTTCATGTTAGCATCATCATATTCCTTCATTATCTTGGGAAATTGTGAAGTCATATCACCAATTTTTATTGCCCTTATAGGAACAAAAGGGTAATCATTAATGACATTCCATAGCTCTAAATCTTTATCCATGATAAAATCATGTATCCTTTTCTTTCACCACCTATAGTACTCTCTATTGTATCTAGATGGTGTGGTAGACTGGCCTTCTTCAAGATTAAGAGGAGCAACCACTCTCAAGATCCTTCCAAGGTGTTAGCCTTAATAGGAAGACCTTGCTCTGATAACAATTGAAGAACTAAAGTAGGTTGCTCCTCAACTTGGGACCTGTTCCCAAGTAGACTCAAATAGGAAGAACTTGGAGGACTTTAATAATAAAGTGCAAGGAAAGAGTAAATAGTAGACACAACAGTTTTACGTGGAAACTCCTTGTTCAAGGGAGAAAAAACACAACCTGCCTCCAGGATTTATAAACTCCACTATATCCAAGATACTTCTTGAATACAGACTCCAGATTTAAAGATTAAACTCTTAATCCTTTCTCTCCTAGTAATAACTCTATTACAACAAAAAATCATAACAACTCTACTGCACCCACACTCTAGCTAACTCTAACTGGAAAGTCAATCTAAATCTAGCTTGAGAATCACCTAACTCTAGATGATTATAGAGAAAAAATGTTTGCACCATAACACCTTCTAATAACCATACAAAGAGAAGTAGGCAACGTTTAATACCACAATACAAAGACTCAAATACAATAAGAAATGAAAATACAACTTGATGAGCTATCAGTTCCTGTTGCAAAGTGAGTCTTTGATCCAAGTGCTTCGAGAGATATGTTTTTTGTAAGAATATGGAAGCTTCATTATTTCTTGTTGGAGAATATGAGCAATATATAGTATGACATAAGAAAACCTAGGAGGAATATCATTGGTTGATACAAAAATGTGGCAATAATTTTTCACCAACTTTTGTACTTGTGCCCAGCTTTGGGGTTGACTGTGATAGTGACAGGTAAACCCAACTTGTTTCCTGGGTAGTAGTTGCATTGTCATCACACCATCTTTAGAAAATAGGTTCCCAATATGTAGTTTGTCAAATATCAAAACTAAGGACTTAATAATACTAAAATTTAAACTCTCTAGGTTACGAACCACATTTGTTTAACTTAAATAGTAATACTAGAATTGGATGGTCTCTGCTAAACATCAAGTCTTTGTGGGATCGATAGTTGGGTCGTAAGAGCAACTTTATTACTTGTACGACCAAGTGCAATTGCGTGTACAATTGGACGCAACATCACCCCATGGGATTTGTCATCTCCTATAACACGATAAAGCGGTATAAATATCATTGTCTCGGCATAGAGTTCCATTCTTTGGTATTGATCAAGCGTTAGTCCCTTCCTCATTACTATAGGAAGAATTTGCAACAGACCTCATAATTAGGGACTAGTAAAATTAAATAATCCTTTTGATCTTCTATGGTTAGTCATTTTTCTTCCTCCTGAAATAGTTGTGTGTTCTGTAATCCTTCAACACAGAAAAGAACACTGCAATGCACTTTCTTCACTTCATGACCCGTTCTCTAGCTTTTGCAAGGTTATACTTTCCTCTTCAACAAGTTCATCTTAATAATAGAGTGCCTCAGTTAATTTTGAATGGTCCGAAGCTGCTCCCGTGCCTGCTTAATATGCTCAGAAATGCCCTTAAACTCATCATTATATTATTGATTCTCCTAAAATTGATCTTAAGGGATTGCAGCTTTGCGTAGATATTTTTTATCTTATTAGATTCAAAAGTTCCTCCCTATACCATTCCCACTATAGGTAGGAAATCTGTATGTTGTGCCCAAATATTGAAGAACTTATAGAGAATTTTGGTGTAAGGCCGATCTCTTACATATTCATTACAATAGGTGAATAATCTGAATTGCTTGGAAGTTTGTATTCAATGTATAAGTATCCATGTTTAGTCATCCACTCTTCATTGCCAAAAGCTCTATCCAATTTGCTATAGATCATGTTTGTACCCATTTGTTTATTAGACTATGCATAATAGTTCCTTTTGTTGGAAAATCAGGCACACGCAGCAGAAGCAAATAAGTAGGTTCACTTGCATGTAATATAGACAACCAACACAAACACATAGTTCATACGAAGGATGCTTAAAAATAATCAGGAATACCTCTTAAAGCTTGAGAAAATATCTTGAAGCGAATCCGTCTTCGAATCTGCAGTTTTCTACAGTGATCTCAAATTCACATCTGAACTCTCTTAATACTTGGGTGGGCAAGTACTAAATAGAATACTCAATTCTTTCTCTTTGTTCTTCTTGTAATTTCTAGGCTTGGAAAATAACACACGCATGTTTCTATTTGAACAAGGACAGATGGTGACTTCTCCTTTTCCCATAGAAAATAAGATTCCGAGTTCTAATATAATATGGGCATTGTAGGGTTCATAGAATTAATTATTGGGGCTCCCTATTATGGAAATAATTCAAAATACCAATTTGAATTATTCTTACCATAATAAATTACAAATTATTCCACTACAAATTCGTAATTGCACTCCTCTATTTTTATTTCGAAATCTCCATCAAACACTTATGTAATTCCCCATGTTAAGATTACAGATACTAATCAATAAATTAAATTACTGACGAATTTAATATAATGATTAATTTCCTTTAGAGTAATTCTTAACTACTTTCATATATCAGATTCATAAATCTACCGGTCAGGTTTACACATGAAAACTTATAAGCTTCTCATAAAAGGTGTAGCATCAATCTCTATGCCGAGACATGAATTCCATCAACTAACTTATTATTTCACTAATATATATTATTATCATCCAATCTACCAGGAATATTGACCCATCTCAGAATTTCACCTTTTAATAAATCAAAACGATAAATAATATAGACAGATCATAATACTTATATCAGGATTGAAAATATAAGTACATTTAACATAATAGAGAATATGTTTTTTATCAGTCAGTCCAAAACAATTATCTTTATCCCGTTCAATACATACAAAATGCACTAGAACGAGAAGTTAGAACTACACCGTTCTCGTAATCAAGATAAATTAAATTTAATCTCGTGCTACAATCATTCTGATGATTTGTCCAAATTTCCATCTACGATTGTGAACTATAATTTTAACTTATGAGAATCGATGATTTAATCTTCTATGTATAAGCTAAAACTCTATTTACCAAATCATCTACTATATAAGTTGAGGACACATATATGACAATGATCTATTTAATGTAACAATTTATTAAATTGAATAAATAAATAAATAATCATTCAATAAATAATACTACATCAAAACTTGATGATTTATAGTATATCCTAACACCTTCCCTCCCCTGGTTCCATGATAACTCACTTAGCTTTTCTTGAGTGACAGGTGCCCTGTAATAGTAGGTCGGGCTAGTAAACATTGCACTAAAATCTCAAAATTAGTCAAGGTTTCCAATAGCTGCTGAACAAGGATTCATAAATTTTGCTAGTGCATTCCTTTGATCTACATTAGTATAATCATAGACAATAATCATAAAACAATGAACCCCTGATTGTCTACTGCAAATCTTACTGTGAATCATTTGAGCATCAGATATGAGATTAAAAACATCATATTCCCTAATATTCCATAATACCCAAATTGTGCCATTCACTACACTTATATAGATGTAAAAGAAGCTATAATTATTTTGGAATAATATAAATAATCTATTTCACATAAATTTAAGATGTAGGATGAACTAATACAAAACACATTTGTTATGCACTCTAATATATGGTTTGCTCTCTCTAACAAACTTGTTCCAATGTCCTTCCTCTAGCCCCGTTTTTTGAAATAGAGCATGATGAACTATTTAACCTCTTTGCTTAATTCATCTTATATAATGTACTTTAGGAATACTATCATATCAATGTTAATTTTGGATTTGCAAACTTGAGGTCTAAAATGATCATTAAATATTTGTGGGGTTGTAAATCATTTCAATAAGGGTAAAAAAGGAATTTAAAGTTAACTTTCCAAAAAGAAATATGTGCCACATAAAATGAGAGGGATAGAGTACTTTGTAATAATCGGATGGTTAAACCCTTCTTAGTCTTACAGATGGCTAGCTAGATGTTAGCATATAGTATATGTTTTAGTAGTCGAAGCAAATGTTATGATAACCTGAATAAGTTGTCATTGCTGCTAAGTTAATGACCTCTTGGAAAAGATAAAAGAGTAACTATGTCCTGAACTCAATGTTTTAGGCTAAAAATTTAAAAAGGGCCAGTTGAAAATTAGCTGAGCTTGATTAATCGAAATAAAATATATTTTCATTGCTCTACTTTCAATTCAAGCTCAACATGTATCATAATGCTTTTGTAATAAAATGAAATAGCCAGAAAAAACAGCACTATAACTTACCATGTATATCAGTCCTACAATCATATTCAAGTTATCTGGGTGTTTCATGACCTATGTACTGACATGTCTTACTTTATTTAATGATTGACAGTGTCTTACTGTAAAGCAAACCATTTACTAATAATTATATACAAATCCACAATGTATGTGCATTTCAAAGCATAAGGTGCTACTAAAATAACATTTTCCGAGTTGCTCATAGTTTGTTTGTTTTTCCTCCCAAATACTCCCTCCTCTCATTTTACTCATCTCAAATTTCTTAATTTGATTTCTCATTTTACTTGTTATTTTTCATTAATGAAGACAAGACAATTTTTTTCTTTTTTTACCCTTAATATTAATTATTTTTACTCCAAATTAAAATGTAAACATCATTTAATAGAGATACTATGATAAAATAGTCATGTTATTAATTATTTTTCTCAATCAATGTGCAATATCAAATTAAAATGAGTAAAACAGAACGAAGTGAGTAATTATTGTAATTATGTCTTATGGAGTGTCCCTTTCCATGTTTAGCATTTATTTACATTGTGTTTTTAAAATACATTTTTACCAAATCTGATTTCACTTTAAAATGTACTTCGCATTGAATAGAAACATATAATAAATAGGAGTAACTTATAGTAACAATACTACGTATTTATAATTTTTCTTAATGGCGAGAAGTGAGCTAAAGTGACTTACTTTGGGACAGGAGGAGTAGAGTAGTAAAATATTATATCCAAATCTGAAAGACATGAAGCCAGGAAACAGATAGAGTCGAGAAAGCTCAACTCTTTACAAGTAGTTAAGGTTACAAATATAGATCCTAAAACAGAACGTAGCTAAACAAAATATGAGTTGGAGTTTAAAGTACTAAACAAGTGAAACAATCTTATATACCTTCCGCAGAAGGAAATATGATGACATTGAAAAGAAGTTCAGATCTATTAGCCCATTCAAAGACACAAACATCACCTACTTTTAGGTTGTTGTCCAACACAAACTCCATCCAACCGGCACTGAACTTCGCGTTTGATATTCCAAGAGTGCATTTTACAGCCCATCGTATTTCTCTCTTGCTTGAAACTTGAAGTACCACTTCACTATGTCTAGTGGAAAAGAATTTCCTAGCGACTGACAGCATTATGGTCTATCCGTTTGAGGATGCATTAGCATATAGAACAAAAGATTCATCATTTAATAGTGATTCTTAGTCATGGATTAGTAATGGATGATTAAAATATTCAAGAATAGCTATCTTACCAATCGCATCTGGCCTCTGGCTGGAGACACATATGATGGATGCATGACACATATGAAGAATGGATTTGTCGATGTAAAAGACTTTGCTTTTTGATATGCCATTACCATTTCTTTGGCTATCACTGTGCCTTCACTGAGTTCTTCTGCAAAATCCAAGCCAACACGACTACATTATATTTAAATGATCAAGAAAGTACCTTTAATGGATTGTAGATGTTAAAGCTATGATTTTCAGTATACACTAGAATATTTCGTAATGAGCCGCTCAATAACCTTCAATTTTTGAAGTGAAGAAACAATCAGAATCACCTTTCTGCTTCTTTTCAAGATTCAGTTTCCTTCTGTGAACAATTTTGGGTTGAGAACATGGAACTGAATTCTCAATTTTGACCATCTTGTTATCACAATTAGAAACCCCTTCATTTATTTTATGCATTGATTTGTTCTCAGCTCCACGAAATATAGTGACATCAAAAATGGGCTGAGTGCCCTTAATCAGTTCAAACACACAAACATCACCAATTTTTAACTTATTGTCCTGCACGAACTCCTTCCACGTGAACTGAATTCTTGCGGCTGATACTCCCAGGTCATATTTAACAGACCAAGATCCCCTGCCAGGAACACGAAGCACTAAATCGCCACATTTCTCCAGAAAATATTTCCAAGCAAATAAGAAAGATATGCGCTGCCAAAAGAGATGGAGACGGTAAATTGAGTTTAACAGCATGCACCCTCATGAATTGAATAAAGATCAAAGTATTGGAAAATCTATAAAGTAGCTTACCAGATTGTATGGTTTCGAGACATATGATGGTTGCATAAAGTATATAACAAATGGGTTCTTAGATTTAAAAGCTTTTGCTCTTTGATACGCTATAGTCCTCTCTTTGCCCAATACTGTCATGTTTACAGCATAAACCATCTCAGTTTGTTGCTTGTGCATCCTGCAACTTTCTCCGCTTTCTTCAAACAGAAATTCATAATCAATGTATTACTACTACGCAGATGATCAATTCTGTTAGTAAGCTAGAGTAAACACTTTCTTACTTTTGGGTTTTCTTATGAAAGACGGTGAAGCTACATCCTCCTGTGACTTTTCCACCTTCATACTTTTGGTGTGAATGCCAATTGAAACATCATCCTCCGCCTCCCCTTCATGTCTCTTTCTTTTGCTGCCATGTCCTAACAGACAACGGCCCAAAATCTTAATAGAATGTTCCATCTCAGTTCCTTCGCCATGTTCTTCTGAAAATATTCAAGCCAATATAACTTTAAACAATCAAGAAAAGTACTAACGAAATCTGTGTACTTTAGACTATCTTATAGAGAGTTAAATTTTATCACCTTTGATTTTTGAATTGAGATCATATGAACCTCCTGTCTTCTGCTTCAATTTTTCGTTTTGAACTACCTTTGGTTGAAAACATGGAACAGAATTATCAGTTTTGATAAACTTGCTTTTACTATCAGAACCCCCTGATGCTTCTTCAACTATATTGCGCATTAGTGTGCTCCCAGCTGCACGAAATATTGTGACATCTACAAATAGCTGAGCACCCTTACTCACTTCAAATACACAAACATCACCAACTTTTAACTTATTTTCTATCACGAATGCTTCCCAACCAGAATGAACTTTTGCATTTTTTGAACAGATAGTGTATTTGACAGACCAAGATCCACTGTCTGGAACACAAAGCACTAAATTGCCATCGTTCTCAAGGAAATACTTCTTAGCAAATGTTGACGATATGTTCTGCCAAAAGAGATGGGCACAGTGAAACGAGTAATGACATTAATCCATATGGATTGAATAAAGATTTTTGAAAGTCTAAAGAGTTTATAGCTTGTAACCAACCAGAATGTATGGTCTGGAGACGTACGATGGTTGCATAAAACATATAATGAATGGACTCTTAGATTTAAAAGCTTTTGCTCTTTGATATGCGATAGCCCTTTCTTTGTCCATTGCTTTCTTGTTCTTGTCATAAGATATCTTGGACTGTTGCTTGTGCATTCCGCAACTTCCTCCGCTTTCTTCAAAACAAAAAAAACAAAATCAATGTTTTACTACTAAGTTGTCATGTAAGTATAAGATGAATTGTCCATAGAATACCTTCTTACTTTTGGTATTTCTTGTCAAAGAAGGCGAAGCTACATGTTCTTGTGGGTTTTCCACAGCGTCATCCTCTGAATCCACTTCTAGTCTGTTTCTTTTGCTGCTCTGTCCTGATGAATAATGGCCCAAAATCTCAGCAGAATGCTCAATCTTAGTGCCTTCACCGTGTTCTTCTGAAAAAATTCCAGCCAATATAAGGTTGATGGAACAATCAAGAAAATTCCTACTAAAATGAAAATTGTAGTACTCCAGACTACCTTACAGAAAGAATTCAACTTAATTACCTTTGATTTTTGAACTAAGATCACAAGAACCTCTTGTCTGCAGCTTTAATTTTTCTATGTGAACTACCTTGGGTCGAGAACATGGACCAGAATTATCAATTAGGATAACCTTGCTTTTACTATCAGAACCCACTGGGATTTCTCCAACTATATTGTGCATTAATGTGCTCCCAGCTGCATGAAAAATTTTGACATCTACAAAGAGCTGAGCGCCCTTAATCACCTCAAATATACAAACATCACCAACTTTTAACTCATTTTCTAGCACAAATGCCTTCCAACCAGAATGAACTTTAGCATTTCCGTTCCCTATAGTGCATATGACAGACCAAGATCCTCTGCCTGGAACATGAAGCACTAAATTTCCATCGTTCTCAAGGAAATACTTCCTAGCAAACTTCAACGCTATGGACTGCCAAAGGATATGGCTAAGTAAATTGATTTTGACATTATGTAAAATGGAATAAAGAAATATTAGAACACTGCAAAGTCCATAGAGATTATAGCTTGTAGCTTACCAGATTGAATGGAGTAGAAACATATGATGGTTGCATAAAAGATATGATGAACGGATTCTTAGATTTAAAGGCTTTTGCTTTCTGATATGCTGTAGAGCTCTCTTTGTCCATTACTGTCTTGTTCTGATCATAAACACACTTGGATTGTTGCTTGTGAATCCTGCAGCCTTCATTGCTTTCTTCATACAGAATATTAAGAGCATTGTGTTAATAATACATGAATTTAAGTTATAAACAGCAATAATGTAAAGTTCCTTTATACACTTTTTGCATAGTTTAACCTATGATGTTGGTTAGTTACTATTTCTGCAAAGCTACTAATTCCCAGTAATACTTATCATAAAGATTTATAGCGTGATAAATAACTTGATTAATTATTTTACACTGTCAATGAATAGAATTTAAACCCATACTACTAAATTATCATGCAACAAGATGATTGATTTTCAATTCAGTTCATAGCCAATAGGATAGATAGCATATAAGATCCTCACTTTGTCCCTCTCTTGTGAAAGACGGGGAATCTATATCCTCTTGCGACTTCTCAACCTCCATTCTTTTGATATGCATATCAATTGAAATATCATCCTCTGTGTCCCCATCATGTCTTTTCCGTTTGCTAGACTGTCCTAATGGACAATGGCCTTTGTTATCAAGCGACCGCTCAACCAAATCAGGATTTTTTTCTTTCAACTTCTGGCTTCTTGGAATACCCTCAAGTATATCTACAGAATCATCCGACTCGGATTGGTCGGTACTTGGTGCATGGTGTGTTCCCTGGGAATGGATGGTGCGTATACCATAGGCAGAACTATATGGATATTCGATTTCTGCTGCACTCAAATCAAATATGATGACATTATAATGGGAACGAGCATTGTATTCAAACATCAAAAAGTGCCCACAACTTATTGAATAATAGTCACAGAAATCCTGCCATCCTTTGGAGAGCCGCATTTGGCCTTCAGAATGTTCCACTTCAACCTCCCATACTTCTCCACTGGGAACCTCAAGATACACAGGGTTTAACATGTTCTTGCAATATCTGCTTGCAAAGTCTTTCGGAATCTTCTGCGTGCAAAGGAAATCTGGACTAAGTTTCATACATCACGGAATCAAAGAGCAAAACATACTCATATAATTTTCTGTTCTTATTTAACCAACTACTAATTAGGACAACTAGAACATATAGCAGATATTTTTGGATGCCATTAAGCTGTGAATCCTGATATCTCAGTTTTACTATATAGATTATGGATTAAGATCTCGGTGACATATATTCTAAAATGAAATAATGGGGTTCCAATCAGATTAACAATAAATGTAACTATACTGAAGCCTTGACCACTTAATGTAACTATATACTTGACTCTTTCGTTAAAGTATACACCTAAAAATGCCCTGTTAATTCCTATGACTCATACAAAACCATAAGCCTAAATTTGTCAACAATCTTTATTATGTTCTTAAAACTATACTATTTTCCCAAATTTTAACACCTCAAATATCTCACATTTTGTATTCACATCACTTCAAATTTCTCTCCAATAAGGAGTATATAAACACAAAACCGGCAGATGCATGCACAACACTATATATCTTATGGTTGAGTTTATAAAATAAAAAAATGAAAAGAACTTAAGAACATACTAGACAGGTGCATTCATGTTGGGATAATATAATCTTGTAGAACTTTGGTTGCACGATAATGTTATTGTTGTTAGTAGTAGACGAAGGATTCCCAAGGGAAAATAATCCTTCACCATTTTGCCGGCGGACCTTGGTAGCCATGACAAAAGTCTTTGTTAATCGAGCTGTAGTAAGATACAGCAACTTGTGCAGTGTCATCAGGGGACACTCTGCAGAGTAGGCAGGTAAATGAACCGTCAGTATTCCAATTTATGCTTCACTCTCTCTAGTTTACTTATTTCTAAGAAGAAAGAATGATATTGTTCCCCCCAATTCCAAATAGTTGTTACTTACTGATTTGGTAATCCCTCCAAAAAAAATTACTCCGTAGTTATTAGGAGCACATTTTATCAAATTATTTTTATTAATTATATTTTTAAAATATAAATTTAAATACTTGCTTCATCTATTTTTGTTTATTCATTTTTATTGATACGGGAACTAAAAAGCAATAAATAGGGATAATTTTACTATATGATACTTTGAATGCTTTGAAAAATGCATTAGATAAAGAATCATATTTAATATTAAGAATAAAATGAATAGAAATTTATCAATTGTGTTTATAAATTGAACAAATATTATTAGACATCACAAAATAGAAAATTTCATAAGTAAAGATGGATGCAGGGAGTATATACATTTTCTATAGTCATTTAATAATACAGAAAAAAAAAATTCTCTTAATTTTATAAATAAGACAAATAAATTGAAACAAATATATTTATTAAGAGGGCCAACAAAAACGAAATGAAGGAAGTCTTATTTTTCTATGCTTTGTATTTAGTACTTCCTCACTCCATATTCGTTCCATTTAATTCGACACTCTTTCCTTTTTCTGCCTTTTTAAAAAAATGTCACATTTTTACAATTAGAAATAATTTAATTTTAAATTGTTCTTTTACCCTTAATAAAATAAATTACAATCATATAAATATCTAATTATTTTTTTAAACAGTAAATTTCAAAAGTCTTTTTTTAAAAATAAAAATACCATGTCAAATCAAATAGTGCCACATAAAAAAGGACCGAGGAGAAACACAATTAGAAATTGAGAGTCAATCAAATTTTTCTTTGACTAAAATTCTTTCTAAGTAATTTTAAATATTTTAAGTCATTAATTATTCTAATTTATGATATTTTCTACGTAGTTTTCAAATATATCATTTTTTTTTCAAAAAAATAAAACTTCTATTTCTAAATTCACGATCGAAGTTAGACGTTTAAATCTCGTTGCAATTATCCCGCAAACTTGGGACAAAAGGAGAAACAATTTATGGGTGAAAATCGTTTTCACCCCTCAATTTTTCTTTAAAAATCAAATTTCCCCCTCAACTTTCAATAATAATCAATCTTCCCTCTTTATCCTATTCAATGTTCATTTTACTCTTGATATTTTAATTATATATTTATGTAACACCTCTTTTATTATATATAATATTTATTTTTCTAGCATAGCTATTTTTAACTTTTTAATTCAAATTCATTAACATTACAAGTAGAATAATACATTTATGAATTTATAACAAAATTTAATATTATTTTTCATGATCATTAGTTGAATGTTCTATGCATCAAGTGTGTATAAATGTATGTACATATACATGCGTGTATTTTTTGTGTTTCACCACTCTCTTACTTCTTTTATTTTTATATTACTTGATCTTTGTTGATAATCAGACAAACCTCTTAAAAGTTTTTAGTTAGAGATATATTTTACTAAACTAACCATATTAATTGTACTTTGAAACATCATTAAATTTTATAAGATGAGAGAAGTGGGACTGAGATGGTTTGAACATGGAAAAAGAAGGTGCACCGACGCCTCAGTGAGGAGTTGCATGAGGCTGGTCATAGTGGGCGTGCAGAGAGTAGAGGTAGGCTTAAAAAGTATTGGAAAAAGGTGATTAGGAAGAAATGGCACACCTTAATATTATTGAGGACATGACTATAGATAGGAAGGTGTCGAGATTGCGTATTAGGATAGAAGGTTAGTAGTGAGTCAAGTGTTGTGTTGCATGTAGAAGTTATAGGGTTGTTGGTGTTTGCCACAATATTAGTCACATCCTTGTAGTTTTTTATTTTGATGTCTATCATCATTTGCTGTTTATTTTATTTTTGATTACCGTGTTATTTTATTGATATTATTATTTCTTGCGCATAGGCTTTGCATCATTTTCCTTATAAATTATTATGCTTTTTGTATTATTTCTTCTCCTTCTACTTGAATTGTGGCACTTGGACCGAGCATCTCGTTGAAATAGCCTTTTTACCTCTATAAGGTAGTAGTAAGAACTGTGTATATCCTACTATTCTCAGACTTCACTAGTGAAAACCTACTTGATCTGCAGTTGTTGTAATTATTGTTGTTGTTTGAAACTTTAAATTTGACTACCACTACTATATGTAGTTATTTAGTACTAAAGTTAAAAAGAAAAATTTACAGTAAAATTCTACTAATTTTATATATTCAACAAAAAAATTAAAATGACGATTTTAGTATGGGGCCAAGTACTATGAGGCGGAACAATATTCTCTATTGTCTACATAAATAAATAAATTTTAATTTTCATTAATAAAGTCTTTCATAAATTATAATTTAAAATAAATTTACAATCTAAATAAATACAATCATTAAAAATTTGACCTTTTTTAATTAAATTTTTTTTTATTTCCTACATTGAAATATATTCATAAAGTTATTATTACTTGTTACTTTCACTTGTATAAATAAATGTTAGAGTTTCTATTATTATTAATAAATTTTATTTTTATTATGCTATTTACTTTATATAGAATATCATGAAAAATACGTGTAGGAGGCATTTAATTTTCTGCCAAGTAGACTTATTAGGCCCTATTTCTCAAATTCCCATTCCACTCTTCTTATTTTATTTTTCTTCCACAAAGTATCTTTTGCTCAATTTTTTTGAGATATTATTTCTTAATTGTTTTTATATCGTTCTTTTTACTATCTTTTTTTATTTATTTTGGTATTGTATGTTTAAATATTTTCTGTTTAATTATTTTGTAGATGTCTAAAATAGATTAGTTTTTATCAGTTGAATCATCATAATTATTTTTGCTTTTTATTATTTTCTTTGTTTATATTGAATTTTTTTTTATTTGAAGCTGAATCCAATAGCATAAGAATAATGATTCATTTATTTTATCATCATCGTATTTTAAAGAAAAAAATTATACCAAAGACCCAGAAAAAGAAATACTTTCTTCATTTACTTTTACTTGTAATTGTTTCATTCCTCAAGGCCAATTTGGCAAGATTTTAAAACTAAATTGAAGTAGATTAATTTAATATTTTAAATTTAAAATTTAGATGGTTGAAAACAATACGAAAAATGCTATAAATTGTATTTTTTCTTGTTAGAGTTGTGACTCGAAGTTTGTTGATCCGACCCTGTCAGTTTCGCGGTGCAATTCATGTTTGTGATTTTTTGTGGGGTCTGTGGTGGTAGCGTAGGGATCAGGCCTATAAGCCCGATCCTGGAGCCCACCACTTATCCCGTTGGAGGTGCGGAGGCCTCGCCCCCGCCGTATAGCCCAGTATATTTTTGGTCTTAGGACTTAAATGTATGCACGTATTATATAAGTGCATTTAGTGGGTTGTTTCAAGTAATTTTATATACACAAAATTGAGACTATTGTCTCCACCTTGTACTCCTCTCCTTCATAGTGAATTTCCTCTGCCTCTACCCGTGATTTTTCTCGCAAGAATTTTCACATAAATCTGTGTGTTCTTCTTGTCATTCTTTTGATTGTGATTGCTTAATACTGTCCGATTTATAACATTTTTTATATTAATGCGATGAAACAATAAATCTTAAAATATTGATCAAAATTCATGCAGTTTGACCTCGAGAAGCAAAATAGTGACAAGTAAAAGTGATTGGAGGGAGTAACTAAGAAGAAGAAATGACCAGAAAAAAGAGAAGGAAGAAAACTCTAAGTGAGCGTTTGGTCATAATTTTTTTTTTAAAACAATTACTTTATTTGAAATCATTAAAGTTGTAGTTGGAGTTAGAATTGTGTTTGATCATACTTTTTGCACTAAATACGTAGAATTTAAATGTATTTTCAAAAAATATTATATTTGATTTAAGTATGAAATCTAATTTAAATAGTGTTATTTATTAAAAAATTTAAAATAAAGAAAAAGTAAAAATAAGATTTTACTTGTTTTAAAAATTTTAAATATAATTGTAAATCATATTTAAAACTTTCATCAGTAAACACTTATTTTCAAATAAAAAAAATTGAAAAACTTTCATGGTGGATCCTAAAAAAAACATGCAATAATGGAGAAGGAATACAATAATTAAAAAAGAAGAAAAAATGAGTTTTCGTGGAACAATACATAATTGTCTAATTGTATTATGAGGTGGGGCCCAATAAGTCCACTTGTTAAAAAAGTAAATGCCTCTTGCACTTATTACGTGGAATGTGAGGCCCAGAGTAAAATTTTCCGAACATCATTAGCTTATACTAGTTAGTATTTTTTATTTTTATCGCCCGAAGGATAATGTTTAAAAATTTTGTTGCATGGATTACAAAAGAAAAACAATATGATTTAGAGAAGAAAAAAAGAAGAAGAAAAAAGTTGATAATAAAAGGATATAATAGACATTTTAAAAGGTCAATTAGGATTAAGGGGGGAGAATGGTTATTGTGGAAAGTTGAGGAGAGAGTTTGATTTTAAATCAAAATTGGGGGTAAAACGATTTTCTCCCTTTAATTTTTTCGGTCCATTTTAGTTACCACGCTTACTAACAATAATTAGTTTTAAATAGTTGTTACTTTCGAAAGTTAAGAAATAATTAGTTACTAATTTCCACCTTTATCTTTACTAAATAAAAATGAAGAGAAAGCTAATATTGTGAACAATCGGGTAGTACCGAATTTAGATCCAAAGAATAAATAAGGGTAATTTGACTTATTTTAAGGGACTTATAAAAGTTAAACATGATAAGTATTTCGTTTTATTTTCCTAATGAGTGGTACTCTTAGCTTATGTATACTTCTTAAGAAAAGTACGAACAATCCTTGAAAATAAGAAGTGTTTATACTAATTTAACAACATACTTAGTATAGTCCTACACTGTAGAGTGTGCAGAGGACAGAGTGTATGTAAACTTTGCCCCTACCTCAACGAAGAAAAGACTAGTTTCAATAGACCTCAGCTCAAGAAAAAAAGTTCAAAGCAGTTCAAAATAAAAGTAACAAAAGTAAAAGCATAACAAAGCATACTGAACAGTAAATACAATAAAATAATGCGACCAAGTGGAAGAAACAACAAAAAAGTAATTGAAAGTAGGGATCAATAAACTACATGAGCAATTCTAGTACTATTAGTATAGACGGATAACGTGATAACATACTAAATTACATGAGCAATTATAGTATTGTCGGTATAGACAAATAACGAGATAATGCACTACTACCTTGATATTTCTGCACGTCCTAATAACTCACTTGAGTTATGCCTAATTTTTGTCTACGGATGGAACAAGTTGTCTAACGTGTTTCAACAGAAGCAGTAAAGACATCTAACTAAAAAAAGATGTTCAAAATTATGACATGTACCTCTACAGGATTTAACCCTAACTTCACTAAACAATAATGAGCCTCACCACAGCAGATTATAAACCTATGTAACCTAAGGAATTATAAACTCTAATTCCTATTTACCAATCTCCTTAGACAGTTGAATCTTACTTCGAGTTATACTTTAGATTACAAAACTCTTGCAACCCTAGGAACTAACTCTACTTCCTTAAACACTCACAAAACTCGCAAGGTCTTTGTTCCAAAGTCTTTGAGTTATCCCAACTTGAAAACTAACTTCTAAGCCAATTTAAATGTAACGACCCAAAATTACCTCCCGGGACGTCACACGGTGCTTAGGGCTACAAGTAGCCCCAAGCTAACCCTTTGAGCCTATCACTTCTCATAATACTCATTCAAGAAGGAATATACAAAACACTGACACTGTCATATCAAATGAAAGGAAATACGAAGATAATACTCGATCTAAACGACCACAATACTGGAAATCTCAACATAACCACAATATGATAACTAGTCTGACAAAGTCTCTACTGCTCCATGAACTAGAGAGCCGTTGGGACAGATCCCCAACTGACTCAAACTGGACTGAAAGTAAAAACATAACCACTCAAATACTGAAATATCTGAAGATAGGCCCTCGAACCATAAGGACTCACCACTGGATAAATATAGACAAAGGTACTCGAGAATCAATGACGAGGCTGGGACTGAGCACCTGAACCTACATTATAAGACAATGTAGCACATAGACGTATATGTGGATCAATACTTAGGAATGTACGGGGTATGTAGAGGTGTATGCATTTACATAAAACAATATTAATACTCTTTAATAAAATCATGCATGCAAATAGGAATGACTCACATGGCTTGAATAAGTCTAAAATGTAAAGCTCATAAATCATGTATGACGAAACATGTAACACAAATCTTGTGAGTCATTATACTTTAGCTTTAAAACCTGCACTATTCTCTTATTCTCATTACTCATAGGATGAAGGAAGCTTTAAACAATACTTTCAACTCATGCATATATCTCATGGGGAAAAAAACTTCTTTATTGCTCAAGGACTTATAACTCTTTTGAACTCAAACACTTGGAACTCGAAATCATATGACTTTGGTTTAAAAACTGATGATCAACTCTTATTAGTAGAGAAAACTACTTCCTTCTTTTGAAATTACTCAAAAGCAATTCGTTCACTTTAGAAAATATCTCACCTCAAAGCTTTAGGGAAAAATATTCTATCTTAATGGAAAATACTTTAGATTAAAGAGGTTCTCTTAACCGACATAAACTATGCGAGCTACATGGAGTCCAACGTCTTGTCCTCTTAAGGAAGAAACGTCACGTTGGGGAGAGGCCATCATACTCTTTCCAAGGAGTATAATCTCAACTCAATGATCACTTATCTCAGCCTCGGGCCCAATCATCTCAGCCTTAGGCCCAAAATCTCAAACCTACGGTGGAACGTAGTTCTGGGGTAAGAAACCGTGGTAACTTACCCAACTCGGTGCTAAATACTACTCCCTTTAGTTTATCTCACTTATCTCATGAGATCCACTTTAGAATAATCTCATGGTTTAATAAGAACCCAACTGCAAAATCTGTAATCTCATGTAGTAGAGTGGATTTCAAAATTCTATGACCATTAGGTCAAAATATTTCTTAATAATCTCAAAATATCAAATCATAGGTACTTATTGCACAATAGTTCATAAAATTACAAGTCTCAAGTAGGGCTTGATGATCCATAATTCAACCTCAAGTTAAAACTCATCATAATGCATAATACATAGCATATAGATTCATAATTCATGTAGAAATCTGGAAGTTACAACAATTTGTCTCAAAATATCAACATACTCATATACTTCAATTTCTAGGACATTGAAATTCTTATATTCTCAAGGAGTAACAACATAGGGTATAAACCCAACTTCAATTTCTTAAGAAAACATGCAGAATAATACTATTTGACTTTCAATTCATGGAAAACATCAAGATATTGCAATCGATAACAATGGGTGAAAAACCCTAATTCAATATCATGTAAAATCTTTTAGATTGCAGAAAATTATAGTTTAAATAAGCCTTTGGGCACAAGGGTAAAAGGATTACCCTTGTTCAAAACCCCACATACCCTAGATTATGAAATTAGATGAACAAGCTTGCTTCAAACTCTTCTTCTTACTCTTGAGAGAGGGTTCTTGCAACCCTTGAACTTGTGGAATTCAAATCTTAACTCAATTTGTAGAATCTATAGTGAGTTCTTGGATTTCTTGGAGAAGGGTTGTAGATTTGATCTTAAGGGAGAAACCCTAGCTCACTTGTGTTTTGGATGATGAATGAAGCCATTTTCTTCATTTGGAATATATCAGGGTATAAAAGAGTGGAAAGACCAAAAAGCTCTTTTAAAAATGAGTTAAAAATATTGAACGGGGCCTGTGATGGTTAGAGCGACGGTCCATCGCTAGCCTGACGGTACGTCGGATCGTTCGTCGCACGCCGGTAGGAAAAAGAACACACTACCTCGATGTGACGGTCGAAGCGACGGTCCCTTGCAGTCTTGACATTCCGTCGGAACGTCCGGCGCACGTTGGCCAGGATGAGACCACACTGCCTTCGTGGCGATGGTCCGTCACAGCCTTGACGGTCCGTCGTCCTGACCGTCGCACTTGGGCTAGAAAAGAGAGTTACTGCCTTGGTTGCGACGGGCTGAGCGATGGGTCGTCGCAGACTCGACGATCCGTCTAGTCATTCGTCGCACCTGGGCGGTTCCAACAACTTTCAGTAAAACGACCATAACTTCTCACCCCGATGCCGGATTTGGACGAAATTGGTATCGTTGGAAAGCTAATTCAATTCTCTATATGACAAAAAATGAAATTTAAGAAAATTCTACATGGTTTAAATACCAATCACTTGGGAAGTCACTTCTCAATCTTTTAGGGCCAAAATTACACTTCACTTGACACGCTCTAAGGCTCAAACTACAAGGGAACTTTGCGAGGTCTTACAATATCTCCCCCTTGGAAACATTCATCCTCGAATGTCGCTAGTTAGACTAGGAACACAGGAAAACAGAGTACATATAGCTGAAGCAATTTGCTAAATGGCTCAAAATATCTCTAAACTCTTGAATACCTCAGAAATTGCAAGAACTCACACAAGAATAGATATATAGCTGAACTTTAGATTAGAAAGGCTAAATTAAAGAAGAGGAATACCTTCGGATCGATCTAAACTCACGGAAATGAGGTGCGGGTACTTTGCTCGTATGTCTGTTTCTGCCTTCCAAGTAACTCCCTCAACTGACTGGTTCCGCCACAACACTTTGACCAAGGGAACCTCTTTGTTCCTCAGTCTACGAATCTGAAAATCTAGGATCTCAATGAGAATCTCATCGAATGAAACACTGTTCTGAATATCAACACTCTCTGAAGGATCTACCATGATGAAATCACCAATATGATTCTTAAGCATGGAGACATGAAAAATAGGATGAACGGCTGACAACTCCGCAGGTAACTCAACCTCATAGGCTACTTTCCCAACACGGCTCAAAACTCTATACGGTCCAACATAACGGGGACTAAGCTTTCCTTTTTTACCAAACCTTTTTACCCCTTTCATGGGTGAAATCTTCAAGTACACCAAATCACCCACTTCAAACTCAAGATCTCTTCTCCTCACATCGGCATATGACTTTTGACGACTCTGAGCTATCTTTAACCTCTCTCTAATCAACTTAACTTTCTCCATAGCTTCAAACACTGCATCAGGCCCAATCACAGTAGCTTCACCCACTTCAAACCAACCTATGGGTGATCTACATCTTCTACCATACAAGGCCTCAAATGGTACCATCCCGATGCTAGCATGGTAACTACTGTTATAGGCGAACTCTATCAATGACAAATGCTCATCCCAACTTCCTTTGAAATTAAGAGCACATACCCTTAACATGTCGTCTAGGGTCTGAATGGTCCTCTCAGCCTGACCATCTGTCTGCGGATGAAAAGTGAAACTCAAAAGAACTTGGGTACCAAGACCCTGGTGAAACGCCTTCTAAAACTGAAAAGTAAATTGAATACCCTTATCCGAAATAATAGATAAGGGAACTTCATGCAGCCTGACTAACTCTTGGATATTCAATTTAGCATAATCCTCAGCTGTATAAGATGTATGCATGGGCAAGAAGTGAGAGGACTTAGTCAGTCTGTCTACAACAGCCCAAATAGAATTATGATGACGACGCGAAAGAGGTAACCCAGTCACGAAGTCCATATTCACCACCTCCCACTTCCAAGTGGGTATACCAAAATCTTGCACCACACCGCTAGGTCTTTGGTGTTCTACCTTAACCTATTTGCACGTTGCACACTTTTTTACAAACTCAGCTATATCCTTCTTCATACCATTCCACCAATAGATTTCCCGTAAATTGCGGTACATCTTGGTAGTGCCGGGATGAATAAAATACCGCGCGCCATGCGCTTCAGCCATAATCCTCAGCCTCAGATCATCAACACACAGAACGCACAATCTACCCTGCAATCTCAACACGGCATCTCCTCTTTAGGAGAAAACCTCTACCTTTTGGTCCTTAATTGCCTCCTTCAGTCTGACCAAACTAGGATCTCTATCTTGCTTCTCCTTCACTTTCAAAATTAAAGAGGATTCGGAACTACGTTACACCAAAGTACTTCCCTCAGCTGAATCAAGCAACCTAACACCCATTCTAGCCAGAAAATGCACATCACGAGCTAACTCTTTCTTACCTTTCTCTACATGAGCAACACTACCCATAGACAATATGCTAAGGGCATCCGCCACTACATTGGCCTTGCCCGGGTGATACAACACACTCATATCATAGTTTTTTAACAACTCTAACCACCTTCTCTGCCTAAGATTCAACTCCTTCTGAGTAAATACAGACTGCAGGATCTTATGACCAGTAAACACATCAACGTAAACACCATAAAGATAGCGTCTCCAGATTTTCAAAGCAAAGACCACAACAGCTAACTCAAGATCATGGGTTGGGTAATTCTTCTCATGCAGCTTTAAATGTCTAGAGGCATAGGCTATAAACTTACCTCTTTGCATTAACACACAACCCAAACCAATTCTAGAGGCATCACAATACACCACAAAACCATTTGTACCATCAGGCAAAGTCAACACAGGGGCTAAAGTAAGTCGAATCTTCAACTCCTGAAAACTCTTCTCACTTGAATCTGACCACTGAAACTTAACTTTCTTTTGGGTAAATCGAGTCATGGGAGACGTAATAGAAGAGAAACCTTTAACAAAATGGCGGTAGTAGCTCGCTAGACCCAAAAAACTTTTAATGTCAAATGGAGAGATAGGTCTAGGCCAATTTCTTACAGCTTTTGTCCTTTGGGGATCAACTCTAATACCTTCGACTGAAATAATATGACCCAGAAAGGTTACGGAACTTAGCCAAAATTCATACCTACTGAATTTGGTGAGCAACTGGTGACCTCTAAGAGTTTGCAAGACAATTCTAAGGTGATCCGTATGATCATGCTCACTACCGGAGTAGACAAGGATGTCATCTATGAACACTATGACAAATATATCAAGATATTGCTTGAACACTCAATTCATAAGGTCCATAAAAGCTGATGGGGCATTGGTTAGCCCGAAAGACATAACTAGAAACTCAAAGTGACCATAGCGGGTTCGAAAGGCTGTCTTTGGAATATCACATTCCCTCACTTTATGTTGATGATAGCCAGATCTATGGTCTATCTTGGAGAAATAACTTGCATCTTGCAACTGATCAAATAGGTCATCAATTTTCGAAAGAGGATACTTATTTTTTACTGTGACCTTGTTAAGCAGACAATAGTCAATACACATACGCAAAGAACCATCTTTCTTCCACATGAATAGAACAGGTGCGCCCTAAGGAGAAATATTGGGCCTTATGAAACCTTTGTCTAAAAGATCTTTGAGTTGCTCTTTCAACTCCTTAAGATCACTAGGTGCCATATGGTATGGCATAATAAAAATAGGACGAGTGTCGGAAAGAAGGTCAATCCCGAATTCTATCTCTCTATCGGGATGTACCCTTGGGAGATCTTCCAAAAAAATATCTGGAAACTCATTAACAATATCGACTGACTGAATATTTGGAGCCTCAGACTTAGTGTTTTTAACTCTAACTAGGTGATAGATACAACCCTTGGATATTAGCTTTTTGGTTTTGAGATAGGAGATAAAATGACTCTTGGAAGATACCGATTTCCCGGACCACTCAAAAACTGGCTCATCAGGGAACTGAAACTTGACCACATGGGTATGATAGTCTATAGATGTATAACAAGAATGAAGCTAATCCATACCCAGAATAAGGTCAAAATCCACCATGTCTAACTCTATCAAATCAACAAGTATAACTCTATGAAGAACAGTAATAGGACAATCTCTATATATTTGTTTAGCAATAATTGACTTCCCTACTAGTGTGGAAACTAGGAAAGGCTCATGAATCTTTTCGGGACTTATTTTGAAATTCACAGCCACAAGTAGGGTCACATAGGAGAGACTTGACCCGAGGTCCAACAACACATAAACATCACTAATAACATCGGGAGAGTCCTTTTACTTCTGACGGGATGGTAAGGTATAGAATTTGTTCTGGCGCTGACCGCCAGCAGTTCTAGATAAAGCGCCTTGAACAAGAGAGGGATGAGGGACAAGAGCTGGTGTACTAGTAGTCTGTGCCTGAGGTCGGGCATCTCTGGTCCCCTGCCTAGCATGCGGACAATCTCTTAGTCTGTGGCCCTGTTTGCCATAACCAAAACAACCCCTCAAATCTGCGAAACACTCACCTGGATGATCCCTACCACACTTAGCATAAGGAGGATAACGGGGCCTGTTACCAACACTGTTCTGTGACCTAGACATAAACTACCTGCTTCCTTGCTTCTGCTTGCCTCTAGGCACGGGAGCACTAGCTGATAAAGGCGCTGGAATAGAAAGACGTCTCTGAAACTTAGGGCGGTTTCCTCCATAGAACTTAGGTTGACTATACTCATGCTGCTCAGATCTAGCCTTCTTATTACCCCTCACTCTGTCTATCTCTCTAATATTATATGCCTCTATCTACTGTGCATGCGTTATCAACCTAGACAGATCCATATCTCTATGCATCATCGCAGTCCTACACTCTTTCAGTACCAAACTAGAAACACCTGTCACAAACTTGCTCATACTAGCTCGGGTGTCAGAAATCAAATCAGGAGCATACTTGGCCAACTGGTTGAACTTCAAGTAGTACTCCTTAACAGTCATGGAGCCCTGCCTCAAGTTCATAAACTTCTCAATCTTTGTTTCCCTCATCTCAAGCGGAAAAAACTTGTCCAAGAAAGAATCTTGGAACACCTGCCAAGTCTAGGAGCAGCATCCTCACCTCTACCCTTCCTCCATGATACAACCAGTCATAAGCAATGTCTTTTAACCTATAAGATGCTAACTCAACACTTTCTTCCTTAGAAATATTCATCACCTATGTGATCTTCCTCACCTCCTCAAGGTACAACTGTGGGTCCTCACCTGCCTTAGACCTATAAAACTCTGGCAGATTCATCCGTATGAAATCAAGGATCCTAGAAGAAGCTATATTATCTCCCTGCTGATTTGCAACTTCGTCCTGGTTATTGGCCCAAACATTAGTGGTGACTTCTTGGGCTGACGCCTGAAAGGCCACCCGAAACTCAGCCTGAGACATAGTCTCATTTAAAGGATCAATAGGTGGGGGTTGCTTATCATCATTTTTGCAAGTAGAGAGGCATTTTTTGAAATAGAAAAGCACAAATTATTAGATGAGAGGGACAACTACAGGCACGACAGAATCTGAAAGAAAGAAATAACTTTTTCCTAAAATGTCTTGTAGCCTCTTTCTCATAGATGTGACGCGCTACACACTGATGATCAAGGCTCTACTCAACGTAGCTTGTTAGACTCCCTAGGACTCCTTTAAAACCTTAGGCTCTGACCCAAAATCACCTCCCGGGACGTCACACGGTGCTTAGGGCAACAAGTTGCCCCAAGCTAACCCTTTGAGCCTATCACTTCTCATAATACTCATTCAAGAAGGAATATACAAAACAATGACACTGTCATATCAAATTAAAGGAAATACAACGATAATACTCGGTCCAAACGATTATAATACTGAAAATCTCAACATAACCACAATCTGATAATTAGTTTGACAAAGCCTTTACTACTCCATGTACTAGAAAGTTGTTAGGACAGATCCCCAAATGACTCACCACTGGAGAAATATAGACAAAGGTACTCGAGAATCACTGACGAGGCTGGGACTAAGCACCTGAATCTATATTATAAGTAAATATAGCACATAGACGTATATGTGGATCAACACTTAGAAATGTACTGAGTATGTGGGGGTGTATGCGTTTACATAAAACAATATCAATAATATTTAATCAAATCATGCATGCAAATAGGACTGACTCACATGGCTTGAATAAGTCTAAAATGTAAAGCTCATAAATCATGTATGACGAAGCATGTAACACAAATCTCGTGAGTCATTATACTTTAGCTTTAAAACTTGCACTATTCTCTTATTCTCATTACTCATAGGATGAAGGAAGCATTAAACAATACTTTCAACTCATGCATATATCTCAGGGGGAGTAAAACTTTATTGCTCAAGGACCTATAAATCTTTTGAACTCAAACACTTGGAACTCGGAATCATATGACTTTGTTTTAAAAATTGATGATCAACTCTTATTAGTAGGGAAAACTACTTCCTTCTTTTGAAAATACTCAAAAGCAATTCGTTCACTTTAGAAAATATCTCACCTCAAAGCTTTAGAGAAAAATATTCTGTCTCAATGGAAAATACTTTAGTTTAGGGAGGTTCTCTTAGCCGACATAAACCATGCGAGATACATGGAGTCCAATGTCTAGTCCTCCTAAGAAAGAAACCTCACGTTGGGGAGAGGCATCATACTCTTGCCATGGAGTATAACCTCAACTAAGTGATCACTTATCTCGGCCTCGGGCCCAATCATTTCGGCCTTAGGCCCAAAATCTAAAACCTACGGTGGCATGTAGTTCTAGGGTAAGAAACCGTGGTAACATACCCAACTCGGTTCTAAATACTACTCCTTTTAGTTTATCTCACTCATCTTATGAAATCCACTTTAGAATAACCTCATGGTTCAATAAGAACCCAACTGTAAAATCTGTAATCTCATGTAGTAAAGTGGATTTCAAAACTCTATGACCATTAGGTCAAAACATTTATCAATAATCTCAAAATATCAAATCATGGGTGCTTATAGCACAATAGTTCATAAAATTACAAGTCTCAAGTAGGGCTTGATGACCCATAATTCAATATCAAGTTAAAACTCATCATAATGCAAAATAGATAGCATATAGATTCATAATTCATGTAGAAATCTAGAAGTTACAGTAATTTGTCTCAAAATATCAACATGCTCATATACTTCAATTTCTAAGACATTGAAATTCTTAAATTCTCAAGGAGTAACAACATAGGGTATAAACCCAGCTTCAATTTCTTAAGAAAACATGCAAAATCATGCTATTTGACTTTCAATTCATGGGAAATATCAAGATATTGCAATCGATAACAATGAGTGAAAAACCCTAATTCAATATCATTTAAAATATCATAAATTGTAGAAAATTATAGTTTAAATAAGCCTTTGGGAATAAGGGTAAAAGGATTACCCTTGTTCAAAATCCCACATACCTTAGATTATGAAATTGGATGTACAAGCTTGCTTCAAACTCTTCTTCTTACTCTTGAGAGAGGGTTCTTGCAACCCTTGAACTTGGGGAATTCAAATCTCAACTCAATTTGTAGAATCTATGGTGAGTTCTTGGATTTCTTGGAGATGGGTTTTAGATTTGATCTTGAAGGAGAAACCCTAGATCTCTTGTGTTTTGGATGATGAATGAAGCCATTTGCTTCGTTTGGAATATATCAGGGTATATAAGAGTGGAAAGACCAAAAAACCCTTTTAAAAATGAGTTAAAAATACTGAACGGGGGCTCTGACGGTTGGAGCGACAGTCCGTCGTTATCCTGATGGTCCGTCGGATCGTCCATCGCACATCGATTGGAAAAAGAACATACTGCCTCGATGTGATGGTCAAAGCGATGGTCCATCACAGTCTTGACTGTCCGTTGTCCTGGCCGTCTCACTTGGGCCAGAAAAGGGATTTAATTTCTTAGTTTCGATGGGCCGAGCGACGGTCCATCACAAACTCGATGGTCCATCGAGTCATCCGTTGCACTTGGGCGGTTCGAATAACTCTCAGTAAAACGGCCATAACTTCTCACCTCGAAGTCGGATTTAGATGAAATTGGTATCGTTGGAAAGTTAATTCAATTCTCTATATGACAAAAAGTTAAATTTAAGAAAATTCTATATGGCTTAAACACCAATCACTTATGAAGTCACTTTTCAATCTCTTAGGGCCGAAATTACACTTCACTTGACATACTCTAATGCTCAAACTACAAAGAAACTTTGCGGGGTCTTACATTATACCATCCTAGATCTAAGAAAGTATGAAAATTACTACTCGGTTGACTTCCTTATACATTACCTAGAATAGACGGCTGATATGTGAGCTAAAGCTAACACATTTGAGGTTTTTAACTAGAAATAATTGTGAAGTCTTAAGCAACATTTGTCGTTTTTGATTGCTTTCTCTTTGATAATACAGGAAATTCAAGATACAAGAAAACCAAAGACAATAAGAGCAAAAGAGGTAAATTTGGAACAAATGGCCATGAAAGTGTAGTTGGCGACTTGTCTGATAAGTCGTCAAATTTGAGATAAGTTATCAGAGTTATCATCAGCTGTAGACAGTGTGAGGAAGTTGGAGTAGAAGTGTGATGATATCTCTAATAATTCGTCACAATTATAATAAGCCATTGAGAATGTCGTCAGCCTAAGGTAGTACAGAGATTTGAAGTGAAGAAGTGACGACATTTTTTGATATGTCATCAAAGTCCTGATAAGTCATCAAAGTCATCATCAGCCTTAGGCAGTGTATGATATTCATTTGGAAGAAGTGATGATAACCTGTAATGGGTCGTCAGAGTTGTGATAAGTCATTAGGCTCATCTTCAGGCTTAGGCAGTGCTTGAGGACTAAAAGTGAATAAGCAATGACAATTTTGATAAGTCGTGACATATCTAATAAGCTGTCAGGCTTCATCATCAGTTGAAGAAAGAACTTGTTTAAATGTGAAGAGGAGATGACGACATTCTTGATAAGGCATCAGACTCCTGATAAGCCGTCACACACATCGTCATCTGTCCGAGAAAATACTGTGATCTGTGATTTTATTTTCATAATTAGGATAAAGTATTTAAAGCATATGTTAGGGTTTCATAAGGGGGTGGAACATCTTGAACTTATTCCAACGGCAAAGACACTTCTTTTTGTGGCTCAAAACTTAGAATTCAATTTTTAACTCTTTGGTTTGGTTATGGGAATTTTCTCTTGAACTTAGAAGAAAATCAACTTCAGACTTCATTTTTGTAAGTTTAATTACTTTGAATAATGATTATAATTATTGCTATCTCTTTCTTTCTCATGTGGAACTAAAACCCACAACTAGGGTTGTGGGATCTATGATTATTCCCCCATAGATTTAATAGTTGGTTAGGGTTTGAGTGATTGTGGGGACATCTTGATAATTCCTTTATTATGATTGTTATTTATTGGTTGCAAACAATAAATCCCGCCTTATGTTGATTTTCTCGAACTGAGAAATAAACTAAAGGTAGTGAATTATCAATAAGGATTTGGGAAGGTTAAGCTCCCATCTAAAGATTAATGATGTAACAAGATTGATCAACTTGAGATAAAATCAATATGAATAGAATAATTTCCTAAGTTCGAGAGAATTAGGGAGTTCAACATCTAAGTAGGTTGAGAAACACTTAGATGGTCTGTCGAAACTGATAATTTGGTGTTTTCTACAAGTCATGAGAATCCAATACTACAGTTATTATTTAATGGGGATTAATAATCATAGTGATCACAACCCTAGTTCCTCTCTATCACTGATTTGAACCATTGAAATTTTAGTTTTGAGCTCTGAAGCAAGTCGAAACTTTAATTATTGTTTGATTGATAAAACTCCCCATTTTATCTTTTTTCAATATTTGTTTAAATTCAACTTATAGCTTTAGTTTCAAGTTAGTTTAATCGCCACTCACATTGTTCCTTGTGGATTCGACCCTAACTCCAAAGTTGTGTAAATATATTGACGATGACCGCCTTGCACTAAATTGATCCTGATTTTGAGCCTGAATGCCTATTCTTTTTATTATACCTATCACCTTCCTATTTGTATCACAATGAACCTGTTTTGGCCCTGGTCCTCCTTAGACATTGTGCACTTTGACTTAGGCAAATAGCTTAAGTTGAGGGTGGATATCATAGGAGTGCGTGATGTAAAGTGAGTATGAAGAAGGGTAAAAAAAATGCAAGGTTGGGTGTGGTAGAAAAAGAATAAGAATAGAAAAGTTGTGCAGAGAAAATAAATGAATAAAAACTACACCCACCTTGAATGTGCTTTAATCAAGAAAGGGAGAAATAAGGTAAAGGTTGATAAGTAAGACCCCAAAAATAGTGTAATGTCAAGGAGACTTAGTTACTTTAAATATCCTTGTGTATCATACCAGCCCCAAGCCTACATTATAAGCTGAAGAAAAGTCCTATAGTGATCCCAACTTATCTTTCTGAAAGCTTCGGTAATGAAAATAAGGGCAAGCTTATGGTATTTGGCATACATTAACTGGAACTTCTTTCTGAAAGTAAGTTTCTCTTGACCGTCCCTGCATTTACATGCTTGAGTTCACATATGAGTGAGGAGGGACCTCTTTGTTGTAAGGGCACACTGGTTACGTTGCTAGTTTCTGACTTGTTTGGATAGTGTAATCTTGGTACATGCATGGTTGTTGTTGCTGAATTGATTCCATATCTTGATTCTTGTATGTCACATTGTTGTTCTTCAATAATATGCACAGTTGTTTTTTAAATAATTTGACATTGGAGATGATGAAGAGGTTTTGAGATAATATGGATGGTTGACTGCCGAATGTGCTTTGTATCCTCTTAGTTATGTTTAAGTTGCTTGAGGACAAGCAATTGTTTTATGTTGAGGGTGTTGATGTGTGATATAATGCTAACACATTTGATGCTTTTAACTATAAATAATTTTAAAGTCTTAAGCAACTTTTGTCGTTTTTGATTGCTTTCTCTTTGATAATGCAGGAAAGTCATGATACAAGAAAATCAAAGACAATAAGAGCAAAAGAGGTGAATTTGGAACAAGTGGCCATGAAAATGTAGTTGACGACTTGTCTGATAAGTCATCAAATTTGTGATAAGTTATCAGAGTCATCGTCAGCTATAGACGGAGTGAGGAAGTTGGAGTAGAAGTGTGACGACATCTCTAATAAGTCGTCATAATTCTGATAAGCCATCGAGAATGTCGTCAGCCTAAGGCAGTACATGAGATTTGAAGTGAAGAAGTTTTTTGATATGTCGTCAAAGTCATCGTCAACCTTAGGCAGTTTATGAGAATCAGCTGGAAGAATTGATGACAACCTATGATAAACTATCAGAGTTGTTATAAGCTGTCAGGCTCGTCATCTGGCTTAGGTAGTGCTTAAGGACTTGAAGTGAAGAAACAACAAAAATTCTGATAAGTCGTGACATGTCTGATAAGCCGTCAGCTGAAGACAAAACTTGTTCAAATGTGAAGAGAAGTTGACAACATTCTTGATGAGGCATCAGACTCCTGATAAGCCATCACACACGTCATCGTCTGTCCGAGAAAATACTGTGATCTGTGATTTTATTTTCATAATTAGGATGAAGTATTTAAAGCATATGTTAGGGTTTCATAAGGGGGAGGAAAATGTTGAACTTATTCCAAAGGAAAAGACACCTCTTTTTGGGGCTCAAAACTTAGCATTTAATTTTCAACTCTTTGATTTGGTTGTGGGAATTTTCTCTTGAACTTAGAAGAGAATCAACTTCAGACTTCATCTTTTCTAAGGATAATTACTTTGAATAATTATAATTGTTGTTATCTCTCTCTTTCTTATGTGGAACTAAAATCCACAAGTAGGGTTATGGGATATATGATTATTCCTCCATGGATTTAATAGTTGGTTAGGGTTTGAGTGATTATGGGGACATCTTGATAATTCCTCTATTATGACTGTTATTTATTGGTTGCAAACAATAAATCCCTCCCTATGTTGATTTGCTCGAGCTGAGAAATAAACTAAAGGTAGCCAATTATCAACAAGGATTTGGGAAGGTTAAGCTCCCATCTAATGATTACTATTGTAACAAGATTGATCAACTTGAGATAAAATCAGTATGAATAGAATGATTTTCTAAGTTTGAGAGAATTAGGGAGTTCAATAACTAAGTAGGTTGAGAAACACTTAGATGGACTGTCGAAACTGATAATTTGGTGTTTTCTACAAGTCATGAGAACCCAATACTACAGTTATTAGTTAATGGGAATTAATAATCATAGTGATCACAACCCTAGTTCCTTTCTATCACTGATTTAAACCATTGAAATTTTTGTTTTGAGCTTTGAAGCAAGTTGAAACATTAATTATTATTTGATTGATAAAACCCCCCCATTTTATCTTTTCGCAATATTTGTTTAAATTCAACTTATAGCTTTAGTTTCAAATTAGTTTAATCGCCACTCACATTGTTCCCTGTGGATTCGACCCCGACTCCAAAGTTGGGTAAATATATTGACGACGACCACCTTGCACTAAATTGATGTGTAAGTTGAGCGTTATCAACGGACGTTGGGCACATGGATGAAACAATTTCTTCAATCTGGTTCACTATATTAGGCTGCACTTTTATAGTTAGGCAGAACTCTCTCAAATATTATTCTTTGCTTATTTGCTCATATTTTATCCTTTTTTCTCTCAGTATAAGTGAATGAATCTCGCTTTGGAGGTCTTTGAATATTTATAACTCCCCTTGATCTTTTCAACTAAGTAGACTTTTAACTACACAAGGACTCCCATTCTTTTTGGAATTTGTTCTTGAGTATTTTGTCAAACATTAACTTTTTTTTTCAGCACATAATGACTCCTTGTGTTTATCTGAAATAAAAAACTTTTGTTCGTTAAATTTTCATATGTGACTTTATCCACTAAAGTTCCTCTTACAAGTTGAACTCTCTTGAAGCAATTTTTAAGGAACGAACTAAGTTTACTTGTTCCACGGTCTTTTCTCCATCATCAAAACTTCACAACTCTTAACAAATCTCCCTTTTTTCATGATGACTGATCTTGGGCATATTTGTACACCCGTTTGTCGTGTTTTTCCCATATTCAGCTAAGTTTTAAGAAAGATAACGACTTGTAGTTGTGTGTTTTGCTAAGTTTTGATTACATATTTGGAATAGCAAACTTACTAATGCGATTAGGTGTCTTATAGATAATGGTGGTGAAAATGGATTTATTTTAGAATGGAAGGAGATTTGGAGCTTTTTGAGAAACTTTGGAGAAGTTCTAGGCAAGGTATGCATTGGTGCTATGATAGGCGCATGGATGCCCAAGGCCTAAATATTAGCGGAGCACTTAGAGGCGCCTATAGAGGTACATGGGACCATATCACAAACTCTAGGCAACCTTTAGTAGCATTACAGGAGGTGTTGGGCACCTAAGGCAACCTAAAAGCAAATGTGTTAAGCGCTTGAGGGGTTTCAAGATTCGTTTTTTTACTTAAAACAGGTCTAAAATCTAGTAGGATTTGGGGTACTTTTCCCACTACTATATATAGACCTTACCAATATTTTTTTAAGGGTTACACAACATATTTGGAGGCTAAAAAACATGAGAGAAGGTTCATAATTAGGCTCAAGTCTTTGTGTTTTCATTATTAGTATGAGTGCTAAGAACCCTTTTTCTAGGGTTAAGGGTACAAACATGATTGTTTAGCATATATTCAAGTTAGTTTATATTAATTATCATACTTGGTTGTTCTTATGATATTGTGCTTACTATTCTATTGATCCACAACTTTTAGAATACATCAACATATATTTTGTGATTTTGGAAGGAGTAATATTAGGTTAGAAGGAAGAACATAAGGAAGAGGTTCTTGTCTTTAAGATAAACTAAAGATAAGATTCATGGTGTGGATAGGAATATACCTAATTTCCCCTATTTGGCTCAAATACGAGAAAAAATATAAATGTGGTTAAATTAGTTCCTATATCCCTGGTCAACGATGTTGTTGTGAGGCTAGTTTAAATAGACGATTAGAGGCTCGAAAGACATAACCATGATATTAAACACATGAATCAACAACTAAGATAAATAACTTAACCAACAATATTGTATAGCTTCACATTATTGTTCAAGATGCCTTGACCCTGGAATCCGTCTAATTATTATTTACAACACTTTTGATTTCTGTTATTGTTCATTGTTACTTTTAGTATAAAAAAAACTCAAATTCTCTTTGGTTACAAATTGCACTTGCTTAAATTAAATAGTAATACTTGATTGGATTGTATGATAAACACCAAGTCCTAATCGGATCGATATTTAGCTTGCGATAGACACTTTATTAATTGCACAACTACATACTCTTACATGTACATATGAATGCAACAATTTTTTATCACTGTTGTCGGGGACTTGAAAAATTAGAAAAATTCTAATTTTTAGTTCTACTATTTTGTTTGATAAGTTATGAAAACTTGGTCTTAGTTATTGAATTTACAGGTATAAGTTTAAATCAAAAGCAACTGGCATGGAAAAGGGATTCAATTGAACTACATCCCAAACCTGAGTGACGCTTGCACCAATTGAGTAAAGAAACGACACTTCTCTATCTAATCTCACAATTTTAACAAGGAAAGACTGTTCCTAGAGTCATGGGTGATGAACAACTAGTCCACAGGACAATGCGTGAAGTGGTAATCCTACTCGCAATTAATATTACCTTAAGTATCCGCAAACCAAAATTGGGAGGTAGATTTGAGCTGAAACAAGACATGGTGTAGTTGTTACACACTAGAAGACAGTTTACAGGCTTTCCACATAAGGATCTACAATAGTATCTACAGTTTCTTGGAGATCAGTGTCACATTTATTACCACAAGAGTCTCTATAGATTATGTGAGGCTCACTCTTTTTCTATTCTCACTTTTGGGAGAAGCAAAGAGGTGGTTAAAGGTGGCCAACCACCTTTATCTTATAGAAGGGTTCACTCTCTTATCTTATAAGATTACAAGGCTAAGAAGTGAAATATTGAGTTTTAAATAAAAGATCAAGGAAAATTTATATCAAGCATGAGAGTGATTGAACAATATCCTCAGAGATTACCCTCATCATCAATAATCAAATGATGTACTATCCCATATATTTGTGGATAGTCTTGACCCAGATACCAAGGTTTTGTTAGATTCAGTGATATGTGTTCAAGAATTGGAGAAGACTTATGCTGATCTGTACACTCTTCTCAACCATATTGCACAAAAAAATCTTGATTGGCATAGTGAGAAATCTTAGGATATGGTAAAGAAGCCCGCAGGCATGATTGAGGCAGATAGTATTACAACTTTGGCTGCTTAGTTGGTATCGTCTCAAAATCAAGTGATTGGGCAACTTAGCATGTTGAGCATGTCACAACCTAATGCCAAGGTTAATGTAATTCAGTAGGTACAAACTTGGTGTGAGATTTATGGTTGTAGTGGTTACTCTGTATTTATGGACATCAATTCTATAATCGATAAATTTTGTGGGTAATGCACAAAAGTGGAATTAGAATTATGGTAGTGCCTATAATCGTAACTGGAAGAGTCGGTCCAACTACTTGTGGAGTAATAATCAGGTCCAACCTTAATAGTTTTAGTATCAGAGAGGTTTTCAGTCCAATATTCAAGCCAGCAATATAGAAGAGACTTTTAAAAAGATTTTGGCCAACTAGGATCAGATGGCTATAGAAATAAAAAATCAACAACTAGCTCAAAAGAACCTAGAGATATAGATGAGCCAGTTATCTTAGGCATAAAACACAAGACCTCAAGGGGTTTTTCCTAGTGATATAGATCCAAACCCAAAGCAAGTTATGTCAATCACATTAAGGAGTGGTAGAGATTTGATCGGTGCACCTTGAAAGAAAAGACCTAAGGAGAAAGTAGAGTTGATCACGCCTATGCCGACTGAAGATCAAGTTGAAGTCAAGAAATCTGGAAAAAGAGAAGTCTAAGTACTTGAATGCAAAGTCAATTGAGTAAGCAGCAGAGAGACCACCATCACTATTCCCATAAAACCTCAAAAAGGCACAGGAGGATACATGTTCAAAGAAGTTCTTTGACATATTCAAAGAACTACATATAAGCTTCCTTTACTGGATGTTTTGCAGGTATTCCTGGGTATGTAAATACTAGAAGAACATGGTGGAAAATAAGAAGAAGCTTAGAGATATGAAAACTGTGGCACTTACTGAGGAGTTCAACTTTATGGTTATGAGAAAGCTCCTCAAAAGCTTAAGGAACGTAGGAGTTTTACTCTCCCTATACAAATTAATAAAGGTGACATTGTGTAACTCTGAGTGATTTGGGGGCAATCACAAACTTTATGCCCCTTTATGTGTTTAAGACATTAACTTTGGGAAAGCCAAGGCCCTGTTCGATTATGCTACAGATGGAAAATTGAATTATAGTTATCCCTATAGAAATTATAAAGGATGTTCTTGTTAAGGTTGGTAAGTTCATTATTTTTATCGACTCTATTGTTCTTGACTATGAGGCAGATGACAAGATACCAATCATACTGAGATGTCCATTTTTGGCTACTGATGGAGCGTTGATAGATGTTAGAGAAGGCACACTCAAGATGATATTGAATAATAAAGAAGTGGTCTTTAGGGTGTACAAAGCACTTAACACACCTTCACACTACAAATATTTATGCATGATCACAATTATGGAAGCAGATAAGTGTGGGGTAGTGAATTGTAATATTCCAATTACTGTTTCAGATTCTCTCATAGAATTTCCCTATTTGGTTAGTTAGATTGAGCTTAAAATTCTTGCATATGACCCTACACGGGGTGAGAAAAGTAGTAAAAGAACAATTTTTTATGGTATTTTTGGGAGGGTAAAGAAAAGAAGAATGTTGTTGTCGAATGAGAAGAAGAAATTGAGAGACTATAGAGGATAGTGATGATGTGAGTACTAGTTGGAAGGCAAACCAAGATGTAATATATTTTGTTATTTCTTTTATAGTGTCACCGTTGTTTTTATTTATGTTTGTTTGTTTTGCAAATTAGAAAAAGTCCGAGTACCCAAAATCTAAGCTAATAAGCATAGTGAAGGTATTAGTGTGGGGTCCTCCGACCTCTCTGACAGAAGTTTTGGAGAGTGACATGCTCCTATATAGGAATAGAGGCCTCAGAAAATATTTCTAGCCCTTGTTATTAATTTGGTTTATTCTTTGGGGACATAGTATCTTTTCAAGTGTGTGGTGGGTATCTTTTGATTTGCTTAAGGTGAAAATTCGCTATAGGATTCTATTTTGATTTGTTTGAAATTTTTTGACTAAATATAAAACACAAAAAGATTTTATGATTATTTATTTGCAATTTTTGTGTTTTTTCCATTTAGTAGAGACACACTTCATCCACCCCTCAATTTTTATTTTAGGTTCTTTTTCGAGGGGGGGGGGGGTTCCTTGAACCCAGTACCTTTTTTCATTATTAGGAGTTATTTTAAATTTTTTTATGTCGTTAGGAAAATAGATGTACTCTTTCTAGGTATTCCATGATTGACTGATGCAAGCTGGTATTCTAAAGTATGTTGTGAAAATTGAATGACTTCTATCTAAACACCTAGGTTCTTTTATCAGACTCGGATGAGATATTATTATACGTCTGAAATAACAATCTGTAAAACTGAACACTATTTGAAAACTAGTCTGAAAAGCCTCTAACTAAAACTGTCTGAAAGTGGAGTTGATGGGACAATCCCCCAACTAACTCCATCTACTGAAATAATTAAATAAAAGAATATCTTCGAATGATGAGGACTCACTGCTAATCTACTGCTTTTGGCTGAATTTGAGTCTATCTATGCACGATCGAGACCCTGAGAGTCCTAACCTATGATATAAGACATCATAGCGCAAAGAAAGAATATGCGTCAGTACGTGGAATATACTGGTATGCTAGATGAGGCAAGGCTGAATTCAAGGGTTCATATGCATGAATAATAATTGACTGCTTGATATAGAGTAACTGAACATGAGAGTACATGGATAACTGATACTGCTGTAAATACTGAGTATGCACTAATATGCATATAAATAAATAATATGACTAAGCTTTTCTGAAGCTAAGTCCTGAGTTCTGATATTGAGTAACTGATATCTGAAGTTACTGATGACTGAGTTACTGATACTGATTGACTGTATCTGACAGTCCTGATTCTGTAGAACTGAACTGAGTTCTATTCTGAAGACTGAGACTGAGACTGTAGGAGGAAATCATCTAATCGACATGCCCCAAATAAGATAACTGAGTTGGGGTCCAACCTATGACCCTAGTTGGAAGGGTGTCGTACCATGCCACGGGTACTAACACTGGAAAACTAGGATGCCAAGCCTAACAGATGGGTGACACCTGGGTGGAGCCAAACCTAATCTAACGGGTGAACCTTGGGAGGTAGTCAAGCCTAGTCTGATGGGTGACTCCTCATCCTGCACTGGCTACGCAGTTCTGGAGTACAGGGAATGCTACTAATGACTCTGCCTCGTTTATAGGAAAGCCGTCATCCCTGTAATCGCTCAGTGCTAAATCTTACTCCCAACTTAAAGTCACTGAACTGAGTATACGAAACTGGACTAGACTGATACTGAGTTTTCCTGAGTTCTGTAACTAACAGAGTTCTACTGAGTTCTATAACTGATTGAGAGTATACTAATCGTGACATGACTGATATTTTATAACTGACACTGCTCTAGGTATACAACTAAATTATCGGGTATTAAATAGCCCCAGGACTCGATAGCATGAAAAATAAAGAATAATATACTCTTGAAAATCATAACAATGTATACTTGTCCATAGTTCACTCATAGAGGCATTTAATCAAACACTTGTAATGCATCTACTTATACATGAATGGGGAAATACATGCTATCAGGTTATAATCGCACTATTTCATTCACATAGGCATTTTATCAAACACATGTGGACCATGCTTAGGTTATACAATAATCAAAACATATAGTCATCATGGCTACATCAATCAACTTGCAAATTGAAGGGTTTATCATAAAGATCATGTAATTCAACACATACAATGATTAATTTCATAAAATCATGTAATTTAATCATGGACTAAAACCCAACAATAACATGAACATGAATTCAATTCAATTCAAGCATGGAAGTTCATAATTCAATAATCTTGTATTTTGAAAATGGATTCGTGGACTCTATGGGTGAAAGGAACCCATAGATGAACACCTAACATACCATGGATTGTTAATTCTTGAAGGTTCTTGGAGAGACTCTTGATTTTTGCTCTTGTTTTTTGAAGCTAGGGGTTAGCCCCTTTTGAGAGAGAATGACTTAATCTTTGAATAAAGTGAATAAATAATAATATAATGGGTTATTTAGGGGTAAATTTCATGTTTAAGTTGATTAGGGCCATGAAAAAAATACCTATTTACCCCTGAGAATGACTTAAAAATTCATACCAAAAAACTCAATTGTGGGCCCTAGAGCGACGCGCTGCTATCGTCCCAAGCCACTGGAAAATGACAACTGGGAATGTGGCTGGTGGCGCGATGTGGTGGAACCGCGTTGCAATACTAAATGGGACCTGGAAGCTTGGTGCGACGCGGTACAATCACGTTGGCTCACTGGAAATTGACAAATATGAAAATGAGCTTTGGCGCGATGCGCCGGTATTGTGGTACCTCACTGGAAACTGACAATTTCCATTTTGGCTTACTCTGTGATGTGTTACTGGCCTGAATTATAGTGTTTAATGACTGAAACTTAAAATAGCCATAACTTCTTACCCGGTTATCGGATTTAGGCAAATTTTATATCGTTGGAAAGATAATTTAATTTCCTATGCAATGGCAGGATCTAGACTAAAAAATACTAAGCGTTTCAAAAATTTTATATTGGATAAATCATGAACTGAGAGTTAAGTTAAGCTTGAGAAATATGGGGTATTACAATATCTCACCCTTGGGAACATTCATCCTCGAATGAGACTGATTAAGCTGAAACACTGATAGACTGAGTTTACATACTGAACATTCATATCTGATGCATGACTGCATGACTGAACTACTAATAAACTGAGCTCTTACACTGAACATACATATCTGATGCATGGAATTTATGACTGAAGCTACTGACAAGCTGGGTTTTCATACTGAACATTCATTTCTAATACATGGGTACATGACTGAACTGATTCATGAATGCATGACTAAATATGCAACGGTAATGGATACTGAGTTATAATTATAACGGAACATGGAATTGAGTAAAGCTAAGGAAGACTGTTACCTTAAGATAGATCTGAGATTGCGGAGAAGAGGTAAGGATACTTGGTCCATATATCTGCTTCTGCTTCCCAAGTAGCTCCCTCTATGGATTAATTTCACCAAAGAACTTTGACTAAGGGAACTTCTTTGTTCCTCAATCTGCGAATGTGATAATCGAGTATCTGGACTGGAACCTCTTCAAAAGAGAGATCATTCAGAATAATTACATCCTCTTAGGGAACTATGACTGCTGGGTCACCAATGCATTTATTTAGCAAGGGGACATGGAATACTGGATGCACTGAGGCTATATCTGAAGGCAACTCAAGCTCATAAGCTACCTTTCCAAAATGGTTAAGAATTATGTAAGGGTCGATATATCGGGGACTGAGCTTTCCCTTTTTGCCGAACCTCTTTACCCCTTTCATGGCAGAGATTTTCAATAACACAAAATCACCGATCTCAAACTCAAGATCCTTTTTCCTCACATCTGCATACAACTTTTATCAGCTCTGGTCATCCTTAAGTCTTTCTCTGATTAACCGAACCTTCTCTAAGGCATCGAACACTAGGTCCAACCCTACTACTGTGGCCTCACCTACCTCAAACCAACCAAATAGAGATCTGCATCTCCAACCATAGAGAGTCTAAAATGGAGCCATCTAAATACTGGAATGATAGTTGTTATTATATACAAACTCGATCAAAGGCAAGTGGTCATCCCAACTACCCTTAAAATTGACAACGCATGCTCTTAGCATATCCTCTAAAGTCTGAATGGTCCTTTCTACTTGACCATCTGTCTGAGGGTGAAAGACTGTACTGAGATGAACTTGGGTACCAAGACCCTTTTGGAATGCTTTCCAGAAATGAGAGGTAAATTAGGTACCTCTATCTGAGATAATGGATACTGGAACTCCGTGTAATCTAACCAACTCTCTGATATAGAGTTTGGCATAGTCATCGGTTGAATAGGAAGTATGAATTGGTAAGAAATAAGTTGATTTGGTCATCCTGTCTATGATAACCCATATAGAATCATACTGATGACGAGTTCAAGGCAAACCCATCACAAAGTCCATGTTCACTTCTTCTCATTTCCATGTGGGAATACTGAACTCCTGCATGGACCCACTAGGGTTTTGTTGCTCAATCTTAACTTGCTAACATGTAGAGCATTTAGCTATAAATTCTGCAATATCCCTCTTCATCCCACTCCACCAATAGATCTCCCGCAGATCGTGGTACAGCTTAGTGGCCCCTAGATGAATAGAGTAACACACACCATGCGTTTATGCAAGAATTCATTGCCTCAAGTCATCTACACCTGGCACATATAAATGACCCTGGCAACGCAACACACTATCTCCTCCTTAGGAGAAAACCTCTACTTTCTGATCTCTTACTCACTCTCTCAACTTAACAAGATTAGGATCTCTATCCTGATTTTCCTTCACCTCGAAAACTAGAGAGGATTCAAAACTGTTCTAAACCCACACACTACCTTCTGCTGAATCAACTAAGAGGATACCTAGTCGGGAAAGCTGATGAACTTCCTGAACTAACTTCTTCTTACTGTCCTCAACATAAGCAACACTACCCATAGACAGTCTACTAAGAGCATCAACCACTACATTGACTTTTCCCGAATGATACAAAGAACTCATATTATAGTCTTTCAATAATTCTAACCACCTTCTCTAACGCAAAGTTAAATCTTTCTAAGAGAACAAATACTGAAGGCTTTTGTGATCTGTGAACACATCAACTTGTACTTCATACAAGTAATGCCTCCAAATCTTTAAGGCAAACACTACAGTTGTTAACTCAAGATCATGAGTTGGATAATTCTTTTCATAGTGCTTAAGCTGTCTAGAGGCGTAGACTACGATCTTACCTCTCTGTATGAGAACACAACCCAAACCTACTCTGGATGCATAAAAGTACACAACAAACCCATTTGAACCATCTGGTATAATCAAAACTGGGGCTGAGGTGAGTCGGAGTCTTCAACTCCTGAAAACTATTCTCGTAGGAATCTGACCACTGAAAATGGACTTTCTTCTGAGTCAATATGGACATGGAGGATGCAATATACAAAAACACTTTAACAAACTGATGATAATAGTTGGCTAAACCCAAGAAACTCCTAATATCTGATGGAGAGATGGGTCTACGCCAGTTTTTCACCGCTTTGGTCTTTTGAGGATAAACTCTAATGCTATCATCAAAAATAATATGACCAAGGAATGCTACTAACCTTAGCCAAAATTTGCACTTACTTAATTTGGCGAACAACTAATGAGTTCTAAGAGTCTGAAGTACGATTCTGAGATGATCTGTGTGATTATTCTCGCTACAGGAATAGACTAGAATGTCATCGATGAAGACTATAATGAACATGTCCAAGTAATGTTTGAGCACATGATTCATTAAGTCCATAAAAGCTACTTGGGCATTAGTAAGACCAAAGTACATGACTAGAAACTCAAAGTAACCATACCGGGTTCTGAAAGCTATTTTTGGAATGTCACATTCTCTGACTCTGAGCTGATAATAGCCTGATCTGAGGTCTATCTTAAAAAAGTAACTGGAGCCTTAAAATTGGTCAAACTAGTCATCGATCTCGGGAAGTGGATATTTATTCTTAACTGTGACTTTGTTCAATTGACAGTAGTCTATACACATTCTAAAAGAACCGTCTTTCTTATGCATGAATAAGATTGGTGCGCCCCACGGTGAAATGCTGGATCTGACGAATCCCTTATCTAAGAGATCTTTCAACTTTTCTTTTAACTCTCTGAGTTCTACTTGAGCCATTTTGTATGGCGAAAGAGATTTGGGCTGAGTGTCTAAAGAAGGTCTATTCCGAAGTCTATTTCCCTAATGGCAGGAACTCCAGGAAGATCTTCGGGAAACACATCTGAGAATTTATTTACTGCTAGAACTGACTCAAGAGTTGGAGTTTCTGAGTTAGAGTCTTTGAGTCTCACAAGATGATAGACACATCCCTTGGATATCATTTTTCTCGCTCTAAGGTATGAAATCAACTAACCCTTAAGTGTTGTGGTACTACCCCTCTATTCAAGGACTGGTTCATTTGGAAACTAAAAATGAACTATTTTGTTTCTACAATTAACTGAGGTATAACATGAGTGAAGCCAATCTATGCCGAGAATGAAATCAAAATCTGTCATCTCTAGCTCTACAAAGTTTGTTATAGTAACTTTATGAGATATCATAACTGGAAAGTTCCTGTATACCTATAGGGCTATGATAGATTTACCCACTAGGGTAGAAACTGAGAAAGGCTCTGCTAGGATTTCTGGACTGACTCCAAAGTTATCGGCTATATAAGGAGTTACGAAAGATAAAGAAGCTCCTGGATCTAGCAAGGCATAAATATGTAAATAAAAAATCTGTAACGTACCAGTGACCACATCAGGATAACTTCCCTGATCTTTTCTGGACTGAAGTGCATAAAGCTTATTTGGGAATTGCCCATTAGAGGCACTGAAAGCGGCACCCTACTGATTCAGGCGACCTGACTGAGCTGAAGAACGAGTATGCTCACCCTGAGAACCTAACTGAGGACAATCTCTGACTCTGTGGCCTGGCTTTCCACACTCGAAACAAACATCACTACCAGCTCTGCAGACACCCTTATGGTTTCTGCCACATGTCTGACAAAGAGGATTTGTTCGAGCACTACTGACACTACCCTGAGATTTATATCCTGGCTCCCTATCATTGTTACCATTTCTGAACTTAGGTACTGAAGCACTAGATGATTATGGAGCTGGAAATGAAGATTTTGGACAAAACTGGGAACGGTTACCGCCCTCTGACTTAGGCTAATTAAAATTGAAGCTACTTATTCTAGCTCTCTTATTCTGCCTCTCTCTTTATTTGATCTTAGCCTCTTCAATCTGTTGTGTATGGATCATGAGACTGGATATGTCCATCTCCTTAATCAACATCGATGTCCTGCACTCCTTAACCACACTATCTGACACCCAGCTACAAACTTGGTCATTTTAGACCTACTGTCTGGAACTACATGGGGAGCATACCTGGCTAACTGAGTAAACTTGAGGGAATACTCTTTCTCGCTCATACTACCCTGCCTTAGGTTGATGAACTCTAACACCTTGGCTTCTCTTAGCTCTAAGGGAAAGAATATCTCTAGGAAAGCAGTAGCAAACTCTTCCCACTCTATGGACTCTGCATCTGTTCCCCTGTCTACCTTTCACTGCTTAAACCATATATGAGCTACATCTTGTAGCTGATAAGCATCTAACTCAGCACTCTCACTGGAAGTCACTCCCATAATATTTGTGATATTCTGAACTTGATCGAGGAACTCATGTGGATCCTCTTCTGGCTTAGATCCTGAGAATAGGAGAGGATTCATTCAGGTGAAGTCCTGAATCCTGCAGCAGTGTTGGCCACTGGATTGGCTGAAACAGCAGTTGGCCATTCATTCTGAGCTGCTATGGTGTTGGATAGAGTAGTGAATGCAGCTCTGAATTCTGTATGGGAGACATGCTCGTCCAGGGGATCTGCCTGAATGGGCTGAGGTGCTTACTGATTTTTGGTTCTTCTTTTGTTAGTCCTTTTGGGAGGCATGTTCTGTAAATAAAAGGAATAAATGGATTAGACTGAGAGTTTAACTTGAGCTCATACTCACTCGCACGACATGAATACAGAAAAAAGGGAAACTATTTCTTAAAACATCTCGTAGCCTTTTGTCCATAAGTGTAGCGCGCTACACACCCATGCACAAGACTCTACTAGATGCAGCTTTCAGACTTTCTAGGACACTGTTGAACCTTAAGCTCTGATACCAAGTTTGTAATACCCCGAGTCTGTACCTCAGATTCTTCATAGTGCTTACGACCCCAAAGGATCACAAGCTAACCCATGACTTATATCTGCTGTGAGCACTGAAACATGATACTGTAATAAATGCAGAAAATAAGCTGAAATGCTATAAGGTTCAAAACATCTAAACTACTGATAAATTATATCGTCTGAAATAATAATTTGTAAAATAGAACACTATCTGAAATCTAGTCTGAAAAGCCTCTAACTGAAACTGTCTGAAAGTAGAGTTGATGGGACAATCCCCCAACTAACTCCATCTACTGAAATAGCGAGTCTACTAAAATAATGAAATAAAATAATATCCTCAAAGAATGAGGACTCACTGCTAATCTACTACTGCTGGCTGAATATGAGTCTATCTATGTGTGGTTGGGAACCTGAGCATCCGAACCTATGATATGAGACATCATAGTGCAAAGAAAGCGTATGCGTCAGTACATTGAATGTACTGGTATGTTAGATGAGGCAAGACTAAATGCAAGGGTTCATATGCATGAATAATAACTGACTGCATGATATAGAGTAACTGAACATGAGAGTACATGGATAACTGATACTGCTGTAAATACTGAGTATGCACTAATATGCATATAAATAAATACTGTGACTAAGCTTGTCTAAAGCTAAGTCCTGAGTTCTGATACTGAGTAGCTAATATCTGAAGTTATTGATAACTGAGTTACTGATACTGATTGACTCTATTTGACAATCCTGATTTTGTAGAACTGAACTGAGTTCTATTCTGAAGACTGAGACTGAGACTGTGGGAGGTAATCATCTAACCAACATGCCCCAAATAAGATAACTAGGTTGGGTTCCTATTGACACCCAATTTTGGCCCCCTGATACCACTTTTGGATTGTTATTTTATCAAAATTATTTAATTTTAATTATTAATATTTTTTACACATTATTCAATACATATTGACGTGTGACATACATAATTTAGAAAAGTGTATAAATTATCTTATTATCTTTTAGTATCATTTTATAATCAAAATAAGACATTTTATATAATTTTATTAATATTTATTAAATTATTTTCCATGTAATTGTGCACACTCGCATTTTTTACAAATACAATGTCTAGTTTTGCATTTATTTATTATTGTTATTATTATAATAATTATTATTATTATTATTATTAATTACTACTTATTATTATTATTATTTATTTAAATAAGGGCCTAAATTAAAATCACTTTGCCTAATTTATGTTTTTTAGACTCAATTTTTACCTAAGACATTACAATTTCAGCCATTTTATTACAATTATAGCCAATTTAGGACTCAATTTTAAATTGTTTTTAAATTTTGACCAATTCCTCAACCCTTAAATCTCAGCCGACGATCAAAATGGATCAAACTACTAAGATAAAAATGTCCATTCTTTCCTTTTAAAGACCAACTCCTTATTTCATTCACCTCCTTCCATCTCTCTTTCCCTCGTTAATCTCTCTCTAAGCTCCCTCCGGCCGGTGACCAGAGAAACCATCACTGCCACCACTATTTTCAATGTCTTCTTTCCTCTAGTATCCATCCAAAGTTGCCTGCCACCAGCATCGGAAGCCACGCCTATAGCCACCATTCCAGCTATCGCCATCGCCAGCACCTTCAATGTCACTAGCCGTCATGCAGCTGGCGATCCTCCCTCTCCGCCATCCCTTCATTCTTTACCTTGCAGATGTACCTCACTGGTTAGATACCATCCACACCTCCAACACCACTCTCTTACTTGGCAAAATCTTCCACTAGCAGCGCCTCTAACGATGCTAAATTCGACGGCTGCTCCGCTCCAGCTATTTCTCTCCCTTTTCTCCGTCTTCGATGAATTCTCCACAGTGATACCTCTCGCAGAAACTGCTGGCATTTTGTCCATGCAACCCATTTTCATAAAAAAATAACAGATTCTAAGAGAATCCATCTCAGATTTGATTTTGGTTCGAATCATGTGTGTAAATTACAGTTCTCTTTCTTCCTCTCTTTTCTTCTTCTAGAAAGATTCTTAGACTCAAGTATGGCAACGTATGATTTTGAATTTTGGCTGAATACATGATTAGTTACTTAGATAGATCAGTATATGCAAAACACCCAAAGTTGCATATGTTGATTCTAAGCCTTTAATTTTGTTTGACCCTAATTAAGTGTTATTATTCTTTAGTCTAAGTCGTGGTTTTCTTTTTCGATTGGCTTTGTTGATACTAATAGATTTGCAATCTGGTTTTCCAAGTATGGTGGTTCAAGGACATTTAATTGACCCCAAATCATATTGTATTAATGGATTGACTGGTATTTCTTTTTTCTTTTTACTTGTGTTTTGGTATTATTTCTTAATAGTCAATTGACATAAATATAATTTTATATTTTTGGAAAATTCTTATGGATTGATGGCCATATATTTTCTTTTCCTTAGACGAATTCCTTCTCCACACTATAAAAATCAAACCTTATTCTCTTATGATGAATAACTTACGAGACACAGACACCTTCTCTATTTTTTACTCTTCAAATACAAAGAAAGGAAAAACCATTAGCAATATTCTTAAAATCCTCGTGTGCTCTGCTCTGACAGAAGTATTTGGCTTATTTCTTCGTTGCAATTGCTTTGTTTACATCTTTATTATTATTTCCTCGCTGCTAACTGGTAAGTGTCTAAACGATGCATTCATTTCCTTAGTTTCATATGACGGCTTTGTTGTGATCATTAAAACTCATGCCTGTAGGAATTAATCAAAAAGTACGTACTCGTTGGCTTTCTTCTATACTTTGTTTTGCTGTTTGGGGTGCTCGATTCTTTTTTTTTTTTTTGCGTTGGTTCTTTTGTTCGTATATGGCAGGTGTCTTTTAAGAAGGTGTTGGGGTGTGAAGAGTTTCCTCGGGGGTTTGAGAAAGACAGCGTTAGTCCTTCCTAATCTAGTTTATTTTTTCTGCTTTTACTAATTTTGGTCAGTAACATTGTAAAAAATTTATTCTGATGTAATAATAAATATTGGGGACTACTTCGGGGGGTGAGAATTTACGTGCTCAATGAATAATATAAGTAGGCACAATTTACGTTTGTGTGCGTTACATGATACGTGGATCATTTAGGCACACAAAATTAGGATCTATTAACATTGTCTAGACACTTAAACTACATTTTATTAATTATTCTTGATCTAACTAAAACCGACATACCATATTAATTGACATTAAGCATATTAATGAGGTATTAAGCATATTAATATATTTTTAGCATGTTAAACATAGTAATTTGACATTAAGTATGTTAACGTATTTTAGCATGTTAAGCATGTTAATTTGATTTTAAGCATGTCATTGTATGTTTTAGTATGTTAATACAAATCTAAGCATGTTAGCATTTTTTAGCATGTCAACAATTAAATTCCGACATATTAATATATTTTTAGCATGTTATGCATGTCACTGAAATACAATTTTAAGCATGTTAATGACTTGTAGCATGATAATATCAAAAGGGAAATATGTTAAAAATCTCTGTGCATTGACATATTTTCTAGCGTGATTAATGCGTTAAACTTTAGGTTTAAGCCAAATCTCAGCATGTTAAAACTACTTTCAGCATGTTAACATAAAGTTCCTGCACATCAGCATATTTTCAGCATGCCAATAATAGTCAAATTTCTGCATTAATATGACTGTGTTTCAGCATGTCTAAACTGCATTTCTGCATAAAACAATTAAATTTCAGCATGTTAAAACTGCAACATGTTAACATAAAAATTCCTGCACATTAATATATTTTTCAGCATGTCAAAAACAATAGATTTAATACATTTTCAGTATGTTAATATTAAATTTCAGCATGTTAAAATATTAGATTTTAGACATATTTAGCATTTTTCAGCATATTAATATGAAATTACAGTGCACTAGCACAATCACCAGCAAGTTAAAATGTAGATTTTTGAGCATCCTCAATATATTAAACACTAGGTGAAGTACATCATTATGTTCCTTAGCATGTTAATGCATTTTTTTAATTTCTCATAGTCTCTTTAATAACCAAGGGGCTACCATGAGACATTACTTGCTACTTGACGTCCAATGTGTTACGCGTTTTGAGTCCTAGGCAACATAGTTTTATTTTGTCTAGATCACAAAACCAAAATAGTAAAAGTTTAATACCTCTTGGATGATAGGCGAGACGATAGAAATTATTAAAGATGGTAGTTTTATCCTTGTCTTAGAATGCCTTTATAGCTAAAAACCAGCCTAGGTAGGGTGGGACGGATAGTCATTTGGAAATGATGATCTCCAACAGACATTAAAGGCAAGACATATGACTTGTTTAAGAGTTCGGTCAGTGAGTCGGATGATGATTAAACAAGTTGGGGTTCTGATTCGAATGAGACCAAAAATATTTCTTTGTTTGATTTGACGAAGTCTTTTTATTCTTTTATTTACTTTGCATGTTTATTTATTTGGGATATAATTTATTACATAAGCAGTCTCCTTTGTTATAATTGTCTTCTTTCTCTCTCCTCGCTTGTCTTATTTACATATTTTACTGATTATTATCACTTCGATAATTAATAATTAAAACTAACAAAATACATGTGTTTGCTTATTAATTACTTTATCACTTAGTTAACATTTAAGTTAATAAAATATGAGACCTTTATTTGATTACGTAGAATCCCCACGTAAAATACCAATTCGGTCGGGAACCACCTTTGTGGACCTCGAAAGGTGCCTAACACCTTCTTTTTGAGGTAATTTGAACCCTTACTCAAACTCTGGTGAACTAAGACAAAATAACAAAATAGGTTCGTAGTAGCCTAGACCGGTGACCTAACGCACCTTAATTTGTTAGGTGGCGACTCTTCACACTTCTTCCTCAAAACAATTCCAAAAAGAGTGGTCACGTTGAATTCCGTTTTTCGCGAGGAAAATGGGGCGCGACAGAATGGCGATTCTACTAGGGATCTTAGGTTCTAACCATTACGAGTTTGTGTTTTACGTGAGATGCTCTCTAGTTGTTTTGATAATGTTTGACATCCTGATTTATTTTCTATATGTTCTTTTTTTATCGTTTACTTACATCATGATTTATTAGTCCCTTCTCTTTTCCCCTTCTTATGTGTTATTCATGTTTTTTCATGTCTACTTTTCCTTTTATTGGTGATTAATTTATATATGTTAGACCCTTCTCTTTTTTCCTTTTTATGTGTTATTCATATTTCTCCATTCCTACTTTTTCTTTTATTGGTTATGTGCTTTAGTGTTTATTTTCATATTGCTAAAGCATGCTATTGTATGTTGCTATATGCTATGTGTTACTGCTTTATATAACTAGCATTCCGCTTATACTCTCCTCCACTTAGAAACCTTTTTTGTTTTCTTTTTGCAAACGGTTGCATGAATACACAAACGTTCTTTCTTAAAACACCCTTCGGAAATTGCCTTGTGGATCGGTCGATCAGTGGTGTGTTGACAGACACAAGCTTTCCCACTCTCAAGTTTTCCACTTGAGGGAGCCTTGTCAAAACCACTCTAATTCCTAGAGCCAACTGTTTATCCCTTTACTAAGGAATAAACATCCTGAAAAGCCTAGGATGTCATGTTAGAAAATCTGGCCTTAAGTTCTAAGGGATCCCATGATCCCAAAAGGAACGCCTCACTATCTATGTGCATTTTGAGAGATAATTATGCCAAATAATGTCATTTTCTCTTTGGAGTGTAGGATAGACTAACACTTTGTTTTGCAGATTTAATGGCCATCCCAACTTCATACCCTAGATTTGTCATGGTTTGGTACATGCCATCACACATTAAACATAGGTGGTCAGACTTGGGATACTATGGATGAAGCATGGTAGAGAAAGCATTGGGAGACTTGCCGTCCATTATGCAAGTCGCCCCATGTAGGGAGCTTATTGAGGCAGCTACTGCGTTTTGGGATAAAACAAAATCGGTGTTCAGATTTGGCAACGTGGAAATGAACCCACTCCTAGAGGAAATTGGAGGGTACGTAGAAAACAAGAGTATGCCATCAACAATGAAGTGGAAAAGGTCTGAAGTGATCATCCCCAAAAGCGTTACTCTAGAAGAAGCAAGCAACAAATTGGGTCTTCACGGCAACAGACTAGTAGCATATGTGATGAGGTAAAAAATGCCCGGCAGTTACTTGGCTAATAGATTCGGACACCATAAAGGAAAAGAAATATATGTAGCACAGGGTTCTAACCCCAACTCTTGGGAAGATAAACGAATTTTTGCATTCATCGTCTACTTCCTAGGAATGGTGGTTTTCCCAATTAGAGTGGAGGAAGTAGTGCATACTCGTCTGATCACTGTAGCTGATGCCTCATGAAAAGGAATCGATAAGTGGTCTTACACGATCATACCAATGATAGTGGAAAACATTTATCGGTCTTTTGGTAATTGTAAAAATGGGGCCAAATATTTCAAGAGTTGCAACTTACTGTTTCAATTGTGGTTGATTGAGCATCTTTAAAAGGTTTATGGGATACAAAGCATGCACAGGTCAATTAGAACTAACAACATCACCGCACATGACACCCGAGTCATGTTGGGAGTCAAAAGGATCAAGCGGCCAAACGAGGTAGAAAAGTGGGGACAAATATTGGGTACCCTGACCGAAGATTCCGTAAAATGGATGTTTGAATGGTTTCCTAGCATGGACTTTGTAATTTACAACCAGCATGATGTCTATCTTGTTTTTATTGGACTTCACAGGCTACAACCATATGCTCCTGCTAGAGTAATGAGGAAAGCAGGAAGAAAACAGATAATCCCAAGGGTTGCCAACATGGACGTGCACCGAGTAGACTATGAAGACAACAAGATCCCAAATGCCGATGGGTTTGCCAAGATTTGGGGAAGAAAGACTCATCTCGATAAGAAGAGTATTGCGGTAGACAGATACAATACGGGCTATGTGGTAGGCTACATTGAGTTGTTGCACATCGATTTATAAAGAAAAATAACCTCGGGCATCAAGAGGGGTAAACATATCAACGATAAGGAAGCTGAAGCACAATCCCTCTATCGCAAATTTAAGAAAAGGGCTTTGGAATCTGAAGCGCGCAACCGCCACATAATTATGGAGAATGCCAAGAAAATTGCCGACATGAGAAAAGAGCTATAATTTTGGAAACACATTACCTTGACCATTGAAGAAAAGGTGCAAGAGCTCTAAGACGAATTTGATACAAGTTCCAAAGGAAAAGAAGCAATGGGTGACCGTCACATTGTTGGGGAAAAAAAGGTGTTAGTTCAGAAGGGGACAATGTCGTCGGCCAGAATGAAATGATACCTAGAGAAAGTACGTAACCTGGATAAGCTTTCCCTTAACCAGAACACTCCAGAACTACAAGACGATAGCCATGCCATTCCAAAATCCCAATCTCCTTCCAACCATCCAACACCTTATCTCCAGCCCCAAATTCCTACCAATGTCTAAAATCTCCAAAATACCGTAACTCCTCTATATATGCCTACTCTAGAACCTAAAAACTCCACCGATCCTTCTCCACAAAATCCTCTGAATCCAAACCTATTCCACTATCACGCGTCTGGTAGCCATAACCAGAATCCAATCTATGTTGAAGCCCTTCCGCCTAACTATTCTCAACCCGCATTCGAGAACCTGGAGAATGAATATACAATGCAAGCCGTAGTTGAAAGGTTGAGACAATTGGAGGGAAACAAAGGAATGAAGGGTCTCAACAATGAAGATTTGTGCATCCATCCAGACGTAGAACTTCCAGAGGGGTACAAAGCTCCCAAGTTCGAGTTATACAATGGGATTGGAGATCCCAAGGTGTATCTGCGTGTGTATTATGACAAACTAGCAAGAATAGGGAAGAACGAGAAGATTTGAATGAAGTTTATGAGAAGCCTCACGGGAAAGGCTCTACATGGTACATTAAACAAGATGTCAAAAAGTGGGCAGGCTGGATTGACCTGGCCTCTAGCTTCGTCGAGAGATTTGGGTACAATATTGACAACTATCCTAGTTGGTCTTACATACAGGTGATAAGGAAAAAATTGAATGAATCCTTCCATGAGTATGCCATGAGATGGAGGGCCGAGGCTGTGAGAGCTCGGCCTCCAGTTGAGGAACAACAAATGAAAAAATACTTTGTCAAGGCGCAAGACCCACAATACCTTGACAAGCTATTGACAGTTACAGATAAAAGTTTCTTCGAGATTATCCGACTAGGAGAAATGTTTGAGGATTCTCTTAAGAATTACAACATTATCTGCTTGAACACTCCATCTGTAGGATCAGTGGAAAATAAGAAGAAGAAAGAGATAGGGTTGGTGATGGTGGCCCAACCTTCGAAGAGTGTTTCAAACCATAAAACCCCCGCTCCACCGCCCTCATCTTACCCACAAACACCATATCCGACCTTCTTCTACCCACCACAACCTCCAACGTCATATCAAGCTCCACTTTACCAAATGTCTGTTCCCTACCAAATGCACTTACAATTCTCAAATCCTTCTTATCCCATATATAATATCCAACCCATCCAAGTACAAACAACCCGACCTACTCATGTCCCTACTACCAAACCTGCTACTCCCAAACACAAGATAAATGTTGAAAGAAGACAGTATACACCTTTAGCCGAACCGATGGCTCAACTATATGAAAGGTTCAGAAAAGCAGGTCAGATTAGAACCATTCTTGCTGTACAAGTTGATATGAAGTCACCACGGTATCAGCATAATCAAACCTACGCCTACCATTGTGGCATAAGGGGACATCCCATCGAGGTGTCTTTTTCTTTGAAAAAAAAATTCAACAGATCGATACTAAGGTGATTTAGTTAAAGGATTCGGAACCAAACATCACCAATAATCTTCTCCCTGACCATGAGGTGAATATGCTCGATGTTGATGATGATATAGACTTGGAGCATTCCATCTGGGTTATTGAAAAGGGAAGCAGTACTCCTATCAGCATACAAAAATAGGTACCATTTGAAGTCGAGGTTTCCATGCCCAAAGCTCCCTTTACTGTTGTGAGAGCCTCCCCGACCATCTACAACCCTCATGCAGTTCCATGGAATTATGAACTCAATATTTTGGGAAAAGCAAAGATAGCTGAGACGGACATTGCACAAGGGGTGACCAGATCAGGTAGAGTATATTCGCCCAAAAAATTGTTCCAAGGAAATTCTAGTAAGAAAAAGAAACCTACCATCGGGATTGAAGAAGATGGCATTTGGAAGAAAGTACAAGCCAAGGAGTATTCTGTGGCAGAGCAGCTGAGTAAGACTCTGACCCAAATATCAATCTTGACATTGCTACAGACTTCTGAGAATCACTAGACGGCTTTGATGAGGGTTTTAAGCGAAGCTTATGTGCCAACTACTATAACAGGTAGGGAGATGGCCCACATGGTAGGAAAGTTTTCGGGGCCTACAAGATATCATTCTATGATGATGAATTACCACCCGAAGGTAGAGCACACAATTAGGCTTTACACATCCATTGTTGTATGGGGGGAGAATGATATCTTGTATGTTGATTGATCCAGGCTCGAGATTAAATATTTTCCCTTTGAACACCTTGACTAGATTGGAGGATGATATGGCCAAAATACAGACTTGGAAGATGAACATGAAAGGGTTTGATGGCTCCCAAAGGGGCACTATTGGGGAAATCACGTTGGACATGGTGATGGGTCCAGTCACTTTCCCCATAACCTTCCAAGTGATGGATATTCCTGCCTCTAACAACTTGCTGCTTGAGCGTCCATGGCTTCATGTGGCTGGCAAAGTATCTTCTACACTTTATCAATGTCTTAAGTTTGAATACGACCACCAGGAAGTTGTGATACATGGGGAGAAGGGGCATCCCATATACGCCATTGAAGGAAAAAAGGACCTTGATGGGGAAATATTTCATACCCTTAAGTTGGTGGGGAGCATCGAATGAAGGCCACATAATGACGCATTATATATCCCATATAATATGAAGGAAGTGTAATTTCACGCATGTTGATTGATCGAGGTTCAGGGGTAAACATCTATCCTTTGGATACCCTGACGAGTTTTAAAGTTGACATGGACAGAATCCAATCCCGAGTAAGGGTTATAAAGGCATATAATGGCTCTCGACGAAACACTATTGGGGAAATCACACTGAATTTGACACTGGGCCCTGCCATATTTCCTATAACCTTTCAGATGATGAACATTCTCGCCTCGTATAATTTGTTGATTGGGTGACCTTGGATCTACATGGATGGTGCAGTCCCTTCCATATTACATCAATGCATCCGATTTGAATACTTTCAACAAGAGGTGTTGATATGGGGTGAAGGAGGACAAGGAGGGCTCGATAGTTTGGAATGGATTGGGAATGTTGAAGAAGATACGATAAGTTGCATGAAACCTCAGAAACCTCTGAATGCTTTAATTTACATGCGTTGGTTAGGATACGAAGAGGATAAAGGTCTCGGTGCCAGATTACAAGGGATAGTTGATCCTTTAGAATTTGAGAAGAAGGAGTACACTTACAGACTGGGCTATGCAATTGATGGAGAGGCAAGCAAAGGCGCAGACACATTTGACTCTGCACAGTCACTGTATCAAATCTTCCATTCTGCGGGGTTTCTCAAGGATAGTAAAAATGAGGCTGGTGAAATAACAGAATTATTGAAAGGTCTCTTCATGACAGAAGACACCCCCTCACTCCCAAAGGCCAAGATAAGATTAAAACCACAGAGGTGAATATGATTTCCAAGGAAAAAACTTGGAAAGATATAGCAAAAAGATGATGAAAGGTTATGAACCAGGTAAAGGTTTGAGAGAAAGACTGCAGGGAATTGTTGAGCCCATACAGTCGCAACTTAAGATGGACATATTCGGTTTGGGATACAAATGCACTATAGAAGAGTACCTCGACTGGGAGCAGCCTCATAAGAGCTACTACCGCCCTCTACCCAATCTTCTACCTACGCTACATGGGTCTTTTCGTTTAGCTAGTTTTCTGAATCATGGTGAAGAAGATATATTGCAAAGCTTGAAGCATCTTTTTCTGACCGAGGAAGATGGTTGTCATGTTTTTATTAGCAAGGAAGTAAGAGCCCCTAGCCAGATCCATGAACAAAAGGTCATCGTCAGTAGCTAGACTGTCACTCCATCCAGGCCCCGCCGACCACTTGGGTAAACTTGACAGAGTTTTGAATGTTTTAGCATTTCTTTTCCCTTTTTTTAATAAACTTGATCATTCGAGATGATTTGAAATTTTAGTTTCCTTATTTTTATTCTCAACATTATATTTCAAGACATTCGCATTAGTAATAAAATTTTCCTTTTGATTATTAATGCTCTTTATTTATCTTTTCTTTTAGCAAAATCATATTTAAAACTGTTGAATCTGAGACTGACATCTAATGAGACAATACAACATAACATAAGTGAAGTAGAAGATATAGAGGAAGTTGAAATCCCCCAAAAAATTATCAGTAAGGTTGAAGAATTTGAAGATAAACCCATGGCAAACCTCACAGAATCAGAAATAGAGAACATAGGGTCTTCTGAAGACATAAGAGAAACCCGTGTCAGCATTCACTTGTCTAAAGAAGAAAAGGTGGGATACATCTAGTTCCTAAAAAAGCATCCAAAAGTCTTTTCTTGGTCTTATGCCGATATGACAGGGCTAAGAATTTCAATAGTGGCACATAGATTGCCCACTGACTAATCCTGTCCCCCTGTCAAACAAAAACTCAGAAAGTACAAGCCCGACCTGAGCTTGAAGATCAAAGAGGAGATCTCAAAACAGATTGACATTGGTATCTTTCGAGTGACAAAGTATCCAACCTAGTTGGCCAATGTTGTGCCTGTCCCCAAGAAAGATGGAAAAGTCAGAGTTTGAGTAGACTACAGGGATCTCAACAAAGCCAGTCCCAAAGAAGACCTTCCACTCCCGAACATTCACATCTTGATTGATAATTGCGCCAAGCATGAAACACAGTCATTTATGGATTTCTTCGCCGGTTATCATCAAATCAAGATGCACGAGGATGACGCTGAGAAAATTGCCTTTATTACTCCATGAGGGGTTTACTGCTACAAGTTCATACCCATTCGGTCTGAAAAATGTTGGGGCCACCTACATGAGGGCCATGACCGCTTTATTCCATGATATGATCCACAAGGAGATTGAAGTTTACGTGGACGATGTCATCATCAAATCAAAGATGGATACAAGTCATTTGGCAGATTTGGAGAAATTCTTTGATAGGTTAAGAAAGTACAATCTGAAATTGAACCTGGCAAAGTGCATTTTTGGAGTCCCTGCAGGAAAGTTACTAGGCTTCATCGTCAGTCGTAGGGTCATAGAATTGGATCCAACCAAGATCAAGTCCATCTAAGATATTTCTCCCCCAAAAATAAAGAAAGACATCATAATTTTTTTGGGATGCCTCAACTACATCAGCCGATTCGTAGCCCAATCCGCGGTTATTTGTGAGCCAATTTTCAGGTTATTGAAGAAAGATGTGGCTATAGAATGCACAATGGAGTGTCAACAAGCATTAGACAATATCAAGGATTATCTTTCAAATCCTCCTATTTTGGTTTCTCTCAAACCTGGTATGCCACTGCTACTATACTTATCTGTGACAGATAATGCTTTTAGATGTATTTTAGGACAATATGATGAGATAGGAAAGAAATAACAAGCAATCTACTACATGAGTAAGAAGTTTACTTCTTACGAGGCTCAGTATTCTCTACTGGAATGCACCTGTTGTGCTCTGACGTAGGTAGCTCAAAATCTAAGGCATTATCTCTCAGGACATACTACCTATCTAATCTCCAGAATGGATCCCTTGAAATACATATTCCAGAAACCAATGCATACCGAGAAGATGGCCAAATGGCAGATATTGTTGAGTGAGTTTGACATAGTCTATGTTGCACAGAAGGCGGTAAAATCATAAGCACTAGCAGATCATTTGGCCGATAATCCTATGGATGACGAGTACCAACCACTAAAGACTTACTTTCCTGACAAGGAAGTAGCATTCGTAGGAGAGGACATCTCTGAAGAATATGATGGTTGGAGACTGTTCTTTGATGGAGCTGAAAATTTCGAAAGAGTCAGAATTCGTACCGTCGTGATCTCAGAAACTGGCCAACACTATCCCGTGTCAGCCAAACTCAGATTTCCTTACACCAACAACATGGCCGAATATGAAGCCTGTATCTTGGGGATTCGCTTGGCTATCGATTTGAATATCCAAGAGATACTGGTGATTAGAGATTCATACTTATTAATTCATCAGGTACGAGGTGAATGGGCTGTCAAGAACACAAAGCTCCTACCCTATCTAGAGTGTGTGCAAGATATGTGCAAGAAGTTCCACAAGATAGAGCTCAGACATGTCTCGAGGATCCAGAATGAGTTCGCAGATGCATTGGACACTTTGTCTTCCATGATCCAACATCCCGACAAGAACTATATTGATCCTGTTCCCATACACGTGCACAAGTAGCCTGCACATTACTTCCATGTTGAAGAGGAATCAGACGAAAAACCATGGTATACAAACATAGAGTAGTATTTGAAAAGTGGAGATTATCTTGAGAACACGACAAATGTCCAAAAATGCACCATTTGGAGGCTAGCCAATCAATTCTTTATAAATGGGGAAATACTGTACAGGAGGACTCCTGATTTGGGTTTACTAAGATGTGTCAAGGCTGGAAAGGCATTCAGACTGATTGAAGAAGTACAACTGGAACATGCAGTCCACATATGAATGACTTCATGTTAGCAAAAAAGTTTTTGAGATCGGGTTACTTCTGGATGACCATGGAAAGTGATTGCATCCGCTACGTGCTGAAATGCCACTAGTGTAAAAATCATGCTGATATGATTCGAGTTCCTCCCAACGAGCTCCACGTCACTAGCTCTCCTTAGCCCTTTACAGCTTAGGGAATGGACATCATTCGTCCCATTGAGCCAGCTGCGTCCAATGGTTATAGGTCCATCCTTGTTGCAATTGACTACGTTACTAAGTGGGTAAAAGCCATCTCTCACAAATCAGTCACAAAGAAGGTCGTGGATGACTTTATTCAAAGTAGCATCATTTGCCAATTCGTAATTCCCGAATCCATTATTAGTGACAATAGTTCCAACCTCAACAGCGACCTAATGAAAGCCACATGTGAGAAGTTCAAGATCAAGCATCAAAATTCCACGGCATACAGACCACAAATAAATGGAGCGGTGGAGGCCACAAATAAGAATATCAAGAGGATCATGCGCAAGATGATTGACAACAGCCGACACTGGCATAAAAAGATACCCTTCGCATTACTAGGGTACCGCACTACAATCAGAACATCCACCGATGCCATGCCTTACTTTTTGGTTTATGGCAATGAAGCAGTGATACCAGCCGAGGTCAAAATACTATCTTTAAGAATCATCCAAGAAGCAGAATTGAGTGACGCTGAATGGATACAAAATAGATTCGAGCAACTAGCACTCATTGATGGAAGATGAATAAATGTAGTTTGTCACGGTCAACTCTATCAGAACAGAATGGCCAAAGCTTTCAACAAAAAAGTTAGGCCGGGGAACTTCACACCTGGACAGCTGGTTATCAAGCAAATTTTTCCACATCAAGATGAGGCAAAGGGCAAGTTCTCGCCCAATTGGCAAGGCCCTTATGTAGTTCATCGAGTCTTAATAGGAGGAGCACTCATACTTGCAGAAATAGATGGCGTAGTTTGGTCTAAGCCCATCAATTCAGATGTTGTAGAGAGATACTATGTTTGATTTTACCTTATGCCCCTCAAATTATAATTGGAACTACATTCGACCAGATTCCCATTTAAGAGTTATACGTAGGTGCTCCTATGAAGTTTGGTGACTTCATAATAAAATATTTTTTCCCCTTTCATGGAGCATTGTAACTGGGGCAGAATTTTTTAGAGGACTTCAAAAATTCCACATGGGCATAGCATCGGCATAAATGATAAACTGGGGAAGAATTTTTTAGATGACCTCAAAAATTCCTACGAGCAGACGTTGGAATTCTTATAACAAGCTAGTTCTATACTGGGGCAAAAAATTTGAGTGACCCTCAAAATTTCTTGGCAAGAGAACAAGTTCTTATAAGATGTTGTACCATCTGAAGACATGTCACAATCAATGATTCAACAAAATTTTCTTGTTTATTCTATCATTTTTTTTACCTTTTAAAGACAAACTTTTTTTTTCAAACATGATGCCTTTTTTATTTACTGTCTGTCTACCCGAGAAAAGGCCCGGACGAAACTCATCAACAAGATGATGACCTCAAGAGGAAGACACTTCAGTCAAGGCGGAAGCACAAATCAACCTCCCCCTTTTACAAATTCATAATTTTTCATTGAGTACTGGGTTAACAGGTACAGATCACGATCCCACAATGAGAAGTCAGACAATTCATCACACGATTTCACAATGCATCGAGAAGCCTAAAAGCTGATCCCATGATGAGAAGCAAAGCAGATGATCACACGATTCCACAATGCATCGAGAATCCAAAAAGTTGATCCCACGATAAGAAGCCAAACATCTGATCACACGATTCCACAATGCATCGAGAAGCCCCAAAGTTGATCCCAGGATGAAAAGCCAAACAATTGATCACACGATTCTACAATGCATCGAGAACCCCAAAGATGATCCCATGATGAGAATCCAAATCTAATCCCGCGATTCCACGATACAACAACTATGCTTTCTTTATTTCCACATTTACTTTAGGTTTATCAATTGTTTATTTCTTACATGTCTAACCTTTGTCATTTAGCACGATGTAAAGACACATGTAACAAACAAAGAATAACAAACAGGGACAATTTTCATTTTTGTTTCTAAAATATTACTCCATCTGTTCATCCCTTACCTCGCCTACCTCAACATTTTCAAACTTCTCCATACGTCATTATTCCAAATCCTATCATCTCATTTACCCGCGATATCGTTGTTGATGCCCCTATCCTTTATCATTAACATTCTTTAGGAATATTGTTCATTCCTAAATCTAGAACTACAAACGACTTGATACTCGTAAGACCAGAGATATGTAGGCAACTTGAAACCGAAGTCTCGGCTACACTATTTTTAAAACCACCTCAGTCACTTTAACTCCAAACGAATCTTCCTTGGTTAAAAAAATTGGCTACCATGTCAACTTTCGTTGCTTGAAAATTCTTTATCATTCTCAAGAAATGAAGGAGCAGTTGTTGACACCCAATTTTGACCCCCCGATATCACTTTTGGACTATTATTTTATCAAAATTATTTAATTTTAATTATTAATATTTTTTTACACATTATTCAATACATATTGTTATATCCATGAATCACAGTTACATTTTGTCACACTAGAACTTGTTGAACACTTAGATATCATGCCTATAGATTAATAACACAAAAAATAGCTATTCTTTGTCTTTGCATGTTAATCACATTAATCTCTTCAATAACCAAGGGGCTAACGTAAGACATTACTTGCTACTTGGCGTCCAATGTGTTACGTGTTTCGAGTCCTAGGCAACATAGCTTTATTTTGTCTAGACCACAAAACCAAAATAGTAAAAGTCCAATGCCTCTTGGATGATAGGCGGGACGATAGGAATTATTAAAGACGGTAGTTTTATCCTTGTCTTAGAATGCCTTTAGAGTTAACAACCAGCCTAGGTAGGGTGGGACGGGTAGTCATTTGGAAATGATGATCTCCAACAGACATTAAAGGCAAGACATATGACTTGTTTAAGGGTTCGGCCAATGGGTCTCGGATGATGATTAAAAAAATTGGGGTTCTAATCCGAATGAGACCAAAAACATTTCTTTGTTTGATTTGATGAAGTCTTTTTAATATTTTATTTACTTTTCATGTTTATTTATATGGGGTAGTTAGTTTATTACATAAGCAGTCCACTTTGTTATAATTATTTTCTTTCTCTCTCATCGCTTGTCTTATTTACATGTTTTACTAATTTTTATCACTTAGATAATAAATAATTAAAAATAACAAAATACATATGTTTGTTTATTAATTACTTTATCACTTAGTTAATATTTAAGTTAATAAAACATGAGACCTTTATTTGATCATGTAGAATCCCCATGTAAAATATGAATTCGGCCAGGAACCACTTTGTGGACCTCGAAAGGTTACTAACACCTTTCTTTTGAGGTAATTTGAACCCTTACCCAAACTCTGATCAACTAAGAAAAAACAACAAAATAGGTTCGTAGTAGCCTAGATCGGTGCCCTAACACACCTTAATTCGTTAGGTGGCGACTCTTCATACTTCTCCCTCAAAATAATCCCAAAAAGAGTGGTCATGTTGAATCCTATTTTCCACGAGGAAAATAGAGCGCGATAGGTCCAACATATGTAACGCCTCGAGGTTCCATTCCGAGATGTCACACGGTGCTTATGACCCCGAAGGACCACAATCTAACCCTTTACTGATATCTGTACCTGTACACTGCATAATATCTGAAATAAATGCGGAAACTAGCCACAAGGTTCAACACATCTATGATTACTCATAATACACAAAACTGAATACTAATACTCCGTCTGAAAAGCCTCTAAACTGTCTGAACTGTAGAGTTGATGGGACAGTTCTCCAACTAACTTCGTCAACTGAAAATAAACAAAGTCTGAAGCAATAATAGTAAACTGAGATTCGTCCTAAAAAAAAGAGGACTCACTGCTACTGCTGCTGACTGGGACTGAACTGCTGAGGATACTCTGGATTCTGTGCCTTTGAACCTATGGTGTCAAATAAAACACCATAGCGCAAATGCATCAGTACAGGAATGTATCGAGTATGTAGACGAGGTAGCCTAATACAGGGTCTCATACATGCACAATATCTAAACTAAATAATCATAGAAATATTGCATGAGAGCACATACATGAATCCACATACCATAACCACAATCATCGCAACTCTAGTTACTGAAACTCAAATACCACTTTACTGTAGACTGAACTCACTACTAACACTGAGATACTGAATTACTGACTCATCTGATACTGATAACTGAGAGTCTGGATGTACTTACATCAAGGACTGAATTCTGAGCTTACTTCTTTCGACTGGCAGGATTAGAGATCCACTTTTCTAACAGATTATTCCGGAAGCATTATCAAAGATAAGAAGTATGATTATATCTGAATCTGACAACAAGAATACTTAATAGAAATTTTATGATATCATCAAGCCTATCTGGCGGAATACCTCTGAATATGATATCAAATAACTGTATATGAGACCAAGCCTATCAGAAGGGATGGTCCATGAATCAAGATGACTGTATCAGACAGTCCTGATTTCTGAAGATTGATACTGAAACTGAGATTGAATTTGAAACTAAAATTGTAACTGTGGAAAGTATCTACTTAACTGACATACCCCAACCTACCATAGGTGGGGTCCAACCTGTAACCCCAGCTGGAAGGGTGTCAATACCGTGCCACGGGTAAAGACCTCTCTCTGGTCAATCCTCTCTGACGGATGATCCTTACCAGGAAGTCCACCTAAGGCAACATAATAGTCAAATACTCTATCTCTGGAGGTGACAGCCTTTATTGATGGTGACTCTTGTATCCTGCGCTGACTACGCAGTTCTGGAGTTCAAGGATTGCTACTAACGACTCTGATCTCTCTCACTGACGGGAAGAGCCGCCATCCTTTCCCTCGCTCGGTGCTAGTTTCTACTCCCAACTGAAATACTCTGACTGAATCCTTAACTATCCTCAACTGAACTGTATCTGATACTGATCATATTTCTCAAAAGATCTGACTAATTTACGTTGAGATTACTTAGTTCTGTATCTGATGATAAAGGTATCGAATTATGGTATCTGACTGATGATACAGAGCTTGAATAGATTACTCGTATTACTTTTGAGATTAGAATTGACTCACTTGAATACTATTAGATTTGAGCTGATTACAGGACTAAGGCTAGATTACTAGCGATACAAATATTACAGACATAACTGAGATTACTGAGCTTTCTTAAGTTCTGCACTTGTCTGAGGATACAGAGTTCTATAGTTCACTGAGTTCTGAGAATCATGGCTCAATAGAAATTATGAAAAAAGCAACACGGTCTCTAGACGACAGCTATATTGTCGGGTATAAATACCCCCAGGACTAGATAGCATAAAAGTACAACATAATCATTCTTGATTAGTCATCACCACAATCATTCATTCATCATCACAATCATTAAAGCATCTTCACAATCATTAAAGCATCTTCACAATCATTAAAGCATCTCTTCAAGTAATTAGGAATCATGTCATATGTTCATTCCCACAATCATTAAGACGTCACCTCAAGCATTTAAGGATCACAAACATCTATTCATCATCACAGTCGTCAAGGGGTCACTTTAAGCATCTCAGAATCATAATCATAAAATAACGTAGGGGAAACATATTACTAGATCGTACTCCATTCAACCAGGTCTTACCTCACCTATTTCATACCTATATCAGTCTTGACATGTGTTTGGATATCACATGGCTTGGGGAAACTTCATACTATCATGTCATAACTTACTTGGTAACCACTTGGCATGTATTAAAAACTTAACATATATCAAGAGCACATAATTGGGGAATTTACTACTCTCACATTTCCACTTGTTCACTAAGGTCCTTCAACAAAACACTAGACATGCACGAGTTCACACTTATTTAGGGATTTCCTACTACCATGCAATAATTCATTTACTTGGGCATTTTATCAAACACTAGGCATGCATAAACTAACTCGCAATTTGGGGTTTCTTATTCAACATACTATAATGGCCCTTATGCTTCACCTAAGCTCTTTATCAAACCTATGGGGGACATTCTTCGCTTATTCAACCATTTATACACCCAAAAATTATGAACACATCACATAGAAAGCAACATAAGGAAGATTCATCACAAATATCACATGTATTCCACCTACTAGAGTCAAAGCTCATGAATCTTGTAAACAAACATGAATCAAAACTCAACAACACATGTAACATCAATTTCAACTCATACAAATCATGGAATCTCACAAACATAAAATCTTCATATTTTAAAAAGGGTTCTTGAGCTTCTTGGATGAAAGAGACCCAAGAATCAACATCTACATATCTTAATCTTTGAAATTTGATAAATTCTAATGCTTGAGACTCTATCCACACTTTTAATAAATGATTCTGGAAGCCCACACTATGAGGAACTTTATTCTTGAAGAAATCTTGAAGAATTTATGGATGATTTTTGGAAGATTAGGGTTCTTGAATAAAACTCTAGATATTTTCTCTTAAGGGAATTGGAAGAGTAAATGATGAAATTTGGGTTTGGATGGGGTTCCTCATATTTATAGAGACCTCCAAAATATGAAAAAAGACCAAAATATCCTTGGAAAAATGTTCTTAAATTGCTGGAAAAAAATAGTTGACGACATCCATGACAAACCGTCAAGCTGGTGATAAGTCGTCACAAAAGGGTGAAATTTTGATTTTCTGGTTAAGGTTGACAACATTGGTGATAGGCCATCACGGGCATGATGGCTTATCACAAAATGTTGTCACTGGGGGTAGAAATCTACCTAGGGATGAAGACATTGGTGATAGGTCATCACGGGCCTGATGGCTTATCACGAATGTCGTCACTCAGTTTCCCAGCCTGATATACTAGAGTAAAATGGGCATAACTCCTGGATCCCATATCTTTTTTTGACGAACTTGGTATCGTTGGAAATATAATTCAAAGATATTTCATTTGATATATAGTACGTCCTCTAATTCAATATATACAAGGATTTATGGTCGACTGAAGTTGACCCAAGTTTTGATGCTCACTAAAACTTGAATGATAGGAAAGCTTTCAACTCGTCCTTGAGTTAGGGGACCTCTATGATCTTAATTCATACTCAAATAGATTTCCACACTACATAATTTATTAACACACTAAATTACATAGGATTTGAGGCTTTTGGAACATCTACGCATATGAATGGCGGATTTCTATTCTAGTCCAAAATGTAGGGTATTACAACATGTGACCCCAGTTGGAAGGGTGTCAGTACCGTTCCACGGGTACTAACACTAGAAAACTAGGATGCCAAGCCTAACTGATGGGTGACACCTGGGCGTAGCCAAGCCTAATCTAACGGGTGACCCCTGGGTGGTAGTCAAGCCTAGTCTAACGGGTGACTCCTCATCCTGCGCTGGCTACGTAGTTCTGGAGTACAAGAACTGCTACTAACGATTCTTTCTCTCTAAAGGGAAATTCTTCATCCCTGCACTCGCTCAGTGCTAAATCCTACTCCTAACTGAAAGGCACTAAACTAAGTATACGGAACTGGACTAGACTGATACTGAGTTTTCCTGAGTTTTGTAACTGACTGAGTTCTACTGAGTTTTGTAACTGACTGAGAGTACTATGATCATGACATTACTGAGATTCTGTAACTGACACTGCTCTAGGTACACAACTAAATTATCGGGTATTAAATACCCCCAGGACTTGATTGCATGAAAAATAAAGCATAATATACTCTTTAAAATCATAACAATGTATACTTGTCCATAGTTCACTCATAGAGGCACTTAATCAAACACTTGGAATGCATCTACTTATACATGAATGGGGAAATACATGTTATCAAGTTATAATGGCACAATTTCATTCACATAGGTATTTTATCAAACACATGGGGAGCATGCTTTGGTTATACAAAAATCAAAACATATAGTCACCATGGCTACATCAATCAACTTGCAAACTGAAGGGCTTATCATGAAGATCATGTAATTCAACACATACAATGATTAATTTCATAAAAGCATGTAATTTAATCATGGACTAAAACCCAATAATAACATGAACATGAATTCAATTCAATTCAAACATGAAAATTCATAATTCAACAATCTTGTATTTTGAAAATGGATTCGTGGACTCTATGGGTGAAAGGAACCCATAGATGAACACCTAACATACCTTGGATTAAAAATTCTTGAAGGTTCTTGGAGAGACTCTTGATTTTTGCTCTTGTTTCTTGAAGCTAGGGTTTAGCCCCTTTTGAGAGAGAATGACTTAATCTTTGAATAAAGTGAATAAATAATGAGATAATCGGTTGTTTAGGGGTAAATTTCATGTTTAGATTGATTAGGGCCATGAAAAAATACCCATTTACCCCTGAGAACGACTCAAAAATTCATATTGAAAAACTCAATTTTGGGCCCTAGCGCGATACGCCGCTATCGCGTCAAGCCACTGGAAAATGACAACTGGTAATGTGGCTGGTGGCACGATGTGGTAGAATCGCGTTGCAACACTGGACCCACCTGGAAGCTCGGCGCGATGCGGTACAATCGCATTGGCTCACTGGAAATTGACAAATATGAAAATGAGCTTTAGCGCGATGCGCCGATATCATGATACCTTATTGGAAACTGACAATTGCCATTTTGGCTTACTCTGCGACACGCTATTGGCCTGAATTACGATGTTTAACGACTGAAACTTAAAATAGCCGTAACTTCTTATCTGGTTATCTGATTTAGGAAAATTTTATATCGTTGGAAAGGTAATTCAATTTCCTACGTAATGGCAGTCTCTAAAATGAAAAATATTAAGCGTTTCAAAAATTTTATATTGGATAACTCATGAACTGAGAGTTAAGTTAAGCTTGAGAAATATGGGGTATTACATAAAGCTTTCCTTATAGCATAGGATATAACAAAGTTGTTTAGGGATGAACAAGGCTTTAAGTGAGAGATGGTGATCTTGGAAGCATTTGTTCGCCCTCTTTTCATGCATTACCAACATTTAGCTAATTTTTTAGAACATTAACAACTTTTAGTTGTATGTTTTGCTAAAATTTTATTATATATTTTAGACAAAAAATGAACCAATGTGATTAGGTATATTATAGGTAATGGTGGTGGAAATAGACCTATGGAAGCATGGAAGAAGATTCAGATCTTTTTTAGCAACTTTGGAGGAGTTTAGGGCAAGCTAAGTGTTGGTTCTATAATAGGCGCATTGAGTAAGGCCTAAACTTCACCAGGACACCTGAGGTACCTGCAGAGGCGCATGACACCATGGAACAAACTCCAGGCATCCTTTAGCGGTGTTGGTCACCCAAGGCAATGTAGAAGCAACTATTCTAGGCGCTACAGGAGGCGTTGGGTGCTTGAGTTTTTCCAGATCCATTTTCACTTAAAAGAAGTCTGAAACCTAGTAGGATTTGGGGTACTTTTTCCACTGCTATATATTGACTTTACCCTCATTTTGAAAGTATTACACATCATATTTGGAGGCTCAAAAACATGAGAGAAGGTTCTTTCTTAAGTAGGTTCTTTGTTTCTTTATTTTCTTAGTTATTTCTATTGATGAAAATATCAATTTTTGTGTTTTCATTATTAGTATGAGTGTCTAAGAACCCTATTTCTAGGATTGAGGCTACAAACATGATTTCTTAGCGTATATTCAAGTTGTTTAATATTAATTTATCATATTTATTTATTCTTATATTCTTGTGCTCAGTATTCTATTGATTTACGACTTTTAGAATACAACTATATTACTGTTGTGAGACCGAAAGGAGTAACATTAGGTTAGAACAAAGAAAATATGAAATAGGTTCTCGTCTTTAAGATGAATTACAAATAAGATTCATGATTAAGATAGGAAGATACCTAATTTTCCCCATTTGGATCAAATATGGAAATACATATGAATGCATTTAATTAGTTCCCACATTCCTGCTCAATGATGTAGTTGTGAGGCTAGTTTAAATAGACAATTTAGAGGCTCAGAAGACCATAGTCATGATATTAACCCTGTGAATCAACAACCAAGAAAAATAACTTAACCAATAACATTGTATAGATTTGCATGATTATTCAAGATGCCTTGACCCTAGAATCCTTCTAGTTATTCTTTACAAAACCATTAATCTTTATTATTGTTCATTGTTACTTTTAGCATAACAAAACTCAAATTTCTTCGGTTACAAATCATATTAATTTAACTTAAATAGTAATACTTGAATTAGATTGTCTGTTAAGTGTCAAGTCCATGTGGGATCGATATTTGGCTTGCGAGAGCCACTTTATTACTTGTATGATCGTGTACACTTGTAAGTGTATTTGGACACAATAATGACAAACTCTTGCCCCTATACGTTCCATTATGATACCAACATCTTGACATGTGAACACTAAATCATGGAATATTTGAATGAAAACTCATACTCTTGTGATTCAATTTCAGTATAAACATATTGACCTGTGAAAACTAAAGCATAGAACACATGAACGAGATAGATTAGTTAACTAGGTTTTAAAATCTGCACAACTTTTAGCTTTCCCTTTTTGGCATCATCAAAAACTATTTCAACCATATGGATGAAAAATAATTACAGAATCTGCATGATGAAACAAGTTATAGAAACATGTTTCATGTACCTTGTCCATCAATTTGTCAATCATCAAAATCTTTCAGTCCATTAAGAACTCTTGCTTGACAAGGACTCTCATCTTAGTAGATACGTGAGTCTGCATATTTATGGAGTCTTTATGTGTAAATGCTTTTTCCAAGTCTGTAAGAACTCTTGCTTAACAAGGACATCCATTTTTCTAGGATGCTTGAGTTTGTACATTTTTAGACTTTGTCTTGGATATGCTTTGTACAGACTTCGTATTCTTTTATTCTTAAGACTTTCTTTAATTCAAAGAGTCCTTATACAAGTTAGATTTTGGATGAAAGAACATGTTAATCAACCTATTTCATGCACCTATTCCCCTACTTTGTCAGTCATCAAAACATACATAAACATAATAATTTCCCCCTTTTTTACGGTGAAAAAAAAATTCTCCTTGTGTACTGGCTCAATCTTTTTTGGTTATTTCAGAGTCTAAACAAAGTATCAAAACACAAAAAATAGATAAAATAGGTCACAATCATGAGTTATAAATATTACACAGTATACACACTTCCTCTTTTGGCATCATAAAAAATCCGCATCAATCATGCAAACCAAGTCTCTTGAGTTAGTAATTTTAAGCTCATGCCACTGGGTCTATCATATTTAAAAACACTTAAAATTGAAAAACACAATAATATATAACAAAGTATTTGCAAAGATAATGAAATAGTCAGAAGTAAGAGACTAAAAATAAATATTTCCAATGATATTTTATTAGATGCACCACACATTTAACAAAATTAAGAATAATATTAAATCAATTCTAATGATAATAGGAAAGGTTTGGAAGAGTCTAAGGATAGGAGAACTGTGCTTTTGGTGAAGATACGGCATGAAATGATGAAGGAGGATCTTTCTTGAGCATGCAAACATGCTTTGTATACTGTAGAGTTTGTAGCTTTTTTGTTTTTATAGTTCAACCTTAAGGCTTATCATACTGCACATGAATCATATCTAAGGCCTCAAGGAGATAAGCACAAAGTGATGCAATCTAATCATATCCTTAGCATCCAAAATAACCCTTAGATACTATTAAGGAGTAGTGGACCCCCTCAAAGAAGTAAGTACAACAACTTGGTTCGCCGAACTTAATCCTACGATGATTGTCTTTTTTAACCTCAACTTATTTTGGCTTACTAATTGTAAAAGAAGGTCGGGTCAAAGAACAGGGACAGAGTCATCCTCAAGAATAGTGTCCTTATCAGCTTTGTTCATTGGTACAGAAGGACCAGGTGCCCAATATGTTCCATAGGTGTAAACGTCTTAGACTCAGTTTTATATTATGCATCCTTGTTCACCAATCCTAAATCCATTTCCACAGTGAGCATAAAAGTATAATTAGGTTCTTCTAAAGGGTCCCCAAACATTTCTCCCTAAATATATGCATCAATAAAATTGAGCCCATAAGATGAATCTGCTTCAACTATGGGGTAACCTAGATATTCCCCTTCATTAGATACACCCTTACTAACTCTCTCAACAACATTAACAGTCTCATAGATAGATTTTTTCTAATTTATATCTCTGAATGATTCTCCCTTACTTAGTACCTCAATTGTTTTCTTGATCATTAACATCACGAATACCTTTATCAATAAAAATTCTAGTAATAGCTTATCTTTCAGAATCACTATTCATATGACCAACTCCTAAATTGTTAATTACATTTGGATTAAAGAAGAGGTGTGATATGATAAGACTGACAACTTTAAAAAATGGTCATCATTACTTTGGACTTATTATTTTTGAAAGAGTGATGGTTATAGATTTACTTTAGGAGTCAAATCTATTTTGGGAATTTTGGAAGAAACAGGTACAACTATTTTATAATAATTATTAATATTTGAAAAAACTTTAGTACATATACCCTAATCAGTATTTTAATGGTTGATTGTGTTGTCATTTTTCAAGCTATTTTACTGTGACATAGGCAAATATAATGTTATATTGTTTGATTTACTTAAACTTGAAAATGATATAAAGCATACAACTAAACATACAAGACTAAGCATAAAATCAAACTTAATGTGCATTTTGTACGGTGTTCTTTAGCCAATCATTGAGGGATACTCATGTAATCTTAACCATCCCCAACTAGGTTCCTACTATGGACTGGGTTCATCTACATGTTTTATCCACGATTTCCCATATCACAAGGTTTTTAATCTTTTCAGTGCCATAAATTCTCCTTTTCTTTCTAGTTTCAAAGTTTACATTTTCTCCTTTCATATCTGCGAGGGAAAGAAACTTTAGTTTATCCCATTCATATATCTTGAGCAAGAACTATTCATATATCATGTTTTCTTTCTTACTTTCACTTGAATCTACAAAATAATTAGAGGTTAGTTTAGGAACCTAGATAAGCTTGGGTCCTTTCTTATGATCAAATGGATGAATCAAACTTCTTTTTGCCCAGCATTTCAATAAGTTAGTATCCCCATTTATTTTAACAAATTTGGGACAATTTCCTTTAGCCAATTTTATATTTTTTTCATGAAACCTGTTGCTATTGGACTTTTATAGTGGGATGTCCAAGTTGTCCACAATTATAACATAAATACTCAATAACAACTATTTCTTTATAAAAAACTAAACTTGTCTTTTCATTATAAGTCCTTCCACCTAGCTTATTAACAATTCTAGAAGACTGGTCGATCTGTTTGCTTGTTAAAGATCCAATTTTAACTTAGACACTTCTAGAATTAGTTTTCTTACTTTTTCTCTTTCACAAAAAAATTCATCTTTGTATTGCTTCATTTCTAACTCATTTTTTTTTGCTGATTTTCACTAATGGCTCCTTTTTTTGTAGCAATTAACAACTTTAAGATCTTATATTTTAGGAAATAGCCTTTCCACTTCTTCGGAGGTAGTGGTATGAACTGCGTACATCTTACCCTCCCCAGACCCCACTTTGTGGGAATACACTAGGTTTGTTGTTGTTGTTGTTGTAAGATCTTATATTTTAGATCCAAGTTAAAGAAACCAAGTTGACTGACCCATTCTTTTAAGGTACAATTTTTTGTATTAGTCACATTCTTGCAGGTCTCAAGATCAATGTAATCAAACTTTAGACTTATAAGGGCATTGATAACTGATCCTATCAGATGTTATCTCATGAAAATTATCAATTAGTGCATTCATTAAGGAAATTAGTCCTTTATTAGAACAAAGATGCAATTTATCTTACAGATCTAGTAGACTTATCTCAGATTTTACTTCATCTTCTTCTTCCAAATCAAAATCACCTATTGCCATGAGTGTTGTTTTATGTACTTCATCCTTGAATTCATATGAGCTTGATTCCCATAAAACCTTTACAGAAAATTGACTTCTTTTCACTTTTTTTCTTCTTTCACTTCATTCCCCTAATGAAAAATCTTTAATCATGTGATAAGTTTTCTCATACTTAAAATATCTAGATTGTGATTTATTGGTGGACCAACGTTTGTCATTTAGTTTTTCTATCTTAGAGAATTTTTTGATATTCTTTGTATTTGAAAGCTATTTGTTCATCATCCAGACCAGATCCTTCATTATCATAAGCTTTTAATGCTAATGAATTTTTCTTAGTTCTTTCCTCCTCCTTGAAGTTCTCCATATTCTTCTCATACGCGTCCATAAGAGTGTCCTGACTTTGTTTTGTGGTGGTGCATCCTGAGATCCTTTTGTATTCATCTAGTCCAAGTTTACAAATAATAATATACAGGGATTTTTCATTCTCTCCAAGCATATTGAACCCATCCTTATCATACTCATTCTTGTTTTTTAATACGTCCTTATTTTTAGCATCCTTCATTGTAGGGTATTGAGGTCCATCGATAATTCTATTCAAGATTTCATAATCTACAGCCTAGAGGAAAAATTTCATCGGTTCTTTCCACCCTTAGTAGTATTATCCATTGAGCAATAGAGGCCTATTAATGTCTTGTTCCTTACTCTGCCTGAGTGGATGGTACAAGCCAAATGGGCGTCAATGCTTTTGATCACACAACTCGAGGCCAACACAATGGAATCCAAGCCATGATCACCCTAAGGATTTTAGAATGTGCTTCGAGGACCTTCTTTGAGCTCCAAATTAAATAATGTTGTATTTGGAAGATAGCTTGGAGCCTAGGAAAGCCATGGCACAAGAAATAAAGAGAGCCCTTCTAGGTTATTTTCATAATATCCACTTTTAGGCAATTTTTATAATAGGTTATTTGTTCAAAGGAAAATACTTTACATAGGTGCCTTAGACATTTTATTTTCTTAGTTATTGATGAATTGTGAATGATTAATCCTTTGTGAGTGAGTGGCAAACTTGGATTAGCTTGTGGGAAACTTAGATTAACTTGTGTTGATTTTCATTTAAAAACATTGGTTACTTGGAAATTCAATTCCCTTACAGTCTATGTAAGAGCTAGGTGCTCGTAGATAATCAATAAGGGAGGTCTTTGGGTTTGATATAGCCTTGGATTGCCCTTTTATTATCTTCTTGTGTCTATCTATCTATCTTCTCTTTCTATCCTTTACTTTATTATTCTTTAATTTTTTTACCTTAGTTGTAGTTTTCGATTCTGTATCATTTGATATTAGAGCCGATCTTGATTTCATTCCTGTGAAGTCAATCTTGGGTCTAGTCATCTTAAGAAAATCAAAAACTTGCAAGAAAATTTACTATTCATGTTTTTAGTCTTAAGTCAATTTTTGAGTTTTTGATTTTTGAGTTTCTTGTGTTTATAGTGTTAGATTTTAGTTTTTTAACACTATTAGAGTCCAAATATCAAATTCGAGCTAAATAGGAGTATTATTGAGTGTTTTGTCCTTGTTGAAAGCTTGAGTTGAAGATTTTAAAGTTGGTTGCAAGAGCTAAAGTTTTTGGTGAATAACTTGAGCAAAATAATGTTTGGAATGAGTTTATAATGTTGAAAAGTGCTTAGGTTTGAAATTTTAACTTATTCTGAGCTAAGGAGAAAAAGTTGGAAAAGTTGGTGTTCTTGAAGAAATTGTTATCTTCAAGTAGAATTTTCAGCAAACATTGGTTGTTTGATCCATTAGAAAGAAATAAAGGTGTGGAAAATTATTTGTACTAGGGAATCTCCAAAGATCCCAAGGATATTCGAAGAGAAGAGTTGTAATACCCCGTACCTACCTAGCTTAAATTTTTCCCGAAGATGTCAAAGACATGCTTTAAATATGAATACACTTTTATATATGTGAAATTTTCAAGATTTTCACTTTTTGTTGTGTGGAAAGTTGAATAAGCTTTCCATCGATACCAAATTCGCCTAAATCCGATAACCGAGTAAGAAGTTATGGCGATTTGAAGTTTCAATCGTAAAACATCGTCATTTCAGCCAGTGGCGCGTCGCGCCATAAGCCAAAATGATGTTTTTCAGTTTCCAGTAAGACTCCGCGATTGCACCGCATCCTGGAGGGATCCTAAATCCCAATTGTCCTTTTTTCGGTGAATCTCTGTGATGTCTCCGCGTCGCGCCAAACTTTCAGGTCGCAAACAAAGTGGCAATGCGATAGATCCGCGTCGCGCCACAGTTCCAGTGGCTTGGCGCGATAGCGGCGCGTCTTGCCAAGGATAAAAATTGAGAATTTTCTAATGTTTGCGATATTAAATCCCAGGGGCCGTTTGGTCTTTTCCCATAACTTCAATTTCGTCCAATCACGGGATTTAACCCTAAGAGTGCACTATTTGCTCACTTTTGCATTAGTCTCTCAAATTAAAATCAACTCTACTCAAGAACAAGAACCCTAGATCTCAAATTCAAGGGCCAAATCACAAGAACTCTCCATCAATCCTTCCAAATTTATTAACTCAGGTATGTATAGTGTTCATTCGTGGATTCCTTTCATCCATGAAGCCCCGAAATCAAGTTTTAAATCATGTATTATGAATATTATGTTGTGGGTTGATTATGTTTATGTGAGTGTTGTTGTATGATTCCCAAGTTTGGATCTTTATGTGTTTTTATGAAATTACGTTAGTATATGAGTTTAAATCCATGAACTGAGTGGTTTATAATGTGTAATTGATGATTATACCCGTGCCCTAAGTGGTGCATGTAAGGTGTTTGATAAAATGCCTAGAAGACTAGAAATCATGTAATAGTTCAATTGTCACTTAAGTGATGGATTCATGTTTTACCCTTATATTCAAAGAACTCTCATGCTATAAATGTGCCTTGTAAATGTTTGTTGGATTGCTCATGAATTAGCCTTATGAAATCATACCATGTTTACATGCAACTCTATTCATGTATAAGTCTGTGATAACTATGTACTTCATGAAATCCCCAACTTATTGTATTATGGATTGTTGATGCTGGTTATGTATTCAAGGATATCACGCCTTGTTAGTTTCTATCTATCGAGTCCTGGGGGTACTTGTACCTGACAAGTTAGTTGTGTACCTAGAGCTAGTGTCATGTTTTCACGATATCCTCAGTCAAGCCATGTTCAGTAGAATTCAGTCAGTCATGTGACTCAGGAAAACTCAGTAATCCCAGAAATCTCAGAAAGCTCAGTATTTCAGTAATCTCAGTTGTATTCCGTCAGTCAATGGAACTCAATGAACTCAGTCCAGTTTAGTTCAGTTAATCATGTTCAGTGTCTATTCAGATGGGAGTAGGATTTAGCACCAAGTAAACCTAAGGATGAGGACACGCACTGACAGTTGAGGGTGTGATCCTTAGAAGTAATCCTTGTGTTCCAGAACTATGTAGCCAGCATAGGTTGAGACATCAACACTGACAGATAAGGGTTAATGAGGTGGATAAACACTGTCAGATGAGGGTTCCACCGTTCTCTTTTGGGGACACTGTCAGATGAGAGTTACCCACAGCTTATCCTTACCAGTGGCGCAGTATTGACACCCTTCCAATTGGGGTTACATTTTGGACACCAACTCATCTATATTGTGTTATTTGGGGTATGTCAGTTAGATGACAACTTCCCACAGTTACAGTTTTAGACTCAGTCTCAAAAATAGAACTCAGATAGTTCTTCAAAATTTGAAGACTGTCAGATACAGTCTACTCAGAATAGTACGAAACTCAATTAGTTCCATCATAACCTAGACTGTTAGATACAGTCACTCAGTATCAGTTATATCAGTTATCAGTGAATCATGTTATCAGTAATCAGACTCAGTAGTCAGTACCATCGCGAATTTAGTCACAGTCACTTATTCATGCATGTATTCTCACATTCATGTTATACAGTCAGTTAGCATTGTTCATGTATTTGAACCCTTTGTATTCAGCCTACCTCACATTCATACTAGTACATTCAATCGTACTAACACATTTGCGCTATGGTGTTTTATACCATAGGTTCAGAAGCACAAGCTCCAGAGCATCAGTAGCATTCCAGTTTCAGCAGTCAGAGTTAGCAGTGAGTCCTCATCCTTCGAGGACATGATCATTACTTTATTTCTTCATTACTTAGTTTATTTCAGTAGTTGGAGTTAGTTGGGTACATGTCCCATCAACTCCTTATTCAGACAGTTTAGAGGCTTTCAGACTACAGTGTTTTCAGACTAGATGTTTTCAGACATTGTTTCAGTTTTGGTATTGTCGTACCATATTATTCAGATATGGTGTTATCATATGTTTATCAGTTTTGAACCTTATTTCATGTTTCAGCCTACTATTTCTGTATTTATACAGTATATTATGCAGTGTTCAGGCACAGATATCAGTCATGGGTTAGCTTGTGATCCTTCGGGGTCATGAGCACCGTGGAGCATTCCGAGTACCAGATTTAGGGTGTTACAAGAGTACAAAAAGGGGGACCATTGGAGGGCATTTTTGTCATTTCAAAGGATATTTCTGGCCTTGTATAAGCTGAATTTTAGGCCATCTGCCTTGGAGGTGCCTTGGAAGTGTGCCCAACCTACTAAATCAGGTCAAGGTCACCTCAAACCAGTAACACCTACGTCTAGGTTGCCTTGCACCAGCGTTCCACATGCTAAAGCAGGTTGTCCAACTCATTCAGCCCCTCCCTAACATAGATTGAGTTTCAAGCCTCGAATTCAAGCTTACAAACGCATTTCAACACTTAAATTACTCCATTGCTCAAGGTTTGATTCTTTAGTTTCATTTTCTTGATTCTTAAACTCATCTTTGATTCTTAAACTATTCATCAACTAATAATTCATCTACTAAGTTGATTGATTAGTTCTTGAGTTTTTTTTTCATCGTCCAATTTCATTCAAGCTTTTTTGTTTTTAAATTTGTTTGATATCTTGATTCAAGTCCTTAAGTAATTCTTATTTTGAGTCTTTCAAACAAGAATTCATTCTGACCTCAAGCCACAATTGGTACCAAGCAAACTCACTAAAGTATAAATGATCTATCAATGCTTGAGATGCCAATTGAGAGAAAAACCAAAGGTGTGAAATTTGAGAGATTGTGAGGTTGATTTCCTAACCTTAACTTGTTTGTTGTTTTTGGTTTTCTTTAGTATTTCATTTATTAGGTACCATGGATGACAATACCTTAAATGTTATCTTAGTGGCCCTTGAAGCTCAATACAGTAAGATAGATAACATGTGTGGGAGGATGGATAACATGATAGATCGTCTAAACTATCATAACTCCAACCTTCAAGATCCCTTGAGTGGAAATTCTCCAAACAAACTTCAAGGTAACCAAGCTAACTCTTGAACTCTAGTTAATGTGAAATATCATTGTAAGTCTAGTAGACAACTAAGTGTGAATGATAGATTATCTTTAAGAGAGCCTAATGTCTCTTTACATCATGATTATAACGTACAACTTGAGAGGATGGATACACTAGTTGATCCTAATGATGACAAAATTGACTCATCTAGTAAGATCAATTTACATTTATCTAGTGTTGAATCCAATGTGATGAAAGATGGTACATTATGTTGTGAAATTTATGTTGATCAACTTGTGTTCAAAACTAGCCTACTACTTGAGGATGTGTATGATATGATTAATGAACCTAAAGTGAGGGATGATATTTAAAGTGTTGGTTAAGTAAATAGGAGTGTCCCTTTGAGCATGACTTTTAGTGAGGCTCATATTGCTTGTTTGGCTCATAGGGATAACCATGTGTTTGAAACATCTTTGACACTTGATAGTAGTATTTTAAAAAATTAACTTGCATGTTCTAAATCCTCTTCATGGATAGATCCTTCTCTCTTTAAGAATAATATCTTGTTTGAAGATGATGAAATCACTCCTAATGGATTACCTAGTAGTGTGGATAACATTAATGATGTAGCTCATCTTGAGGGCTATATCCCATATGACAACCCACTATGGTGTGACAACATTCCTCCTAAGGACGAAAATATCTTCTTTGAAGATGAGAGTACTCTTAAGGGAAAAGAATGTGAAGCTTTAGAAAGGAATGATCAATTGGGTGATGACAAATTTGATTTACTTGAATGTTTGAGAAACCCAATTAGTGATTTTTCCTATGAAAATTATTGTGGTTTAGGTCCTTTATACAACACCCCGCCCTTGTTTGATAATCATGAGGATGAATTGTTTGATTTTTGTGATGACTTGAGTAATGATTCCTTTGATGTTAGTGGTGGTTTGTTCCTACTTAAGGATTTACCCCCTGAAAGAAAATATGTTACTTGATTGAAAATTGTTCCTTCTTATTTGTGTGCCTCTATTGATAAGAATACTCATGGTGATGATCTTAAATTCGATAATGAGTATATGCATGAGGACACCTTAGTTGAAGTTAGTTTGTGTGATACTTTTCTCTACCCTTTCTTTGCTTATAAAATTGTAAATGGTCATGTAGAGGGTAAACTTAATGGTGAAAATGGCACCTTTGGGGAAAGTAAGTATTTCCATGACTCATGTACTTGGCTAATTCTTCCATTTGACCTCAGTGACCTAATGAGATATGGTGATTTTTATACTCCCAACTTGATGCTTGGTCTAGATGACAAGCAAAGTTTGAATGAGGATATTGGGAACCTTCCCTATGATGGAAAGTGTTTCTTGGGGATTTATAAGCCACTTAATAGACCCAAGTTGTGCATGGGAGGCATCTCCCACAAAGATGAGTGGTATAGAAGGGTTATGTGCTTGTTGAGACATGGAACCCATGTGAGTCTTCATGAGTAGTTGATTGATTGCATGGTTCCTCTAGCCTTCCCAGTTTCCCAAATCTCTTGAATGTCAATTAGCTTCTATATTATGGTGTTACACACCCTTGATTGATCATTTTGATGTTTGGTTATATCTTAAGTGTGTGCAACTTTGGCAGATGTTATGATTGATTGTGCTAACTCTAACCCTCATTCCATAAGGATATTATGTTTGTTTGTCCTTTCTTCAATTTTGCAAGATTTAAATTCGAGGTTGAATTCTTTTCAAGAAGGAGAGGTGATACAAGCCAAATGGGCATCAATGTTTTTGATCACACAACTCGAGGCCGGCACAAGGAGGTCCAAGCCATGATCATCCTAAGGATTCTAGAATGTCTTGGAGGACCTTCTTTGAGCTCCTAATTAAATAATGTTATATTTGAAAGATATCTTGGAGTCGAGGAAAGCCATGGCACAAGGAATAAAGAGAACCCTTGTGGGTTATTTCCAAAATAGCCACTTTTGGATTATTTTATAATAGGTTATTTGTGCAAAGGCAAATACTATAAATAGGTGCCTTCGATATTTCATTTCCTTAGTTATTGATGAATTTTGAATGATTACTCCTTTGTGAGTGAGTGGAAAGCTTGAATTAGCTTATGGCAAGCTTGGATTATCTTGTGTTGATCTTTTGTTTAGAAACCTTGGTTGCTTAGGAATCTGATTCCCTTATGGTCTACGTAAGAGCTAGATGCTCGTAGGTAATCAATAAGGGAGGTCTTTGGATTTGATACACCCTTTTGTTGTTCTTTTGTTATCTTCTTGTGTATATCTATATATCTTCTATTCATATCCTTTACTTTATTGTTCTTTCATTTTTGTATCTTAGTTATCGTTTTCGATTCCGTACTTTGTTTCCATATCAGTGGAGGTGCAACATTCATTTTAATCTTATCTTAAAGTGTTAATCTTTAAAAGATAACCTTCCTTTATACCAATTAATATTTTTGCACATTTACTCACATGAGTTATACTTGATTTTTGTCTACAGATGGACTAGATTGTCTAATGTGTTCCAAAGGAAGCAGTAAAGACAGTAAATAATGAATGCGATAGTTTTACATGAAAACACCCAGCTCACAGAAAATGTAAAATACCATGACCTATACCTCTACAATATTTAAACCTAACTTCGCAAAACAATAATGACCCTCACCACAACTGAATAAGTCTATGTAACCTAAGGAATTATAAATTCTAATTTCTAGTATTCAACAATCTCCTAGAATATTGAATCTCATTTCAAGTAACATTTTATATTACAAAACTCTTGCAACCCTAGGAACTAACTCTAATTCCTAAAAACTCACAAACCTCCAAAGGTTTGTGTTTTTAAGTCTTCGAGTTATCCCAACTTGAAAACTAAACTCCTAAGCTTGTTTATAACACACTATCTCTAAGAAAGTATGAAAACTACAACTTAATTGAATTCTTAATATACATTAACTAGAATAGACGATTGTTAGATACATGAATAAAATAACTTCTTTAATCTAGTTCGCTATATTAGGCTGCACTTCGTAGCTAGGCAGAACTCTCTCAAATATTGTTCTTGCTTATTTGCTCGTGTTATACCTTTTTCTCTCAGTAAGTGCATATTCTCATTTTAGAGGTCCTTGAATATTTATAATTCACATTGATCTTCACAATCAAGTAGAATTTCAACTTCACAAGGACTACTATGCTTCTTAGACTCCCTTCTTTAGTGTTGTATTCAAACACTAATTCTTCTTTTCATCACATGATGAACTCCTTATATTATTTTAAATAACCAACTTTTGTTCCTTAATGTTTGCACATGTGACTTTATCCCCAAAAAGTCCTCTTACAAGTTGAACTCTTTTGAAGCAGTTTTAAATGAACCAACTCCGTATACTTATTCCATGGCCTCTTATCAATCTTCAAAACTTCACAAGTCCTACCTAATAATATTCTACCCTAAATTATGTCATTTAAAACCTCTTGTTTAAGGTCTTGTCTTCAGTAAGCTAAGTTCGTATCATGTTTCATCAAATCAGCTCCCCCTAATACTTTTTTATTCTTCTCCTAAAATTATCCATAGCCAAACTTTCACGCCTCGATACTTAGGCATCGGTGCATCTCCTTCACATGTCTGAATTAGCTTATCCTCGCTTAGCATCTTGTACTCCATTATATTGAAGTCACTCCCACCTTGTCCCGGATCTATTCATTTCCAATATTATCGTTTCTAGTATGTCCACACATCTATCATTACTTCTTTAATTTCATAATTCTCATCTACTGAATGCAAGAGTTCTTGACTGGTTAACACTTTTCCCCATATAATATAGGTGGTCTACTCAACATTCTATAGAATGTCTTTAAATTTTGGTGGTACATTCTCATCGTACGAGCCTCCATTATACCACCCTGCACCAATGCGGTGAGTGACATACCCTTCAATCTCTCCATTTTCTTAAATAATAGATCCAAGAGATCTGAAACTTCCTCTCTTATGAATGACCTATGTATCAAGCCTTACTTCCACACTAGTCTCATGTGCTAATGTAAATATTTGTTTAATATAATTTTTAGGTTACATAAAAACCTATTTATGTAAATAGGGGTAGAATGGACGAATAAAATTTTAACACTTTTTTTATTTTATGAAATCTCACTTATTTTGAACTAAAATCAAAAGATAAAATTATCACTTATATGAAATGAAGGGAGTTAAATGGACTGGAGGAGTAACTTTAAACTTTTCAGTTAATTTTGAATGATGAGATGATTTATAAACATACTTCTTCTGTTTTTAAATACTTGTCATCTTATCAAAACATGATTACTTGTTTGTTTACACCTTCACCTTTAATCATAAATACGGAGAGATATTAATATATAAAGATAACTTAGTCAAGTTAGCCTCTAGTTAATACGCCCTTTGTTCAATAATACTTGTCTATATTGTTGAAAATATATGTCCAACAATACTTGTTCAGTTTCGAACACTAATGAATAATTTATCCATTCCTATTCATTTTACCATTAGTATAGATTATAATCATTACCCAATATTTTTCAATGTATTCAATTAATTATATTCAAAGAGTGATATAGTAAAATTACCTTTATAATTTATTGTTTCTTAAATTATGTGTCAGGTCAATGGAGGTAAGTATTATTGAATGGAGGAATTATTTTTCTTAAGAGGCTTGAAAGTAAAAATGTGATAAGTATTTATAAACGAAGGGAGTAAAGTTTAAAAGTTACTTAGTACTCTCTCCGTTCCTAATTAGTTGTCGTTCTTACTAAAATAGATATTCCTTAATACTTGTCATTTCACAAAATCAAGGCGTAAGTAGTTTTTTATTTTCTCTTTTATCCTTAGTAATAAATATAGAGAGATATTAATATAGTGAAAAAATAATAATTAAATTAATATAAGTAATAAATAAGAGTAATTTAATCAAATTATTTTCTAGTTAAAATGATGACAAATAAATACGAACGGAGGATAAAAGTGACAAATAAGTATGTCAATTAAGTGGGGTCCTTCAAGTTTTAAAAATTAGGTAAACGTGGTGATATTTTTTCAGTTTTTTTTTATTTTAACATTTTCGCTCCAGTAAATAAAAATTGTCTCAACAACTATCGAAGTTATCCCAACAACTATCGAAGTTCTTTGACATCGGTTTAAAGTTGTGCGACAATTGTACGAACTTGTTCGAAAACTTTGATAGTTGTTGGGACAACTAATGCAGTTGTTGAAAATTGTCTCCAGTGTTTAAGTGACTTTAACTTTTTAACTTAACTAGTATACAAACCCACGCGATGCGCGGATAAAAATATTATTTGTAATCTTTTTGGATTGTGTTGTTCGAGCTTGTTAAATCGTATTACCTTAAACAGAATCTAATTATCATATTGTTCCTTAATGAAATAACCCCTCCCCAACCCCCCCCCCCCTCCCCAACCCCCGCCCACACCATTCCATAGCCAAAGCTATACATATAGTGACAATGAATCATAAAATATTGAAAACTTTTATATTTAATATTTTATTTATTATGTTACTCACTATTTAAATTTATTATTAACTTGTTAATATTAATTTTTAATAGCTTATCACTTGGCATAATGTAGTTATTAAGTGCTCTTTTGATTAATCTGAAATAGATATATTAATTTTGTTTGCTTGTGAATTTTTTATTTTTAAATTTTTATTCTATTATAAACATCTTTTCAATTTAAAATTTATAGATAGTAATATGTGTATTATCTAATTACTACATTATATTCTCAAAATTAGTTCAAAATATTACCCCACCCCATCCCCACTCCCCCATCTTTATATTTTCTGCTACTATATTTAATTATTTTTTCTTGTATATTTTGATATCTATGTTCTTGCTTATTTCAAAACATACAACGCTAATTTAAAATTTAAGTTACTTAAATTTTTATATTTTGATATTCCTTTAATTCATTATTTATCAAAATTTTAGTTACTATTTATTAAAATTTTAGTTACATTGTATGTATTATTTAAGATTCGACTTTTTATAGTTAAAAATACTTTTTTATCCAAACAGAAAGTCACACCCTTCAAACTTTTTACACTATGATTGTAACTTATATTCTAGTTTTGTCTTGACTTATAACTATGTGTTATTTATACTTGTAAATAATTTACCAATTTGCTTAATATTCTTACTTATTATTTGTTTTGATGTATAAATAAATATGTATTTTTCTAATTCTTGAAATTTAATTATTTCTTAACTTGTATGATTCATAATTTTCCCACTGTTTGAATTTATCTGTCATACTTTATTTTAAATTATAGCTTTATGTTACTACAAAATATAAATAGCGATATAATTTGAGTATTTTTTTAAAAATTATAATTTTATATTATTATTATTATATATGAATAGAAATATTGGTTGATTGTTCATCTATTTAAATTTCTTTAATTAATAAGTTTTGTATTACGTGAAATTAGAATTGTGAGGTTTCCTTTTTATGCGTTACATAAATAATAAAATGAAATATAGAATAGATTTTACCAAAAAAAATATACATAATAGAAGAAGACTCTAATATAATCTGATTTAATTTTTTAGGAGTTCTTATTGTTTAAAACTTACACTAAATTCTTATTTAAACTAAACACTTCACATCTATTGGAGATAATTTTATTTTATATTCACTTTTAATTTATTTTAATTTAGATTTAAAAATAAAAATTACGTTTGTCTCTAGGATTAAAAATAATTCAATATTACACGAAACTTCTAAAAAATGAATGAAAATAAACCACTTGTTATATAATATAAATGATGCACAAAATTAGTAACAAAAATTTGTTCACAAATATAATTCCAAGTGAAATATGGAGAAAATAAATAAATTGAAGTATTTAAATACCTACAAATTTATTTGATAACCCCCTAAAAAAAGTAGGAATGTAAATGTAGTATTGTTCCAGAGTCGTCTTTATGCTTAAGAGAAATTTATTAAGATAAAAAGTTGTAACATAATACTATTCATGCACATACAAATATATTTACATTCATTTTTTATGAAACTAATCTAGTAAATCTCTTTTATATTTTTTGTGTCTCCATTATACTTGTTGATTTCTCAAATATGTATTTGCATTTTTAAAATATTTACGTATATCATATCTGTGGAAACTTCAGATTCCTTAGATGAATCTGTGATAAAAAATAAATATAATATTAATAATAAATAATAATAAAATAATTAAAAAATAAATTAAGCATAAAAACATATACTGGTAGTTATTCAGAGAAATCTGATGATGAACATCACCTGTAATCTTTTTATCCATGACAGATACATCTATGATAAAAGATAAATACAATATTAATCATAAATACTAATAAATAGTTAAAAAACTAAATTAAACATAAACAACATACCTTGATTGCTACTCAGAGAAATCTGATGAACATTACCTATGATCTCTTTATCCATGATAAAAATACTCTATAACAAAATATAAATATATATTCCACATAAGTGATTATTGCTAAGAAATGATAGTCCATTCAATCAAATAAAAGACATTTCATAAACATACTAACAAAAACAAACAACTATAGCAACCACGTCAAAAGTTTATTCTATACCGTTCTTTTGAGTGTATCTTCATTGAAGATATAAACACATTACAAATGTATCATGCCCATTAAAAAACTATAATATCGACATCAACAATAAGTTTTTAACTCTCTTTGTTAGATTTTTTTAATAGTATTACACATAAATATAGGATAATCGAAGAAGTCCTCCGTCCATATAAACTTATAAATTAAGCATTACATGAACACAATAAATCAAAATTTATACCAACTTAAATTTAACAAAGAACAAAATGAAGAAAAATAACAAATAATGATTGCACAAGAATACACCAAATAACTGTTGATTGCCTCTAAAATAAATCAACTTCATAATGACTAATATATATATATATATATATATATATATATATATATATATATATATATATAATGACTATATAAATTGTAGAATAACAATATAAAAAGTTGCAATAAATAAATGTTTACATCCAAATAATAATAGTTAGCGACCTACTTTCAAGTTTCAATATGTCTACTCACTTAGGAGGAGGAGAAAAAAGAAGAGAAAATATGAATAGTAGCAAGAACATATTTATCAATAATAATAATAATAATAGTCCTTCGAGATTAGCTCACTGGTTTGGAGGGTGGTAGCCTACCACAGCTACCTGGGATCGATTCCTCCCTCAATGTCTTTGAGGCATAAGCCTGTCGCACGGGGTTTACCTAGTGCGGTTTACATCTCCTGTGTGGTTTGCAGGCTATTGCACAGTGAGAGGTTTACCCAGTGCACACCATTGGTAGCGGCTATGGATTTTCCTGGGGTTCCAAAATAATAATAATAATAATAATAATAATAATAATAATAATATATTTATCATTATATTTGATATAGATAAGTTTATGAAATATAAAATTCTATTTAAATATATTTTATAATATTTAAATTTTAAAGAGATAAGTTTGAAATAGCAAATATCTATTAGAACTTTTCAATTAAGAGTTTCGATTTTTAAGATAAGGAAAAATATTTTTATTTAAAGGATAATGACTTCAAATTCAAATACTTAATTTTCAATTCAAAACTAGATAAGTCCAATTAGAACTCTCTAATATTAAAACTAACCATTTTTAATAAGCGATTTTGTTTTATAATTATTTTAAATTTAAAATTATTAGTCTTAATTATCTTTTGATAGTATATCTTTATTTTTTTGCACTTTTTTTCTTTTCTTTTGTTTTCTTTTCTTTCCTTTCTTTCTTTTTTTTGTTTGTTTGTTAACTTTTTTGGAATAAATATAAATTGACAATTTAGATATATAAAGCTAATTCAAGTAGATGTATACGTTAAATTTTAATTTTAATTTATATTTAAAATTTTATATAATCACAAGTAAGAATAAGTTTTAGATACACACCACAAATATATATTATTTATATTTATTAATAATAATAATAATAATAATAATATATTTATCATTATATTTGATATACATAAGTGTATGAAATATAAGATTATATTTAAATATATTTTATAGTATTTAAATTTTAAAGAGATAAGTTTGACATAACAAATATCTATTAGAACTCTTCAATTATGGATTTCTATTTTTAAGATAGTGAAAATCTTTTTATTAAAAGAATAATGTATTTTAAATTCAAATACTTAATCTTTCATTTCAAAAACTTGATAAGAGTCCAGTTAGAACTCTCTAATGTGATAACTAACTATTTCTAATATGTAATTTTATTTTATAATTATTTTAATTTAAAATTAATAATTTATTAGTCTAATTATCTTTTGATAGTTTAACCTCTTTTGTGCACGGTTTTAAAAAAAAAAAAGATTCAATGGTAAAGTTATCATTAACACAAAACTATAATGGCCCAATTTTTTTTCACGTTTCCTTAAAACTATATATATATATATATATTATCATTATTATTATTATAGTTTTATTTTTAATTTAATATTTAAATAAATTATATTTAGATATATTATATAACTTAAATTTTAAAAAAGATAAGTTTATGAAAGAGTAGAAGTCTATCTAGAACTCTTCAGCCATGAATTTCTATTTTTAAATTAATGATCTTTTTAAGAAAATAAAGGATAATGCATTTTAATATGCAAATAATTCAAATTTTTTATTACATTATTATTAACTTTGTCCTAAAAACTCCCACGTGGCTAATTGTTATGCTTCATCCTCTACTTTATAATATATATAAATAGATAATATTGTGAGATCCACTTATCACTTTTATTTAATTGATGACTTGAGAGACATCCTTAACTCATTTGGAGTATTCTTTTTCTAAAATTCCTTATATAGCCAAGTGCTCTTTATATAAATTGAGATGATGGGTGGAATCATATCATATACTCCCTCAGTCTCATTTTACTTGTCCCAAATTTTTTAATTTGATTTGTCATTTTACTTGTCATTTTTCACAAATCAAGAAGAGATAAAAGTTTTTTTCTTCCATATTTTACCCTTTGCATTAATTACTTTTTATTCAAATTAAAATATAAACATTATTTAATAGGGATAATATGATAAACTAGTCATGTTATTAATTTTTTTTTTTTCTTAATCAATATGCCAAGTTAATTTGGGCCAAGTAAAATGGGATGGAGGGAGTCTATTTTAACTTACGCATCTCACTTTATTTTTTTTGTCTACTATAAAAGTTATAAAAAGCTTAATTAACAGATTAAAAGAGTTAGTTAAAGAATTGTCACAAGACTCAAATTTATGGCCTAAAGTAATTTTTAATCACTTTATTAGAAATTTCTCTTACATTAGGAGTTGTTTAAATGGGGAGATAAAGAAATATAGTTCTGAAATAAATTATTTATGAGATTATTTCACGTCATGGCTGATACAATCTTTGATTCTACCTTAATTATGATTTTACTTTTATATCACATGTAGTAGTAGAATTTCAATTCTAAAAAGTAAAATAACAATGAACCAAAGATTTCATCTTCATGTTGTACTCTCAAAATATTATCAATTCAACCCCATCAGTGGATTTGATTGACTGACACAGGGATCGAGGAGGCAAGAAAGTAAATCATTAAAATTAAGTGGCTCTTGGCTTTCCAAATTCCTAACTTTTTCTTGAGTAGTTACTAAATTATGTAAAAATAACATAAATCCAATCTTATTAAAATTATTTACATTCTCTATTATTTTCTTGATTATTTTACTCTCTCCCAATTCATATACATAACAAGACCGATATATACATAAAAACTTTTATAAAGTAAATGACAAGGTCGACATATACATAACAAGGCCGATTCATATACATAGCAAGTATGACAAGACCCACATATACATAACAAGGTCGACATATACATAACAAAGTTGATTCATATACATAACAGGACCGACATATACATAGAAAGCTATGTATATGTAACTTTATAGAAAAATGAGATTTTTGTAATATGTTTGGAGAGATGAATTTTTTGTAATAAGTGAAACTTAAATTGTGGATTTGTGTAGTTTTTAGTTAAATTATACAGAAAAACTATATTCTCCGATTTTATTTTAGTTAGATTTTTGTTGACTTAAAATACTCTTTAGAAAAATTTAATTAGAAATGTATCTATATATATCCTTCCTCCGTCTCAAATTATTCGTTTCAAATTTTCTAATTTGATTTCTCATTTTACTTGTCTTTTTTCATTAATCAAGACAAGACATTTTTTTCCCATTATATCCTTAGTAATTGATTACTCCTTATTACTAGCATTGAATTATCAAATCTTGAAAAATGTTGCAAAAACTTTGGTAATCCTAATTATCTATATAAAAAGTGTTTTGGTATCACCCATATAATAACTCCATCAATATTAAAACTAACAACTTGACACAATTAATAGGGGCAAAATGATAAAGTTATATTATTAATCATTATTTTCTTAATAGCTGTGTCATCTTAATTTGAGACGGAAAAAGTATGTTGAATTATATATTTAATAAAGTATTTCATAATAGTGCGAAGCACGGTATTTACTAGTTATATATGAAAAGACAATGTATGTAGAAATCTATCCAAAGTTAGGTATTGTAACAAAAGAAGTCTTTATTTGTCTGCTTTTTCAAAAAAAAAAATTTAAAAGGAAAACAACAAAAAAGGAGTATTATACATATAACATTTGCCTAGTATCTTTCTTAGACAAATTATAACAGATAAACGCAATCATAAGAAATAATAGCTAATAACTTTATAAGAAACTAGACGGCCATGGCCATGCTAAGCACTGGCCCAATATTGATAAAACTAAATTGTTGTTCTAACTCAGATTAAGAAATCACACAACTTAAATTACATCCCCTATCGGCTATCGGTGTTGCTCATTCAAGAAGAGTCCATTAGCATTAGCAACAACATCATTTAATACTCAAACATCATTGTAGATATTATTCAGGAACGTTTAACGAAATAGAAATAAAATGAGAAATAAATAGAAAAGAATTATGTTCTTTAAATAAATGTTTAATAGCATTAGAACCATATATCGTATATAACAAGTTTATTGTTAGAACAGATAATACACAGGTACGATGTGGCTAACAAAAAAAATACAAAACTCAGTTACGACAAAGGAAATTCGGAGACTAGTATTAAATATATTGAATTTTACATTTACAATTGAAGTAATCAAAACTTACAAAAATATCATTGCAGATTACTTATCAAGACAAAGTTACTCAAACTGATTTACCAATGGAAGAGGCTAATGCCAAAGATACCCAAACTGATTTATTGCTCCAAATGTTTAAACAAATGGAGTTATTACAAGAACGAGTTATTACACTAACTACTGAAGTTACAAATGTAAAAGTGCAAGTCGAGCACTATAAAAAACAAGATACTGTGCAGGAAGAGCACATTAAAAAACTAGACCTAGAAGGTGACGATGAGAAACACCTTAAAACTCAAATCACTGACGTAACTTCAATTACATCTGCAGGCACATCTAAAGGGAAAAATATAGTCACTCAAAATAGACCTGGAATATCAAAGAAAAAGAATTATAACCTCGGCCAAATATTTTCAAAACCATATACACCAAATATACAAAATTTATAAGCATTTGCACCTCCCCAGATACATACATATTCTGAATCACTTAACCAAGAAAAACAGCTATACAATTATTCTTCTCGTAAATACATTGATAACATACACACCTTACAAACCTTATTAAATATCAAACCTATTCAAAGTGAAGAGCTAGTCGCACAACAAAAAGGATATATTACCCAGAAATGCCAAAATTACAATAAACTTATTGTCTTACCAGGTACAAGCCCAAATTTTATTAAATCATGTTACTATTATGGATTATTACGGTTTACACAACCAATGAAGAAGAGTTAGAAGGAATCCCAGAAATTCACAAAGAATTTATGACTTACAAGAGAATTACCAACAAACAATTATTCTATGTTTGATTTTATTCTGCACCAGCAAAAATATTATTTGACGAAATTAAATAGATTATTAATGTGGTCAAAATGGGTATGACCAGAGATTATATTATTCCGGAAGAAATATGTGAACAGACCGAGATATCAAAAACGCAGATACCAGCATTTTACCGTAATAAAAGAGTTATTGGAATAAGCAATATATTATCAGAGTTATTTAATAATTATTCAAATAAAAAGCCAGTTTGGATATATAATTCAAGGAATCAAACATTGATTTATTCAACTTGCAAAGAAATTAGAGACCATGACATGGAAGAACTTAGAAAATGGGGATTAACACTCCTCAGACCAGAAAAACAACCATTAACGAGATCTATCAGTAAGGGAATTATTTCAGAAGAAGCTATGGATCAATTTTGTGAAAAAGTTGGCCAAAAATACAAAGACCACATATGCAGCAGATGTAGTGGCAAGCACAACTTTATTCCAGATGTGATGCTACACTGAAAAAAAGATAGAAAAACAGCAGATACGACAAAAAAGATAGCTACGGAGCAAAATAATGGAGATAAAAGACAAGATATTAAATTGTGAAAGCGACATGTAACAAACTTTCACAATTTTCTTTACGTAAATTATTAGAAACTATTGTATAGTTTAACTATTAGTCTAAGCATTAATATATTTTATCTTTTTAGAAAGAATTTTGTATAGTAAAGTAGGTTAGGTAGAAGACTTTTTGTAAAAAGTTTTAGAAACGTGTAAAATTAGAGAAACTTTTTCATTATAAATAGAAGGCATCGGAGGCAAAAGAGAAGCAAGCCTTCATGCGTTGAAGCAAAAACTCTCTCTCTTATCCACAACAAATATTTTGCTTATTTAAGCACTTGAATCTACTTAAGTTTAATCACAAACTCTGCCTTCAGATCCTTTAACTGACCTAACAGAGTTGTCTTCAACTTGCTCCTCAGCTCACACACCTTTATTCTAGTTGCATTTTCACCCATAGAAAAAATAGCTACATTAACATCAAACAAAAAATCACAAAATTACTTTCATAAATCATTTGAAGAAGATGAAAAATTGATTAAGAATTAAGAAAAAAAATTGTTTGAATATACTCACCTATGGCTGCTCCTTAAGCTTATGTAACGACCCGAGACTACCCCCTAGTCGTCACACGGTGCTTAGGACCACAAGTGATCCCAAGTTAACCCTTATATTGGCATAACTCATGAGCAACTGGATAAAACACATAAATCTAAAGAAAATGCGGAAAAATAAATATTTTCTGAACTTGATCAATACAAAGCTACATTAAGATGAATACAACTCTGCTTATACAAAACAAAACTGAAACTGAATACATCAACTATACTGAATATCTATGAAGTCTCTACTATACTGACCATAGATAGATGGGACGCGACTCCAACTACCACTAATCAATACATATGAGTAAGAAAATAAATTACATGAATAACATCTAACTGAAGTCCCCGAAGTAAGACGACTCATCTTTTGTGGGCTGAAATCTGCAACTTCCTGATTATGATGTGCATACTGGTACCTACATTATTAAGCAATGTAGCACATAGATGCCCCCTATTTGCATGAAAATACAATAGATGAATAGTCATTCGCTAGAAAATTATTTATTTGGATATCTTATTTCCTATCAGACTAAGCATAGAAATCCAATCACTAGAATTATTAGTAGGATTATTAGTGAGTATTGAAAAAAAGTTCTGAATCTGGGGGAACACTTCACTATATATTAATATGTCGGAACCCCCTTTTTTTATTAAAAATAATATAAATATAATAATATAATTTTTGATAAAGGGCGGTTTCTCCTATGTCGTGTCAAATTCGCATCGAAAAAAAAAGATTTGTCATCTCCTATACTCCTATAAAGAAATAAAAAAAAAATCTTAAAATCTCGTGGATCAGTACTTTTAGAATGTACTGAGCATGTGGAGGTGAATGCATAAGTAAAACCGTATCTCAATGTTCATATAAACTTGTAAAATAATTCATGCTAAGTGTAAATGACTCACATTGGCTTGAATAACTGAAAGCTAAAAATCATAAATCATGAGAAATAAAGCATACTATATAAATCTTATGAGCCATAACACTTAGTTCTAAAAGTTGTACTTTTACTCTTTTTGTTAGTGGAATAAGTTGGACTGAAGGTAAATCTGTTTTCAAATGATGCAGTAAGTGTAAAAGGACTCACCTTTATTATCTGTAAACTGAAAGCTGAAATCTCATAGCTAATGTCTTATGTAAAATAAAAGCTGAGTAAAATTGTAAGCCTTTACACTTAGTTTCTAAAACTTGTTCTTTTATTCTCTTTAGGAGTTAGGAATTAGGGACTTTCGGAGTTTCTTCTAACCGACATAAACCATGTGATCTATCATGGAGTCCAACGTCTCTTACTCACATTGGTAGAGTTGTTCTACCCTTACCATCGGAATATAATCTAGCTAGAGTGATCACTGACTGAACCCTTATAGGAACTTAAACCTACGGTGGCTCGTAGTTCTGGGGCATGAGACCTTGAAATCATACCCAACTCGGTGCTAAATACTACTCACATACTTATCGCTCAGAACTTTAGAAAATTCACCTTAAAATAGCACAAGGGTTTGTAATTAAAATCAATTATGTTTCTCTTTCTTTAAATCTCAAACTGTATAAACAATGTGGATTCCTTGTCTTAGCTTAGGATCAAAAGATCAACTTTATTTCTTAAATTTTGGTAAACAACTCATAAAAAGAGCTTAAAATCATAATCTTCTTGAAATATCAGTGCTTAGACTTAGGGAGTAAAACCCATGCTTTAAACTCATGTAAGTTCATAGTAAAGCATCATACTCAATATACTTCTTGAATTACTTCAACAATATCCAAAGTAATGAAATCAAACTCACAATATCATGCTTAAAAATTTAATTTGAAATATGTAAAATCATATCATACGCATAAAGATGTGAAAATAGATATGCAATTCAACATTTAAGTTAATTGTAACATCACAATCTTTAAATAATGATAAAATTGGGTATGAACCCTAATTTGCAAAATATGAAATCTTAAATAAAGATCAAGTTTTGGGCACAAGGATGAAAGGGTATCCTTGTTCATAAAACCCCACATATCTTAATGGCGATGAAGTTGCGGAAAGATTGGACCCTCAAGCTTAATTGTGTAAACTCTAGTTATTTCTCTCATCTTGTGTTGTAGATGATGAACTAATGATGTTAATAGGGTTAAAGCATGTTTAGGAGCTATAAATCTCGTGTAGTTATGTTTAGGGTCGTTTAAGAGGTATCAAATGACTTAGTTGCCCTCGGAATAACTCAAAAACAAGATGTCTAGGTCGTTGTTCCATGGGGTTTGTGTCACACAAGTTATGGAAAACTTTAAGGTTTGCGTCGCACTTCCTATGGCAAACCCTTTTCAGTGAGCATTTGCGATTGTTAGGCGACGTACACCAATTTGCAAAGCTATAACTTTTCGCTCGGGTGTCGAATTAAGGCGAAATTGGTATCGTTGGAAAGCTAATTCGATTATCTACAATTAGATGGGTCTTGAGATGAAAAATTTCACATACATCAAAAGTTATACATGTTCAAAGTAGACCCTTATAGAATCAAATACCGAACTTTGAACGAATCGAAGGTTCTTAGCTCAACTTTGTTCTAAGTGATTCCTATGAACATTTTTCACCTCGAAGTCACTTCACACACTAGGATAAAGATCATAAAACTTATATTCACATGGTAATCATTTGTATTAGGTCTTATATGTGTAAGAACAACGGTTAGAATTCTAGCACAAAAATACGGGGTGTTATAGCTTACTGCTTTGACGACTTTCTATAACATAACATTATCTTGGTTATTTGAATGCACCCGGTTAACCAAAAAAAGTTAAATTTTTCATGACTTCATTACACAAAGTATCAAAGAAAGAGGATAACCGTTGGATTTGACCTTTTTATCTTCTTTTCCCCATACTTTATATCTCCACGAGGTAGTGGTAAGGTCTGTGTACACTCTATCCTCCTTAAACCTCACTTGTGAATTTCATTGGGTATGTTCTTCTTTTGGGAGGCAGTGGAGGTTGTTTCTCCTATAAGTTTCTCTTGAATGATGTGCATGAGACACAAGATTTTCCTTTTCCATGGAGCTACTATTAGCACCTAGGAATTTACATAATAACCTTGAGAATATCCATTGAAGAAATTGTTGCTTGATACCTTTCTTGAAGATTCCAGTCATCCCTACTTGTATGCTGCCGATTCGATTTTCAAAATGTCTAAGCGACACTTTCCAAGACACCTATTAGCTACATCAGGGAACTTGGTAGCTCCATCTGTACTATTTTTTTCCGAACAGATCCAGTGGAAATATGGTGGAGCTTGTAGCTTAGATGATTAGACCACGTGGCTACGAACATAGTGTAGAGGTTTGGTCAATCCTCGTCCACAACCAACCCAAAGAGGAAATATATCACATGCCATGCAACAATTCAATGAAATTTGCTAACTAACAAAATGAAGTACCTGCATATTGGAACTCAGAGAGTGAGATTGTCCCTTAACAACTGTATGATAAAGGTGCTATCCTCGTAGGATTCCTCACCCAAAGTGTCCAGTTTAACAATAGCTTCTTCAAATGCCTGTAACAAAGCAAACGATGAATCTGAATCAACAAACTTGAGGCTTATTTCTGGATACCTCTCTTGCATTTCTTTCGGTTCATCTTCCATTACCTTGTTCCTTTCCCTCAAGTATTCAATTTTGTTGGACAATTCCCCGACATTTCTTGTGTTAGATGCTGAGGTTTCCATTTCCTTGTTAAGTGAATAACCCTTGCAACTACAACAGCAACGGTATTCTAATGAGAAAATTGATAAATAAAATGCACATTTGTATTTCTGGTAAGCTAGAAAGATCAACTGGAATATGGGAACTCGTACCTCTTCATTGTCAACATTTGGCAGGGACGTTCAACTTCTGGACTTAGAACTTCCGCAACTACCTGGATCATATATGAATCAAAGGCTTATAATACTATTTCATAAATGTCAATACGTGCTAAAACCGCACACGTGTGTCAATTCAAACTCGAACGAGTTAATTTTGCTTAGTACTAAAGTTATAACCATACAGTAATACTTGTATGCTCAATTTGTTATCCTTGTGCACCAATTTATAAGTTCTCAAGAGAAGAATAAACTGTCTTGCTGCTGTGTCGATGAATTTATCTTTTTTGATTCTGAACATTAAAACCAGCTGAAATTCACACCTGAATATTATGGTCAAGCAAACACGACTTTAGTATACATGAACAGATCAGAGGAGGAGATTCAGGGAGTTTGATTTTATATGTACAATAGGAATATAATTTAATTTATATGAGATGATAAGGTATGTAATGGAGAGAGATTATGGTAATTTTTAATTTTAGGCATCATTTACACCCCATACTATACAAGAAAAGTCTAAGTCACACCTAAACTATATAAGTGACCTGTTACACACCTTAACTATATAAAAGTGATATTATTACCTCCCGCGACCCCCATTCTAAGGCGCGTGTGTTACACTTATTTTAGGCGCGTCCAACCTATTAAATAACAAAAGTAAACGGCTAAAAACATTAAGGGAAAAAACATCGTTTCCACCCCAAACTATAGTCGAAAAGTTGAATCCACACCTAAACTATATAAGTGACTTATTACACACCTTAACTATAAAAAAATGATACTTTTTACTGACGTGGAAGCACGTGTAAAACACTACACCGCATGCAAGTGGTGGTAGCCTGACATGGTGTAAATAGTTTCACTTTTTTATAGTTTAGGTGTGTAGTAGGTCACTAGTATAGTTTAGGTGTGGCTTCGACTTTTCGAATATAATTTGGGGTGAAAACGATGCCGCACACGAAACATAAGTTGTTATTATAATGATGGGGAGTTTCCGTAACACTAAAAAGTTGTTCCCAGCATTAGTTGGTGGTCGAGTAATATCTGCTAATATTGTTGTCTTGATTGGGTCCCAATGCTTTTTCAAATGTTGCATCCGTACATATCACATTTTAGAGATAGAATAGCATCCGCACATCAAATATTACCGAGGATCGTTTATTCTAGTTGAGAGTAACGCTCATATGGGTGAAAAATCTTCATCAAGCCACTCCCAGAAGGAAAATTGGACTTGAGATTTTTCCCCAAAAAAAAATATCAAACACAGAGTGAACTTCACATAATGAACAATGATAAAAATTGTCGAATTATGAGTACCACAAAATCGTTCGTATTTTGAACTTTACAAATATTTATCATTACATTGAAGAGATCGTCCTACTGAATCTGAAATACTGCAAGAGCATCAGTCAGCTGCAAAACACTACTGACACAACTATTAACATTTCTTTCAAACTGATCAGACAAGTTACAGTAAGGACACATAAGAAGTATTATTTTATTATTCCAATTTTATTTTAGTCCAAATGCAAAGATGAACCTATAAAGACGTTTGCATTCTTCTCCTCTATCTATTCTTGAGAGATAGATAGTTTACATAAGCTCGTTGAGAAACAATCTATCTAAACCAAATTTGTATGACAATTCAAAAGAAGATATTAGGCAACAATAACCTAAACTAATGATGATTGTGAATTATTATAAAAAGAAAAAGAAAATGATTCGGATGGACAACAGGATTGGAGAGTTCTCTTAGAGAAGAAGCCACTATAAAGAGCATTGAACAGTACATATAATTTGAAAACTTCCAAAGCCATGATTAATACAGAAACATAGGGACTCACCCTTGAAGCCTTATTAGTGGAGGATGATCTGACCAATGAGCTGCCTCTTGAATCCACTGAAACTAACTTTGATTCACTTCCATCTGGTGAAGGAACAAGAGGAATTCCTGGAGAAGTGAGGAGCCTACAGAAATGAAAAGACGACTTCATGTGAGGAATAAATAATGGATTTTGCTTCTCCATTCATTCAACATCAGAAAGATGAACTACTAAAAGGAAGAGCAAACTTAAAAACAGGCCAGGTACATATAGCTTAATTTGACCGTGGCAGCTATATGAACACGAATAGCCTTAATTGATACATTAGATATACACTAAATCAGCTCTTTTGCCAACAAAGGTATATTTCGCAATGATATATATACCCCGTGTATTAGTCAATATTTGAGCACCTGAATTATGATCTAGTCATAAATTAGACGAACTAGTCTTCTTTAAACAGAAGCCAACACAGTAGAACAAATAATTGTAATCATTAAAAGTTCGACATAAGAATAGTTCATACTGAAATATATAGTAGTTTTCCCACGTAATTTTTGAGTTAAGCTGAAACATAAATATTGGTAATTAAGAGGCTAGATCTGATATTTAAAATATGCATATAAAGAAGGAAATAAAGATTTACCAATCATAATCTTGTTTCTCTCCTTCCATAGATGCCAGCAGATCCTCTAATCCACTCTTTGATTGCTTCACCGATCCAATTAGAAGTCTTTCCAGCTTAACTGAAACTGCAGGCATAGAGCAACTGAAACAACTTGAAAATACATAAATGAAAAGGCCAAATACTGAGAAAAGTTAACCTTAATATGCGAAAATCAAGAGTAGCATAGTTTCGGACTATTTTGTCGAATAGAAATTACACAGTTAGGTATAAAAGTTCCTGGTAGGAATCCTCCTCTCTGTTAGTCTCATAGGTCAGACCAGTTTCAACCATTCTTGCTAAGTCTCCTAGCGATGGAGTCAAGTAGCGTACTACTCATCTTGATCACCCCGAGTTTTATTAGCCTTTGTTGCCCCTACTACAAGCTCAATAGTTATTGTTTAATGTAAAGTACAATTCTTAAAATTAGAACAAATTGCATTGCCAAAAAGGTAGGACTCAGTTAGTCAACTCCAATATCAATCATGAGTAAGTTGAAAAGTAATCAAAATAATTGACACAACATGAATGCGTTACTATCTATTGGAAATTTTATTCACGGGGCATGTCTCTAATCTTATTAGAACCTCGAATGACTATGCAATTGACACAAAATAGTGAATGAGTGCATGCATATACAAAATTAGTGAAAAAAAGAGCAAAGAACAACAGTGATAGAAGATGAGGAGAAAAGCGAAAAACTCCTAGAATAATACACATTGCAATCTTCTTGGATTCCTCAAACCTTTTAAGAAACGTCATCCAATGTAAAGAGACTGCTAAGAAGTCAATTATTTCAGACATATTATCAAACACCATATATTCATCAGTGTGAAAATCATGTACCAACATAGCATGCATGTAAAATATCCAGCAAGAAAACTATAGTTCAAAATAAATATTCGCAGAAATTTTAGAGAATCAAAATTTATAAATGGATTGCATGCGTATTTTACCTTTTGAAGAACTGTAAAATCTATCAAAATCTCAAATCATCGATTGTGAAATTTGGTTAAATTATGGTGGCTGATTGAAGTAGAAGATGCGTTACAAATATCTGTGCAAAACTACAATAACTAAAAATCACAGATACTATCAAAGTCTCATTATCAATAAATTAGTGCATTAGACGAAGAAATATAGACGAAAATTTACCTAAGCTAAAAAAATATAGTACATATCAAGATGAGAAGTTGAGGAGAAGGCAAAAGATTTAGGTAAAGATCCAAAAGAGAAAGTTTAAGGTAAATGAAGATTACACCTGTTTTAACAAATAAAATTGCTGGTAACTTTTTTGACTCTTCATGTCAAGGAAAAGCTCATGATCTAGAAGTTTTTCGTAAGGTTCTTCATAAGTAATAGTGGAGTTACAAGCACGGATTGCAGCAGAAATTTCAAGAAACTCTGGACCTAGACCACTCAGGATCTTGACAACAAGTTCAAAATTGGAGACTGTGGCACCAACAGTAGAGAGTTTGTCAGAAATAGATCGAATAGTTTGCAAATATTCAGTGACTGGCGGGGAGTCTTTGATCAGACGCATAAGTCGATCACGTAGACTGAAAATTCTGGTTTGAGGCTTGTTCGTATAGGGGATGTTCAGTGCACCCCAGGTTGTCTTTGATGAGGTAGAGGCTGCAACAGTTGTGGCAATTGTTGGATCAACAGACACCATAAGTGTGTTTTGAATGAGTTGGTCTTGTCGAAACCAAAGTACAAACACAAAATTGACACTAGGGACTGTGCCAATTATGCTAGTGCGAGATGGAGAAAGTGTAGACCCATCGAGATGACCATAGAGATCATGACCATGCATAAGCATGCAAAACTGCGCCTTCCACGTTGCAAAATTATGTTGTCATGTAATTTTATAAGCAATTGGGACACAGAGTTAAATTGAACAACTATTTGGCCGACGTTGTTGTCAGCATTAACAACTCAAAGGGGTGGGAGAGAAAAAAATCTTACTCTTTAGAGTATATTAAGGCTTCTGATATCATATAAGCGTGCATACAATATGAAAGCTTCATATTATTTACGATGTGCAGAGGCACTTTAAATACAAGCGAAGATTAACAATAACTCCTATATTACAGAAGGAGTATTCCTAGTGGACTCTAAATAACAAACGTGCAATCCTAATTCTATGAGCTGTAGGTAACTAATAGCAACACGATATCTGCACAAATAAAGGACGTGCAGTAGCAATACTCTGAATATGCACAATTACAGGGAGTTGGAGTTATACGTCAATAGTTGGGACATAATATATGAAGTTTACACCTGTTCAATTACCCATTAAATAGACCCAAATTTGTAGTACAACTTTTATTTCTTTTGGTACAATTGACATGTGCAGTGTTGGTTCTTTTGTTACGTACAACTTCTATTTCTTTTGGTACAATTGGACTGTGCAGTGTTGGTCCTCTTGTTGTTGGCTTATATATATGGTTAATAAGGTGCCGAAATATTTTGAACCTGCAAAATATTAGCATCAACATGATTCCGAATTAACTTGAACTAGCAAGTCTCACCACTGATTATCTTGTTATGCATTCGTAGGTGTGTATATAATTTGAATTAGTTCAGATTTTTTAAATACTATTTATTCAGATAATCGAACTCGTATTTGCTTGATGAATATGTTTCTTTAGACCATTCCAGTGAGATTCACCAAAAGGAGACATAACTAACATGAAGAAAATGAGATTAGTTAATGAAAAAGAAAAGAAGAGTGGGAAGTAGAAATAATGCATATTGAGCCAAGGGTAATTATCATAAGAATTCAATCCATCCTCTTCTAGCTATCTTGTTATGTCTTAAAAGTTCTCCTCATCCTCTTCTTATGATAACATGTGACCCAATATGCACTATTCTACTTTCGACCACTTTTTCTTTTCTGTTTTATTAACCAATCTCATTTTCTTCATATAGATTATGCATGTCCATTTGGAAAATCTCATTGGATAGTCTAACAAACATATTCATCAAGTAAATGTGATCGTTAGATTTCAGAAAATAATTAGTATGAAAAGGCATGAAAAATCTTGCTTGCGAGAAAGTAGAATGTAAAGAATTATTGAACGTTACCATAAAAGTCCTGTTTTCCTTTTTTTTAAATTTCATAATACTAAATGTCATCACTCATGTTCACCACAATGTGATTGTTTTCTTTAGACCTCCTTCTTTACTTTCACTATCATTTTTTTCGTTCTCCTAATCTGCAACAAACTTAATATAATAACTATATACTATGACATGATTTCGACTTAGGTATTAAAAAAAATTAAGATCACACGTTTATGATTATATAAATGATATGATATGTTTATAATTACTAGCTTCAATAATGATCATGATCATTTCTTTTTGAGATAAGCATTTAGTACCTCTTCGAATTATGGCCAAAGTTGTTACGACATACTTCAACTTCACAGAGGTCCTATTACCCCCTGCAACTCAATTTTAGTGTATTCTTGTTACCCTTTTGTGCTGACATGACACATTTATTACATAAAAATGGAGTCTACGTCAAAGGTGTCACGTCAGCTAAAAAAGTATCACATCAGCTAAAAAGGTTGATAAAAATACGCTCAAACTTAGTTCAGAGGGCACTACTAAAAAAAATTGAAAAACCGACCATAGATTGTGGTCGGAAAAAACCGACCACATGTGGTCGTTTTTTTTTTTAAAAAAAAAGCAACCACAAGTGGTCGCTTTTATATTTTAAAATTTCAAAATAATTTTTTCAGTAATTTTTATATTAATTATTAATTATTTTATAAATAAAAATTTAAAAAAAAATAAAAAAATCGACCACTTGTGGTCGTTTTTTTTAAAAAAAAATAATTAAAAAATATTTTTAAAAAACCGACCACTAGTGGTCGATTTTTAATTATTTTTTTTTATAAAAATATTTTTAAAAAACCGACCAAAAGTGGTCGGTTTTTAAAAATTCTTTTAACTTTTTTTATTTAAAAAAACCGACCACTTGTGGTCGGTTTTTGAACTAAAAAAAATAATAACTAAATAATTTTTAGTGAACAATAATTATATATATGTAATCAAATATATATATATATATATATATATTATCGACATCGTGTGATCAGTGTAATTTGAAAAAATAATATATATAATTATTTCTAATGAAAATAATATATATATATATATATATATATATATATATATTATCTAGTGATCGATTGATGAACGATGTAGTCAAAACCTAATATTGTATTAAGATAATCAAATATAATTAATTGATCGTTCATCTGAGTTAGTATAAGAAGCACATCGCATTATATTATTGGATCATATACTTGTGTACGTATTTGATAGATATAGTACGTATTTAGAACTTGATATAGTCGATAGTGTGTATATGTGTGTGTATGTATAGGTATATATATATATTATACAGTGAAGGTATATTAATGACATATGATAATGTAATCGATAATTCATCTGAGTATTTGTAAAATACATTGTATATTATTATGGGGTAGTAAAATCATGTATTTGATGTTTATAGTACGTATCTGAAAGCTGATAGACAATTAAATATATGTATATACGTATATCTCGTGTAGTGACGTATGCAGTAATCGATATATATATAACATGTTGTATTACGAGGTATATATATATATATATATGAGGGTGTAGGAAGTAATCAGAGTGGTTTACAGTTATAAGCTTACCATTTTTTATGATTTATCAATTTAAATATAATATTTTATTATTTTTCGTAAACATACACATTCACAATTATTATACAAAATACATTATCTATTATTATTGAAATAATGAACATTTTTTAAATTTGTGTATTTTCTAACTCAATTGTGCCAATTCATAACAATTTTAAATTAATTTTACCCGATTTATTATAATTCTAGCCAAATTATTTCTAATTAGACTAAATTAAATTTTCATCTAATTTTAATCAAAATTTTAATATTTAGGTCTCAAGTTCTTACAATTTTAACCTATTTTATTTAATTCATTACAATTTTAGCCAATTTATTACAATCATAGTCAATTTGTAATTCAATTTTTAAAGTTTAGTCAAATCATAATTAAATTCTCAACCTCTAGATCTCAACCGTTGTTGACACTCATTTTTGACCTCCCGATACTAAATTTAGGCTGTTATTTTAACAAAATTACTAATTTTTTAAATATTATTATTTTTTGCACATATTTTTTCTTGCATCAAACAGATTGTCGACGTGTCACATTCGTGATTTAAATATATATAAATTATTTTATTAATTTTTGATATCATTTTATGATTTATTAATTCAAATACAACATTTTACATAATTTTATTAATTAAATTATTTTTTCACGTAATTGTGCGCACTCACATTTTTTGCAAATACACTGTCTAAGCTTTCTATTATGTAATACTATTTATTGATATTATTATTATTTTTATTATTATTTATTAGCATATATATTGTTATTATTTATTATTTATATTATTATTATTACTTAAATTATTGTTATATAATTATTATTATCATTATTATTATTATTATTATTACACATTTAAATAATAGCCTATTTAAAATTACCTTGCCTAATCCATTTACCTTTTAATCCAATTTTATTCAATTTCTTACAATTATAGCCTACTCTACTCAGTCCATTACAATCTTAATCCAATTTCTTGCAATTCTAACCATTTGTTACAATCTTAGCCTAATTGCTTTCAATCCTAGCCACATTCTAACCTCACATAATCTTAAAATCCTAGCCGTTGATTAAAATTGATCTAACGGCTGAGGTTTGATCTGTCTCTTTCCTTATTAAAAATAACCTAACCCTAATTTCCAAAAAAACAAAAAAAGAGGTTGCCTCTCTTGGTCTCTCTCTCTAGACTCTCTCCCTTTTACCTCCCCCATCGACGACAACAGCTCCGCTCCAACACCACCACGAGGTCCCCCTCGTCCTCCTCCTTCTCCGCTCCAATGCCGTCACTGGCGTCGTCCTTCCGTTCCAATGAAACAACCCCCGTCGATGCCTCTCTCTCCTCCGCGCTGCTCCACCTCCGACCATACCTCACCAGTCATGGCGTCACCTCTCCAGCGCCGCAGCCACCACCATCATCAGTGGCGAGCCAACCCAGCACCGCCACTGACTTCTTTTGTCCGCCCACATGCCTCCATTAACAGCGAACCAGCCATGCAACCCTTTTCTCATCGAAAATGATGGATTTTGAGAGAATCCATCTCAGGTTTGCTATTTCGTTCAAACTCGTACTTCTTTATCTATTTTCTCTTGTGAACGGTCCTATTAAGATCCAATTGTGAGTTTTGAGTTAAATCCTCCAATTTTTGTGTGTCGTTATGTGCCTAAACTAGCATTGTGGGAGAAATCTCAAAAATATGTGACACTTGCGTTATCATTTTAACTAGATTGTTTTGAATGCATGTTTATTTATATTTGTTAACTAACATATATTTCCATCCCTCTTCTTTTAAATGAGCAAATCCGCTGGATTTTGATTGTCAACTATTCTAATTTCAAGTTTGTTTATATTCATATATCGACATATGTAAAAGTTGTATTTTTGTATGATTTTCACTTTCCCTAAGCTATGACTTGTGGATTCGTGAACTGTTACTGTAATAGTATTTAGTTCAACGTGTAATCTTGATTTCTCCATGTATAGGTGATTTTTTGTATTTAGTTGAGTTGTTCATAATTATTTGAATAATATTGAACCTGATTGTGTACAAATTAAGGAGTAATCTCCTTATATCATCCGTCTCCTCCCTCTCTCTATACTTCTATCTACCCTTCTCTCCCTCTAAGACCTTTTCACCATCAATGGCGCCGCCGCCGCTGTTCAGCCGTTCCGGTCGTCTCGGTTCTCTTGAACTTGTGGACTATTTTGTATGTATGTTTTGGTGTGTTCTTGGTCGCTGGTCGCTCTTGTATCAAAATGTGTAGTACTGACTTGAAAATGATTAAGTTTAGTTACTTAAAAATGGATATATATAGAAGTGTAGTTATTTGAAAATGGTTTGAGTGTAGTGACTTGAAAATGTGAATTAGTTAATTGAAAATAGCTAAGTGTAGTGACTTGAAATGCTAGTACATGACTTGAAAATGGTTAAGTGTAGTTACTTGAAAATGGTTAAGTGTAGGGATTTTAAAGGAGATTTAGTGTTTTGAAAGTGGTTTGGTTGGTGACTTAGTCACTTAAAAATGGTTAAGTGTAGGGACTTTAAAGGGAATTTTTTTTAAGGTACTTGAAATGTGGACTTGTATTTTGAATTTAGTTAAGTGTGGTCACTTTGAGAAGTGAATAAGTACTTGAAAATGTTTAAGTGTAGGTAGTTGAAATGTGGACTTGTGTTTTGAATTTAGTTCAGTCTGGACACTTGAGAAGTGAGTTAGTGACTTGAAAATGCATAAGTGTAGGTACTTGAAACGTGGACTTGTGTTTCTAATTTAGTTAAGTTTGGTCACTTGTGAAGTGAATTAGTGACTTGGAATGTTTAGATGTAGTTACTTGAATTATGAACTTGTGTTTTGAATATAGTTAAGTGTGGTCACTTGAGAAGTGAGTTAGTGACTTGAACATGTTTAAGTGATGGTACTTGAAATGTAGACTTGTGTTTTGAATATAGTTAAGTGTGGTCACTTGAGAAGTGCATTAGTGAGTCGAAAATGTTTAAGTGTAGTTACTTGAAAGGTGGACTTGTGTTTTGAATATAGTTAAGTGTGATCACTTGAGAAGTGAGTTAGTGACTTGAAAATGTTTAAGTGTAGGTACTTGAAATGTGAACTTGTGTTTTGAATTTAGTTAAGCGCGATCACTTGAGAAGTGCATTAGTGAGTCGAAAATATTTAAGTATAGTTACTTGAAAGGTTGATATCATGTTTTGAATATAGTTAAGTGTGGTCACTTGAGAAGTGAGTTAGTGACTTGAACATGTTTAAGTGTAGTTACTTGAAATGTGGACTTGTGTTTTGAATATAGTTAAGTGTAGTCACTTGAGAGGTGCATTAGTAAGTCGAAAATGTTTAAGTGTAGTTACTTGAAATATGGACTTGTGTTTTGAATATAGTCAAGTGTGGTGACTTTTGTGTTTAAGTGCGGTCACTTGAGAAGTGAATTAGTGACTTCAAATTGTTTAAGTGTAGGTACGTTTTTTCATTTTGAATTAAGTTTAGTTTGGTAACGTGTGAAGTGAATTAAATACTTGAAAATGTTTAGGTGTAGGTATTTGAAATGTGAACTTTTGTGACTTGAACTAATCACTTGAATATGATTGATTGTGTGGATGAAATCTGATTATAGCTGGATATATCAACGAAATATCGATAATTGAATGGACAAGGCTGAGAATGAAGATGCGGATGATGAGTTGTAATTTTTAGTATTTTGTATGTTTTATAGTTTGGATTTGGAACCTCGATAAATTTTGTAAATAATGTTTGTATTCTTATGGTGGTTTGTTGATTACATATATATGATTGGTGGGATGTATTGTAGATAATAATCAATGTTTGTAAATGATTGGTGGACTATATTGTAAATAATTTGATTTTTAATTTTTGTATTTTGAAAATTTTCAATATTTATTTTTTAAAAAATTATCAAAAAAACCGACCACATGTGGTAGCTTTTTTTAAATTTTAAATATTTTTTTTTACAAAATTATCAAAATAACCGACCACATGTGGTAGCTTTTTAAAAAAAATTTAATATTCTTTTTACAAAATTATCAAAAAATTCGACCACATGTAGTAGCTTTTTTTTAAAAAAAAATGATTAAAAAATATTTATAAAAACCGACCACAAGTGGTCTTTTTTTAAAAAACCGACCACTTGTGGTCGGTTTTAATAAAATTAATTAATAAATTTAAAATAAAACCGACCACCTGTGGTCGGTTTATTTTGAATTTTTTTATTCTTAAAATTATTTTTTTCTATTTTAACAAAATAATAATGAATTAAATTATTTAAAAAAAAAAAAAAAAACGACCACACGTGGTCGGTTTTTAAAAATTTACCACAGTTTTACCGACCACGCACTTTGGTCGGTTTTGTGGTGGGAAATTGAGGAAAACCGACCACTATGATCGGTTTTCCTCTTTTTTTTAGTAGTGGGGGTAATAGGACCCTCGTGAAATTGGAGTGTGTCGTAGCAAATTTGGTCATAGTTCGGGGGTACTAGATGCTTTACTCTCTCTTTTTAAAACTATATACGTCTATTCAAATTTTATCACATAAATTGAAACAAGCAGGGTTTACTACTTGTTTTTAAGGCTGATTAAAAACTCACTGTTTTTGTTTTTATAACATGGGCATCGTGCCTATTTTTCACTTAAAAAAACTTGTTTTTTAAGGCTGATTAATGATCTTATTTATATGTTATACTCGCATTGATGTAAAAGTCTCTAACTAGACTAACTAGATTAAAGATCAAGATATTAGTTAGTTACACAAATATAGCAAATTTGATGTAAGAATAACAATTACTCTTTCCGTTTAAAAAATAATAATCTATTTTGACTTGACACGGAGTTTAAGAAAAAAAAAATTGAATCTTGAAGTCTTAAATATATCAAATGTATCAAAATATTCTTTAATTTAGTAGTTTTAAATGTGTCATGTGGAAAATTAAAATTAAAATATTTCCAAGAAAAAAAGAATCATTTTTTTAAAATAGAGTAAAAAGAAAAAATTGTCATTTTTCTTTTAAAAACCGAGGGAGTAATAACTATGACATGATTCCAACAAAATTAAGAGTTGCATTTGCAATGAGGTAATTCATTATACATATTAACTATATAATTACTCTCCAATCCAATCTCTAGCTTGAAGTCAAACTAGATATCTAAAATATGAGAGCAAATTAAATGGATTAAACATAAAACTAGTGAAGTTAGCGCGCTTCGTGCGGTCATGAAATTGTCCGTACCTCATGCGGTCATGAAAGACTTCGTTAAATTTATGGCTTAATTTTTTTAAAATCTAATTAAATTTAAAAGTTAAACTGATTTAAAATCATTTTTTTACATGAAAATATTAAGGTGCTTTCATATAAAATATTTTAATCTCTTTTGGATAGTTAAACACAATAATTATTGTGTCTTAACTTTCAAGTGTTACAATATTAATTCAAGGAAGAAGTTATCATAGAGATGGGGGAGAAGGAAGAGTCACGTACTCGTTAAATTTATTTTTTTGTGATATTCAAAATCTATTTTAGTTTTCTTTCATAAGGCAAAATACACATATATCTATAATAGTGAAAAAAGATCTTGAATATTCGAATTTCTTTAGCAATAATAGAAACCCGATGAATATAGAACTAACCCCAGGAAGTAAAATATTTACAGCAAGATGTAAAAATCTATATGTATTAACAACAAAACATAAAATAACGGAAAAAATAAAATTAATAAAATACAAATATAAAGTCCTTTCGAACAATTTGTAAAAACAATTGATAATAATGATTATAGTTACAAAGACATAGATATAGAGGAAGATTTAGAAATAATAAATGATAGAATAAGTACAACAAAAAGAATAGCTCATGAAAAACCATAATCATCAAGCTCATCAAAAAGAACAAGTTATGAAACAACTTCAACAGTTAATTTAAATCAATATTATATAACAGGAACAATAAATGAAAAAGAATATTTAATACTCTTAAACACAGGACAAAAAGAAAATTATATAGCAAAATATCTAGTAAAAAGTGAAGAAATAAAATCTAATAGTAATATATGCCCAGATCTACCAAGGAGTCTAATAGACATTAAGGATACGACAGAAAAAGAAATAATAATAGGAGTTAGAAAAATAAAAATAGAATTTGAAATAAAGAAAGAAATGCAAAAAACAGACATAATATTAGGAATAAAATGGTTAGAACAAGTAAAACCATATAATATAGAACATACACAATTATCTATAACATGTAATAAAGAAAGATTATTCATAAAAAGAACTTTAATATGATATGAAAATATATGTACTTGTAAAAATAATAGTAGAAGGATATTATAATAGGTATTATACACTTATGACAGATACATGAGCAGAAGCAAACTTATGTAGATACAACTGTTTACCAGAAAGTAAATGGGATAAATTAAAAACACCAATCGTAGTCAAAGGATTTAATAAAGAAGGAAGTTTAATTACATATAAAGCTAAAAATGTAAAAATACAGATATGAGATAAAATAATAACAATAGAAGAAATCTATAATTATAAACTAACATCAAAAGATATGCTTTTAGGAATGCCATTTTTAGATAAATTATACCAGATATAATAACTAAAACAGATTGGTGGTTTACAACACCATGTAAACAAAAAGTAAGAGCAAAAAGAGTTATTAATAAAATAAGAAAGAAAACTGATTGGATATAAGGAAGTAAAGAATTACACAAAAGTTAGAAAATATAAAAAATACAGAAGACACAGTAGAACTAGTTGTATTTTCGATAAATAAAAAAAGAAATAACTATATTTTCAATAGATAAGGTAGAAATAATAAAGAAAAAATTAAGACAATTATATAGTGAAGATCCATTAAAAGGATGGGAAAAACATAAAACTACTATAAAAATTGAATTAATAGATAAAAATAGCATAATAACTCAAACACTATTAACATATAATTTTGACGATTTAAATGAATTTAAAATGCATATAGATGAATTATTAGAAAAACAGTATATACAAAAAAGCAATAGTAAACACAATAGTCCAGTATTTATAGTAAATAAACATAGTGAACAAAAAAGAGGAAAAAGTAGAATGGTTATTGATTATAGAAACCTAAATGCAAAAACTATGACATACAATTATCTAATACCAAATAAGATAATAAAAATAAGACAAATACAAGGATATAATTATTTTAGTAAATTTGATTGTAAATCAGGATTTTACCACTTAAAGTTAGATGAAAATTCTAAGGAATTAACCGCATTTACGGTACCACAAGGATTTTATAAATGGAACATATTACCATTTGGATATAAAAATGCACCGGGTAGATATCAACATTTTATGGATAGTTATTTTAAACAATTACCTAATTGTATAGTATACATAGATGATATACTACTATAATATCTGAAAAACGTAAAGAATTAAAAATAAGGATAGAAAAACTACAGTATAACATAATTGCTGGAGTTAGCAAAAACTCAATAAATGCACAAAAAGAAGAAATATCAAATTTAGAATCAACAATAGATAGTCTAGAATATATATATCAACATAACCTATATACATTTAAATAAAATGAACAAAGAGGAATTTATAATAGATGAAAAACATATGAAAATCACGAAGGATTAAAAATAAAAATAGTATTCTCTAATTTAGGAAGGAGATATAAGAAAATAGGTGAACATTCATATTTAATGTTAGAAAAAGAAGAATTAAAATTAGAAGATAATTTGGCAGCCATGGTAAGAAAAGAAAGAGAAAACGAAGAGATAGACAGAAAGAAGGAAATAGATAAAATAAAACAACAAACCACAGAAGAAATACGAAAAATAAAAGAAACTAAAAATAGTAGGATTGCTGAATTAGAAAAAGAACTACAAATGCTAAAAGATTTGTATGAAAAAAGACAGAAAGAAAAAGATGAAAAATATAAAGAACAAAAATTATTAATTGAGATAAATCAATTTAAAGAAAAATTAGAAATAAAAAATAAAGAACCAGAAACCAATGAATTAGAAATAAATGCAATAGATGCTGAAGAAATAGATAATTATGATTCGAAATATAGTGAAACATATACAGAAATTCTAGAAAACATAGGAAAACTTGAAATTAATGAAAAATAAGAAGTAATTAATAAAGAAAATCTAGAACTAATAAATACAGAAGTAAATACTCTAGATAAAAATATAATACCTAGTACATCAGAAATAAGAAAACCAACCTATAATTACAAAAATAAGTTTAAAAGATATAATCCAAAGGATGAATATAGTAAGTGGACACCAAAACAAATAATTAATTACAACTTTTTAGATTTAGACTGTGTAATAGACACAAATAAAATAATACAACTATGGGTAGGATACATATCAAAACAATTATTAGATAATAAAATAGATACAACAAACACACCAGAATATATAGAAAAGACATTAATAGGAACAATAAAATTATGGTTTTTAAACCTAGCCGAACCAAGTAAAAAAGTATTAAGATCTGATAATAAAACAGAAGGAACATCAATACCTACTAAAATACTACCAACAAAAATATTAAAAAATATGAAATAACTATAAGAGAAGAATTTAGTAGTATAACAACAGAAGAGGAAGAGCAAAATAAAGAGAAAGATACGAATAGGAATTTAATGTTAAAATTAGCAATATGTAATATGTGCTATATAGATGAGTATACATGCGCATTTAAAGAATATTATTATAAAGGAACATATAATATAGAAGAAAGTAAGGAAATAAGAAAATTATCTTTTAGTAAATTACCTGAACCATTTAGTTCAAAAATAATAAAGAGTTGGGATGAAGCAAAAATAGTAGATACCCTAGGAGCAAGAATAATTTTTTTACAACAATGGTATAGAAATCTATGTGAAAAATATAGAGAAGAAATAAAAATGGAAAAAACATTAATAAGAAATTTAGCATGTTGCAAAGATAAAATAACACCTCAATTTGGATGTAAAGAAAGATATTATAAGAAAAGAAAAAGACATAAGAAATATAAGAAATACAAAAAATCAAAATATAAATATAAGAAACCAAGGAAAAGATATTATGTAAAAAATTATAAACATAAAAGACCATATAGAAAAAAGAAATCTATAAAAGAATGTACTTGTTATAATTGTGGAAAACTAAGACATTTAGCTAGAGATTGTAAATTACCAAAAAACCCAAAAAATAAATAAATATCAGAAATAAAAATAGAAAATAGAGAATATATGCAGATAGATTATATAGATTATGAATTAGAAAGTGAAGATAGTATATATGAAATTTCGGAGAATGAAACAGATAATAAAATAGATAGTGAATTAGATGAATCAAATGACTGAAGATGATATAAAAATGAATCAAATAGCTGAAGAAGATATAAAAATAATAAAGAAGGAAGAATATTTAAATGAAGAAAGAACATATCAAAAAATAATATTTGACAGTAATATATTTGACGAAATAAAAGGAAAAGAGTTAGACTTAAGTGTAGAAAAAATATTTAAAGTACCAACAATAAAAAATATATTTAGTAGAAAAAAGGAAGAATACTACGTAGTAAGCCAAAAAGAACATATAATACACTGTAGATATGCAAAAGGAAGAGTTAGTATACCACTAGTAACAAAAAGAATAGTAAATAAAGAAATAAACGATATAAAAAGTAAAGACCCAATAAAATATGTACACCTTGGAGGAACAGAGATATTAATAAAAGCATGTTTTAAAGAAGGAATAGATACACCAATAGAATTATATTTAGCAGATGATAGAATTATAAAACCTATAGAAAAAAGTATAGTAATAGCCATAAAAGGAAATTTAATATACCAAAAATTTAAATTTATAATAAGTGTGAATTATTCAGTAGCAACAACAGATAAAAATATAGATAAATCATTAGTATTATATTGAAAAATATCAGGAATAGAACTAACCCCAGGAAGTAAAATATTTACAGCAAGATGTAAAAATTTATATGTATTAACAACAAAACATAAAATAACGGGAAAAAATAAAATTAATAAAATACAAATAGAAAGTCCTTTCAAACAATTTGTAAAAACAATTGATAATAATGATTATAGTTACAAAGACATAGATATAGTAGAAGATTTAGAAATAATAAATGATAGAATAAGTACAACAAAAAGAATAGCTCATGAAAAAACACAATCATCAAGCTCATAAAAAAGAATAAGTTATGAAACAACTTCAACAGTTAATTTAAATCAATATTATATAACAGGAACAATAAATGAAAAAGAATATTTAATACTCTTAAACACAGGAGAAGAAGAAAATTATATAGCAAAATATCTAGTAAAAAGTGAAGAAATAAAATCTAATAGTCATATATGCCCAGATCTACCAAGGAGTCTAATAGACATTAAGGATACGACAGAAAAAATAATAATAATAGGAGTTAGAAAAATAAAAATAGAATTTGAAATAAAGGAAGAAATGCAAAAAACAGACATAATATTAGGAATAAAATGGTTAGAACAAGTAAAACCATACAATATAGAACATACACAATTATCTATAACATATAATAAAGAAAGATTATTCATAAAAAGAACTTTAATATGATATGAAAATATATGTACTTGTAAAAATAATAGTAGAAGGATATTATAATAGGTATTATACACCTATGACAGATACAAGAGCAGAAGCAAACTTATGTAGATACAACTGTTTACCAGAAAGTAAATGGGATAAATTAAAAACATCAATAGTAGTCAAAAGATTTAATAATGAAGGAAGCTTAATTACATATAAAGCTAAAAATGTAAAAATACAGATGTGAGATAAAATAATAACAATAGAAAAAATCTATAATTATGAACTAACATCAAAAGATATGCTTTTAGGAATGCCATTTTTAGATAAATTATACCCAGATATAATAACTAAAACAAATTGGTGGTTTACAACACCATGTAAATAAAAAGTAAGAGCAAAAAGAGTTATTAATAAAATAAGAAAGAAAACTGATTGGATAGAAGGAAGTGAAAAAATTACACAAAAGTTAGAAAATATAAAAAATACAGAAGACACAGTAGAACTAGTTGTATTTTCGATAAATAAAAAAGAAATAACTATATTTTCAATAGATAAGGTAGAAATAATAATAAAATTTTAAGACAATTATATAGTGAAGATCCATTAAAAGGATGGGAAAAACATAAAACTACTATAAAAATTGAATTAATAGATAAAAATAGCATAATAACTCAAAAACCATTAACATATAATTTTAACGATTTAAAAGAATTTAAAATGCATATAGATGAATTTTTAGAAAAACAGTATAAACAAAAAAGCAATAGTAAACACAATAGTCCAGCATTTATAGTAAATAAACAGAGTGAACAAAAAAGAGGAAAAAGTAGAATGATTATTGATTATAGAAACCTAAATGCAAAAACTATCACATATAATTATCCAATACCAAATAAGATATTAAAAATAAGACAAATACAAGGATCTAATTATTTTAGTAAATTTGATTGTAAATCAGGATTTTACCACTTAAAGTTAGATGAAAATTCTTAAGAATTAACCGCATTTACGGTACCACAAGGATTTTATGAATGAAACGTATTACCATTTGGATATAAAAATGCACCAGGTAGATATCAACATTTTATGGATAGTTATTTTAAACAATTACCTAATTGTATAGTATACATAGATGATATACTACTATATACAAAAACTAAAGAAGAACATTTAAAATTATTAGAACAATTTACAGATATAATAGAAAAATCAGGAATAAGTTTAAGTGAAAAGAAAGCCGAAATTATGAAAAACCAGATAGAGTTTTTAGGAATACAAATAGATAAAAGTGGAGTAAAAATGCAACAAATATAGTACAAAAAATAATAAATTCAAAAAAAGAATTAGATACAAAAAAGAAATTATAATCATTTTTAGGATTAGTAAACCAAGTAAGAGAATATATACCAAAATTGGCAGAAAACCTAAAGCCTTTACAGAAAAAATTAAAAAAAGATATAGAATATAATTACAACGAAGAAGATAAAAAACAAGTTCAGAAAATAAAAATACTTTGTAAAGAGTTACCAAAATTACAATTTCCAGACGAAAATAAAAAAATTATTTATATAGTAGAAGCAGATGCTAATGAATATAGTTATGGAGGAGTACCTAAATATAGATATGAAGAAGAAAAATTAGAACATCATTGTAGATACTGCTCAGGTACGTTTAATGAAACAAAAATAAAATGAGAAATAAATAGAAAAGAATTATGTTCATTATATAAATGTTTATTAGAATTTGAGCCATATATTGTATATAACAAATTTATTGTACGGACAGATAATACACAGGTACGTTGGTGGTTAACAAAGAAAATATAAAATTCAGTTACAATGAAAGAGATTCGGAGACTAGTATTAAATATATTAAATTTTACATTTACAATTGAAGTAATTAGTACTAACAAAAATATTATTGCAGATTACATCACATACTGATATAATAGAAGATGATGCTTTAGAAAAAATACTCAAAACCCTAACTACGCTTTTAATGAAAATGGACAGTATGGGTAATGAAATAGAAAAGCTAAAGACTAATGAAGTTAAACTGAAGTCTAAAACTATGAATCAGCTAACTCAGCAGTGTGCAGAGCTATGTCGATCGGAAGACATTAAAATTTCAAAGCTAAAAGGAGACGTTGGGACACTCCATAAAACCCATAACGTTTATCAATCTACAATTGCAGGTACAAGCAAAGGAGTTAGATATCAGAACATGAACATGAATAAGATATTTGAAAAACCATTTATACCAAAAATACAAAAAGACCCCTTTTACATACCCCCATAAATTACCACATATCAAGATAGTTTGAACCAAGATAAGAAAGCTTATAACCATATAGCCCGAGGATATATAGAAAATATCTACAAAGTACAAACTTTTCTAAACCTTAACCCCAGAGCTATAAATATCCAAGAACCAAACACAAACTATATAACCCAAAAATTGCAAGGTTACAACAAGCTAATCGCATTACCCAAAACCAATCTAAGCTTAATAAAAATATATTTCGACTATGGATTATTAAATACCGTATATACCCAAGATGGAGAAGAACTAACAGCTATAGAAGAATTACATAAAGTATTCACCACCTATAAAAGAGTAACCAAAGAAAATTTATTTTATATAAAGTTTTATACTGCACCAACAGAGATATTATATGACGAGATCAAACCAGTTATACAAGTTGTAAAAATAGGATTAACCAGAGATATGATTATACCGGAAGATATTGTGCAGCAGCCAGAGATACCCAAAATCAAGATACCTGATTTTTATGCAAATAAATAACTTATTGGATTAGCTACAATTATTCAAGAATTAGCAAATAATTACATGAATGGAAACCCAATATGGAGCTATTATTCAAGAGACCATCAAATAATTTATTCAAATTCAAGAGAGCTACGACAAATAGATATGGAAGATGTTAGACAATGGATAATGACGTTACTTAACCCAGAAAAACAATCTACTGCAAGAGCAATTAAGAAATGATTTATTTCAGAAGGATTATTAACAAGATATTGCAAGATAATTGGACACAAATATCCAGACCATCAATGTTCGAGATGTAATGGAGGAGATAATATTATCCCAGAAGTCCAGCTAGAATAAAAAAAAAATCAACCAAGAAGATAAGGACGCCAGCTAGAAGATAAAAATCAACGGAGCAATAATAGAAGAAGACAAAGCATTGAAGATAGGAAAATGACATACGGAGAAAAAAATTAAACTTCCTACGTAAATTATTGTAAAGCTTTAATTGCCTTTTTGAATTTTCTTTTCATTTAATAGGTTTTTTAACTTTTTGAACAAAAGACTATTATTAGGTTTTGTTTTTTAGTTAACTTTAAGTCTTTTCCTTTCAGAATGTAAAGACTTTTTGTAAATTAGATAGGATACGTGTAAAGTAGGAACAATATAGAATACACGTTTTCTTTATCTTTCTTAGGATTATAAATAGAGAGCATTTTGCTCAGCTAAAGGGCAAGTCTTCATGTGTTGAAGCAAAAAACCCTCCTTTGTAAACACAAAACTTTTGAATATTTAATAAAAACAGATATATTTCAAAGCAAAAGTTATGGATGAACAAAGCCCAGAATTATCAAATCTACCAGAACAGGTATATTTATTTATGGTTATGAATAGCTAAATTTATAAATTCCTGACAATCATGATATGATAAAATAAGTTCATGTTAGTTACTTTATAGTAGAATTATTCGAAAAATAGCATGCTAAGAAGTTTATTAGCAAAGTGGAAAAGGAGAAAAATCCCTAAGAACTATGTCATCCTAAAGGTGAAACCGTAGAGGCAAGAAAGCCGTGATAGGGGAGTAGCCAGAGTAGAGACGCTGTTTAAGGGAAAAGTATCCAAATTACCATGCTAATAGTGACCGAAGAACATGTTAATTAAGAATAATCTAGTATGTAGTAATCTAAAATGATCATATTTTGTTATGTGTATGATTGAAGAGAATATTTTAAAAAAATATCATATAAAAAATGAATACTTATTTATCTGACGAAATGGTAGATAAATTTAAAATACTTGTTTTGTATGTACTTAAGGATATATAAATTGTAGATATAAGAAAAATCATATTGGAAAAAATATTTGATAAATATTTTATGACTAGAATAAATTACATACCTCACCTACCTAACTACTCTTATAAATACTTACATACCAAACCTACACATCAACCATGATAAATTACGTATATTTAGAATATTGGAAAATGGATATGAAAAATATACAATTAATAGAAAAACTAATGAAAACAAATTTAGAAGAATATATGAGAACCAAAGATATAAAATATATAGAATACCTTAATGAAAATATAGAGGAATTAATAAGATTAAAACAAACAGCTAAAGAAAATTATGAAAAAGCATTTAATTAACCCACCAAAATGATACATTATTTTGAAGTACTAGTTTTATACATACTTAGAGATATAGAAATTATAAATGTAAAAAAAATAATATGAGAAAAAATATTTAACATTGAAGATGAAGAGCTAGATATAAATCAGATAGAAGACGAGTTAGGAGAAATATACTTAAGTGATGACAATCACTATTACTACCTAGATAATTATTCAGATGTATATTATACAGATTAAGAAATACTAGAATATATTCAAAGAGTTAGAAAAAAATAAAGTTGACTATACGAAGAAATTAATTATAGAAACCAACTTAGAAAAGGAAGAGAACAACAAAAAGAAAGATTAATTTGGATAAATAAAACCATAAAACAACTAGAATTAAAAGACAGTTTAGAATACGATTTAGACATGGAATTATTCATAGACGAAAAAGACAGGATAATTAACGAAATAGATAACTTAGAATTTAATATCAGATATAGTACAATTAGAATAAATTATTACGAAGAAATTTACAGTATCACAACTACTTTAGGATAAAATGATAAACTATGAGTATTTAAAATATTGGAGACAAGATATGGAAGAAATAAGATTAACAGAAATACTTATGAAAGAGAATTTAATTGAATATTTTAGAACAAAAGATATAGAATAGTTAGAATACCTCCAAAATAATATACAAGAATTACAAAGACTAAGAGAAAAAACTAAAGAATATTACAGTAAAACATTTAATCAAATACCATCTAATCACCCCCCAAGATATGAACATTAATAAAATTAAAATAAATACACTAAAAATAAAAATGTTTAGAGAAGTTAAGAAATATCCACGCATAAATAAAAATAGATCCATTAGAGCTATAATAGATCTATTTATTACCCAAGTTATCCGCACTTATCCGTACCCCCTACAAATGGTCAGTAAACTAATAACCAAAAAGAAAATCAAAAGAATTGAGAACTATCAATTTAACCTTTACCATTTTAAAGGGGAGAAAGATGGATACGAAGAAAAAGACAATTAGTATTACAGCTTCTCATTATTTTAATTGAACATTTGCAACTTTAATAAACCATATTATTTTTTATATTCTATAGTTGTAACTTATGTTTTTATTAGTTGAGTTATCACAACAGTTATAATTGTAACTTGAGCTTTCATTAATTGAATTATCAAAAGTCACAACGGTTACAATACTTTTTTACTTAATTACATGTGTTAAGCTGATGTATTTTTTAATTCAATTAGTTAGTAGAATATTATATATTATTATTATTTCGTAAAATAAAGAGAAACATTCAAATAGAAAAAAAAACTTTTAGGTGATAAAGAAATGCTACATCTCCTTATTTATAGATGTTTAGAAGTATTTAACTTTAATTTGTTAATATTTTCATAACTTTCATCTTATTTAAAATCTAAATATAAGAAAATTTAAAAAAGAAACCAAAAAAAATAGAAAAATACAATATTGAACTCGTTTGCCACAAATTCATAAAATCAATCAGTAGAAATCTTTCTTGCCTCTCTCTTTCTTTTACCTTTCTTCCCTCTCTCTTTCTTTTACCTTATTAAATTCATGATGATAGAAAAATATTGTTAAGAGGATTATTATTATGATTATAAAAAATTATTATTAAAAGGATTAATAAAGAGAAGAGGAAAAAATGAGGTATAATTAAGAGAGTTAACAAAGTAGTTTTTGAAATATTGTAATGAAGCACAAATTAAATAGAATAAAATTTCACAAAATGATTTTTTTAAAAATTTAAAAAGGAGCAAAAAATAAAAAAAAATTATGAATTTTTGGTCAAAGAACTATATACATCATCTTCTAATTAATAGACCACAATTATACATAAACAAAGATTGTATATTTAAAGATAATTGCTTATATAATAATTAAGTTTTATGTTAGCCACAAAATAATCAGTATACGCTAAGTGTACAACTTTGTAATCAAATTTTATTATTCGAGAGTACATATCTTGTCTTTGGTGAAATAGTTAATTGACAACACTAAAATAAGCAACAATAAATATATTTATATTTATTAATAAATCATTAAAAAATTTCTACTCTTCTAAACTAATCTGACCATTTCTCTTGATGCATTCATCTTGACAATGAACTTATACGAAATTAATTTGACCATTCTCTCTTTGAATATACTACCATCAAACTTCCTTTTTCATCTTGGTGAACTTGTGTTTGATTTTCATGACACAAGAAGAAATTTTGAATAATATATCTATGATCTTCATCATAGTAGCCATATTACCAAATTATATTTTCAATGTCCCCTCGTTTGGTTATTGAACACATGATTGATGAAAACAATGGGAAAAAGTTTGAAAAAGAGAAAAAGCTATAATCTAATAAAAAAGAAGAAGGAGAAATGGAAATGAACATCCAACAACTCTATAGATTATTGTTATTTATAGATTGATCAAGCCATCAGAATAGGTAGAAAGAAGCTTAGAAGACATGTTATTAAGTAGAGAATAGAAATAAATGTAGTTTTTTTTATAACTCATAAGATATAATTAGGTATAGTAAATATGATATAATTTTGTTAATTAATAAATAAATAAATTAATAAAAAGAATGAAGAGCAAAATTCAATAAAAGGAGAAAAAAAGGAGAAAATAGATAGAGAGGTGCCACATCACCTTGTCTATGACTCCCCTTTATATATATATACTAGTTAACTTATTTGCGCTTCACACGAGCATAAAAAAGACCGTACATTTAAGATATATTAAATCCAAAACTCTATATGTCATACACTTTAATAATTTTTAAATTAAACATAATTGTAAAATTATAAAACATCATATAATGCTAAGAACACTAACTATTTTGAGAAATATACACATGGCAATATAAACAGAAGTAATTTCTTTATCGATTTTTATCTCTGTTTCGAGGAACATTGAAGATTACCTATTTTTTTTTTTACATATCATGTATCAAGTAAAGAACAATTAAATTAAACATACTTCAAACTCATTATTATGTGACCTACAAAAACTTTTCAGAAAAGTTAGGAAGAAAAGGATTTACCTTGGTTTAATTTACAATCAAATGGCAGGACCATATCTCCAAATTAATTACTTCTCTACGTATATTTTTTTTTATACAGAAAGTAGAAAAAAATAAGGAGAAAATACCAAGGTTAAAAGCTTAACATTTCACATGAATTTTCTTTAAATAATTTCTCACCTTATATATGTTAGAGACAATATATCATAGCATGTTTCTTATGGCTATGCCTTTTACCTATTAAATTTTTGGGCAAAAATTCTTTCTTAAATTTTCATTGTTTCATCCTCTTATAGAACTTCTAGCCAATTCGGTAGAGCAACAAAACAACGAAAAAGAATATTTAATGACTAAATCATGACAAATGACACGATAACACAAAATGAGAAACTAAAAATAAGTATTGATCAAATCACAAAGAACTAGTTATTACATATAAAACATACATATTAGGAAGAAAACATTTGCATACATATTGAAAGTACACCTTCTAAATTAAGGCAACAAACAAACAATAGCTAGCAATACTTTGAGGATCGACATCTTGTCGGATTATTAGAATGACCTCAACCTTTGTGTCTCTCTCAAATGCATGCAAATGGGTTTCCATTCCTTTTACGGAAATTTGTCATATCTTTCAAGAAGATAAGCAACATTTCTTGAAAGAGCAATTTGATACGATTTCTGATAAATCAGTTATCAGATGAAACAAATAAAAAAAATTAGCCAATCAAAGAGACATAAAAGATAAAGAATGTGAAAAAATAAAAATAGAATAATCATTAGATATAGCTCAAAATAGATTTTTATTAATGTGATTTTAATGTGTCATAAACTTGTATATTAAATAATTGAGAGTTATGAATATGAAAAGATTGAGAGTTAATATTATAAATATCAATTAAGGAGATGATTTTGTAAAATTAAATAATTGAGATAAAGGTAAGAAAAAGTTTCAAAAAAGTTATGATTTAAAATATTGTTTATTCTTTATGATATATCGCCGAATTTCATTCTATGAGCCTCACTAAATTAATTACCAACAATTCAAATTTGTGACAAAGTGATTAAAAAAATTTCTTGTAAAAATAATATACATAAATTTAACATAAAAAAAAAAAAACTTTACTACATGAAACATTTTCTCGTGAAACTATATATATCTTCTGACCCTTCCCTAGCAAAGAAAATGATTAGATATCTATAAAGTTCACGAAGAGAATTTTAATTTTCTCAACTTGCATATATTTTACGTGATAAAAAAAATTATTTTCATATATAGATTAATAAATAAAAAATACCTTCTCTTATAAGTTGCATGTAGTGAGCTATTCTTATAAACATTTTAATTGAAAAAAAACTTTATAAATGTCAGAATAAATAATTTTCATCTTGACCTTTGCTTAATATAATCTCTATTATGACAACAACCAAATGAGCAGTATTTATAAGATGTAATTGTCATAAAGAAAGAATAGTAATTAAAATAGAATCATGAGAGATGATTAATTTTTCTTGCCATGTAAAATCAAGAAAAAAAGAACTTTCAATCCCAATAATAAAAACATTTATTTTTGGATGAGTGCTGATTTAAGTTAATGAAGAGAAGAATTATGATTTCTCTTTTGAGGAAGAAAATGAATAAATAGAGAAAGAGAGACAACCAACTTCATAAAATTATTTCGATCTTAACCCAACATTTTTTTATTCTTTCAAATTGTAAGATCAATATGTCCCGACAAATAAAAAATAAAAATATTTTAAATAGTTAATTAGCTGAAAAAATTTATAAAATGTAAAAAATTGAGGACTCATAATATTAATGTTATCATCTGGAATAAAAATACTCATAATATTAATGTTATCATCTGCAATAAAAGTTCTAGTGAAATTAGAACAAACAAAAATACATACTTATAAAAAAAAATTCTACTATTAGACTACACATAGCATAAAAGAAATATACTATTAAAAAATAATATGGAGCCTAAAAGAATGACTTCTAAGATTGCTCATACCTTGAAGCAATGCTGAGGGTAAACAACGACAACAATTTGATTCCGTTTATATATCAAAACACTAGGATTGTTTTTGAATTTTTAATGCAAAAGTAAATAATTGGAGGTTAGGAAAATGAGAGGTTGCAAAAGTAAATAATTGGAGGTTATGAAAATGAGAGGCTTCGGAGTTATGAATATTATTAATATTATTTAAGAGTACAATTTATGAATATAAATAATTATGAGTTATGAAGATGACTTTTTAAAATAAAATAATTGATAAAAATGAGAGAAAAATCTCAAAAAAGGATAAAAAAAGATAAATAGGAATGCTGTCCATAAAGAGGTGCCACATCATCCTTGTCTTGTTTCTCCTTTATGTCACTCTTTTTTCTTCTTTTACATGCAAAAAGGATCTTTAACACTAGAACTTTCTTAATCTAATGTAATGACCCTTCAGGTCATTATTTTGATTTTGTGTATTTTTAATAGTTGAGCCTTTCCATAGCGACTATAGATTATTTATGACTTGTCAGAACTGTTGGTTCGGTTCTCAGGTAGTTCGTTTGGGTTTTAGGATCATTTTTCTATTTTGGAGCTTTCGTTGTTAAGAAATTAGTCTCAGACCAAATATCTTAGTAAATCACCTCGGATGAGAATTCCGACAGTGTTATTCGCTCTAGAACATTAATTCTAGACTAGACTTTTTGACTCATTTTGGACTTTGGGTAGATTTGATGAAAAATAAAACTATGAGGTGAGACCCACATTTTGTTGAAACAAACTCGGCTAAATATTTTGAAAGTTTTGTTGAGTCTGAAATGTCGAATTTGATATGGTAGCATAGTTCGTTTGCGCGAATGAAATTTTGAATGAATTTCAAGTGCCCAATCGAAGTCCATTGGGACTTAAATTTTTTTTTCTGGTGTTCAACATCTGGTGCAATCAAGTTTTGGCCTTCGCATTTGCGAGACTTTAGCCATATTTGAGAAGCTCAAGTATATTGACCTCTGTGTTCGCAGTCTAGCAGTTGCATTCATGAAGGGTAAGTCGGTCTATCGTGAACGCAAAAAGTATATTTACTCTTTGCGTTCACGATGGACCATCCGCATTCGCGAAGGACCCTTGCAGCCCCTTTATATTTCTCTTGCTCAATCCTAAGGCAATTCTTAGGGATTATTTTCATCATTAAAGGTTTCAAGAGCTCAAGAACTCTTGAAAAATCATAAATTAGAGATGGGGGAGAGTAAAGGACGTGGAGGTGACTTTTCATTAATTTTTTTTATAAGTTTTCGGTCTAAATTCTCCATTAAATTCTTGTTTTCTCTCTTATTATTCCTTAACTTTTGAGGCTGATTGAGCCCCAAATTGAGACTCCATTTGAGCTCAACTTTTGAATACAAATTCCTTGTCCTTTGAGGAACCTCGTGATAAATTCAATTTTGAAATTTCATTAGTAGGCTCCATGGACTTATTTTTTACTCGATTTTAGGCTCGAAGTGTTATATAGCAATATGAGTATCGTTTTACTCCTATTCACGGGTAGATTTTGATTTTGATAATGCAGCGTTATTTTCAAGATCGTGAAACAAAGATGAGCGATTTGTAAACAATTAATGATTAATGTTCGACTACGAGGTATGCTTCAGTCTACTTTTCTCTATGAGATTGTGTATTCTATAGATTGATTCTATGTAGGGATTATATGATATTTTTATACCTTGTAATTTTATGACTTGACCTATTTAGAGGACTTAGAATAGAAAAGTGACCTGAACCTTAACTTAGAATACATGATATGGTTATAGGACTTTATTGTACCAGATTATATACTTGGTTGACCATAGATTGGCATGAATGAACCTTTAGTATAAGACTTACCATATTACTTAATAAATTGGATGGTACTTCCCCAATTAGATTCTTCTAGTAGTATTGTGTCCTTATTTACCTTAGTTTCATGAATTACGGTGTTGACATATGTAAATTTACATATATATTGTTGGGACCGAGACCGTGGTAGCAGTACCAATTAGACATCAGAGTAGTACTTTATCCTTATAAAGGACGTGGTTATAGTTATAGATGCGTAAACTTTTACGATTGTATTTTTTGGATACTAGTGATGAATCCATACATTTAGACACATTTATATTTATTTAATGGTACAATTTAGTTAAAATCTTGGTTTTACTATTATTTTCTAAAAATAGATTTATTCTCACTTTTCTTTACTTTAACATTGATTCTTTGAATACAAAAGTCGTACCGCCCTTCTCCTTGTTTTATGACATTTAAAACTGAATATATTACTTTGGAAATTCAGTTGAGATTGATTTCGGTCCATTATTGATTCATTTATTTTACTACTACTTGTTCTACTATGATTGAGGGAGATTTTGATCTTTTCTATACTACTACTACACTATTTTTGTCCCAAATTCGATCAACGACAATGAATTTATATATATACACTTATTCAGTTCTGGATTTAAGTACGATATTTCTTATTGTACTTTATATATCTCTACAGTACTGAACGGAGTAGATTTGTGATGATGAATTATGGAAGTCCTAGTTTGGGATCAGACAGTGTATACGGATATACCGAATCTCCTACGTGTTCTTTCATTCGATGAACTATAGTACTGTAGAAGGATAGTCATTGTTGATTCTTTATTTTTGAGCTACTGAGTTAGAGGAGGTGTATATACTTGGTACGTTATGGCAATGGATTGGTTGATGGTACTGCATCTTTCTTGCATTCATTTATCATATGCATTGCCTATCACTAGTATAATTATTAGGCGCTTTTATCTATAGATCTTATGGAGGGCTGTATAGATACAAGTTATGATTGTTGTTTGTTGAGTCTTTTCTTGTGCCCTCTCCAGGATTATAGGACCTCGGTTGGGTTGTTTGATTGTCTAGGCTAGCCTATTACATTGTTGTTGACTGTTATGGTATGGTTAGTGGTAGGCTAATTGTGGACTAGTACCCAAGATTGTCGCTATATTCTTTATTTTTTTTCTCATTATTATGGTAAGATTTGTCATTGGTAGATCACCTTATGATTTTGCATATTTTGACTAAAGGCCCTGACTATGCTAGTGTTAGATTCCTTATTACTTATATTATGATTCCGATGATGTTAGATTAGCTCCCTCAGAGTTGCACCTTCATATTTTGTTATCCGTATAGTGCATTATATATATATATATATATATATATATATATATATATATATATATATATATATATATATATATATATATATATATATATATATATATATATATATCTTCTTTGTCTACTCTTTGTATATTATTTCCTTCCTTCCTATTACTATTGTATATTGCATATCTCTTTCTTCACTATACTATCGAGTATGGTCTAGTTACTTATGAAATTGTGTTTCGTCCTTGATCACTGGAAACATATGCTAGTTTACCTTTCTCATTAGTATTATTATGATCATCTCTTAAATAGTTGTCTGTAGCTTATTTTTCTGCTTTACATGTTATTTATACTTGCATTATTTTTGGAGCTCAGTCGGTCGATGCCTACTGAGTGCCACGTATTTGATACTCATACTATACTTCTGCAAACTACAGGTCATCGTATGAGTTCTCGCTGTTAGTGTGTGCATCGTGCAACATAGACATGGATCAAAGATTTAGGGTGGGCTCCTGACATTTGAAGTTGTTTCTACTCTTCCTTTTATTTGTATTGATTCTCTATTTTGCATTTTAGAGATGACTTATCTATTTTTTTTGTACTTTATCTTGTACTCTATTATTATTAGAAGCTCTTGTATCGATTTCACCAAGTTTTGGAGTTATTTCCTATATTAGACTTTTTATTGGATGCATTCTTCCGCTGCTTATTTTTTTCTTGATAGTCCGTTACTCACATTTCTTGACTATGGATCGGCTTACCCACCAGTGAGTTATAGTAGGTGCCATCATGACCTGAGAAATTGAGTCATGACATCTAGCAATTAACATTTAAGAAAAGAGAAATACCAATTTCAACCATCCAATTATTATTTAATTCAATTTTTAGTTCTTGTGATACTCTTGGTTGAACACCAAGTATATGAGCAATTATACAAAATGAGTGATTTTGTTCCAATCACTAATGGAGCTCAACATATAAAACATGTGGAGTGGTGATAGAAAGGGTAATTTTGAAATTATACTAACTACTTTTGCTGTTATGAACTTGAGCAACCACCACCGCAGATCTCAACAAAATATGAGAGCTTCATAGTGCTTTAGCAAGCATCACATAATAAAGTTAGTTTCTCTTATGTCACTCAACTAAGAAAAATTCTCCGAGAAAGTCACCTCTTTTTTTTTTTTTTTTGTAAACTTTATAACTCAAAGGTCACTCAACTATTAATATTTTACACAAAAAGGTCATTTTTATTTATTTTACAATTCAAAAGTCAATCAACTATATTTTAACATGCAAAGTCACTCAACCATTTTAGATAATATTATCATTTAATTTTAGTGACACAAAATTTTTATATTAAGTCAAACGTTTAAAAAATAAAATACTACTCATTTGACCTACTTTGCTAAACCACTTGACTTGACCCGACCTGCCAAAATCATATGGTCTCATTGACTGTACGAGAAGCTCACAAGAAGCCATAAAAGGAGAAAAGATTAAAAAAAGAATCATGTTACACTTAAAAAAACCAAAAAAAAAAATAAAGTAAATAATTTTCTATAATTTTGCGTCTATAAGTCTATGAGGATAAGCATAAAACAAAAACAATTTCCGACTTCTTTTTTTTTCCAAATTTATTGAGATCATATAGTTTTAGCGACTGAGTCTAAGATTGATGGAATCCATTATTTTATTGTTTATTCATAGAAGTGAAAAATGAAGTTGAGAGAAAGTGTGCTTTTCAGCATTTGATCAAATTCTTAGAGGAAAATGAATAGATGTTACTTGGTATCGCCTTCTCGTGCTCCGAATTTTCTTTGCTCTCCACTTCTCTAGCCCTCTTCAGTTTCCGTAAAGAAGGTCCCATTTTTGTAAAATTAAAATTAATACACAAAATTTTAAACATGATAATCTTATAGAGAAAACAGAAAATATTATAGAAAAGACATACATGAAGCAGAAGAATCATCACAAAGACAAATTGATTTTTATCTCCTTGTCTTAATCTTATGTTATCGCAGCTGGTCACTGATGGAAAAGTATAGAAAGTTATGTGGCAACCCTAATGGACGGAGAAGTACCAATTTATAGAGGTTGTAGTTCAATATGATACGTTCATTAAGAAATCAATCTAAGGAACGAGATAAGTTTTTTATTAAATATTAGTCATGGACTTTATGTTAATTGGGTCACACATAAAACAATAAAAAGTCTAACATTCTCCCGCTTGATCCAATAACCTCATAACATTAATAATCAACTGCATATTTCTTAGTTATCCATAAAACATATCTCTTCTATAATGTCTATTATACATACCATAGAGTAAATTTCATTAATGGTCATCCATGTTTGGAAATTGCCTACTAAAATTATTTTTATTTTTTTTAGGATTAAAATATCATCAACTATTATTATTTTTCTCAAAATATACTTAACACATAGATCCTATAAAAAAGAATCAATATATATATATATATATATATATATATATATATATATATATATATATATATATATATAAAGGAGAAATAAGACAAGGATGATGTGGCACCTCTCTATGGCCATCATTCCTATTTATTTTTTCTCCTTTTTTTGAGATTTTTCTCTCATTTTTATCAATTATTTTATTTTAAAAAGTCATCTTCATAACTGATAATTATTTATATTCATAAATTGTACTCTTAAATAATATTAATAATATCCATAACTCCCAAATCTCTCATTTTCATAACCTCCAATTATTTACTTTTGCAACCTCTCATTTTCATAACCTCCAATTATTTACTTTTTCATTAAAAATTCAATAACAATCATAGTGTTTTGATATATAAACGGAATCAAGTTGTTGTTGTTGTTTGCCCTCAGCATTGCTTCAAGGTATGAGCAATCTTAGAAGTCATTCTTTAAGGCTCCATATTATTTTTTAAGAGTATATTTCTTTTATGCTAGGCGTAGTCTATTAGTAGAATTTTTTTATAAGTATGTATTTTTGTTTGTTCTAATTTCACTAGAACCTTTATTGCAGATGATAACATTAATATTATGAGTACTTTTTCAGGTTGGATTGAGATGGCAACGCTCTAATTATCATTATTTGAATTTTTTTTGAGAGAAATTGTTTATATATAAGTAGTTCTTCTTTCTTCGTGAAAAAGGTAGTTCTTCTTTCCTCTTCAAATTTTCATATAATATTCTTTAAAGTTTTTATTTTATTTAATTAACTATTCTTCTCGAAACCTGTACATGCAAAAAATTTAGTGCAACAGACTATCCTTTAATTTAACTATTCTTCTTCTTCCTTTTTTTAGGTGGGGTTACTTTTTGTGTAGCAAAATCAAATTATTTTTTACAATTGAAGTTGAGAAAGAAAGTCAATGAATATACATGTGCTACTTAAAGAAGTATCTATGTATCTATGAATATACATGTGCTACTTAATCAGAGGTCGAGGGTTCGACCCTGGATACGGAGAAAACACTGTTGGGAGCGCTGCCACCTTAATGGGCCCTGCAATGCGCGATCCGGATTAGTTGGGGCTCCAATGCGGGCACCGAACACCGGATGAAAAACCAAAAAAAAAGTATCTATGTATCTTTTCACAATTATATAGATAAATTTTAATAAATTTATTGATCGAATGTGGGAATATAAAATTATTTATAATTTTTAAACTACATTTTAATTCATAAGAAAGTTGTTATTGATGTGTGAGATTGGAGTCCTCAATTTTTTACATTTTATAAATTTTTTCAGCTAATTAACTATTTAAAAGTTTTTTATTTTCTATTTGTTGGGACATATTGATCTTACAATTTGAAAGAATAAAAAAATATTGGGTTAAGATCGAAATGATTTTATGAAGTTAGTTGTCTCTCTTTCTCTGTCTATTCATTTTCTTCCTCAAAAGAGAAATCTTAATTCTTCTCTTCATTAACTTAAATCAACACTCATCCAAAAATAATTTTTTTTTATTGGGACAGAAAGTTCTTTTATTCTTGATTTTACATGGCAAGAAAAATTAATCATCTCTCAGGATTCTATTTTAATTACTATTCTTTCTTAATGACAATTACATCTTATAAATACTGCTTATTTTGTTGTTATCATAATAGACACTATATTAAGCAAAGGTCAAGATAAAAATTATTTGTTCTGACATTTATAATTTTTTTTTTTTCATTTAAAATGTTTATAAGAATAGCTCACTACATGCAACTTATAAGAGAAGGTATTTTTTATTTATTAATCTATAAAAAAAATATTTTTTTTATTACGTAAAATATATGCAAATTGAGAAAATTAAAATTCTCTTCGTGAACTTTATAGATGTCTAATTATTTTCTTTTCTAGGGAAGGGTGAGAAGATATATATAGTTTCACGAGAAAATATTTCATGTAGTATGTAGACACGTAATTTTTGACCCTCCCCAAGTTTAATATATTTTTCAATATTAAATATTTATATTTTTGTCCAATATTTATCCTAACTCTTATTTCATTTTTAATAAATTTTTAGTTAAAAATTATATATTTAAAGTTACTTTTTGGGATATTTTTATTTTTATTTGTATTGTTATTTTTATTTTTAAATAATATGAAAATTCAAAAAAAAATATAGTTTCCTTTTATTTTTAATAAATAGACTAGTGGTTTTATTATTATCTTAATTATATTTAATTTTATATCTTTTATAAATTTTTATTATATTTTTTTAAATACAAAAATTAATTAGTTAATATTATTTTATTATTATTATTGTTTTCTATTTTATATATTTTGAATTAAAAAGAAATGGAAAAATTTTTATCCTAAATATAACCATCCCAATCACCCCCTAATTTCTCTAAACCTCCCTCAACTTCCCACCCTACACACTATATTACACATACACGGACACAAGAGAAAAAAAAAGGATAAGGACACACAACAAAACAAAAAATATTTGCACACATACACGGAACATAGACAGAAGAAAAAGAAAAGAGAGGAAAGAAGGAAAAGGAAAAACAGAGGAAAAGCCTTTATTTTAAAGAAAAAGTGGTAACTTGAGTCTAAGTTTGGGTTTCATTTGAATTTTTGATGACGATATTCTTGCTTACATCTTTATTTAGTTTATCACACAAGTTCTAATTCAGATCCTTTCTATTTATTTTATACAAGTTTTGTTGTGAATCAAACTGTATTCACAATTATTTTAATGATTCCATAACTAAATATGTAAACTTTAATATTTATGTAAAGTTTTTGCTTTACATGTTTACCTGTAATTTATTTACTATATTGAATCAAAAAATATAGTCATAATTAGTTTGGCAGTGATTTTCATTTGTTATGTCGTGAGTTGTTTTCTTACTCTCCTTCGTGATTTATTTTTGTTAATTCTAGATATTAAAATTTCTGGATGAATAAAAAAAATATAACGTTTTCCTTTTAAAAATGTCAATTTATTGTTTTGTCATTATTTAGTTTTTATTTTCTAGTAGATTGTAGAAGTTTTGATATTATAATTTAAAAAGAAAAATTACTTGGGAACCAATTATAGGACCAAAGTTACTTAAAATACAGTGTTTTTAAGTTGACAAAATTTATTTAATAGATAATACAAAAAACACTATCAAAAATAGGGTACATATAGTTGAATTGGTCTACTGTGTCTATTTTAATTTACTTCATTTATTTAATCCCTAAACTAATGTGCACAAGTGTGTTGTATTTTTTTTTCTCACTCTCTGTTCTTGTATTTCTTCCTTTTTGTATTTTATTATATAAGAAACTATTTTAATTACATACAAAGTGGTAAATATTTTTTTTTCTTTCTTTCTCTTTAGGTAGAATTATTAGTAATATGGTATTTTAGTAAATAATAAATAGGTTAGATAGTGATGGTAATCTTGATCTCATAATCATTGGCCCATGTAATTTTTCAACATAAATTTAGTTTTAAATATGTAAAAAATATTTGTCAGGCCTAAAACAGGCCCGAATCATTAATTATTGTGAGGGAGTGAAGCGAGTTGCAGATTAATCCAAAATTCGTTGCGAATTTTAAAAGGAAAGAGCAAAAATGAGAATAAAGTAGATAAGATAAAATCGTCTCGAGTTTACAAGAGACAAACGAATGTCTTTTAACGCTAGATGAGCTTTAGTCACATTTTAAAATGTTTGTCTTATTTAAGAATGCGGTGTACACATCTTTATGAGATTTTTTTAAAATAATTGTAATACCCGTACTTTTCCTAGCTTGAAATTTTTTTCCAAGAATGTTAGAAGTTTTCTTTGAAATATGAATCAACTTTTGTACACATGGTATTTTTAATATTTTCACTTTTTGTCATGTGAGAAATTCAATAAGCTTTCCATCGATATCAGATTCGCCCAAATCCGACACCCGGGCGAAGAGTTAGAGCCCTTTTAGTGATACAGTGTATCACATGAGCCTTTAGCGCATCGCGGAGATAGCTCAAATGGAAATTGTCAACTTCCAGTGTTGCTCCGCGATAGTGGCGCGTCGCGCCCAACTTCCAGATCGTAGACAAGGTGGCAACGCGATAGCTCCGCGTCGCGCCACCTTGCAATTTCCCATTTGTCACTTTCCAGTGACTTGGCGCGATAGTGGCGAGTCGCGCCAAGGATGAAAATTGGGAAATTTTCTCAGAAATTAAATACGTATCCTAGGGTTAAAAGGGTCAATTTCCCACCCTCTATAAGCCTATAATATGAGATTTGGCCATAATTCAGCAACTTATACTCAATTACTCTAAAAAAAAACTCTCAAGAACAAGCCTTAGGGTTTTCATAGAAGGTTCAATTCCAAGGGAATTCACCGTCAACTTTCAAGAATCTCTCCGTCAATCGTCATAGAATCACAAGCTAAGGTATGCATAGTGTTCATCCATGGACTCCTTTCGTCCATGAAGTCCTAGAATCTCTTTTCAAATTCAAGTGTATGGATTTTTGTATGAATTCCATGTTGGGTGTGTGTTGCTCATGTTGATAATGACCAATTGAGTTTTAATCCATGTTTGGTAATAAATTTCATGTGGAATTGACTAGTAAAGATGTAGATTCGTGTAAACCTAGGATTAAAACCCTTGGATGATGAAATTAGATATGAATCATGATGTTTGATTGTTGTATAATGTTGTCTACATATATTATGCCTAACATGTGTTTGATTAAATGTCTATACGAAGGAAAAGTGCCCAACTAGCATGATATTATGAAATTCCCATGTTTGTACAATCTTATGCATATCACATATTCGATGAAGTGATTCAATAAATGAATTATGAAATGTGTTGTTGGTCATGTGTTCAAGTAAGCCATGCTATGTCAGTTTCTTCTCATCGAGTCCTGAGGGTACTTGTACCCGAATATTTAGCTGTGTGCCTAGAGCCTTACCATGTTTTCACGATCTCCTCAGTCAAGCTATGATCCATAGAACTCAGTCAGTCATATGACTCAGGAAATCTCAGAAATCTCAGTAATTTCAGTAGCTCAGTAATCTCAGTATTCCCAGTCAATCTTAGTAACTTCAGTATTCTCAGTCAGTCCTCAGATCTCAGTACATTCCATCAGTCAACGGAATTCAGTAAATTCAGTTTAGCTCTACTAGACAATACCACTAGTATCAGTTTAGTTTAGTTAATCAGCTCAGTTCAGTTAATCAGTTCAGTGTCTTTCAGATGAGAGTAGGATTCAGCACCGAGCGATCCTAGGGATGGGGACTCACCCGCTAGATAGAAATGAGATCCCTAAGTTCCAGAACTACGTAATTAGAATAGGTATGATATTTCACCTATTATATAGGCCTGACATACTCAGGGATCACCTGTTAGCGCATTTGAATGTATAGGGCTGATCCCAGGGGTCACCCGCTAGATTAAGACTGACTCCACAATAGTTGTCTTTACCAGTGGCGCCGTACTGACACCCTTCCAGCTGGGGTTATAGGTTGGACCCCAGTCAGCTTAGTATGGGGCATGTCGGTTAGAAGAATACATCCCGCAGTTTCAGTTACAAAATCAGGACTGTCAGATACAGTCAATTCAGCTCAGTAGTATAGATTTAGGACTGTCAGATACAATCACTCATTATCATTATAAATAGACTTCGGGATCACCAATTAGACAGGACTGATCTCAACTATGGTCAATCAGTAACGTTATCATCAGATTTAGAGATCTCCCGCCAGATAGGACTGATCTCAGATTCAGTTACTCAGATACAGTACGAAACTCAGCTAGTTCCATCAGGTTCAGGATTATCAGATACAATCACTCATGTTATCAGTTATACTAGTTATCAGAACTTATGTTATCAGTATTCAGCTTCAGGACTGTTAGACACAGTCAACCAGACCAGTTCTTCATAATCAGAGTTGTCAGAAATAGTTATTCATGTATCAGTAACATAGTATCAGCCCCTCAGATATGAGTAATTCCATGTTATTAGTAAACTCAATAGTCAGAACTTAGTATTCAGTCTTATCACGATGTCAATTACAATTACGTATGCATGCATGTATTCTCACGTTCATGTTTGTCAGTCAGTTAGTATTGTTCATACATATGAACCTATTGTATTCAGCCTATCTCACTTACATACCAGTATATTCAAAGTACTGATGCATTTGAGCTATGATATCTTATACCATAGGTTTAGAAGCACGATCTCCAGAGCATCAGTAACATCCCGGTTCAGCAGTCAGAGTCAGATGTGAGTCCTCATCCTTCGAGCACATGATGATTACATTACTATTTCAGTTTTTAGTTTATTTTAGTAGATGGAGTTAGTTGGGGACATGTTCCATCAACTCCTTATTCAGTTCAATTTAGAGGCTTTCAGACTATAGCATGTCAGATAGTTATTTCAGATTTGCTTTAGTATTGTTATACCATATGTTTTTTCCAGTTATGTACTAGTATTGAAACTTATGGCCTTTCAGTTCATGTTTTTGCATTTACGATATTATTACTATTATTCAGTGCTCAGTTTACAGATACCAGTCATGGGTTAGCTTGTGGTCCTTCGGGGTCATGGGCACCGTGTAGCGTTCTGGGTACCAGATTCGAGGCTTTACAAACTTGGTATCAGAGCCTAAGGTTTAACCATATCGTAGGAAGTATGAAAGCCATATCTAGTAGAGTTTTGTACATGGGTGTGTTGTGCACCACACTTATGTGCAGGAGGCTATGAGGTGTGTTAGGAACAGTTTTCCTTCATTCAGTATTCATGTCGTGCCAGTGAGCATAGGCTCAAAGTCAAACTCTCAGTCTAATTCATTTCTCCCTTTCTTCTATAGAATATGCCTCCTAAAAAAAGAAATGGGAATCGGCCAGCCCCTCAGTCCAAAGAACCTTTGGGCGAACATGTTTCTCATGCAGAGTTCAGGGCTGCATTCACTACTCTTGCTCGGTCAGTTGCTACTCATAATGAACGAACAGTTATCATTCCGGCCAACCCAGTAGCCAATTCAGCTGTAGCCAGGATTCGAGACTTCACCCGAATAAACCCTCCATCCTTTCTTGGGTCTAAGTCAGATGAGGACCCTCAGGAATTCCTAGATCAGGTTCAGAAGGTGACTGACATTATGGGGGTGACTACTGTTGAGAGTGCTGAGATAGCTGCATATTAGTTGCAGGATGTGGCTCATACTTGGTTCAAGTAGTGGAAGTTAAAAAGTTCAGATGATGCAGGACCTATAGAATAGGATGATTTTGTCACTGTATTCTTAGAGAGGTTCTTTCCCCTAAAGCTGAGAGAAGCTAAGGTGTTAGAATTCATTAACCTTAGGCAGGGCACCATGACGGTGAAAGAGCATTCTCTTAAGTTTACTCAATTAGCCAGATATGCTCCTCATGTGGTTGCAGACAGTAGGGCCAAGATGAGTAAGTTTGTGTCAGGGTGAATGATAGCATGGTTAATGAGTGTAGAACCGCCATGCTGAATAGTGACATAACTTTAGCCAGACTTATGATCTATGCTCAGCAGATAGAGTACTAAAATATTAAAATGAAGGAAAAACAGAATAAGAGGGCAAGGATAGGTAGTTTCAGCTTTGCTCAGCCTAAGTTAAGAGGTGGTAGCCATGCTCAGTATAGTCATAAGCTTTCAGTCCCAGCTCCATCTTTAGCTAGTGCACTAGTACCCAAGTTCGGGAATGACAGTCGTGATGGGTCGCCAGGCTCCGAGGCCCAGGGTAGTGAGAACAGAAGTCTTACCTAATCGCTTTGCGAAGAGTGTGGTAAGAATCACCTAGGTGTATGTAGAGCAGGCAGTGAGGTATGTTATGGATGTGGTAAGCCAGGCCACAGGCTGTAGGAATATAGAGTAAGGGCTCAGAAGAGAAAAGATTTGCGCCAGCAGGGCATCACTTCCAGTACCACTAGTGGTCAGCGTAGAATAGGTTTTACGCTCTTCAGACTCGCCCTGATCAAGGAAATTCCTTCGGCATAGATTCGGGTACGTTATAGGTCCTTCATACTCATGATATGCATTGTTAGACCTCTTTTTCTCATTCTAGCTTAAGATTTTCAGCATGAGTTATTCAGTCTTGAATCAGTCCATGGATGCCCTGTGCATCACCCCTGCATCTTAGTAAGGTGAGCATTCTTAGAGGGATATAGTATCCCAAGGGGGAGATACCCCATTATTCCCCAATGCTCTCATGTCTTAAATTAAGTTTCTCTTCGCATAAGGAATCCATTTTAGAATAGAGGATAATCATAAGTTAACCCTCAAAGTCCCAACCTTATCTATGGGCTAAGTATTCAGAGGCTCAGTTCAGTTCACGAAATTCAGTTTATATGTCATGGTTCAGCCTTAGTCATGTTCTCAGGTTCTCGTTCATGCATACTTCTAGCATAATCATGGGGTGATCAGTGCTTTTCAATCACGTAACAGTTTTCTTAAACTTACTCAGTTCCCTATTTAAATTACCATTACAAACTTGGTATTTAGTTCATGCTCAGATTCCCATTACAAACTTGGTACTATGTACCCTTGCATATTCAGTCATGCATTCATATATCAGTTCAGTCATGTAGTTATGCATCAGACATGCATTCACACTACGAGAAATTCAATTTATCAGAATATTCAGTCATGTATTCATGAGTCAATTATCAGTCATGCATCAGGTATGCATGAATTCAACTTATTAGTCATGCATCAGATATGCATGTTCAGTATGTTATATTCGGATCTTCAGTCATGTCAGTCATGAGATCATGTTTTAGTTATTTATGTTCAGTATTTACGTCAACTTATATTCTTCCCCTTACTCTCAGTTTCATTTGAGGATGAATGTTCTCAATGGGGAGATATTGTAATACCCGTACTTTTCCTAGCTTGAAATTTTTTTCCAAAAATATTAGAAGCTTTCTTTGAAAGATTAATTCATTTTTGTACATGTGGTATTTTTAAGATTCTCACTTTTTGTTATGTGAGAAATTCAATAAGCTTTCCATCGATACCAGATTCGCCCAAATTTGACACTCGGGCGAAGAGTTAGAGCCTTTTTAGTGATACAGTGTATCACCTGAGCGTTCAGCGCGTCGCGGAGATAGCTCAAATGGAAATTGTCAACTTCCAGTGTTGCTCCGTGATAGTGGCGCATTGCGCCAAACTTCCAGGTAGTAGACAAGGTGGCAACGTGATAGCTCCGCATCGCGCCACCGTGCAATTTCCAGTGACTTGGCGCGATAGTGGCGCGTCGCGCCAAGGATGAAAATCGAGAAATTTTCTCAGAAATTAAATACGTGTCCTAGGGTTAAAAGGGTCAATTTCTCACCCTTTATAAACCTTATAACACGAGATTTGGCCATAATTCAGTAACTTATACTCAATTACTCTAAAAAAAACTCTTAAGAACAAGCCGTAAGGTTTTCAGAGAAGGTTCAATTCCAAGGGAATTCACCATCAAATTTCAAGAATCTCTCCATTAATCTTTGTAGAATCACAAGCTAAGGTATGCATAGTGTTCATCCATGGACTCCTTTCGTCCATGAAGTCCTAGAATCTCTTTTCAAATTCAAGTGTATGGATTTTTGTATGAATTCCATGTTGGGTGTGTGTTGCTCATGTTGATAATGACCAAGTGAGTTTTAATCCATGTTTGGTGATAAATTTCATGTGGAATTGACTAGTAAAGATGTAGATTCATGTAAACCTAGGATTAAAACCCTTGGATGATGAAATTTGATATGAATCATGTTGTTTGATTGTTGTATAATGTTGTCTACATATATTATGCCTACCATGTGTTTGATTAAATGCCTATACGAAGGAAAAGTGCCAAACTAGCATGATATTATGAAATTCCCATGTTTGTACAGTCTTATGCATATCACATATTCGATGAAGTGATTCAATATATGAATTATGAAATGTGTTGTTGGTCATGCGTTCAAGTAAGCCATGCCATGTAAGTTTCTTCTCATCGAGTCCTGAGGGTACTTGTACCCGAATATTTAGCTATGTGCCTAGAGCCTTGCCATGTTTTCACGATCTCCTCGGTCAAGCTATGATCCATAGAACTCAGTCAGTCATATGACTCAGGAAATCTCAGAAATCTCAGTAATTTCAGTAGCTCAGTAATCTCAGTAACCTCAGTATTCCCAGTCAATCTCAATAACTTCAGTATTCTCAGTCAGTCCTCAGAACTCAGTACATTCCGTCAATCAACGAAACTCAGTAAATTCAGTTTAACTCCGCTAGAAAATACAACTATTATCAGTTTAGTTTAGTTAATCATCTCAGTTCAGATAATCAGTTCAGTGTCTTTCAGATGGGAGTAGGATTCAGCACCGAGCGAGCTTAGGGATGGGGACTTACCCACTAGATAGTACTGAGATCCCTAGAAGTAATTTCTAAGTTCCAAAACTATGTAGCCAGTGTAGGTACGAGATGTCACCTGTTAGATAGGCCTGACATACTTAGGGATCACCCATTAGTGCATTTAAATGTATAGGACTGATCCCAGGGGTCACCCGCTAGATTAGGACTGACTCCACAACAATTATCTTTACCAGTGGCGCGGTACTAACACCTTTCCAACTGGGGTTACAGGTTGGACCCCAGTCAGCTTAGTATGGGGCATGTCGGTTAGATGAATACATCCCACAATTTTAGTTACAGAATCAAGACTGTCAGATACAGTCAATTCAGCTCAGTAGTATAGATTTAGGATGTCAGATACCGTCACTCCTTATCATTATAAATAGACTTCGGGATCACCCATTAGATAGGACTGATCTCAACTATGGTCAATCAGTAACAATATCATCAGATTTAAAGATCACCCGCTAGATATGACTGATCTCAGATTCAGTTACTTAGATACAATACAGAACTCAGCTAGTTCCATCAGGTTTAGGATTGTCAGATATAGTCACTCATGCTATCATTTATAATAGTTATCAGAACTCATGTTATTAGTATTCAGCTTCAGGACTGTTAGACATAGTCAACCAGACCAGTTCTTCATAATCAGAACTGTCAGAAATAGTTATTCCTGTATCAGTAACTAGTATATGTCCCTTAGATATCAGTAATTCCATGTTATTAGTAAACTCAGTAGTCAGAACTTAGCTTTCAGTCCTATCACAATGTCAGTTACAGTTACGTATGCATGCATGTATTCTCATGTTCATGTTAGTCAATCGGTTAGTATTATTCATGGATATGAACCTATTGCATTCAACCTACCTCACTTGCATACCAGTACATTCAAAGTACTGACATATTTGCGCTATGGTGTCTTATACCATAGGTTTGGAAACACGATCTCTAGAGCATCAGTAACATCCCGGTTCAGCAGTCAGAGTCAGATATGAGTCCTCATCCTTCGAGGACATGATGATTGCATTACTATTTTAGTTTTTAGTTTATTTCAGTAGATGGAGTTAGTTAGGGACATGTCCCATCAACTCCTTATTCAGTTCAGTTTTGAGGCTTTTAGACTATAGCATGTCTGAAAGTTATTTCAGATTTGCTTTAGTATTGTTATACCATATTTTTCTTTTCAGTTATGTACTAGTATTGAACCTTATGGCCTTTTAGTTCATGTTTCTGCATTTACGATATTATTACTATTATTCAGTGCTCAGTTTACAGATATCAGTCATGGTTAGCTTGTGGTCCTTCGGGGTCATGGCATCGGGTAGCGTTCTGGGTACCAGATTTGGGGAGTTATAATAATCCATGGATGCAACATTGCACCTTGGAAAATATTTCCTAAAAAATTAATTTTTACTAATTTAATACAAGAGGTATAAACAAATATTCTCGTTATAATAAAAATGAGCGAATCAAGGCCTTCAAATATAATTTATCAAATAGTTTAAGTTAAGTATAAGTCGATAAAGAGAATGTGCTAGAATCATGGGACTCGAGGGGTGCCTCGCACCTTCCCCTCGGTCAATAGAATTCCTTACCCGATCTTCTGTTTTTGCAGGCCAAAATAAAGAGTCATTTCCTTTTGATTAGATATTCAATAAGGTGACTTGGAACACTACAACTCAATTCCAAGTGGAGACTCATTAAATAAAATAATCCCTATTCAATATCGTCACTTTAATTGAAAAAATTCTTCAACTCGACCCTCGAACGAAAAAAGGGTATGACATCTCTGGGACTCTACTGGGGAATCACTAGAATTTGAACTTTTGATATTGACTTGACTTGCTTTAATTATTTTGATATTGTGTTTGTTGGCCGAATATGCTACTTGTCACTCATTTATTGTTTTGATATTGTTGAATTGTATTATAAATTATCTTCTCTTGGGCACCCTCTCTGAGTCTCTGAAAATAGGATAGAAGGAATGCAGAGTATGCATCTTACTTTCTTTTTGAGATAGCCGGAGTATCAAGGCACCTGGTGAAGGATTATAGTCACTAATGTTAGGCGAGGTTCGGATCGACAACAAAGGGGGAGTAGCACTGCTCCCATACAAGTCGTCCCTCCCTGACTCAAGTATCCTCTCGGGTAAGCCAGTCTAGATACCTATCCCTATTAGGCTAAACTTAGAAGAACTGAAACTCAGAATCTGGTTATCCCTATTAGGTTTCGCTCTATTTGCATTATTTGTATTTGACTTAGCGGGACTCAACACAGGGGCCGGGTCTGTCTAGGACAGGTGGCCCACTTTATAATGACCAACATGTTTATCCTACGTGCTCTTTGACATATGTTTGGAAGGCTATTTGATTGCTGACCGGCTTTTAGGAAATTTTGAAATGAAAGAGATTGTATTATTCTCAAATTTAGTCAATTATTTTTCAAAGAAAAAGTTTATTTTTAAAAGAAAGAAATCTTTTTAAATATATAGTAACATAGTTTTATGGTCTTCATGAACTATGAGGGTCTGATTCTCACTATTTAGAGGGATACGTAGGAAGCCCTTTTTGGGGTACGACCTTATCTTTTGAAAAATTATTCATAGATTTATTGGGATATATTTTGAAAATATGATTACTTTCATAATTGTTTTTCTTATCCTCAAGTTTAATTTTTGTATATATATCTTAATAGCCCTGAATCTTTGGGGATCATGAGGCTAAGTTTTATAAAATGAAAAATATATATAAGTCTTAATAGTCCTGAACCTTTAGGGGTCTTGTGGCTGAGTTTTGTATGACATATATTTTACGAACTACGCACACCTGATTCTCACCTTTATGAGATACGTAGGAAACCTATATCGGGTTCGGTGATATTCTTAAGAAAATATTTTTTTAATTTTTTTTTTTTAAATAATGAATTCGAACACATTCATTTTTTCCAAAATTAAAATAGTATTAAGGTAGTTGGTTTGTGGCTAAACTGGCATCTCATCCATACAACACTAGATCCAAAGATAAGGCAAGATGATCCACAAAAAGAATACAAAATCTGACATGAGGTGGTATAGATTGTTAGAAATATGGAACAAGCGGAGATAACCAGGAAGGTGAGAGGTTGAGAAAAATATGAATAACATGCAAGGATTGGGAGAGAAAAAGAGTGTATCTTACAAGGATTTGTTTATGTTTTCCAATATTCACTTGTCTCTAGGTTTCAAAACACCAAAGTTGGACAAATACAAGGGACATAGTGATCCTTTAGGTCATTTGAAAATGTTTTGTAATCAACTAAGAAGAGTAAGGAAAGAAAAATTGATGATAGCTTATTTTGGAGAGACTCTGGTGGGGATCGGTAGTTTCAAAACGGTTCAGGATACTTCAGGGTCAAGAAGAAAAACTGATGAGGTAGCAATGACTGTGGAGACTCCATTCAGGATGACATGCAAATCAATGGCTAAGATGTCAAACTCAGCAATTCAGAAGTCACGTCTTTCCCCGCAAGAAGAGAACTTTGGTAGTCTGTTTTGTTTTCCTTTCGGTTACCCAAATATTTTAGAATTATAGTTTGGAATCTATCTTGTCTCATTTTTTTTTTAATTTTTTCTTATCATTTTTGTTCAAATTCTTTTTTTATCTTTCTATCATTTAAATATTGTGTCCCTTTTATATTTTAATATATATAGTGTTTGTTCATCTTTTCTTTCTTTACATAGTTCTTTCTATGGGGATTCTAGTGATATGATATGCGTGATGAATTTTCACCAGATCTTAAAATCTAATTCTGAAATATTTGACCAAGAGAATAGAGTTGAAAAAAGAGCATGTAAGAAAAATAAGTAAAGTGTTGAGATGTTTGGGGACCTAGTTACAACCTCACTTGAATGTATTGAGGCAATAACTTTGCGAATAAAAAATGACTTGGTCTTCAATGAGAAAGTCCATCTCAAGCATTTTGAGTGAGATCAATCAGAGGATATATAGTTTCTATTGTCAGAAGAAGCAAAAGGAAGTTAGCTAAAAAAAACTATTGTGAGGAAAGTACAACACGAGTAAGCCTGTATGTTTCACAAGCATGAAAGAAGTGACAAATGTGCATGTACTTAGTTAAGGTCAATGTTGAAAGAGATGCATATGATTTTCATGTTCCACTCTTAGATTGCATGTTATGTACTTGCATTTTTAAGGATTGATATGATGAAGACATTTCATTATTCTATCCAAATATTGTGTCATCCTTTGTTACCCCCTTTGAGCTTTAATTTTATTTTCTTTCATAGACCTCTTTTGAAATCAAAATAGAGACTGAAAAAGTAAAAAAAAAAAAAAGTATCAAGAAAGAGAAATATAGTTAAAAAAAATATCAAGAAAAAAAGAAATAGGATAAGCAAAAAAAAAGTCAAGAAAAAGAAAAGAAAATAAAAGAGTCCAACAAAAAGAAAGAAGAGAAAAATCGAGCAAAAGAACAAGAGGCCTGAACTACGTTTGACCTGATTCTTGCTGTGACAAGATATGTAGGCAGCCTTACTCTAGGATTCGGTCAAACCAAATAAAAATCTAAGTTACCAGTATGAAATAAAACTGGTGCAAAAGTTATTTTCTTTATGAGTCGATTCCGAAAGTTGTAAACTTCATCCAATGTCATGTATATTTTTGAGCCTCATGTCGCCCTTTCCTTTTAACCCTTTCCAGAAGTAAATTTACAATCAAAGAAAGAACTTCAGATCAATCTTTGAAATGTCAAGGCTAAACATGTTTGAGTGCATGATGTTTCATACTTTGGGTATCGTTTTTCTTCAAAAAAAATAAAAAAATAAAAAAATAAAATAAAAATGAGAGTCTTATTAGTGAAAACCCCAAAGGGCACCATCAGGCGACAGTGAACTGAGAAAGAAATGAAAATGAGATAGGCTCGTTGGCGAAAAACTCATTGATGTGCCACTAACCGAAGGAGGATTATGATCTAAAGGGAGCAAGTTCAAGAATGTCTGCATTTCAAATTCAGCAAGTTAATAAAAGTTGACAAATGATTAGTGTGGAAAGATCGGTTGTTTAATTCAAAATGCATGTCATAATCACTGGAATCGGCTACCACACCCAAATACTTTTTGAGTCAAATTCATGTTAAGACAAGTGAGGAAGGACTTTAAAATTTGCTACCAACTCCTTCAATAGTGCAAAGCAAGACAAAGGGCTGACACACAAAGATAACATATTTTAAAATAAATCAAAGTACTAGAGAATGCTTGTCATCCGATAGTTTTTGAACTCATAGAAGTATGAAGGGTGTGCTTGAAGTTAAACCCAGAAGCATCATGCAAGAGAAATATAATTTGAGTCAAAATATTCCAGTAGAAAGAATTCGGGGGTCAAAAGTGCAAGTCAACAACACTTATCAATGATTGAAATGGAGCTGAGTAAGACAATTGCAAGAGTGGTCGCCTCAATGGCCAAATGCCATAAATCAACTGCCATATTTTTAAATTAAAAAGTTTTCTTTGATAAAACAAAAACACATGTTACCTTCAAATCTAGGGCTTCAAAGCCTAAATATCAAAAGATGTAATTCCTCACTTTTGCAAATACAAGAGACAATATTGCTACACATGTTTAGTAATCACAATCATGGTGAAAACTCATCATCATTTACCCCTAGGAGACACACTTCCTTTTCTGGGTAATTTCAGTTTTTATTTGTTTGGTGACACACTTCCTAACTTGAGCCTTCACTCCTAGAAGGGACACTTTCTAGTCGAGTCATTTTATTTAACCCCTAAGAGACGTATTTTCTAGTCAGGGTATGTCAGTTTTTATGTGTTAGGTAACGCACTTCCTAACCTGAACATTCACTCCTAGAAGACACACTTTCTAGTCTAGTCATTTCATTTAACCCCTAGGAGACACACTTTCTAGTCAGGGTATGTCAGTTTTTATGTGTTAGGTAACACACTTCCTAGCTTGAACCATTACTTCTAGAAGACACACTTTCTAGTCTTTTCCTTCTATTTAACCCCTAAGAGACGCATTTCCTAGTCTGCATAATTCAAGTTTCATGTGTTAGGTAACACACCTCCTAACTTAAACATTCACTCCTAAAAGACGCACTTTCTAGTCGAGTCATTTCATTTAACCCCTAGGAGACGCACTTCCTAGTCAGGGTATGTCAGTTTTCATGTGTTAGGTAACACACTTCCTAACTTGAACATTCACTCCTAGAAGACACATTTTTTAGTCGAGTCATTTCATTTAGCCCTTGAAAGATGCACTTCCTAGTCAGGGTATATCAGTTTTCATATGTTAGGAAACATACTTCCTAACTTGAACATTCACTCCTAGAAGACGCACTTTCTAGTCAAGCCATTTCATTTAACCCCTAGGAGACTCACTTCCTAGTCAGTGTATGTCAGTTTTCATGTGTTAGGTAATGCACTTCTTAGCTTGAACCATTACTTCTAGAAGACGCACTTTCTAGCCGAGTTCTTCTATTTAACTCCTAGGAGACGCACTTCCTAGTATTGGTAATTTAAGTTTCATATGTTAGGTGAAACAATTTCTAACTTGAACCTCCACTCATAGAAGACACACTTTCTAGTTGAGTCATTTCATTTAACCTCTAGGAGACACACTTTCTTGTTTGGGTAATTTAAGTTTCATGTGTTAGGAGACTCACTTCTTAATTTTGGTCATCAGTTTTACTCTGAAGAGACACATTTCTTTAGCAGGGCCTTGATTCACCTTCTTTACTGTACTTTTCAAAAATTGTGATCAGATGACACTGACAAAATTTTCTAGTGTAAACTGACGCAAAAATTTTGTTCGTGTTTATGAAAATTTATTTTTGAACAGGACCCTCCTGAAGAATGAGAATTTATTTTTTGCTCAGGACCCTTTTAAAGAATGGGACAGAACCCTCCTGAAGAATGGAAATTTATTTTTGTTTCAGGATCCTCCTGAAGAATGAAAATTTATTTTTTACTCAGGACCATCCTGAAGAATGAGACAGGACCCTCCTGAAGAATGAGAATTATTTTTTGCTCAGGACCCTCCTGAAGAATAGGACAGGATCCTCCTGATGAATGGAAATTTATTTTTTCTCAGGACCCTCCTAAAGAATAAGACAGGACCCTCCTGAAGAATGGAAATTTATTTTTTGTTCAGGACCCTCCTGAAGAATGAGAATTTATTTTTTGCTCAGGACCCTCCTAAAGAATGGGACAGGACCCTCTTAAAGAATAATTTTTTTTTGTTGTTCAGGAACCTCCTGAAGAATGAGAATTTATTTTTTGTTCAGGACCCTCCTGAAGAATGAGAATTTATTTTTTGCTCAGAACCCTCCTGAAGAATGGGATGTTGTTTTTCTGTTTCACCTTTTATTTTGTGTTCATGAACATGTTTGGAAAATCATAAATAGCAAGTCAGGAGCCCGCCTGAAGAACAGGGTAAAGAAGTTGTAAGTCTAGGAGCCCGCCTGAAGAATAGGGTGAAGAAGTTGTAAGTCCAGGAGCCTGCCTGAAGAATAGAGTGAACATTATCAGTTGCAAGTCAGGAGCCCGCCTGAAGAATAGGGTGAACATTATCAGTTGCAAGTTAGGAGCCCGCCTGAAGAACAGGGTGAAAAAGTTGTAAGTCCAGGAGCCCGCATGAAGAATAAGGTGAACATTATCAGTTGTAAGTCAGTAGCCCGCCTGAAGAATAGGGTGAACATTATCATTTACAAATTCAGGAGCCTGCCTGAAGAATAGGGTGGAGATTTTCAAGTCCAAGTCAAGATTCAAGAAAGTTGTATAGATAGGATCTTTTACTTGTATCTTCGTTTTCTATTTTTGTTATTCATTTAAATGTAAAAGCAGAATGTCGTGAACCGGAGACTCGACGAAACTCGACTCGACCTCTAACTTATTGTCTCACCATTTTATCATTGAACTATACGTGACCTGATTCCCTTATAACCCGGGATATGTAGTCGATCCAAAACCAGAACTCGATCACATCTTTTCTTTTCTTTTATTTTATCCTTACTTTTCGAATAATTGGAGGATAAAAAATCACCTCTTTGTCTACTTCTTTGTATAAAGACTCTTCGAGATTTCACACAAAGATGGACAAAATATAGACACGTAATTTTTGACCCTCCTCAAGTTTAATATATTTTTCAATATGAAATATTTATATTTTTGTCCAGTATTTATTCTAACCCTTACTTTATTTTTAATAAATTTTTAGTTAAAAATAATTAAATAAGTAAAGTTACTTTTTGGGATATTTTTTTATTTGTATTGTTATTTTTTTTAAATAATATGAAAATTCAAAAAATATATATTTTCCTTTTAATTTTAATAAATAGACTAGTGATTTTATTATTCTCTTAAGCATATTTAATTTTATATTTTTTCTAAATTTTTATTATATATTTTTTTTAAAATATAAAAATTAATTAGTTAATATTATTATTATTATTATTATTATTATTATTATTATTATTCATTTTATATATTTTGAATTAAAAAGAAAAGGAGGAAATTTTATCCTAAACATAACCATCCCAACCCCTCCCTCCCCCCCCCCCACCACTTTCTCTTAACCTCCCTCAACTTTCCATCCTACACACTATATTACACACACACACGGACACAAGAGAAAAAAAAAGGAGAAGGACACCCAACAAAACAAAAAACATTTGCACACACATACGGAACACAAACAGAAGCAAAAGAAAAGAGAGAAAAAGAAGGAAAAGGGAAAACAGAGGAAAAGCCTTTATTTTAAAAAAAAAGTGGCAACTTGAGTCAAAGTTCGGTTTCATTTGAATTTTCGGTGATAACATGACATTCTTGCTTTCATCTTTATTTAGTTTATCACACATATTCTAATTCAGATCCTTTCTATTTATTTTATACAATTTTTGTTGTGAATCAAACCATAGTCACAATTATTTTAATGATTCCATAACTAAATATATAAAGTTTAATATCTATGTAAAGTTTTTGCTTTAGATGTTTACCTGTAATTTATTTACTATATTGAATAAAAAATGTAGTCATAATTAGTTTGACAGTTATTTTCAATTGTTATGTTGTGAGTTGTTTTCTCACTCTCCTTTGCGATTTACTTTTGTTAATTCTAGATATTAAAGTTTTTGAATAAATAAAAAAAATATATATAACGTTTTCCTTTTAAAAATGTCAATTTATTGTTTTGTCATTATTTAGTTTTTATTTTCTAGTAGATTATAGAAGTTTTGATATTTTAATTAAAAAAGGAAAATTACTTGGGAACCAATTATAGGACCAAAGTTACTTAAAATACAGTGTTTTTAAGTTGACAAAATTTACTTAATAGATAATACAACAAAATTATAAAAAATAGGGTACATATAGTTGAATTGGTCTACTGTGTCTATTTTAATTTACTTCATTTACTTAATCCCTAAACTAACGTGCACAAGTGTGTTGTATTTTTTTTTCTCACTCTCTGTTCTTGTATTTCTTCCCTTTTTTTATTTTATTATATAAGAAACTATTTTAATTACATACAAAGTGGTAAATATTTTCTTTTTTTTTTCTTTCTCTTTAGGTAGAATTATTAGTAATCTGGTATTCTAGTAAATAATAAATGGGTTAGATAGTGATGATAATCTTGATCTCATAATCATTGGCCCGTGTAATTTTTCAACATAAATTTAGTTTTAAAAATGTAAAAATATTTGTCAGCCTAGAACAGGCCCGAATCATTAATTATTGTGAGGGAGTGAAGCGAGTTACAGACTAATCCAAAATTTATTGTGAATTTTAAAAGGAAAGAGCAAAAATGAGAATAAAGTAGCTAAGATAAAATTGTCTTGAGTTTACAAGAGACAAACGAATATCTTTTAACGCTAGATGAGCTTTAGTCACGTTTTAAAATATTTGTCTCATTTAAGAATGCGGTGTACGCATCTTTATGAGATTGTTTTAAAATAATCCATGGATGCAACATTGCACCTTGGCAAATATTTCCTAAAAAAATAATTTTTACTAATTTAATACAATAGGTATAGACAGATATTCTCGTTATAATAAAAATGAGCGAATCAAGGCCTTCAAACATAACTTATCAAATAGTTTAAGTTAAGTATAAGTCGATAAAGCAACCGTGCTAGAATCACGGGACTCGAGGGGAGCCTCACACCTTTTTCCCGGTTAACAAAATTTCTTACCCGATCTTCTGTTTTCGCAGACCAAAATAAAGAGTCATTTCCTTTTGATTAGAAATTCAATAAGGTGACTTGGAACACCACAACTCAATTCTAAGTGGCGACTCTGTAAATAAAATAATCCCTATTTAATATCGTCACTTTAATTGGAAAAATCCTCCGACTCGACCCTCGAGCGAAAAAGGGATGTGACATAGTAAAGTTCTTTTTTCTTTTTATGTTAAATTTATGTATATGATTTTTACAATTTTTAATCACTTTATCACAAATTTAAATTGTTGGTAATTAATTCAGCGACATATCATAAAGAATAATCAATATTTTAAATCATAACTTATTTGAAACTTTTTCTCAGCTTTCTTTCAATTATTTAATTTTACAAAATCATCTCCTTAATTGATAATTATAATATTAACTCTCAATCCTTTCATATTCATAACTCTCAACTATTTAATATACAAGTTTATGACACATTAAAATCACATTAATAAAAATCTATTTTGAGCTATATATAATGATCATTCTATTTTCATTTTTTCACATTCTTCATCTTTTATGTCTCTTTGATTGACTATTTTTATTTGTTTTATTTGATATCTGATTTTGCAGAAATCGTATCAAATTGCTCTTTCAAGAAATGTTGCTTATCTTCTTGAAAAGATATGACAAATTTTCGTAAAAGAAATGGAAACCCATTTGCATGCATTTGAGAGAGACACAAAGGTTGAGGTCATTCTAATGATCTGACAAGATGTTGATCCTCAAAGTATTGCTAGCTATTGTTGTCACACCCCTTTTTTTCGCTCGAGGAAATCGAGATCGAAGGGTTTTTCGAATTAAAGTGACGATGTTGAATAGGGATTATTTTATTTACAGAGTCACCACTTGGAATTGAGTTTTGGTGTTTCAAGTCACCTTTTTTGAATCCCTAATCAAAAGGAAATGACTCTTATTTGGTCTGCGAAAACAGAAAATGGGTAAGGAATTCTGTTGATCGAGGGGAAGGTGTGAGGTACCCCTCGAGTCCCGTGGTTCTAGCACGGTCGCTTTTATTGACTTATCTTGACTTAAATTATTTTGATAAATTATGGTTGGGTCTAAGTTCGCTTTCTTTTGATATTTAAAATCTGTCTACATCTCTTATATTAAATAAATCGGTGAAAGTTAATTTTTAGAAAAATATTTGTCAAAGTGCATTATTGCATCCTTGAATTTTAAACTTGTCTCAGAAAGATGCGCACGTCGCATTCTTAATTAGGACGAATATTTTAAATGTGCTTAAAATTTACCTAACGTTAAAGGCATTAATCCGTCTCTTATAAATTCGAGATAGCTAAACTTACTCATTTTTTTTTTTTTTATATTCTTTCCTTCTATTCAAATTTAAACAAACATCAAATTGAGAATACAAAGTAAAATGATTTAAATTTTTATGTTACTTCATACATAAATATACTATTACAACCGTTTAATGGACAAGATATATAGAATTAAAATAAACCAATTGAAATAGTAATTAATTATACATACAACATTGCGACAGCAACTGAATCGTGATGATGAAGAAATATTGACGAAAAACGTAAAAGAAAAGAAAAATTAAATAAATAAATTAAACCCTTATACTCTACTCTAGTGTAATTTATGTAAGGGAAAATCACTGAGTCGTTTATCATGAATATGATAACAACTATTAGTTAATATATAATTGTTTTATTAAATGATTTTTTTTTCTTAACATTACCTTTCTAAAAGAGAACAAAGGCAAACAAAGGATTGCTTCTTTTTTTTTTTTTTTTTTTTGTATATATGTGCTTCCTATAATACCTACTACTACTATTGAATAAAAAAAAAGTTTTTGTCTTTTTTTTTTTTTTTTTTTTACATTTAATCATTCTTACTTAATTTTTCTAGTTAATTACTCATGTAATTAAAATGCATGCTGAAACACTCAGTCTGAATCATGTGGGTGACATATCGTTAAATCAAACAGACAATTACAATATTACTCTAACAACAATTAAACAATGACTAAGCGAATTCATTATAATTATTTTACGTCAATTTACTCTAAATTTAACAATATTAAATTTCAACATTCTTTTGATAGTATCATAAAAATAATAACAATAGAAATCATTCCAACACATATAAAAGTTGAGCAATTTTATATTATTGGAATCAAGTCCCACATGATTGTGATGTTATTCTATACAAAGAAAAATTAAAAATTACCTCTTGACGAAAATAATATCCAATCAAAAGAAAGAAAAAGCTACGAACTCGGAATCACGAACGAAACTTCAAACTCTAACTCATTGTCTACCCCTCTTGTACTCTCTTCGATTTTTTTCTTTTTCCTAAGTTTTTCACCTCTCCTTCTATGATTTTCTCTTTTCAAATCCTTTTCTCCTCTTTGTTTTCTCTAATCTTTCTCACTGTTCGTCCTTTTCTTTTTTGTTCTAAGTCTTTCTTTCTTTTTTTTTTTTTTTTGAGTTTGTTCTCTTCTTTTTTTTTTATTTTTCTCCTCACTCAGTGTTTTTCCTCCTTTTCTTTTACGTGTGTGTGTGTTGTTATATATCTTCTGCATGTGTAGTGTTGTATGAGTTGTAGTGGGAGTGGGTGTGTAGTTGTGGAATAATGGGGGGAGGTTGAGGGAAGTGTGGGGAATGTGGGGGGTTAGGGTAGGTTTTAAGATTTTTCATTTTTTTTTTTTTTTAAATAACGAAAAATAATTAATAAATAAATAGATAATAGTAATAATTAATTGATTTTTATATTTAAAAAAAAAAAAAAATAAAAAAAAAAAAATACAATAACAATCTAAAAATAGTCAAAAATAAATTATATAATTAAGATAGTACAAAACTATTTTTTTTTTTTAAAAAGAATAATATCCTAAAATTGAATTCATTTAATTATTTATATTATATTAAAATAAAATAATAGTCAAAATAATATATGACTAAATATAAATATAAATATTTAGTACTGATAAACAAGTTAAAATTTAGGGAGGATCAAAAATCACGTGTCTACATTTTTGCCCCTCTTTGTGTGAAATCTCGAAGAGTTTTCATACAAAGAAGTAGACAAGATATGATTTTTGACTCTCCAATTATTTGAAAGGTAAGAATAAAAATAAAAATAAAAATAAAAATAAAAAGACAAATATGACCGAGTCCTGTTTTTGGACATCCTACCTATCCCGGGTTACAAGGGAATCAGGTCATGAGTAGTTCAAAAGGTATTTTGGTGAGAGAAAAAGTGAAAGTCGAGTGAGATTCCGTCGAGTTTCCGATTGACAACTTCTGCTTTTACATTCAACTGACTAATAAAAATCAAAAATGGAAAAATACAAGTAAAAATTATAATCTCTTGATTCAAATCTTCATGATTTGAACTTGAAAATTTACCCTATTCTTCAGGCGGGCTCCTGAACTTTCTTTTCTTCACCCTGTTCTTCAGGCGGACTCCTGGATTTATAATTTCTTCACCCTGTTCTTCAGGCGGGCTTCTGAACTTTCTTTTTCTTCACCCTGTTCTTCAGGTGGGATCCTGGACTGCAACTTTTTCACCCTGTTCTTCAGGCGGGCTCCTGACTTGCAACTTTTCACCCTGTTCTTCAGGCGGGCTCCTGACTTGCAACTTTTTCACCCTGTTCTTCAGGCGAGCTACTGACTAGCAACTTTTTCACCCTGTTCTTCAGGCGGGCTCCTGAACTCAAAGCAAATAGTGAAACAGAAAAATAACATTCTATTCTTCAAGAGGGTTCTGTATATAAAATAAATTTCCATTCTTTAGGGGGGTCTTGAGCATAAAAATAAATTTCTATTCTTTAGGAGAGTCCTGAGCATAAAATAAATTCCCATTATTCAGGAGGGTCCTGAGCATAAAATAGATTCCCATTATTCAGGAGGGTCCTGAGCATAAAATAGATTCCCATTCTTCAGGAGGGTCCTGAGCATAAAACAGATTCCCATTCTTCAGGAGGGTCCTGTGCATAAAATAAATTCCCATTTTTTAGGAGGGTCCTGAGCATAAAAATAAATTCCCATTCTTCAGGAGGGTCCTGAGCATAAAATAAATTCCATATAACACACATAAAATTTTGCCCCAGATTGTACTGAAAGAATTTATGTGTCATTGGATCTTAATATATCTCGCAAAGAATAAAGTTTATCATGGCCGAGATCCAGTATCGGATGTTGTAATCGTGCTTCTTGCATTGAATGAAGTGTCAAAATTGCATCCTTTAGCTGAAAACATTATTTCATCTCTGTTCCAAACAAAGAAAAATTGTGAGTTTTAAAACATGTGGTGGTTAGTTTGTGGCTTTTGGCTTTTGAAGTGGCCGCTCTCGCACTTGCCATGCTCGACTCCTTTCCAATCCATGATAATCTTCTTTGAATTGTCATATTTCTGAATCAGAATTCTGACTACTGAGATCCTCGACTCAAATCATATTTCTTACTTTTACTTTGAAATGTTGTCTCTGTAGATCGACCCTTTGTCTTGCTTTGTACCCTTAAAGGAGTTGGTAGCGAGTTTGAAATCTTTTCTGACTCGACCTGATGTGAATTTGACTCAAAAGACAACAAAGATTTTTGTTTGATGACAAAGACACAACAATTAAAAATAAAAATAAAACAAAATAAAAAGACAATAGATATCTCTTTTCCAAAACAAAGAGAAAACTTATCTGAATGTGGAAGTCGATTCTGGTGATTATGACATGCATTTTGAATAAAACAACCAGATCTACCCACACCAATCATTACAACTTTTGTCCACATATTGAGCTTTAAATTAAGCCAATCTTGAATTTGTTCCTTCTTGATAACAATCTTTCTTAAACTAGTGGCACCTCAATGGGTTTTGCCAACGAGTCTATCTCCTTTCATTCCTACCTTAGCTCACAGTCGTCTTACGGTGCCCGAAAGGGTTTTCACCAATAAGACTCTCTCATTTTTATTTTTTCATCACCTTTTTTATTTAATAAACATCCAAAATATGAAATATCATGCACTCATAATATGTTTAGCCTTGACATTCTCAAAGATTAATCCGAAGGTCTTTCTTTGGTTGTAACTTGGCTTTTGGATAGGGTTAGAAAGAAAGGTAGGCATGAGTCTCAAAAAAATAAAATTTATAACATTGGGTGAAACATACAACTTTTGGAATCTATCCTTTTAAGAAAATAAATTTTTCCCCAGTTTTATTTCATTCTGGGTAATTTAAATTTTCTTCTGGTTAGACCGAACCCCGGAGTAGGGCTGCCTACATATCTTGTCATAGCAAGAATCAGGTCAAACGTAGTTCATGAAACATCATTCTTTTTTTTTTTTGAATTTTTGACTGATTTGATTTTTTTTTTTTTTTTTTTTTTAAACACACCTTTTATTTTGATTCCAAAAGAGGGGTTCGAAGAAAAATAAAGGCTAAAAGGGGTAAGCAAAGGTTTATATATTATTCAGATAGCAGAACAAAATGCCTTCATCATTTCAATCTTTTAAAAATATAAGTACAAAACATACATAACATAATCGTACATGAATATCATACATAATATCTTTTAACTGCATCAGCATTGACCGGCATTCCTTCCATTTTTCCTTCTACATCAGTCAGATATAACGCGCCATTAGGTAACACTTTCTTTACTATGAATGGCCCATGCCAATTAGGAGAAAATTTGCCTTTGGCCTCAATCTGATGAGGAAGGATGCGTCTTAGTACTAACTGACCAACTTCAAAATGTCTGTGGCGCACCTTTTTATTATATGCTCGTGCCATTCTCTTCTGATATAGTTGTCCATGACATACTGACGCCAATCTTTTTTCATCAATCAAGCTTAATTGCTCCAAACGAGTCTTGACCCATTGGTCTTCATCAATTTCAGCTTCCACAACTACTCGAAGAGATGGAATCTCAATTTCTGCAGGTATAACTGCTTCAGTTCCATACACTAACAAGTAAGGAGTTGCACCAATTGAAGTCCGAACTGTAGTACGATAACCCAACAAAGCAAACGGTAACTTTTCATGCCATTGTCGGGAACCTTGTACCATCTTACGGAGTATTTTCTTTAAGTTCTTGTTGGCAGCTTCTACAGCTCCATTCGCCTTTGGACGATAAGGAGTTGAATTTCGATGCATAATCTTAAATTGCTGGCACACTTCTTGCATCAGATGGCTATTGAGATTCGCGGCATTATCCGTGACGATTATCTTTGGAATGCCAAAACGACAAATGATGTTGGAGTGAATAAAATCAACCACAACTTTCTTGGTCACTGACTTGAAAGTCACTGTTTCTACCCATTTTGTGAAATAATCAATGGCTACCAAGATGAACCTATGTCCATTCGAGGCCCTTGGTTCAATTGGTCCAATTACGTCCATTCCCCAAGCCATAAAAGGCCATGGAGCAGTCATTGTATGCAACTCAAATGGAGGGGAATGTATCAAGTCTCCATGTACCTGGCATTCATGACATTTACGAACGAAATTGATGGAATCTCGCTCCATGGTGAGCCAATAATAACCTGCTCGAAGTATTTTCTTTGCCAGAACATACCCACTCATGTGTGGTCCACAGATCCCAGAATGTACTTCAGTCATGATTTTTGACGCTTCTTTAGCATTTACACACCTCAGAAGTCCCAAATCAGGAGTCCTCTTATACAAGATTCCTCCACTTAAGAAAAATCCACTAGACAAACGTCGAATGGTTCTCTTTTGATTACCATCAGCATGTACAGGATACTTCCCAGTCTGAATATATTCTTTGATATCATAGAACCAAGGCTCCCCATCAAATTCTTCTTCAACCATATTACAATATGCATGTTGATCATGAATCTGTATATGCAAATGGTCAATATAAGTTTTATCGGGATGTTGAAGCATCGAAGATAAAGTCGCCAAAGCATCAGCAATCTCATTATGAGCTCTGGGAATGTGTTTGAACTTTACTAATACAAATCGTTGACAAAGATCTTGCAAACAACTTCTATATGGTAGGAGTTTCGAATCACGAGTCTCCCAATCTCCTTGGATTTGGTGGACTAATAAATCTGAATCTCCTAATACCAACAATTCTTGGACCCCCATGTCAATGGCTAATCTCAAACCTAGAATGCAAGCTTCGTATTCTGCCATATTATTGGTACAGTAGAATCGAAGTTGGGCTGTTATGGGATAATATTGTCCTGATTCAGAAATAAGAACCGTTCTTATCCCCACTCCTTTTATATTAGCAGCTCCATTAAAGAACAACTTCCAGCCTGAATGACAATCTTCTGAAACAAACTCATCAGCATACAATACCTCTTCGTCTGGAAAATAAGTCTTCAATGGCTCATACTCCTCATCAATAGGATTTTCAGCCAAATGATCCGCCAAGGCTTGAGCTTTCATTGCAGTTCGTGTCACATAAACAATATCAAACTCTGTAAGCAACATCTGCCATTTCGCGAGTCTGCTTGTGGGCATAGGCTTCTGAAAGATGTACTTTAAAGGATCCATACGAGAGATGAGGTAAGTAGTATAAGATGACAAGTAATGTTTCAGCTTTTGGGCTACCCAAGTTAAGGCGCAGCACGTTTTCTCAAGAAAAGTGTACTTAGCCTCATAAGTGGTAAACTTTTTGCTGAGGTAGTAGATGGCTTGTTCTTTTCTTCCTGTGACATCATGTTGGCCCAATACACAGCCAAAAGAATTATCTAAAACAGACATGTACAATATCAAGGGTCGGCCTGGCTCTGGAGGAACCAAAATAGGCGGATTCGACAAGTGTCTCTTAATTCTGTCAAATGCCTCTTGACATTCTTCAGTCCATTCAACTTTAACATTCTTTTTCAACAACTTGAATATTGGCTCGCAAGTTGTCGTAAGCTGAGCAATGAATCTACTGATATAATTCAACCTTCCAAGTAAACTCATCACCTCCGTTTTATTTTTCGGTGGAGGTAAATCTTGGATAGCTTTTATTTTTGAAGGATCTAACTCAATGCCACGTCGACTGACTATAAAACCCAAAAGTTTCCCTGAAGGAACTCCAAATACACATTTTGCTGGATTAAGTTTGAGATCATACCTCCGAAGCCTTTCAAAGAATTTTATCAAATCTTTGATATGATCAGATTGCTCTCTCGACTTAATGATCACATCATCCACATAAACTTCAATTTCTTTGTGCATCATGTCATGAAATATTGTGGTCATTTCCCTCATGTAAGTTGCCCCAACATTCTTTAATCCAAAAGGCATAACTCTGTAACAATATGTTCCCCATGGAGTAATAAATGATGTCTTTTCCGCATCTTCTGGATCCATAATGATCTGGTGATACCCCGCATAACAATCCACAAAAGAAGCAAGATCATGTTTGGCACAATTGTCCAATAAAATATGAATATTGGGAAGTGGAAAATTATCTTTCGGACTTGCTTTGTTTAAATCGCGATAATCAACACACATCCGAACTTTACCCTTCTTCTTTGGAACAGGGACGATATTTGCCAACCAAGTAGGATACTGGGCCACTCGAATGACTTTAGCCTCAAGTTGCTTCGTGATTTCCTCTTTAATTTTTACACTCATGTCAGTTTTGAACTTTCTTAGCTTCTGCTTGACAGGAGGAGAAGCAGGATCAATTGGCAACTTGTGAACTACCAAATCAGTGCTTAAACCAGGCATATCATCATAAGACCACACAAAGATATATTTATACGCATGCAACGCTTCAATTATAGCTTTCTTTTGTTGTGGTTGAACATGTACACTTATCTTAGTCTCCCTAATATTTTCATGATCTCCCAGATTGATCACCTTAGTTTCTTCCAAATTGGGATTTGTTTTATTCTCAAACTGTTTGAAATCTTTGTTTATATCCTCAAATGCTTCTTCTTCATCGTATTCAACCTCCTTATTCATTATTTCAAAATTAGATTGGTTTTTTAACTCTGGTGAACAATTCTTCATGCATGTCATATCATTAGAATCGGCATAGAAAGAACTGTATGATAAAAAATAAATAAATAAAAATTAGACTTAAAATAAAACAAAGGGAAACTGCACTTAATTAGAAACATAGATAGAAAGAGTTTTAACCTAACATACCAGATTTAAAGTTCTGAATTATAATCCTAGAATAATTTAAATAACAGAAGTAAAAACAAGCAAACTACTAAGACTGTAAGAAAACAAACAAACTACTAAGACTGTAAGAAAACAAACAACTACCACGACTCTTTTATAATAGGGAGAGGAGTGGCCTCCCAATTGTTAAGCTGGACATCAGGGCCGACAAACTGCACATCTGCATTACTGGTACCTTCCCCAATTTCAACCATATCTGCTTCAATGAACATATTCTGAAAAAGGTCAATCAACTCTGTATCATCATTATTCATTGATTTTGCATCAGGTAACTTGGAGGATCCAACAACACTGAATTTGATGAAAGACTCATAAAGTGGCGGTATAGGCTTGGCAAGTGACCACGACTCTTTCTTATGCTTTTTAGCCTTCTTTATATCTTCAGCAGTAGGCCCGTATCCCAGACCAAAAGTACCAAAGTTCTCATAGAGGTTTACCGGATGAACTATGCCTTGCAAAAACATCCCTAGACCTTTTCCTGGTTCAAAACCATGCTTCAACATTTCATTCACTACCATAACAGATGCAGAGGACAATTGTGGTCTTACGATGAGATTCCCCTCGAGGATATGCTCAACAGCCACTACCTCAGAAGCTTGATGAATTAACACATTGGCAGTATTTGTTTCGATGGAAGAAACAGAGTAGTCTTTATACATTGATAAGTCTCCTTCACCATGAACTACTATCTCTAGCCTGTCATATTCGAATTTGACCATTTGATGCAACGTTGATGCGACTGCTTTAGCCCTATGAATCCATGGCCTTCCCAATAACATATTATATGAAGCATCAAGGTTCAGTACTTGAAAATCCATAGCAAAATCCACAGGCCCAATTGTCAATATAAGTTCTATTTCACCAATGGCATCAGTTTTCGATCCGTCAAAACCTTTGACGCACACATTGTTAGGTCGGATTCTTTCCACATTAACATTCAACTTTTGTAAAGTTGATATAGGACAAATATTAGCGCCTGATCCTCCATCAATTAACACTCGAGTGATGATGGAATGTTCGCATTTCACAGAAATGTACAGACCTTTGTTATGCTCCGTACCTTCTATAGGCAGTTCATCATCTGAAAAAGCAATTTTATTTGCTTCAACGATCCTTCCAACAACTTTTTCCAGCTGATTTACTCTAATCTCACTAGGAACACATGCTTCATTAAGAATCTTCATTACAGCCTTGCGGTGTTCCTCTGAATGTATCAATAAAGACAACAAAGAAATCTGTGCTAGTGTCTTCTTCAACTGTTCTATAACAGAATATTCTGGCAATTTCATTTTCTTTAAGAATTCTTCAGCTTCTTCATCAGTGACAGGCTTCTTGACTGTCATTCGTTCTTCACCGCCTTGTTTATTCTTTCTTAACTCTACGGGAACATAACATCTTCCAGATCGAGTTAATCCCCCTACTTCATCTACATCTTCAATCACTTCTTTCCCCTTGTGCATCACCACAACGCGATTATAATTCCAAGGGACTGCCTTGGTATCAACCATAGGCAGCTGTGACACTGGTTTAATAACAATAGGAACTACAGGAGCTCCTTTTTATGATTAAAAGAGACTTATTGGATCTTCCAGGAATAATGAGTTTCGGCTTTATTTTACTTGACCCAATATTTTCTGAAATCTATTTCCCCATCGCCAAGGGATCATTCGATGATTCGGGTTTTGCTATCACCACCTCTGCTTCTGCAGGTTTTTCTTTCGTTAAATCTACAGCATTTGCTGATTTTTCCGAATCAGTTTTAATTTTAATGATCGGTTTAAAGGGAATCGTAGTGTCTTCACCACTGAGTATCACATCGAGCATGTTTGTTTCATTATGATCTGGCAGCGGATTTTGATTGATATTTGGAGTGCCTGGACTTTCTACCATAATCTGTTGGGTATCAATCAACTCTTGAATAGCTCTTTTCAGATACAAACATTTCTCTGTGTCGTGCCCTGGGGCATCAGAACAGTATTCACATCTTCTAGAATAGTCCAAATTCTTCGGAGGAGGATTCGGGATCCTTCTCTCAATTGGGTTTAGAACATTCATTTTTCTAAGTCTATGAAATAAACTGGTGTAAGATATTCCAATAGGAGTGAAATTATCTTTTACCATGTTATCCCTTTTGAATTCCGCTCTAGGCCGAAAATTAGACCTCGGAGGACCTCTTTGAACTTGCGGGGCCATTGGATGATTTTGGATTGCTGGTGTACGCCATTGCGGGTAAAAAGGACCTCGAGCATATGATTGTGTATTGTAAATAGGATATTGGGGAGATGGAATAAAATATAATGGATTCTGCTCGTATGGTTGACGCGCACCTCTCCAATTTTGTCGTGGACCTGCCATGACAGTTGCTACATCCTCTTTTCTTTTCTTTCCCCCAAAACTTCCTGTACCACTTTGAATTGCCTGTGTTGTTGCTTTCAAAGCGGCCTGGCTGATGATCTTTCCTGATTTGATTCCGTTTTCTACCATCTCTCTAACTTTGATAACTTCTGCAAATGTTCTTTCGATAGTAGAAAGCAAATGATGAAAATAATCAGGTTCTTGTGCTTGCAGAAAAATATCAATCATTTCAGATTCTTTTATCGATGGTCTAACTCTTGAAGCCTGCTCTCTCCATCTAACGACATATTCTCGAAAACTTTCGGTCATCTTTTTTCGCATGTTGGCAAGCGTAGTGCGATCTGGAACTATCTCAATGTTATACTGAAATTATTGAACGAAATCTCGAGCCATGTCGTCCCACACGTGCCAACGGGAAATGTCTTGGTCAATGAACCATTCAGAAGCTATCCCTGTAAGGCTTTCTCCAAAGTACGCCATCAATAACTCTTCTTTTCCTCCTACTCCCCTTAATTGATTGCAAAACTTTTTCAAATGAGCTACAGGATCGCCATGTCCTTCATATTTGTCAAATTTTGGCATTTTGAACCCTATCGGCAAATGGACATCAGGAAACATACATAAATCCTTGTACGAAACACTTTTTGGTCCACCTACTCCTTGCATATTTCTCATACTTTGTTCCAGGCTTCTCACTTTTCTAGCCATCTCCTCCTGTTCCTCATTCTTAGCAATCTTCTCAATCACGATAGGAGTATCACGTTGATGAACATGATAATGTGGATTTTGTGATTTGAAAGTCATTTCAGGAGGATATAACATATCATGATTTGGTTTTCCCATATTCTTTGGTATTGTCAGTTGAATTCCCGCAGTAGCTGGCGCTACAGAAGTTAAAAGTGGGTTATTTGCGACAGATGGATTTGGTGGGCGCACGGTAGAAGTACCAGCAACTCCAGACATAGTAGCGAATGGGCCAAACCCTGGTGGGTAAAATGGATCACTAGTTTGAGCTGGGTCAGAATTTGGATCATTTGAAGCTGAAAGTCCAGGGATTGAAGAAGGCGGGGCTTGTCCATTCAACCAAGCTTTGTACATCTCCGCCATTTGTTGTTTTAATGACTTTATTTCTTCCATTGATGCTACTTCCTGCGAAGTCAACTGATTCTGCTCTTCTTCGCTATCAGACTCTATATCTTCTCTGCGAGTCATTCTTCTTTTTCCCTTGTATCTGGTATTATACGGATGTGATGCCAGTTTAAACCACAAACCAACCACCAATTATTTTATCTTTCTGTAATCAAGTAGCAAACATGTGAGTGTTATATATTTAACACATTATAATGCCACATTATATGTCATGTTTCTATTGCATTTCCCAACCTATCATGGAAGCTTTGTGTTTCATCCCGGCTTTTCTAGGCATATTTTCAAAAGTTATGATCGAACCCTTTGGAGGGTTGCCTACGTATCATGTTAGGACATGAATCAGATCTTGCGTAGTTCGGGTGTAATTTAACAAAATTGTTTTTTTTTTTTAATATTAAATTGAAGAAAATAAATAAAGTGAAGTAAAATATATGTAATATATATAGAAATAAACGTTCAACTTCATTACATTCTACGATAAAATAACTGACCCAACTCCTAAAATAAAACCTACTAACTGACATCTGAAAACTAAAAGACATAATATCTAAACAAGAAAAAAAAAAATTAAAACTGAAAATGAAAAAAAACTATGACAAAGAAAACAACGATCCTTTCAAGGAGATTTCGATTTAATATGTCCTCCCAAACTCAGATATATGTCCTCCAATGAAGTAGTGAGTCGCTGTGCGAAAGCAGGTACTTGTGCCAAAAAATCCTCACAATCCAGCTGCTGATAATCTAAGCCCATTCTGGCAGTATCCTGTGCTACACGGTGGACCTTCCCTCGAAGAGAACTGAAAGCCAGATCCCATTCCTGAGCCTGTCGATCTCGGAAATCAACCATCTATTTTGCACGTTGTTCACGAGTGGAAACAACCTCCAACTGTTCTCGCAATATTCCTCTTTCACGAATCCATTGAGATCTCTCTCGATCAAATTCTTCTTGCATATTCTTTTCAACTTCTTGAAGTTGTTGTCGGCGAGATGCGGCAAGTTCTGCAACGTGTGACCCTCTAGTGGTAGCAAACATGATTTGTCCCCGAAGTGCAACTTCAATAGCTGCTGATTTAGCTTTCTCTTCAGAGAATTCCCTTTGTTGTTCGTCTATTTTTGCCCTAGCATGCTCTAATTCTTCTCTCAAAATTTGGTTGGCTTCATGATGTTCTCGCATGGCTCTTTCAATTTCTATCCTGATTGCAGCTTCCTGATCTATAGGTCCTTTAACCGATTTTTCTGGTCTGACTGGAGGACTCGACTGTTCTTCAAACCATTCCCGATAATCTGGATGCACTTCTCTTTTCTCACGCTCTATGACCATCGTTTCGACTCCCATAATACGGCGACCCTCCCAAATCTGCTGGGCCAAATCTTCTGGAAGTGAAATCTCTGGTCTGACCTTAAATACGAACTCAGCCATGTCTTCCGTTACGGGAATTATTTGACGCCTGCCTAGCTGACGTAGAACTCTCAATGGAACATACGGTTGAACACCTCTAATACCCATTAATAACAAGAACGGACGGATGACAGAACTATATATGACTTGCCTCCAAGGGAACCAATGGAGATTCCAAGTGATTTTATCCGTTGTCAAAGAACGAAAAAGTTTAACCCAATCTCCAATTTCTTTTGGACATTTATATTTCTCCATCCTTTCCTCGTAATCGTTGATTCGATTGAATCGCTCGGGATTGAACCTTGTCAATGTAGGACGTTGATAAAGATGCTCTACAATCCACATCTGTAACAAGATATTACATCCCTCGAAAAAACTTTTTCCTTTCTGACAAACAGTCAGAGCACGGTAAATATCAGCTAGGATCATTGGTATCATGGTGTAATCTTTCTTAATCAGTATCTGTACCACTCCCGCTAAACGAATATTAATTTTTTCTTCTCTTCTTGGGAAGACCATAGTGCCCAAAAAGTCTACCATGAACGCAAATCGTCTGTGAACTTTCCAAGTCTCAAAACTTCCCTTATTACAAAGTTCTTTACCGTACTTCTAAAACCCCTCTTGCCTTCCGTATCTGTCATACAAAAACTGCAAGGAAACCCAACCTTTTTTCATTGATTCTTCTTTTGTGTTCCTTAGGTTCATGAGCTTGCAAAATTTATTTATTGAAATAAGTCTCGGGGCTATAAGTTTCTTCCGATGCATATCACCATATCCGACATAGCCTGCCATCTCTTCTAAAGTAGGTGTCAACTCAAAATCTGAAAAACGGAATACATTATTCTTTGGGTCCCAAAAATTCAGTAATGCATCAATCGCCTCCCTATTAGGGTTGATCCTCATGATACTCGTTAAAAAACCCAAGTACTTATGTATTTCGTCATAATCAAATGTATCCATTGCATTCCACCATAACCAAAGTTGCAGAGGGGTACAATCCACAACCTGAACCGGTACATTCCCATCTCTCTTTCTCTTTGGACGCTCTCCACGAACAGGGGGGGACATTTTATACCTATTGAAAGGGACATAAAATTAATAAATATCTAGACTTAGACAAAACTTAATTTGTTAATTTTGAAAAGATTTTATAACTTAACTTGTAAAACTTAGTGCGACCATTATTTAAACTTAGTTACAAAGAACAATTTTATCAAAAGTTGAAGCGAGAGAAACAAGATTGGTAATTTTTTTTATTTTTTTTAACTCTATCAAAAACTTTACTATAACAGATTTCTAGACAATTTTATATATATGTTTGAGGACAATATTCCCTAAGTACAAAAATAAAAGGACTCAGAAATAAAGAAAAATATAATGACCGTTTTATGTATGAAGTTGTATAAAATTTTCAGTCTCATGACCCTAAAGGTTTAGGACTTGTTAAAATTAATATATATATATATATATTGTAAAAACTTAGTCTCATGATCCCTAAAGATTCCGGGCTTTTGAAATATATTTTTATTTTATTGTTATTATTATTATTATTATTATTATTATTATTTATTATTATATATATATTTTTTTTAATCTTAGCCTCATGATCCCTAAAGATTCAGGGCTGTTAAAATATATACAAAAATTTGGACTTGAAAATTAGAAAAAATAATTATGAAAAATAATCATATTTTCAAAATATTTTCCAATAGATCTATGAACAAAATTTTTCTTTAAAAGATAAAGTCGTATCCTGGAAAGGACTTCCTACGTATCTTACTAAGATGTGAGAATCAGACCCTCGTAGTTCATAAAGATTGTAAAATTGTGTTGATGTATATTTTAAAAAATAATTCTTTATCTTAAAAATAAATTTTTTCTTTCAAAATGATCAACTAAATTTGAAAATAAATTAATCTCTCGTATTTTAAAATTGCCTAAAGCCGGTCAACACACAAATAGCCTTCCAAACAAATATCAAAGAGCACATAGGATGCACATGTTGGTCTTTATTAAGTAGGTGACCTGTCCTAGACAGACCCGGCCCCTGTGCCGAGTCCCGCTAAGTCGAATGCATATGATGCAAATAAAGCGGTACCTAATAGGGATAACCAGATTCTGAGTTTTCAGTTCTTCTAAGTTAAAACCTAATAGGGATAAGTGTCTAGACTGGCTTACTCGAGCGGACACTCGAGCCGGGGAGGGACAACTTGGTCGGTAGCAGGGCAACACCGCCTTCGTTGTCGATCCGAACCCCGCCTAACATGTGTGACTATATCCTTCACCAGGTGCCTTGACACTCCGGTTATCTCAAAAAGAAGGTGAGATGCATATGCTGCATTCCCTCTATCCTATTTCAGAGACTCAGAGGGGGTACGTGAGAGAAGACAATATATAATACAATTCAAATAATATCAAAGCAGTGAATGAGCAACAAGTAGCACATAAGGCCAACAAACAAACACAATATTAAAATAATTAAAGCAAGTAAAAGTCAATATCCAAAGCTCGAATTCTATTTAGTCCCCAGCAGAGTAGCCAGAGATGTCACACCCCTTTTTTTCGCTCGAGGAAATCGAGATCGAAGGGTTTTTCGAATTAAAGTGACGATGTTGAATAGGGATTATTTTATTTACAGAGTCGCCACTTGGAATTGAGTTTTGGTGTTCCAAGTCACCTTTTTTGAATCCCTAATCAAAAGGAAATGACTCTTATTTGGTCTGCGAAAACAGAAAATGGGTAAGGAATTCTGTTGATCGAGGGGAAGGTGTGAGGCACCCCTCGAGTCCCGTGGTTCTAGCACGGTCGCTTTTATTGACTTATCTTGACTTAAATTATTTTGATAAATTATGGTTGGGTCTAAGTTCGCTTTCTTTTGATATTTAAAATCTGTCTACATCTCTTATATTAAATAAATCGGTGAAAGTTAATTTTTAGAAAAATATTTGTCAAAGTGCATTATTGCATCCTTGAATTTTAAACTTGTCTCAGAAAGATGCGCACGTCGCATTCTTAATTAGGACGAATATTTTAAATGTGCTTAAAATTTACCTAACGTTAAAGGCATTAATCCGTCTCTTATAAATTCGAGATAGCTAAACTTACTCATTTTTTTTTTATTTTTTTTTTTTATATTCTTTCCTTCTATTCAAATTTAAACAAACATCAAATTGAGAATACAAAGTAAAATGATTTAAATTTTTATGTTACTTCATACATAAATATACTATTACAACCGTTTAATGGACAAGATATATAGAATTAAAATAAACCAATTGAAATAGTAATTAATTATACATACAACATTGCGACAGCAACTGAATCGTGATGATGAAGAAATATTGACGAAAAACGTAAAAGAAAAGAAAAATTAAATAAATAAATTAAACCCTTATACTCTACTCTAGTGTAATTTATGTAAGGGAAAATCACTGTGTCATTTATCATGAATATGATAACAACTATTAGTTAATATATAATTGTTTTATTAAATGATTTTTTTTTTCTTAACATTACCTTTCTAAAAGAGAACAAAGGCAAACAAAGGATTGCTTCTTTTTTTTTTTTTTTTTTTTTTTGGTATATATGTGCTTCCTATAATACCTACTACTACTATTGAATAAAAAAAAAAGTTTTTGTCTTTTTTTCTTTTCTTTTTTTTTTTACATTTAATCATTCTTACTTAATTTTTCTAGTTAATTACTCATGTAATTAAAATGCATGCTGAAACACTCAGTCTGAATCATGTGGGTGACATATCGTTAAATCAAACAGACAATTACAATATTACTCTAACAACAATTAAACAATGACTAAGCGAATTCATTATAATTATTTTACGTCAATTTACTCTAAATTTAACAATATTAAATTTCAACATTCTTTTGATAGTATCATAAAAATAATAACAATAGAAATCATTCCAACACATATAAAAGTTGAGCAATTTTATATTATTGGAATCAAGTCCCACATGATTGTGATGTTATTCTATACAAAGAAAAATTAAAAATTACCTCTTGACGAAAATAATATCCAATCAAAAGAAAGAAAAAGCTACGAACTCGGAATCACGAACGAAACTTCAAACTCTAACTCATTGTCTACCCCTCTTGTACTCTCTTCGATTTTTTTCTTTTTCCTAAGTTTTTCACCTCTCCTTCTATGATTTTCTCTTTTCAAATCCTTTTCTCCTCTTTGTTTTCTCTAATCTTTCTCACTGTTCGTCCTTTTCTTTTTTGTTCTAAGTCTTTCTTTTTTTTTTTTTTTTTTTTGAGTTTGTTCTCTTTTTTTTTTTTTTTTTTTTTTTCTCCTCACTCAGTGTTTTTTCTCCTTTTCTTTTACGTGTGTGTGTGTTGTTATATATCTTCTGCATGTGTAGTGTTGTATGAGTTGTAGTGGGAGTGGGTGTGTAGTTGTGGAATAATGGGGGGAGGTTGAGGGAAGTGTGGGGAATGTGGGGGGTTAGGGTAGGTTTTAAGATTTTTCATTTTTTTTTTTTTTTAAATAACGAAAAATAATTAATAAATAAATAAATAAATAGATAATAGTAAACAAATAAAATAATAATAATAATTAATTGATTTTTATATTTAAAAAATAAAAAAATAAAATAAAAAAAAATACAATAACAATCTAAAAATAGTCAAAAATAAATTATATAATTAAGATAGTACAAAACTATTTTTTTTTTTTTAAAAAAGAATAATATCCTAAAATTGAATTCATTTAATTATTTATATTATATTAAAATAAAATAATAGTCAAAATAATATATGACTAAATATAAATATAAATATTTAGTACTGATAAACAAGTTAAAATTTAGGGAGGATCAAAAATCACGTGTCTACAATTGTTTGTTTGTTGCCTTAATTTAGAAGGTGTTCTATCAATATGTATGCAAATGTTTTCTTCCTAATATGTATGTTTTCTATGTAATAAGTAGTTCTTTGTGATTTGATCAATACTTATTTTTAGTTTCTCTTTTTGTGTTATCGTGTCATTTGTCATAATGTAGTCATTAAATCTTTTTTTTCGTTGTTTTGTTACTCTACCGAATTGGCTAGAATTTCTATAAGAGGATGAAACAATAAAAGTTTAAGAACGAAATTTTGCCCAAAAATTTATTAGGTAAAAGGCGTAGCCACAAGAAACATGCTATGATATATTGTCCCTAACATATATAAGGTGAGAAATTATTTAAAGAAAATTCATGTGAATTGTTAAGCTTTTAACATTGATATTTTCTCCTCATTTTTCTACTTTCTGCAAAAAAAATATATACGTAGAGAAGTAATTAATTTGAAGATATGGTCCTTCCATTTGATTGTAAATTAAACCATGGTAAATTCTTTTCTTCGTAACTTTTCTGAAAAGTTTTTGTAGGTCACACAATAATGAATTTGAAGTATATTTAATTGAATTTTTCTTTACTTGATACATGATATGTAAAAATAAATAGGTAATCTTCAATGTTCCTCGAAACAGAGACAAAAATTGATAAAGAAAGAACTTCCGTTTATATTGTCATATGTATATTTCTCAAAATAATTAGTGTTCTTAGCACTATATGATGTTTTATAATTTTACAATTAAGTTTAACTTAAAAATTATTAAAGTGTATGACATATAGGGTTTTGGAGTTAATATATCTTAAATTTACGGTCATTTTTATGCTCGCGCAAATAAGTTAACTAGTTTTACTATAAAACTGAAGCACTATAGATCCTCGTACAAAAAATGATATATCATAGTGAAAGTACCTAGAGTTATTCGCTATATTTAATTACTTATCAACATCAATTAATACCACCACTATAAGAAATATGTTATAAATGTATTTACATTATAGTGAATGTTTATCAAAATCTAGTTGATACCTATCAGGATTTAAAGTATCTGTCTTTTAGTCAGAAACTAGGAGTATTTTTCCCTATAAATAAAGGAGTTTTGTTCATTGTATCCTCAATCTTATGATTCTCAAGAATCCCTCAACAGAAATAAAGAAGCCTCCCCTCTTCTCTCTATTTATTCTTGTTCTTGTTTTATATTTTATTATATTCCGTAACACGTTATCAACACGAGTCTCTAACTAATTGAGATTATTTCTTTTCGCGTGAGATATGTCTTTATAGTTTTATCATGGTTATATCTTTAATCCATGAGGGGTACTGTGAAATTTAATATTCGTTCTTATGCTATTACTTTTGACATAAATGTTCTTTCTCAATATATTAGTTTATCTTTTGTCTTATGTTCACCATGTGAATTTCGCAATGTAATTTGATAGGCAGCCGTCACTTTAATATAACTTTGACTTGTAACTTTAAGACTTGCCTCTTCTAATATAATTGTGATTGTTTTGCCTAGAATTAATAATTGTATTTAATACGAACCTAAAAACTAATATTCTGCTTTATGTTGGAATACGTTTAACAAATATAAGTACTAGTCAAATGGTTATGTGTTAATCGTTAAAACTGTTTTTAGTTTGGTTTAAATTCAATAATTGACTTTAACATGATTCATGTATTCATATTCATCTAGAGTCAAAAGAAGGAATATCGAGTAGTACTGTATATTTAAGCTACAATGTATTTTAGCTTATTATAATATTGATTAAAAGTAAGACGGTGGATTATATTAAATCTCATCGCATTAAAAGGGTAAGACATTGAATTATAGTTTCGGTGCACTCCCAATGCACCATGATGATAAGATGTTGGGTTCAAGTCCCATCGATTTATGCCTAAGATGCCTTTATATGGATAAGATGTTGAGTTTGAATCTCAATGCACCATATTGATAATATAATGATGGCTAAGGTAAAATAATGTGTATTTCATGAAAAGTCATGAAACATGTCCTATTGAATATGCTCCATTCCTGAAGTGAATGTAGTAGCAGTACATAACATGTCTGAAAGAAGACAAGTGGTTGAATAAATACACATAAACGTGGAAAAGGGAAAACATAACAATATTTTCACAAGTTTGTATGTCTTGATCTTGAAAGAGACTATAAGATATCATAATTTGATAGGTTTAAGGCACGATTATATTCCAAACCTGGAGAATGAGAACCTTATTAATGCAAACGTGCACTTGATTGTGATGATATCACAACTCACCTCCGAAAGAGGCTGTATAATTGATAAAAGTTATTTTGAAATTTACTTCTAAAGTAGTAAATCTGAAATTTATTCATGTAATAATAAATCTGAAATTTATTAAAGTAAAAGGTACATGCCATGGTAAACTTGGAGTTTTCTAGAATAAAAGTTCATAAATTGACATGAATGATTGCGACATCTCAAAGATGTACATACTGAGTATTGAGCATATATGGAAGAATTAGAAAATTCTTCATTACTTTTAATGTTTCTTGTTATCATGATAAGTTGGTTGGACCAACTAATTTTGGGATTGGATTCCTCAAAATCTAAAAAATAGAAAAGGTGAATATGGGCCTGTTCACCTGTCATGCGATCTATTAAGATGAATCCGTATAAGATGATCACTTATACGTTTATTGTCAACCTGCAGTTTGACATTCATAAAGTTACTTGCTCAATAAAATTGAATTAAGAGCATAACTTTCAGATTGTGTAATCAAGACAATTCATCTTGATAACGATGATTTGGCATTGAATGCCTTTGATAAATAGCTAAACCATTGCTAATGAGAACAAAACTTCATGTGTTGGTCTGAAATATGATATGTTGCGTACAATAGCACTTGTATGCATTGTACCAATAAATTATGATTATTTCTTTTCTCTCAATTGGTTCAAGGTCAGGAACCAACTATTCCATCTAATAGTTTTGATGTGCGGTATACGATTAATAAATATACCATGATGCACAAAGATGAATTCCTCAAAAAAAATGGAGGATGTATGTTGGTTTTTCTAACATAAAGAGGAGATTATAAGCAGTTATGAAATATGTTAGGAATTATCATCAGATCCTCATTCAAAAGAATATTCAAATCAGATGCCGAAAACATCTCATATTTAAGCTGCAAGTGCTCCTATTTTGTGTCTATAAAGGACAAAGTATATGCATGCATAAAGCGTGGTAGACCAATCGATTCCTTGAAATAATCCTTGAAAATAAGGAGCAAATAATCATAATAAGAAGACAATGTGCTCTTGAAGAGCCTACGACATAACACTTCATGGAACCTCACAAGAGGTTCAGGTACCTGAAAATAATGAAGCGACGAGATCTCAAAATATTATGTCACACTATGAACTGATACGAAATGATATATCATCAATATTTTTGATATAATATTGGCGTAATATTGTGAAAGATTACGAGGATTTGAATTCTACGTTTATTTAAGCATACTGATGTAGAAATATTTATCAAGTGAAATGAAAGGATGCATCTTGGTAAGCATAAAATTTATTTGATTTGCAATCCAAACACTTGAAGGGTCACATATGAAATGCTAAATATTGTCACTTGACAAAATTTATATAAAACTTCTTAAGGATTCAAAATATTTGAAGCATATAAAAGTTTCTGGGAAACTTATTTATAATCCTTATATTGCATAAGTTTATAACTTGAAAATTATTGGATCTCTTGGAGAGTTTTCAAAAGCAATAGATTATTTGCTGAAATGAGAAATAAACCGAATTGAACTGGTTATGAATTACCATATCTTAGTGGAGTTGATGCACTAACGTATCTTGCAAATACTACAAGGCCCGATATAACATTTTCAGTTAATTTGTTAGCAAGGTATAGTTCTTCTCCTATTAGGAGACATCAAAATAACATCAAACATATGATCTTATTTATTGCAGTCTCGATCTTGTTAATTATGCTAATGCTGGGTATTTATTTAACCTTCATAAATACCGATCTCAAACATGAAATGTGTTTCCATGTAGGAATACTGTCATATCTTGGAGATATATAAAGTAGTCTATCTAGCCACTTTATCGAACTATGTTGAGATTATAGCCATTCATGAACCTAGCCGAGAGTGTATGTGGTTGAGGTCCACAATACATCTCATTCGAGAAAAATATGATTTAAAATGTGATAATGTACACATAATTTTATACGAAGATAATGCAACATGCATAGCATATCTTAAAAGAGGATTCACAAAAGGAGATAGAATGAAGCACACTTCATCAAAGCTTTTCTACATACATGAACTACAAAAGAATGGTGATATTAACGTGCAACATATTCGTTCAAGTGATTATGTGGCTGATTTATTCACCAAGTCTCCTCCAATTACAACTTTCAAGAAGATGGTGCACAAGATCGGGATGCAAAGGTTAAAGGATGTTCTCATTAGGGGGAGTTAATACACGCTATACTCTTTTTTTTTTTATGAGGTTTTGTCCCACTGGGTTTTCCTTGTAAGATTTTTAATGATGCAGCCTATATGCGTATTGTTAGAGATGTGTACTTTTTTTTTCCTTCACTAGATTTTTTTCTTACTGAGTTTTTTTCTAGTAAGGTTTTAACGAGGCACATTATCTATCAATTAGACATTCAAGGAGGAGTGTTATAAATGTATTTACATTATAGTGAATGTCTATCAAGATCTAGTTGATACCTATCAAGATTTGAAGTATCTGTCTTTTAGTCAGAAACTAGGAGTATTTTTCTCTAGAGGAGTTTTGTTGATTGTATCTTCAATCTTATGATTCTCAAGAATTCCTCAAGAGAAATAAAGAAGCCTCCCATCTTCTCTCTATTTATTCTTGTTCTTATTTTATATTTTATTATATTTCATAACAAAATATAAATATTTGAATGGTTCGGCCTTCAAATCCTCACAATAGCGTAGGAAATTTTTTACGTCATTATATTATTTTTTATCGGGTCTAAAATCTGGTTTTCATATACTTTCATTTTAGAAAATATCTTCGTTCAATCACAAGACAACTTTTAACTATTATCAAAATTCATTGACGTCAAAAACCCAGTAAACGAATTGCATTAAAGTTACATACTTTTCAAGAAATGTTAAGAAACTCAATTTAGTGGGTCCATAGTTTTCTTTATTTCAGTTGGGGGAAGTTTATAATTGTTTGAGTGTTAGATCATAGGCAAAATTCAACTTGTGTCGTCGTATTCTTTTCTTTATAATTTGTTAGATATATGCATGATTTGAAAAATATTTAATCTTAGGATTTCTATTTCATCTCCGCTAACTTAAATTAAGGGTGTCTAACGGGCCGGGCCGGGCCAACCCGTAACCGGCCCTCCCATTTTACCCGGGTTCTGGGCCGGTTCCGGGCCGGGTTTGGCGTTAATCGGGCCGGGCCGGGTTTGGCGTTAACCGGGCCGGGCCGGGCCGGGCCAAACAGTAAAAAAATTAAAACCCACCCTGCCCCGGCCCACTAAACCCAATCCGGTCAAACCCACCAAGACCCGGTCAAACCCGGTTAAAAACCGGTCAAACCCGTTTAAAAAATAAATAAAAAATCCAATATACACTATATACACTCCAATATACAACATATATTTTTAAAAAAATATATAAAGTATAAACAATTACACATATATACGTACCATTCAATATATAATTATATATGACTATACGTACTACTTTAAATAAAACATTTGCTATAATAGTATAATATATATATATATACACTACAATATATATATATACTAATTTATAAAACATATACACATGTATACGTTAAATATATACTAATTTAGAAGATATATATGCACCATTCAATATATATGTACTACTTTAAATAAAATATATACAACAATATAGTGATATACATATATATATATACAATAATATGTATATATATATAGTTACATACTAATTTATAAAACATATACACTTGTATACTTTAAAGATATACGTCTATAGAAGATATATACACATATATACGCACCATTCAAAAGATATGTACTACTTTAAAAAAAGTATATACTACAATATATATACTAATTTATAAAACATAAAGTAATGTATACGTTAAATATACACGTCTATAGAAGATCTATTCACATATATACACTCTATTCTATGTATATGTAATACTTTAAATGAGATATATGCAATATATATACATTACAATATATATTTGTATAGTTATATACTAATTTATAAAATATATACACATGTATACGTTAAATATACACGTCTATAGAAGATCCATTCACATATATACACTCTATTCTATGTATATGTAATACTTTAAATGAAATATACTATAATGTATATACATTACAATATATATTTGTATAGTTATATACTAATTTATAAAACATATACGCATGTATACATTAAATATACACTTCTATAGAAGATATATACACGTGTATACGCACCATTAAATGTATATATACTACTACTTATAAAATATACTACATTATATATACATTACAATATGTATAGATATACTTATATACTAATTTATAAAACATATACACATGTATACGTTAAATATACACTTCTATAGAAGATATATGCACATATATACGTACCATTCAATATATAATTATATATGACTATACGTACTACTTTAAATAAAACATTTGCTATAATAGTATAATATATATATATATATACACTACAATATATATATATACTAATTTATAAAACATATACACATGTATACGTTAAATATATACTACTTTAGAAGATATATACACATATATATGCACCATTCAATATATATGTACTACTTTAAATAAAATATATACTACAATATAGTGATATACATATATATATATACAATAATATGTATATATATATAGTTACATACTAATTTATAAAACATATACACTTGTATACTTTAAAGATATACGTCTATAGAAGATATATACACATATATACGCACCATTCAATATATATGTACTACTTTAAAAAAAGTATATACTACAATATATATACTAATTTATAAAACATAAAGTAATGTATACGTTAAATATACACGTCTATAGAAGATCTATTCACATATATATACTCTATTCTATGTATATGTAATACTTTAAATGAGATATATGCAATATATATACATTACAATATATATTTGTATAGTTATATACTAATTTATAAAATATATACACATGTATACGTTAAATATACACGTCTATAGAAGATCCATTCACATATATACACTCTATTCTATGTATATGTAATACTTTAAATGAAATATACTATAATGTATATACATTACAATATATATTTGTATAGTTATATACTAATTTATAAAACATATACGCATGTATACATTAAATATACACTTCTATAGAAGATATATACACGTGTATACGCACCATTAAATGTATATATACTACTACTTATAAAATATACTACATTATATATACATTACAATATGTATAGATATACTTATATACTAATTTATAAAACATATACACATGTATACGTTAAATATACACTTCTATAGAAGATATATGCACAAATATTCAAAATTTATTCAAAAAAAAATAAAAAAGAACGACTAAGGACTGAATGAATTTGGGGAATTTTATTGATTGCAAAATGATCCAAAATTTATAATTTACATGAATGAAAAATCTATAAATTATGCATCATTTTTTCCAACTCATTCATGTTAATATTAATGGGAACTTGCATAGGATAATCAAAGTCAACGGGGGCAAAACCATGCATTGGACTTGATTCTGCTGAGTTCTCCCGTGAAGTCATAATTTCTTCTAGTTTCAGCTCGTCGCTCGGCTCCGGTTCCATTCCTTGGTTTCTTCTTTCCGCTCTAATCCAATCTCTGAGGCAAACTAGAACATTCATTGCATTGCTTCCCAATGAGTGTCGGTTGTCTCCAAGCTGCTGTCGTCCCTGACTGAAGGCGCTCTCTGATGCAACGGTTGACATTGGAACATTCAAGATATCTCTAGCTAATCTTGAAAGCACAGGATATTGTGATTCATTATTCCTCCACCAATCCAGCGTGTTGATCCGTCGTCTGCGATCCTCTGGTGCCGTCCAAAGATAATATTTCAGCTCTTCCCGATAAGTTGATGTGTAAGTTCTCTCATCAACACTGTTCCAACAATTTAAATCATAAAACGAATCAGAAAAACCACTATGTGCCGGCCTTTTAGAAGATGATGGCTCCTCGGGAGGATGAGGAGCGACAGTTGGAGTGATATTTGTAGGTACGGCTGAATCAAATAAATCAGCATAGTGATTATATAATTTTTCTATATAATCTTTTGCATCAGCCGTAGCCGTCCACAAATCAGGCTGTAGTTGTTCAGAATCATGGTTAGTATTTATTTCTAAGTTAGTATAAATAAGAGTACTAAAGTGACACATATTATTATATTTCATGCACGGATTTAGCATAGCACCAACCAAGTAAATAGGGGGAATCGGGAAAAAATATTTTTTAAATTTTGTAAACATGGCGCCAATAGCTTCTTTATAACCTTCTTTATTTTTATATTGTTGGAACAAACCAGAAATATCGGCTATATATGCCAAAATATTACAAACAGTAGGATAGTAAGCACCGGAAAATTCAACCGTAGCTACATAAAATTTTTCTAAAAATATAACAAGATCATTAATTACAACCCAATCAGAATTATGTAGCATGCAATCAGCAGAATCAGCAAATGAACCGCAATGTTGGTTAAAAGCTAGTGTAATAGGAATTCTATATTTATAACAAGTTTTTAAAAACTCATACGTAGAATTCCATCTAGTATCAATTTCCTCAGGCATCAAAATCGGTGTAAGTCCATTTTCTTGACATTTAACTTTAAATTCTCTAATTCTCGATCTACGATTATTTCCTTGAATAAAACCAACGGCAAGACGAATTTTTTCAATATAAAGCTCAAGAAACTCAAGACCATCTTTTACAATTAAATTATATATATGACATGCACACTTAATATGAAAAATTTCAGGCAAGGACGGAGATAGCGTAGATTTTATTTTTGTTATAGCAGTCTTGTTGTTAGAAGCATTATCAAAAGCAATACATAAAATTTTATTTTCTATACCATAGTATCCGGCAATTTTAACAATAGAATCAGCAATAAATTGTCCAGTATGTTTACGATCTTCATCATATAAAAAAGCAAGAATACGTTTTTGCATCACGAAATTACTATCCATCCAATGACAAGTAACGGTTAAATAATCATTTTTATTTACAGCACGACCAAGATCAGAAGTTAGGGACAATCTACATTGAATATTTTTTAACAATGTTGATAAATAAAAATAATATTGTGAATGAAGTCTAAAAATATCAGACCGACAAGTAGTTCTAGGAATACCATTAAACATAGGATTATAAATTGCTTGTATATAACGAATAAAAGCATCAGAAGAAGGAAAACTAAAAGGCAAACAACCCACAGCTACCATTTTAGCTATTTCTTCCCTGTCCCTCAATTTATTATACTTTTTCGCTACTTGACCGGTTGTTGGGTCCATTCTAGTTTGCGTTGACCCACCAACATCCCCACCACCTTTTGCAATATTTAACTCTCTTTTGTGATCTTCATCTATATGTCTCATTAACGTACCCGTACCCCCTTGCTTGCCTCCACTTCTATGCTTATATATTTGTTGACAAATATTGCACTGCACCTCAATATCTGATATACGTTCAAAAAATTGTCATGCAATACTAGTTCTTTTACGAGGTTTTGGGGCACTGGGAGGACGGGAAGGGAGATTAACTGATTCAGATCTAACGTTAGCATCTCCTACTGCGGGTGTTTCAACAATATTTTCATTATCTTCGTCTAAATTAACTGCATCTACTTCATTTTCTTCTTCTATACCATAATTTTCCTGAGCTTCTACATAATCCATATCGTGAGCACCTACACCTATTTCTTCCTCAAAAGGTGTATCAAGCGGTACCGGAGGCGAAGGCACACGGGTATATCTATTACTTGAACTACCTCTACCACTAGTAATTCGCTTTTTACTACCACTACCGCTTCCGGGACAAAAAATTTTAACACCTTTAGCAGCGAGGTTTTTTAATTTATCCATAATATAAATTAAATTAAACTAAAAATATTCAAAATACACAAATATAATAAAATTAAATAATAAACAATTAATACAATAAATAAAAATTAAACGTAAGAGATGGAACGACAATACCAAATTTTGGAAGTATCCGAAGATTGCGACTTTGGAAACTTCCGCTCGTACTTTGTAAACGAAAATTAAAAAATTAAAGTGAACACTTTAAGAAATTAAATATATTGAATATTAGAGAATTGAGAATTGAAATTTGAGAGAGAATGAGATTTGAGAGAGTGAAAAATTGTGTGAAAAATGATTTGAAGTTGTAGGGTATTTATAGATTTTTTTTGGGGATTAAAAAATATTTTTTAAAGTTTTTTTTTTTTTTTTTTTAATTAAATGGGCCCAAACTAGCCGTTTGGACCCAAAAACGGCTATATAGCCGTTGGGCCAACGGCTAGTTGGCCCAAAATTAATTTTTTTTTTTTTTTAATATTCCGGGCCGGGCCGGGCCGGTTAACCGGCGGGCCTGGACCGGGCTTGATCCGGGCCGGGTTAACCGGGCCCATTTTAAAAAAAAAACCGGCCCGGGACCCGGAACCCTTAAGCCCTAGGGCTTACCGGGCCGGGTCAAACCGGGCCGGGTTAGCTAATCGGGCCGGGTCGGGCCGGGTCAGCCCGGCCCGTTTGACACCCTTAACTTAAATAGTTTCACCCTTGGTATGAAAGGGTTAATAAATGTATTGTTAAAAAAAAGAAGTTTAATGTTACATAGCATTCATTTATAGAAATCTCAGGAGTACAAAGAAAGTAGTCCAAAATCTCACACAAGGACACTTTCTACCTAGATAAATTAACTGCATATGAAACTGTCCAAGCCTTGATGGACAAAATTATCCAATACTAGAACTATCTGGAGGTAATAGGTACTCTGACACCATCTATTGCTATTTCCTTCGTTAGCTTCAAAGAGTTTGATCTTTGATTATATGAGATTTAAGCTTATTGCACCTATTGCAGATGACGAGAAGTCATGTCTACTATGCATGCACTGATTGAGGAACATCACTTCCCCAATAAGTCTATGTTCCTAAACAACTCCTTTTTCTCCTCATGAGTTGTCATCGGGAATAGATTTCACATACAAGCAGCTCTATGTACAACTAGGTATTTCCATATCATATCCAAATGTATTTTCTGGTCTTCACTAGTGCAATTCAGAATCAAATCGACCATTCATATGTTTATGTAGAATTCAAAATATTAAAAATCATCAAGGTCAACCATCATCTTTCATTTCAAATGAAATAACGGTGCTGGGGTTTAGGGTTTGACCCTTACTTAGAAAATTAATATCCAAATAGTACATGAAGTGGGGGAGACATTTGTCATACCTCCTCATAACATATGCCAAAGTTGAACATATTCAACTCTATACAAGAAGTTCATGAAAGAAAAAACTTCATACAAGAATCTAATATAACAAATAATAAGACACTCTACGGTTTACATGCTTCAAGCGAAATTTCTCTAATTAATGTTGGGAGAAGTACTCCCCTCTGCGAAATGTAGAAACCTGCTAAAGGAAAATAGAACATATCTATGTGTTGAAGAATTGATTTTTAGATTGCTCTTTGATAGTTGTATCTATGTGTTGAGAACGTGGAATCTATGCCTCGGCATTGATAGACTCAGTTTGTACTATAAGAAACCCATGGAAATATGGTGACATCTATCAAGGATAGCTTAGTATCATTGATCACTTCAAGGACACAAACATCACCATATTTTAACTTATTGTCTGGAACAAACCCCTTTCAACCACAAGTAACTTTAGTATCTTTCCTTAGCACAATGCATTTGATAGACCCTGGAGCATGTAGCACTGTTAGGTCAATGAAGTTTTGATGATTGGCATATAAATGAAATATGTTACTTAAGCTGGTCCAAATACATGAAGATAAAAGTTGATCTCACTGGATAACACAAAATAATTTGCTTGAAGTTAGGAACGGATAAGCCTTCTTAATGTAATCATAATCACGTGTGATAAAGAAGAAGTTGTAGTTGAACACAACACCTTATTGATAAGCTAATGAGAAAGAGTTTCACTTAAATGAGGATTTTAGGTTGAAGAAGGAGTTTTATAAAGACAGGGAGTCGTACTCAAAGTAGAACTTTTAGTTGACAACAAGCTCTATTGAATTAAAGAGTTCGAAGCAAAGTAGAAGACCAAGGACATTGAAGGACTCTTTGAAGAGTTGTTATATATCGAGGGAGTAACTCATTTTGTTACTCAAGCACTAAAAAAGACAACAAAGAATCAAAAAATTATCTGAGAAGTTCTAAAGCTTGAGGAAGTTGAAGTTGAACCTGTTCCTATTACGTAGAGTTAAGGAGTCTTGGACTTTATGTATTAGGTTCGTTCTTGAGTTGTAATGTTGTCTAGTCTCAGTGAAGTATAAACTGAGTTAGAAGCTTTGTCTTCAAGTTGGGGAACTCAAAGACTTGGGAATACTCACTTTGGGAAGGTTTGTGTTAATAGGAGTTAGAGTTTAATTTCTAGATTACAAGAGTCTTGTAATTTGTTAATTGTTGAGGCTCAATTGTTTTAGTGGAGTTGGGGTTAAATTCTGTAGAGATACAAGTCGTGTTTTTTTACACCTTTTTAAGCCGAGTTTTTTCTACGTAAACATCACTGTGTAATTTACTTACTATTTTAGTTAGATAGGAACACTTTAGTCAACCTGTTCCATTGATAGGAAACTGCTAGGCTAAAATAAGTAACTAGTAGGGCACGTACTCTAGTAAGTAGTATCAGAGTGAGCTTGTCTTACATAAGGCTAGCAACTAAGAAAAGATCAATATGATGAATTCCGCACCCCTACTAGGCACAGTGAAGGACAATCCACTACTAGGCCACCACTTTTTAATGGCACTCATTTCAATTGGTGGAAAGAAAGAATGGAAATTTTTATTCAAGGAGAAAACTATGAGTTGTGGGACAAAATTGCTGATGGTCCTACTATCCTAATGAAGTTGAAAGATAGAGAAAAAGTTAAAAAGGTGAGAAATGAATTTATTGCTGATGATCTGGTGGCACTAAAGAAAAATGTAAGAGCAAAAAACATCTTAGTGTGTGGACTAGGTCCTGATGAGTACAACAGAGTGTCCAATTGCACCATTGCAAAGCAAATTTGGGATTTCTTGACACATGCACATGAGGGCACTACTCAAGCGAGAAAATTTAGAGTTACTCTTCTCTTTACTGAATATGAAGCTTTTAAGATGAAGGACAATGAATCCCTTTATCAAATGATGTCAAGACTCAGATCTTTAACCAATGAATTGACCTCGTTGAGAAAAGTCATCACTACTGAGGAACAAGTTGAGAAAGTGTTGAGGGTCTTGCCAAAATATAAATGGGATGTCAAGGTTACTGTGATTAAAGAGGAAAATGATCTAACTAGTATGACTTTGGATGAATTAGTGGGTAACCGAAAGACTTATGGATGCAAATTGATGAAGCCAAGAATGAAAAGGTTGCTTCTAAGAAATCCTTGGCCCTAAAAGCCTCAGTCAGTGATGGGGAAGTGCAACTGACTGAAGAACATGTGGCTTTTATAACAAAAAATTTCAGCAAAGTCTTCGAAAAGAAGAATGGAACAGGTAGCAAAAGGCGTTCCAATGAAAATCCCACTAGGTGTTATAAGTGTGGAAAAACTGATCATCAAGTTAGAGATTGTCCCATTTGGAAAATTGAATGGAGAAAGGAAAGATTTGAGAAAGAACTAAAAGAAAAGACCAAGGAAAGAGAGAAAGAGGATTTTGCTATGGTGGCTTCCTGAGATCTGATTCTGAAGAAATAGACGAGGAATAAGTAGATGCAACTTCTCTCATGGCAATTGGAGATTCAGACATAGAAGATGAATATAAAATAGCTGAGGTAAGTATTCCTAAACTCAAAAAAAATTTACATTTATTTTCCAAAGAAAAACTTATTTCTCCGATGAATGCCTTAATAGATGACTTCCAAGAATTAACTTCTGATAGGAATGAACTATTCAACAGTCTTGCAAGTCTCAAGTTTGACCTAATTGATCTGGAAACTTGCAAAAATGTTGTTGACAAGGAAAACAGTTCTCTCAAGGAACAAGTTAGTTAACTTGAGTCCTCAAATTTGAACCTTCAATATGATATTTTAAAACTGGCTCTTTTTGAAAAATGGAAAAAATGTGGAAAGTGATGAACAGAAAAGATTTGAACTTGAATTGACCAAGGTTAAACATGAATGTAATAATGAAAAATAAAGATAGATAGGTTATGCTAAGAAATCTCTAGGCTGAAACTTGATCTTGAAAGGGCAAATTGATGGACAAACTCCTCAAGAATTGTTCATCAATTGGGTGAAAAGACACACAGTGAAAAGACTAAATTAGGATTTTTTAAGAGTTACACTGTCCCTAGTGATTTATGCTACATTTGTGGCAATCTTGGACATCCCGCCACTGAGTGTCCAATTGCTAATAAAAGTAGATCCAGAAGTACAAATCTGGCAAAGAAATCGATTTCATAAAATCTCAGAGAAATAAAGTAAATAACAAAATCAATTAGAGAAACAAGTCACATAACCCGTTGCCTCATTGGGCTAAAGAAACCTAATTCATTCTTTTTCTTACAGGAAAGGACCCAAGCTTGCCTGGGTTCTTAAAGTTAACCCCTAATTTGTTTTACGGGCAAGAGTGAAAGAAGGCAAGCAAAATTAGTACATGGCTAAAGCTTGCTCAAGGCATAAGACTAGAAGAGAACAAAATTCTTTTCACTAAGGAGGTAGATCTGTATGCAAAAAGAATACAAAATTTTAAAAAATCAAAATAAAAGTTTTTTAGATATGTAGTGTTTGAGTAAGGGGGAAGTAAGAGTGGCTTCCTTCAAAAGAAAATAATCTGATATGTGCTATCTAGTACTTAAACCTGATTTATGTGAATTCTTGTGGGCTGATGTAAGAAGCAGAAAAAGGAAATGGATGGCTGTAAAACTGACGAGTTGCACAGAAATAAGTTGTGCAAACTGGTCCAACTGACTGTTAAAGCTAAGGGCATAGTGATAGGGGGAACAAGCCAAGATACAGATTCATCAACAACACCTAAGTAATCTGCAAATAAAGTGGAAAGATTCTTGAAGGGAGTAAAACACAACCATGGTAGGTTACCTTAATGTTGTTTATGTAGGGTATTCTGTAGACAAGGAAATCACTACAGGATATAAATACATCTTATTGAATCATATCTAACAACCTGATCCACTAAGAAACAAAGCTTAGTAACTCTTTTTTACTGATAAGGCTGAATGTGTTGTTGCTAATTCATGTTGTGCCTATTTATTGTAGATCAAGAAACAACTCATAGATTTTGGTATAAAAGTAGAATGTGCTCATGCCTTTTGTGATGATACAAGTGCCATCGAATTTGCAAATTTTTCTGTACTACATCTTATTGATATTTGACACTAGTCTCTTAAAGGCAATGTTGAGGAACGTTTTTTTTTCTATCATGTTATGTTTTATAAAAGATCAAATTGCTGAGGCACTTAGTTGAGAGCACTATGAAAAGAATAGATTAGAATTAGGGATGATTAAGATTGCATGAACTCCCTTCAATGATTGACTAGAACTATCTGTTCTTGGTTAGTCCTAAGCTAAAAATATTGAATAATTCAGTCTTGCACATTTAGTTATGTGATCTAATTCCAGGATTTTGACTGATTTGACAAATTGTATTGAATTGTGCAAAGATACGGGATCCCTTGAAAATGATGGCTATGATTTAAAATTTTCTAGGTATAATATTATCTTAATTAATTTTGAATTAGCATGATGAAACAACTAAATTTACTTGGTCCTAAAATTAATTAAATCTATAACTGCCAAATTCCAAGAGCTCCTCTTTTCAAAAAGAGACTGCCACCGCCTTCAGCTTTTCCATCATTGCCTGCCAAGTCTTCTCATATCAGAACTCTGCACCTATCACCATTACTCCTCCACCTTTACGTTTCATTTTCCAATTCACTCAATTATTTAAACCAAAACTGCTAAACCAAATCTTATTATCCACACATCTCTTTTTCCTACCTACAAACTGTTTGTCCTGCTCTATTATTTCAATGGCTTCCTCTGCATTATCTTCCGACATAACAAAATCTCACCCATCTAGTGAAACACCATTCACTCAATTAGTGGTTCATGCCACTGCAAATACCTCTTGTTACATTTCTCCAAGAATCTCCCTAAAGCTCTTTGATTTTGCTGCTTGGACAAATTTCCAAAACTCATTTTCAAGGTTTTCTACAAATATCATAGGGCATGTGAACCACATGATGCTACCTGTTTTCCTGAGGAGTGCTAATAATTCGATGCAAAGATTGAGAAATTCACTGGCTGACAAACAAGCTAAGGTGGAAGTTGCTCAGGCAGCTTTGAAGGCTGTACAGGCTGCTCATGAAGAAGAAAAAGAGATCCTCCGTGCTCAAATTGCTTCCTTTAATTCCTTGTTGGAAAAAAAAAGAGATGAAAATGCAGATGTTATTAGGAAACTCACCTCTATTATTCCCTCATCTTCTTCTACTTAGCCTCTTAACTGATATCTTAAGCCTATCTCCTTTTGTTCCTTTTCCTGATATCTTATTCTCTCTTAGTTTACTTTTTGGTATATGTAGTCATCTCTGCTAATGAATGAAATGGGCTTAGTTGTTTTACTGTTTTCTGCTCCTGTTTTCTCATATTGAATTCCTGTTCTCTTATTCTGAAGTTTAATTATCTTAGTGATAGCTTCAATGGCCATGAATTATTAGACATTTTTCACTTGTTGAGCCAGTTTTTCGATGATGTTAAAAGGGGGAAGAGTAGGCTATGCAATGCTTATAACTCAATTGGACTAACTTGTTTCATTTTGTGCTATTCTTTTATTCAAATTCTTTATTGAGTATGTCAGGGGTCTGTGATGTTGTGCTGCTATTTTTGTCATCATAAAAAAAGGGGAATTTATTAAGGCATGTGGAGTTTTGATGATAGACGTATGAATGAAACATGTTGTGAAAGATGGTCCATTCAAGTGTACAAAGAAAAGCTGCAGGCAAGACTGTTGATAAGATGATATTGCGCATAGACAGGAGTGGATAAGCAAGAATATTCAGGAACCTTCTCAAACACTTATCACTTCAGTAAAGTGAAAGAAAAATGCAATACTCAGAAGTTGAGTTGATCTAGAAGTCCAACAATGAGAAGAGTTCTGTAAGGATAAAGGATAAAGCAAAAGAGTCCTATTCAACCAGGGGAGGAGAAACAGCTACAACAAGGAGTGAAGTTACTTGATAAAGTTGAAAGAAGAAAGAATCATAACTCAACTAGGACTCCATCACACGTGTATTACAAGTGTTCATATATACAACAAAGAACGATCAAGTAACTTACTCAATGCACTGAAAAGAAAATCAACAATCAGCAAAACAGTTCTCATACTTGAAGAAGAACCTGGTTCCTTACTTAAGTCGTAGACTGTGTGTAGTAGGTAGGTTCTTTGAGTTGTAATGAGTCATTGTTCTAGTCTCAGTGATCTATAAACTGAGTCAGGAGTTGTATCTTCAAGTTAGGGAACTCGAAGACTTGGGAACACTTATCTTGGAAAGATTTATGTTTTTGTAGTAATAGGAGTTAGAAGTTTTAATTCCTAGTTTACAAGAAGTCTTGTAACTTTGCTGATTGTTGAGGCTCAAGTATTATAGTGAAGTTGGAGTTAAATCCTGTAGAGGTACAGGTCGTGGCTTTTTACACCTTTCTTGAGCCGGGTGTTTTCCACGTAAAAATACTGTGTTCAGCTTTTACTTCTATGAACCAAGTTTATTTACCTGTTCCACTGATAGGCAATTAGTAGGGCTCGTACTCTAACAGGCAGAATATTGATTGATGTATACTGAACTAAGGAGTGAAAGACAGGTACTGTTGTTGCTGAAGAGGAGGAAGTTGAGAGTGGAAACGAAGAAATTGGTCCAAAGAAGATTAGACTTAGTATGGTGAACTTAAACAACAAAGATCCATACTATGAATTGGTTGTGAAAAAATCACACTCAATTTTTATGGTAAAGTAGAATACTTTTCTTTTAAATTCTAAGATAGATTTATACGATTAATTTCCTCTGAAAATATGTTTGTTCAATATGTTTATTAGACTATCCCGATCAGGTTCGCGAGATGGACTGGCATAATTAACATGAAGAGGATGAGACTGGATAATGGGGAAGGCAAGGAGTGGCGAGTGGACATAGTACGTAAACAAGGGTGTATTCGCATAACAAGTGGATGGCCTGAATTCCGAACTCGTAACAAGATATCCAGTGGTGACACTTATCGCTTCAAGTTGATTCAGGAAAATGTTTTACAGGTTCAAAAGATCTCCAAACCCCATTCCTTACATTAGCTACATGTATGTAGAATGGTTTCTTTTAGTTGTTGTTCGCATCGCATGCTGGCTAGGGGTATAGTGCTGATATGATTATTCGATACCTTGCTTGTCAATTTTTATGAATATCATGTTAAGACGGCATTGTATTTGAATTCTGTGTTGCACTTGAAAGTTATTCTTTATCTGATTGAACCTCGTCTCTTTAGGGTAAATTTTGCTTCAAGGTTACAACATTAATATGCTAAAACTGCCTGTCAACTTTTCTCTGATATCAAGAACTTGTTGGAGGGATCAAAGCAATATGAGTGAAGATTGAGCACACTAATATATCTGCTTTAAATCACGAACAGATGAATAACGGAGATAGTAAAGTAGAATTCTAATGCTAAACTCCATAGATTCAAAGAATGTCAAAGAAGAAATATTCAATATGAAACCAAAAGAATCCCTGCTTGTTTCCAAGAGGCAGGGGTTAAAGAATCCAGACCAAACCTTTTCCTTTGCACCTGAACTTATATAGTACTAACAACAGAAACAAGCAGCTATGTCAAAATTCAACTAGGACATACTCAAACATCAATGTAGACAATCAACCAACCGATTCCGTATTAATACATAACTAGTTGAACCAGTCCTATGAATTCCTTAAATCCACTTCACCATATTAGGACACATTCCTTACACTACTAGATGACTCGATTCTTAAGGAAAATGAAGGATCACATACCATTTTATTGGACCACAAAACCCCCATCGGAAAAGGTATAACTGAAAGCTATCCCAACATCAATTGAGAGCAGATATCAATAACAAAGATATCTTACCAGCAAACTAGATAATTAGCAAGAATCAAATCAGGTGAAAATTTGTATACCAGCCACGAAGGGTTCTAGCTAAATTTAGGATTAAGCAGCATCAAAGTATAAAAAAAAAAAAGATTGAACTATTGAGCTATTCAAGCAGTAGCTCTGGAGTCATTTTCACCCCCCCCCCCCCCCCCAAAAAAAAAAAAAAAAAAAAGCATTGCAAGTACTGTATGGTAAAAAGAAGCCATAACAGAAGAAATTACACGATCTTCCTCGCCATTTTCCTCATCCACTAAAAACTTCAATCATTATCCTGGTCTTCCTCATCAACCTCGGACATTGACTGTTAAGATTCCTCTTTGAGAGAGATCCAGCAGCTGCTCGTTTGATATAAGCATCCAAGACTTTTCAATAACTGCCATCCTTTTCTTTGCCTCTTTCACATAAGAAGCTTTTTCAACATCTGACATTTGATTCCACTTGTCTCCACAAGCTATACTGACAGCTGCCAAAGATTTATTGAATGGATACTCCTCCTTGAACTGCTTCCAGAACTCCTCCATGAAAATGAAGAAAGCAGATGCAGGTCTTTGGGTTGTTTAGGACCCTTTAAAATCTTCCGTCGTTCTCACATAAAGTAGAAAGCACTTGCAGGCCTCTTAGGTTTGTCAAAATCCTTGGAGGCATTCTTCACTTCTTTAATCTCGGGAGCTTTCTTTTTCACGACAACCATGTTATCATCTTTTGCATCGGATTTACCTCCTATCATGATTAAATCCCCTCCAGGGTTGAGAAAATAAATGAGAGGAGGAAAGCATAATGCCCTGGATACTTTGTGGGGTGGTCGGTAAGGTGAGCGTGGGCTGAAAAGGAAGGGATAAGAAGGGCACTAGGGAGGGACTGATAGACAATCTCATAATTATAGTCACGATGACATGAGTCTTTAACTTGGCTAAAAGAGTCTTTCAAAAAGTTAATACTGAAACAGAAAACTCAATAAAATGATTAGGAGTTAACATTAGTCGGTATGATCTACGTGCATCATTTCTTTTCATGTATAAAGAAAACGCTTGACATATTTTTGTGCTATTAAAAAATACAACAACAACAAACCCAGGATATTCCCACATCGTGGGAACAAAGCCAGTATATTCCCACATCGTGGGGTCTGGGGAGGGTAGGGTGTACGTAATCCATACCACTACCTCTAAAGAAGTAGAGAGGTTATTTCCGATAGATCCCCGGTTCAAGACAAAGGATAGTATATAAAACATCAAAGGTATGGAATACGATAAAAATATAGGTACGAAATCCACCCACCCTACCCAACTACGACTCATCCACCCACCCTACCCCTCTACCCTAATATTTTTCCTCCATACCTTCCTATCCAGGGTCATATCCTCAGTCAGCTGTAATCGCTCCAAGTCACGTTTAATCACTTCCCTCCAGTATCTCTTTGGTCTACCCCTACCTCGCTTGAAACCATCTAAGGCCAACCTCTCACACCTATGAACCGGGGCATCCGTGTTCCTCCTCATCACATGACCAAACCATATCAACCTCACTTTCCGCATTTTATTCTCCACCGACACGACTTCCACCTTCTCCCGAATAATCTCATTCCTAACCCTGTCGGCCCTTGTAAATCCACACATCCAATGCAACATCCTCATCTCCGCCACCTTCAATTTTTGGATATGAGAATTCTTAACCGGCCAACACTCCGCTCCATATAACATAGCCGACCGGACTGCAACTCTATAGAATTTGTCTTTCGGCTTAGGGGGTACCTTCTTATCGTATAAAATTCCCGAAGCGAGCCTCCATTTCATCCAACCTGCCCCTATAAGGTGAGAGACATCCGCATCTATCTATCCATACCACTGAATCGTAGACCCAAGATACTTAAAACTATCTTTCTTGCAAACCGCCTGGGAATCCAACTCCACTACCACCTCCTCCTCTTGCCTCGAGTCACTAACCTTGCACTCCAAGTACTCCGTCTTGGTCCTACTCAACCGGAACCCTTTAGACTCCACGGTTTGCCTCGAAACCTCCAGCTTATCATTAACACCTCAATGCGACTCATCAATCAAAACTACATCATCCGCAAAAAGCATACACCAAGGTACCTCGCCTTAAATAATCTGCGTCAACACATCCATCATTAAGACGAATAAAAACGGACTAAGAGTTGATCCCTGGTGCAACCCTGTCAAGACCGAAAAATGCTCGGAATCTCCTCCCATGTCCTTACCCGCGTCTTCGCCCCCTCATACATGTTCTTAATCGCTCTGATGTACGCCACAGAGACCCCTTCGCCTCCAAACATCTTCAAAGAACCTCCCTAGGGACCTTGTCATACTCCTTTTCCAAGTCAATAAATACCATGTGAACATCCCTCTTCCTCTCTCTATACTGTTCAACCAGTCTTTGCACTGGGTGGATTGCCTCAATCGTAGAACGACCAGGCATAAATCCGAATTGAAAACAAGCAAGAGCTCCATAATGTTTAACAAACACTTTGTTAAACACACAAATGGGAAGGATACATACAAGACAAATAGCTTCAACAATGTCCAGGGGTCACATTTTGCAACATATGTTTTTGCTTCCCACGTAGCTTTTGATATAAAATGTACTAGTATTAGGCAAACTTCTTATGCACCTTTAAATACTGGTACAACTAGACCTTGTAACTTTGAGGTGTCCACATTGCACGTAGCTGCCCTGTAGTTTTTGTTATATGCAATAACATCTTCATCACCAAAAGAATGCATTTTGTTGCCAGATAAGTACTCTCGTCAAATAAGGAACTACAAAATTAATGAACAAAGGGAGTACTACTATATAGTACATCTGCTTCGCACCAAACTACTATCAGCGACTTGGTATTGCTAATAATATCAAACTTAAAACTTTAAAAGATAAATACATATCCCAAATCCAACAAGACCAATACATATCACAAATCCAACAAGACCTCCAACTCAAGTGGTGACGACGATGTTCATAGCTAATAGTATTGCAAATAGTGGGGTTTGGAAATCTTTTGAACCTGCAAAATATTGTCAGCAGAATGAGCCTGTCCCTGGATCAACTTGAAGCGGCAAGCTTCACCTTCGGCGATCTTGTTATATGCTCGAAATTCAGCCCATCCTTTTTTTATGGTAACCCTTGATCTAGCATGCACTATTTCTACTTCCCACTCTTTTTGTTCTTTTTCATTAACTAATCTCATTTTCTGCATGTCAATTATGCCGGTCCTTTTGGCAAATGGCACTGGGATAGTCTAAGCAGTTTCATCATGCATTGGAAAGAATGTTAAGGAATAAAAAATCTACGTGACAATAAAATAATCAAAGAAGTAGAATATGTATATAAAACTATTCAACCTTACCATATAAGTTTTGTGTGACTTTGTTACAACTACTTCATAGTACGGATGGTTACTATTGAAGTTCACCACACTAGTATGGCATCCACTCAACTTCTTTGGACCATTTTCTTCTTCACTTTCACTCTCAGCTTCTTCCTTCTCTTCTGTAGAATAAATGATATAAATATAATATAGTATAATGTGGTCTGTTTTACAACTAATAAGTCTATATAAACTGAAGACTAGTCGGTTCATGTAGTCACATGCTTATGTACATACATAACTCTAAATAGGTGACCTGACACCCGTAATTTGACTAAACATATCAATAGTCATTAGATTTATATGAGCTACTGAGGAGTAAGTAAGTAGTTCTTTCACTGAACATAATAGAATAAAGAGGAGTTTATGTCATTTAAAATTCTTATTCTTATCAAAGATCAGGACTGAGAACACCGTATACCAAATCTCCTAAGTCTACCAAATATATGAATAGATAGTAGTACTAGATGTTACCTGATGACGCTTTCTCCTGCTTAGGATTTTTGTAAATTGCATGATGTGCATAGGAAGGATCATCTCCATCACTGGATGACTTGCCATTGCTATCTTCCTCGGTATCCAGTACTACTATTTTTGGGTCCATTTTTCTAGCTCTCTTAGATTTTCTTAAAGAAGGTCCAATTTCCTCTTCGTAGGGGTGGGCGTTTGGTCGGTTCGGTCTGATTTTTTAATATCGATTCGGTTTATCGATTTTCGGATTGACAAAAATGACATTCATAATCAAACCGAAATAAATTCGGTTTGGTTCTGTTTTTACAAATTAAGTTCGGTTATTTCAGATTTTTATTTCGGTTTAAAATATTAAAGTAGTTAGCCTCTCTTTTTCATAACTGAACATTTAAAATTGATGGACTTTTTTAGAAAAAATAATTTTTTCAAATTTGTTTTTCATTCCCAAATATAAATAACTATAAATAAGTCAACATGGATGAAACGAAATAAAATAATCATAATCTTAACATAATACATAACGTCATTAATCATTACATATAATATAACGTTGCATAAATAGTCCATAAAACAGTCCAAAGTCACCAAAATAGTCCATAAAATATTTGAGTCACTAAAACAATCCATAAACAGCCTGCGGCGTATGCGAATTTGCTGTTAAATGTTAATTGTGAATTACTAAATATTATATATAATAAAATATATATATTATTTATTTATTTATAAAATTTTGGTTTTTCTGTTTAACCGAATTTTTTTTTAAAAAACCAAAAATCGAATCGAAAAATCGAAATTTTAAAATTACAAATCAAATCCGATCAAAAAAACCAAAAAACCAAAAAATTAAAACCAAAATTAAATTTTAGTTTGATTTTTCGATTTTTCCAGTTTAAATCAAAATATGCCACCCCTACCCTTTAGAATGCTGAGTTCCTCATAAGATAGTTTCTTCTCACGGATAATGTTTGTACAACATTTCTTTGTGTAGGGCTGGACAAGAAACGTTGATTTTTCAACGAGAAAAAAATAGCAAAACGTCCCCATGTTTCAGATGGTGATGCATTACAAATTGTGGCCAATCTCCTTCACATATAAAATAATTGTTGGGCTTTTCTCTCTCTATCTTTGCTTCCCACCACATCTCAGCTAACTCAGTTTTCAATACGCAATCTTTGCTTAACATTTTCTTGTGTTCTTTGATGAAAGAAGCCGGCAGTTGCTAACAACATTTATTTAAAGGTAGGTTTTGTAATGACGTGACAACCAAGACATTTGTCCACGAAAGTTACTTTTTTCCAAAATAGTTTTTCACTTTATTGAAAAAAAAATGTAGATTATAAATTTTCAGTTGGATTTCAAATTTGAAAAATTAAAGTAGTTTAAACTTGTTTTCCAACTTCATCTTCATAAATTTCAAATAAAGTGCTTCCTTCTCCTCTTTGTAAAAAGATAACCACATACAAGTTCATCTTCATTTTCAATTAAAAAGTTTCAAATAAAATGAAGAATATTTAAAACCAATGGCCAAATTCCTACCAGTTCAAAATTACAAAGACTTCAAGAGTCCAGGAAAAGAACAACGAGAGATTGATAAACTTACCAGTTTCTTCACAAAGGCTTCTCTAGATTGTAAAAGCTTGCAAAATGCTGGAGGCTTATCAGGATGCACTTGCATCTTTATTTTCCGAGTTTGTTAAAGGAAAGAGTAGAAAAATCAAACAAGGAATTGCTATTTCTTTTTCTTGTTTATTCGCAATACACTAGCACACCTGGGCATACATATATAGAAACTGTACTGCTGGAAAAAATGTTATACCGCAAAACCTCTTTCTCTTCCTCTTTCTCTTCCTCTTCCTCTTCCTCTTCCTCCTCCTCTTCCTCTTCTTCCTTTTCTTCCCCTTCCCCCTCTTCCTCTTCCTCCCCCTCTTCTTCCTCCTCTTCCTCCTCCTCCTCCTCTTCCTCCTCCTCCTCCTCCTCCTCCTCCTCCTCTTCTTCCTCTTCCTCCTCTTCCCCCTCTTCCTCCTCCTCGTCTTCTTCATCTTCTTCCTCTTCTTCTTCCTCTTCCTCTTCCTCTTCCTCTTCCTAGAATGCTACCAATTTTTTGGAGAATTTCTTAGTCGTAGTATTCCGTGGGGAGTTCAGGTAAGTCTAATCCAAATGGTAGCGTAGGGAATAGTTTTGGCTTGAGGGTTGAATTTCGGTTCCTATTTGCGAATTGAGAGGTATTGGGATCCTATGAATCAAGGTTCTTGGTGGAGTACCTTATGGAAATTTGATTGATGGGAGAGCTTGATAGGGTAGTAGTTTTCTTCTAGATCTATAAGGTTCAAGTCTTCGCTAAGGTTTCAAAGGATTTTTAGGTAGGTACGCAGGTAGTTATAACCAATTTTGTTTCCAAGCGGTTTGATGATGATAGCTTGTTCCCAAGGCACATAATGTCTTTCTTTGTCGGAGGATGAAATGGGGATGAAAAAGGGGTGGTTGGAGGTATTATCTTTCTCGTCGTCAAGGTTGAAGTGGTTAAAAACTTTTTGAATAGAATCAATAGAAGGGGTATTATTATCGGAAATTAATTTATCTCGAAAATTTATTTTTGGTAAAGGCTCCTGAACGTTAGAAGCTTCTTTAGGTTTGTCCGTACTCCGGTGCAATAAATTCTCTTTTTGCTCGTGCATTTTTTCATCCGTCTTGTTAAGATCTGGTTGTGATTAATGATTTGTACTTGGGCGCAGTAGTAGCATTTAGTGAGGGAAGATTATGTCAGAAAATACTATGTTTCTCTCTCTTTGGTAAGCTAGAGAGAAGACAGAAAAATTTTCATTTGCTTGAGAGTTAGCTACCGAACTTTGTTTATAAACTGTGGCTAATAGTCGGACGCTTGTACGGCTTTTTGTTTTCTCATTGTGTAGAGCTTAAGATTGACTTTCATACTATGATTTTTCATCAATAATTCTATTAAATTAGTAGTTATATCCGTCAAATCAATGACCCACTTAATTCTACATTTAATAATACTTTTCAAGTTGATGCCCACTGCATATGGAACGATGTTAAGTATTTCCTTAGCTTTTAGTTGGCACTAATTTCTTAATTGGATTTGATTTTTACTCATTATTTTTGATAATTTTTTTACTTATTTTATTTTTAATATTAATTATTTTTTTCAAATTAATTTTAAGACATAATAGAAATATCATTTTAAAAGAATATTATGATAAAATTGTAATATTATAATATTTTTTTAATAAATATATTAAATTAAAATATGACAAGTAAAAACGGACGGAGAGAGTAGCTCAAATGATAAGCTTTTCGGATAGAATAAAAAAGGAAGATTAGAAGTCAAACGTTTTTACTCATTGAATAATAGAAAATTGAGAGGAAAATGGGGAAAAATATGACTGCTTTCAAATTTTAATAGAAATGTTTGATGATTTTAATACTAGGTTTTTTCTCTCTTTATTATAATGCAATGTGAACTCTTGCACATTCTTTAGATTGAATAGTACGATAGCATTTATCTTTTTATACTTTACCATTTAAGATTTATTGAGAGGTGCATTTACATTTTTGTACAAAAATATTAGTATATGAATAAGTATAATGTAAAGATACAATGGTCCTTTGATTTTTAATGGACATTTGGGTAATTCAACTTTGTTCTTAAATTCTTTCCTTTCTAATATAACTAGTTTAAACACACGTGTCTCACATATACAATTTTTTTGATTTTTTGAATAAAATCAAAATCAAATCAACTATTATCGATTTTTATAAATGCAAAATTAAATCAAATAAAACTCAATTTATTTAATCATTTCGATTTGATTTGAATCGATTTTTTACCTAAATCGTGATCATTCATTGTTAATCTTATATAAAATATAAAAAAATATGTATACACAAATATGAGCTGAATCAAATAATATAATATTATATAATTACACTAAAATATATGTTCTTTCATAAATATTAGATCTTTATTTTTTCTTTTAAAAATAAGTGACCTCCTCAAACCTAGATATCACTAGACACTAATAGACCAAAATAAAAAATTACACCATATTTCTATTAGCCCAAAAACATGTGTAAATTTATAAATATGAAGGAGAATATTTTTCCAGTGAAAAGGAAAAATTAATTTTATTTCTTTTCTTTTCTTAATTGACTTTTACTTTTTTTTTTTATTTAATATTGTAGACATCTAAATTTGTCCCTCTCAAAAATTCAATTTATTCATTTTTATCCTCGTCTTACCTTGCATCCTACCCCGCGTGATAATCTCCCCACAAGGAACAAATAATAATCAAATTCTAATAAATTAAATCCCTAATCCATAATATTCCTTATCCTAACTAATTTTACACCTCATCCTAACAACTTACCCCACCCCATACCCCTACCCTCACCTACTCTACCCTACCCCATCCTTAGGCAGCCCCTCCACCCTCACATTTTTTTTTATTATTATCCCTTTAAATCAAATACACAAAGAAGACCATATAATCACAGGGACCCCCCCCAATTGTAAGGGACCCACTGGAATATACACAACAATTCACGCATACACAGAAGGAAGGTAATTTTTGGATCCTCACCAGTGAAGGGGACATACAATTTCCATTGAAAAATATGCACCCATAAATACAGAATAGAGGGCACAGAATACGGAGACAGACCTCACATTCAGTCACTCCATAAAACACACAAAAATTCATACTCATCTCACGAGTTATCTCACACACACTAATATACTCACCAACGTACACACAGAACACACACACACACTCACGCACACAGTAACACCCGTAAAAAGGAGAGAAAAATCATGAGAATCGGGGAGCTGATCGGAGAAGACTGATCGGAAATAGAGGGGAGAAGAAGACAGAAAGAGAGAGAGAGAGTGAAGGAGTGAGAAATGAGAGGGAGAGACGACGAGAGAGAGTGAAAAGATAGCCGGAGTTAACAGTTTCTGTCGAGTTCGTGCCTGAAGGCAGCCCGAAAAACACTCATCAGCTCAAACTCGCCGGAATCGACCATTTTCAGCCACCCTCATCAATACCCGACCAGAATAATTCTAAAATCCATCAGAAAAAGCACAAAAAAATCAATCCCCGTTCCAGTTCTTCAACCAAGCAGTCGCAGGGTGCGAAATTGATTGTGGGTCTCTCGTTTTCTTTGTAATTTTTGGTCTGGATTTGTGAAAAATAGAGCAAAAGGCATATCAATAATTGTGTGGTTTGTGTTGAGGGTTGTTGTTCGAGGTTTTAGGGCTCGATTCCGTCGCTCAATTGCATAATTTGCACAATAAAAGCTCGATTTGAGGTCCAATTCTATCTCGTTCTCATTTTGATTTCATTATATATGCATGATTAGTTTGTGTGAAGCATGGTATGAATATTTGGTGATATCGATTTGTTTGTTTGAGTTTCGTTGACAACGATTGTGGATTGTTAAAATGGTGATCGTGAATTGTTGGAATCTTGAGAATTAATTTGGGGTTGGATAGTAGGAATTGATAAAAAATGAATATTGTTTAGTCCTGATTTATTATCATTGGTTATTTTGGAGCAAATGCAATGTTAATACGATAGTATCATGATTAGGCCATCGAATGAATAGATAAAGTTTAAGTTCGGGTAGGCAAATTTAGGAATGATGTTTGGTTGAATGCGTGGAATATTGAATGTGTTGGATGTTTTCTAGTTTATCGCATGAAATTGAAATTGTATTCATTTATCGGGGAATACCTTGAAGGAATTGTATTTATTCATTGGGGAATGCCCCGAAGTATCATGTAGTTGAAGACGGTGCACGGTCAAGGCCCGAAACGTCGGGTGGAGTTTAGTTTAGGAGTAGTATAGGATTAGTGTAGGTTTACATTTCTGCATTTTTCTATTTTTGGACTGTATAATTGGACTGGACACTATATTTTTGATTTGTTTTCTTTAGTGTGTTTGATTGATTGTTTTATGTATTTTTGTGTGGGTTATACATTCGTAATGTCAAATTAGCCAATATGCTCCATCAAGCGACCATGGTCAAACCACGGTATCGAGGGGTGCCTAACACCTTCCCCTCGATCAACATAATTCCTTAGCCGGAATCTCTGTTCGCCGATCAGTTTAAAAGAGTCAAACCATTTTGAAAAAGGATTTACAAAGGTGACTTGGCACACCCGATTTATGTCAAGTGACAACTCTGATTTAATTGTAAATTGCATTCTTTTCAAAAAAAAACTTTATATTTTTTCACTTAATAATGAAAACCCTTTCGAACCTTAAAGTCTAATCTTTTGGTTAAAAAAAAAGGGTTGTGACAGCTCTGGCGACTCTGTTGGGGAATTTTTCAGAATTCGAGCTTATTTTGGAGTTGTATTGGCTTAGTTGTATAGGTGTATATACATTTTATTTGTGTTGTTTTGTGTTATTATTTTATCATTGTTGAGTGCCTACGTGTTCTTTGTTTACAACTTTTATCTTATGTGTTACCGCTTTATATCTGACATCATGTGCATAACCCGAGTCATTCTTTCTGCAATAAGTCCATAGTATACGTGTGTACACGACCTTTAGTTGAGTCACCCTTATTTTAGGAGGGAGAGCCATTAGGTTGTATGGAGTAGGTGGAAAGCCGTCGCAACCACTATCGACCATACGCTCCTCCGAACAACCTTCTTAGTAAACCCCAGCGTAGGTCAGCCTTTAGGTCTTGCTTATGTGCAGCATATTGAGACCTAGAAGGACCCACTTAGTCCTTTGTAGGATACTCACCTCTAAAGCAGCCCTACATATTAAATATTGCATCTCTGAGGGTAACGTGGTCATTTGACAGACTGATTTGGGGAAAGCATGTGTTAGAAGAAAGTGTGTAGACAATGAAAAATCGAAAAAAAAGGCGAGTCAAAAATATAAAAAAGAGAGCTTCGTAGCTTTTAGAGTTCTTTATGGCTTTTGTTCTTCACAACTAAAAAAAAAGAGATTTTTTTACCTTTTGCATTTATCTTCTCAAATTAACAAAAATTCAAAAAAGATTTTTATTTTTACCTTTTGGACTCATTTGTCGGAAACAAAAACATCAAAAAGATTTTCTTTTTGTTTCTTTATTAAGCATTCATAATTCAAAAATTTCAAAAAAGATTTTTCCTTAATAGGAGCTTTTTATAAAAGGAAAAAAAGATGGTAGAAAGTTTGTACATTTCAGACAGCGAGGATACCAAAGTTTTTTTTGTTTCATAGTTGTTGGTGTCATTTTATGTGAAGTGTCAAATTTAAAAACTCCAAAAAAAATTTATTGACATTTTTTTATCGTCTGTCTTTAGTCGTGTCTCTTAAGTTAGGGTTCAGTCGGTTCTTTAATCCTTAATTGTTCAATCTGAACGAACTACGCACCCCTGATTCTCCCCTCTCGGGAGTGAGATACGTAGGCAACCTATTGTTGGTTCGGGGATCTTATTTTAAAAATTCAAAAAGGATTTTCTCCACTCTTCATTTAGAGTAGATGTCATATACATCTCTAAAAGAAAACTACAAATTTTTTTTTCTTAATAGTTTCAAGTTTCATTTTCGTATGAAATTCAGAATTGAAAACCCAAATAGATTTTTCTTTGGCAATCATAGGTTTCATTTTGTATAGGAATCTGAAAAATCAAAAGAAATTCTCTTCACTGTTCATCTAGAGTAGGTGTTATATACATCTTTAAAAGAAAACTACAATTTTTTTTTCTTTAATAGTTTCAAGTTTTATTTTCGCATGAAATTCAGATTCGAAAACCCAAAAAAGATTTTTCTTTGATCATAGGTTTCATTTTGTATAGGGATGTTAAACCTATAAAATGAAAAAATATTTTCGTCAATTCTTTTGACGCTTTATTACTTCCTTTTCTTCTTAAGTTTCAAGAAAAAAAAAGAGAGCTTTATTGTACTATTTTGTGGCTAAACTTTACGAACTACGCACACTTGATTCTTCTCTCTCAGGAGTAAGATACGTAGGCTCCCTTATTGGGTTCGGTGATCTTTTCAAAAAGGAAAAATAATGAGGTTTTGAAAAAGTCTTGAACTCTAACGCATTTGCTATCTCTTGTCTAGTTAGTTTAAGGTGGTTGGTTTGTGGCATTTTGGCTGGTCCTCCCTATTGCACCAAGTTGAAGAAAAAGTTATGGCAAACAAGGATACTGAGGTTGTTGTCACTAATCAGATAGGGAGTTCAAGGAATGAGAATTTAGGAGCTAATGAAGAAATTCAAAAATTAAGGCAACAAATGATAGTAATGCATCGTGCTTGGGCTAATGGGTTGCCACCTCCTTTATTTCCCGCTGGTAATTTAGAATATCTTTCTAGTTTGCCTCTCGTGTCACATGCACAATTTTTCATTTTTCTTGACGTGGGACAACATGCATCAGGGTCTACTCTAAGGCAACAATATCCAAACACTTCCAATATTCATTTCCTCAATCCTCAACACAACTACCACATGCTCGGATCCACCTACTATTCATGATTTTGTAGCAACTCCCTTACGATACTCCTACTTTTGAGGTTTATCCACCGCTTGTGCCTCCCCACTCTGCGAGAGAGCATGTATTGAATATTTCTGCTGATCAACATCATGCTATTGAGCCCATATTTATGTTGACTGGTCCCTATGGCTACACTCAGTCGTCTGAATTTTCTCTTCACACTGAGAAGCCTATTATGAAAGAAGAACAAGAGAAAATAACCAGAAAATTAAGAAGTTTGGAACTGGCTATGAAGTATTTCCAAGGACTTGGGGGGTAGAAAAGTGTCTCATATAAAGATCAGTGCATATTTCCAGGTGTTCATCTCTCTCTTGGTTTTAAAATGCCAAAGTTTGAGAAGTATGATGAACATGAAGATCCTGTAGCATATTTGAGATGTTATTGCAATCAACTAAGGGGTGCTGGAGGGAAGAAAGAATTACTCATGGCATATTTTGGTGAGAGTCTTTCAAGTCTAGCTTCAGAATGGTTTGTTGACCAAAACATTGACAAATGGAATAGTTGGGATAACCTAGCTAATGAATTCGTGCAACAATTTCAATATAATATGGAGTTGATTCCTGACGAGAAATCCCTAACTAATATGAAAAAAGTTTAAGAGAATATGCGATTAGATGGCGTGAGCAGGCTACTAAGGTGAAACCGCCAATGAAAGAAAGCAAAATCATGGATGTGTTTATTCAAGCACAGGATGAAACATATTATCAATACTTGTTACCTGTATTAGGCAAGCCATTTATTGATGTTCTCAAAATGGGGGAGATGATAGAGGATGAAATTAAGACTTGTCGCATTGTGAGTTTTGAAACATTGAAAGCAACTTCTCAAGCAATTCAAAAGGGTTCAGGAAACGTTGGGGGAGGAAGAATGAAGAAGATGTATCTGCTATTGTAGTTGGACAGTGGGCACGTCAAGAAGACCACGTCGTCGTTACCTTGAGGCTTAAACCCAAGTTCATACCCAAGCTCCACAAAATCACTCCCCAAATCTATTAGACTCCATTCTTTCACCTCCATATCCAGTGTATAGCGTACAACCACATGTTCAACCCCCATCTTACCTACAATGGCATGCACCAACTCCTCAGAGTCATCCTTTAACTCCACAAACATACAAAAGCCCTTCTAGGCCTAATTTTCGATCCAAGCCAAACAATGAAATGAGGCAGAGAGATAGTTTCACACCAATTGGAGAGTCGTATGCCAGTTTATTCCAGAGATTGGTACAGCGGGGAATGATCACTCCTCTTCTTAGGTATGCTCCTGACCCGCATTCAAGAAGTTTTGATCTTAATGTACGATGTGCATATTATTCTGATGTTTAGGGTTACAGTATTGACAATTGTCGTGCTTTGAAAAGAGAAATAAAAAAGATGATTCAACATAAATTGATTATGGTGCAGACCATTGACAGTGGTGAAAACTCTAGTCATGCTGATGTGCAAATTAGTGGCTAAAATGTTAAGCTCGGCAATTGAAAAGTCACTCATCTCTATACATGAAAGGATTGTTAGTATTTTGTCTTATTTTCTTTTCTATTTTTCGAATTATTTCAGGGTTGTAATTTGGAATCTATCTTGTTTTATCCTTTGTCGTTTATGTTCGAACCCTTCTATCTTTCATTTTAACTAAATACAGTGTCCTTTTTCTCCCTTTATGTTTTAAACATGTGTTGTTTATTTTTTTTCTTTACATAATACATTTTATGTTGATTCTAATGTTATGACATGCCTCCGGAATTTTCAGTTTGATCTTAAAACTCAGTTTAAGTATGAACTTTGAATCAGAGGGCCAATGATAGAAAAAACATCTAAGAAAATAGGTAGAATGTTGAGACATTTGGTGACCATGTTGAAACCTTCTTTCAAAATTAAACTAATTATTTTGAGAGTCATAAGAATAACTTGGTCATCAATTGAAAATCATAGCTCAATTAGGTCAAATAGTGGACGCGTGATCCCTATATCAAAAGGAACAGAAAGAAAATCATCTCCACAAAAGCATGAGTCATTCGATATGAGGAATGTACAACAAAGGTGAAGTTTGCTAAAGAAGTAGCGTCACAAAGGATTAGTTAAAGTTAGTGCTGTAAAAATGTCACAAGTGATCTTCATTTTTCGTTTTCATATTGCATGATATGTACGTTCATTTTCAAGGATTGATATGACGAAGGCATTTCATTCTTCTATACAAACATTATGTCATCCTTTGTTTACCCCATTTGAATCTTAGTGTTATTTTCTTTCATACCCCTCTTTTGGAATCAAGATAAAGTCAACAAATTGCAAAAAAAAAGTGTCAAGTAAAAAAATATCAAAAAGAAAGAAAAAAAAGAGTGTCAAGAAAAATAAAGCCAGAAAAAGTTTCAAGGAAAAAAAGGAAAAAAAAGTTAGAAAAAAAAAGAAGAAAAGAAGAAATCAGAGTCAAGCAAAAGAACAAGTTGTTGGAACTACGCGTGACCTGATTCTCCTCTCCCGGGGGTGAGATACATAGGCTTCCCTACACTGTCTCGGTCCAACCAAATAAACAGTTTAGAGTTACCTAGTCAAAAGAAACTGGGGTATGAGTTAATCCTTATTGTTTGAGTCGGTTCCAAAAGTTGTAAGTCCAACTCTACTTCAAGTGTCCTTTGGGCCTCATGCCATCTTTTCTTTCTAGCCTTATCAAAAATCCAAGTTACAACCAAAGAAAGACCTTCAGATCAATCTTTGAGAATGTTAAGGCTAGCATGCAATGGATATGATGACACATTTTTGGAAACTACTTGTCTTCCTCGGCATAAGGAATCAGTAGAGAAATAAAATGAGAGAGTCTTAGTGGTGAAAACCCTCACGGGCACTGTAAGATGATGGTAAGTTGAGAGAGATAAAATGAGAAAGTCTTATTGGTAAAAACCCTTACGTGCACTATAAGAAGACCGTGAGTTGAGAGAAATGAAATAAGAGTCTTTTTGGTAAAAAAACCCTCACGAACACCATAAGACAATAGTGAGCTGAAAAAAAAAAGAAAATAAGAGAGGCTTGTTGGCAAAAATCCTTCAAGAAACCACTAGCCGAATGAGGCCTCTGAATGCAATAGGCCCAAGGAAGTAACTCAGTTTCAGGGTCATTACCTCAAGAACAATTGGTGGAAAGTTTGGATGGAAAGATCAGGCAGTTTAATCCAAAATGCATGGCATAATCATTAGAGTTGTTTGTCATTTTTAGATAAATTTTTCATTTCTTTGTTTCAAATGGGGACATTCATTGTCTTTTATTTCATCTCTTTATTTTTATTTTACTTTCTTGAGTCAGTTATCCAAATAAAAAATTATTGTCATTTTTTCACTTGTCTTTGAGTCAAGTCCATATTAAAACAAGTGAGAAAAGATTTAAAAACTGGCTACCAACTTCTTCAATTGCACAAAGCAAGACAAAAGACAACACATGAAAGAGACATGACTGTGAGCCGAATAAGGCATACAGAAAGTTTTGTCAATAGACAAGCCTAGGAACTCATGAAAATACTAAGGTTTAAAGAGTTTATCTGAAGAAACATGGCAAAGAAGAGATACTGTGTTTGTTTAAGAGTCACTCTTAATAATCTGAGTTTGGATCAATGATGCAGCAAGTCAGTGACATATACTAATGGTCGGAAGCAAGGTTAAATGTGGCGAGGGCAAAAGAAATTTCCGCGAAAGCTAAAGCCGCAAATCAGCCATCTTGTTCTTAAACTCATAAGTTTTCTTTGTAGGAAACAAGAACACATGTTACATTCAGATCAAGAATTTCAGAGCCTAAACATCAAAGACCGTAATTTCTCACTTCTACAAATGCAAGAGGCAATGTTGTTGCACAAGGTTTGGTAACCAAATCCAGGGTAAAACTAATAATCCAAGATCTTCAGGAGACACACTTTCTTGTTTGGGTAATTCAAGTGCTATTTGTAAGGAGATGGACTTCCTTGCTTTGGTAAGTCAAGTGGCTTTTGTAAGGAAACACACTTCCTTATTTGTGTAATTCAAGCGCCATTTGTAAGGAGACATACTTCCTTGTTTGGATAATTCAAGTGGCATTGGTAAGGAGACACACTTCCTTGTTTTGACAATTCAAGCGATATTTGTGAGGAGACACATTTACTTGTTTAGGTAATTCAAGCGATATTTGTAAAGAGACACAATTCCTTTTTTGGGTAATTCAAGCAACGTTGTTAAGGAGGCACACTTCCTTGTTTGGGCAATTCAAGTGACATTTGTGAGGAGATGCACTTCTTTGTCTGGATAATTCAGACAATATTTGTAAGGATATGCACTTTCATGTTTGGATAATTCAAGCGACATTTGTAAGGAGACGCACTTCCTTGTTTGGGTAATTCAAACGACATTTGTAAGGAGACACACTTCCTTATTTTGGTAATTCAAACGGCATTGGTAAGGAGACACACTTCCTTGATTGGTTAATTCAAATTGTACTTGTTAAGTGATGCACTTCCTAACTTAAGTCTTGATTCCTAGAAGATGTACGTCCTGGTTGAGTCAGTCCCCTTGATTCCTAGAAGATGTACTTCCTGGCCGAGTCAGTCCACTTGATTCCTACAAGATGTACTTCCTAGTCGAGTCAGTCTCTTTGATGCCTAGAAGATGTACTTCCTGGTCGAGTCATCCCTCTTGATTCCTAGAAGATGTACTTCCTGGTCGAGTCAGTCCCCTTGATTCCTAGAAGATGTACTTCCTGGTCGAGTCATCCCTCTTGATTCCTAGAAGATGTACTTCCTAGTCGAGTTAGTCCCCTTGATTTCTATAAAATGCACTTTCTAGTCGAGTCATTGCACTTAACCCTTAGGAGACACACTTCCTTGTTAGTTTTCATTTATCAGATGGCACACATTTTAACTTAAACTTTTATCTCTAGAAGACGCACTTTCTAGTCAGAATTCCTCACTTAATTTTTAGAAGACGCACTTTTTAGTCTTGGTCATTTAATTTTAACTCTCAAGAGATGCATTTCTTGGTTAGAGTATTAATTCATTATTGCAACATGCAAGTAGTTATGATGGGATTTGACATTCACAGAGGTTTTCTGATAATAAACTGGGGCAAAAAATTTAATTTTTGTTTTTGAAACTTTACTTTTATGGCAAATGGAATCTATCTTTATAATAATCCTTATTTGGGATAATTTTCTTTTTAGTTCTGATGTGATTTCAGGAGTCCGCCCGAAGAACAGGGCGAATAAATAGAAATTCAAGCAATAAGTTGAAGAAATTGAAAGTCAAGCAACAAGGAGAATAAATTGAAAGTCAAGCAACAAGGTGAAGAAGTTTAAAATCAAGCAACAAAGTGAAGAAGTTGAAAGTCAAGCAACAAAGTGAATAAGTTGAAAGTCAATAAACAAGGTGAAGAAATTGAAAGTCAACAAATTGTAAAATAGCAAGTCAGGAGCCCACCTGGAGAATAGGGTGAAGAAATTGAAAGTCAACCAACAAGGTGATGAAATTGCAAGTCAGGAGCCCGCCTAAAGAACAGGGTGTTGAAACTCAAGTCAAGAGTCCAAAAGAAACTGTATAGATATGATTTTTGTAATTTCATTTATGTTTTAACTTGTAATTTTCATTTTTGATGTAATGATAGAGTCACGGACTGGATCCTCGACAAAACCTCACTCGACTCTCTAACTCGGTTGTCCTTCTTCCTTCTATTTCTTTCCTTGAATAATGGTCGGGTCAAAATTTGGTTTTGTGGTCTACTCTTTTGACTGAAAATACTTTGTGTTTACTCTAAAAAAGAGGCAGGATGTAGACACCTAATTTTGTCCCTCCCAAAAACCCAATTTACCCATTTTCACCCTCGTCTTACCTTGCATCCTACCCCGCATGATAATCTCCCCACAAGGGAACAAATATTAACCAAATCCTAATAAATTAAATCCCTAATCCATAATATTCCTTATCCTAACTAATTTTACACCTTATCCTAACAACCTACCCCACCCCATACCCCTACCCTCACCTACCCTACCCCACCTCACCCTTAGGCAGCCCCCACCACCCTCTTATTTTTTTTAATTATTATCCCTTTTAACCAAATACACAAAAAAGACCATATTATCACAGGGACACCCACAATTGAAAGGGACCCACTGGAATATACACAACAATTCACGCATACATAGCACTAGCAAACACTATACAGAAAGAAGGGAGTTTTTGGATCCTCACCATTGAAGAGGACATACAATTTCCATTGACAAATACACACCCATATATACAGAATAGATGACACAGAATACAGATACAGACCTCACATTCAGTCACTTCATAAAAACACATAAAAATTCATACTCATCTCACGAATTTTCACACACACACTGATATACTCACCAACGTACACTCACACTCACGCACATGACAATCGGAGAGCTGACCGGAGAAAACTGATCACAAATAGAGGGGAGAGGAAAAAAGAAAGAGAGAGTATGAAGGAGTGAGAAAAAAAAGAGAAAAACAATGAGAGAGAGGGAAAAATAGACGGATTTAATGGGTTTCGACGAGTTCGTGCCTGGAGGCCATCGGAAAAACACTCATCAGCTCAAACTCGCTGGAATTGACCATTTACGGCCACCCTCGTCAATACCTGACCAAAATAATTCCAAAATCCATCAGAAAAAGCACAAAAAAACCAACCCCCATTCCAGTTCTTCGACCAAGCAGTCGCGGGCTGCGAAATTGATTGTGGGTCTCTCATTTTCTTTGTGATTTTTGGTCTGGATTTGTGAAAAACAGAGTAAAATGTATATCGAGATTGGTGTGGTTCATGTTAAGGGTCGTTGTTTGAGGTTTCTGGGCCAGATTCCATCGCTCAATTGTATAATTTGCACAATAAAAACTCGATTTGAGGTTCAATTCTATCTCGTTCTCATTTTGATTTCATTATATATGCGTGATTGGTTTGTGTGAAGCATGATATGAATATTTGGTGATATCGATTTGTTTGTTTGAGTTTCTTTGACAATAATTGTGGATTGTTAAAATGGTGATCGTGAATTGTTGGAATCTTGAGAATTAATTTGGGGTCTGATGGTAGGAATTAATAAAAAATGAATATTATTTAGTCCTGATTTATTATCGTTGGTTATTTTGGAGAAAATACGAATGTTAAATGCGATAGTATCATGATTAGGCCATCGAATGAATAGGCAAAATTTAGGTCCGGGTAGGCAAATTTAGGAATGATGTTTGGTTGAATGCGTGGAATGTTAAATGTGTTGGATGTTTTCTAGTTTATCGCATGAAATTGAAATTGTATTCATTTGCTGGGGAATGTCCCGAAGGAATTGTATTTATTCACCAGAAAATGCCCCGAAGTATCATGTACATGAAGATGGCGCACAATCGAGGCCTGAAACATCAGGTGGAGTTTAGTTTAGGATTAGTGTAGGTTAGCGTTGGTTTACATTTCCATATTTTTCTATTTTCGGACTGTATAATTGGACTGGACACTATATTTTAGATTTATTTTGTTTAGTATGTTTGATTGATTGTTTTATGTGTGTTTTGTGTGGTTTATACATTCGTAATGTCAAATTAGCAGATATGCTCCACTAAGAGGCCGTGGTCGAACCACGGGATCGAGGGGTGCCTAACACCTTCCCCTTGGTCAACAAAATTCCTTAGCCGAAATCTCTGTCCGCAGATCAGTTTAAAAGAGTCAAAGCATTTTGAAAAAGGATTTACAATGGTGACTTGGTACACCCGATTTATGTCAAGTGGCGACTTTGAGTTAATTGTAAAATGAATTCTTTTTAAAACAAAACTTTATCTTTTGTCACTTAATAATGAAAACCCTTTCGAACCTTAAAGTCAAATCTTTTTGTTAAAAAAAAGGGGTGTGACAAATATAATTAAAAAAAATTAGACTCCTTAATTATTAAGTCTTTCGATTTCTCTTTCTATTGCAGGACTCTATAATTTTAAAAATATATTTTTCTCTTATCATTTATTTTAGTACTCTTTATTTTTTTAATAATTAATAAATAATTGAAGGAAATAAGTAAAAATACAATTTTATCTATTGCAGATTCAAACACTATTTCTAAGACCCTTTACTTTTTTAATATAGTATAGATATAGATATGATGATAATATGATATGATCTAGTTATTTAATATCAATAGTAGCATAAAAATTAATAAAACTCTCTTAATTTGTTACAATAAGCAACAATTTGAAAATTATATTTTTATAAATATAGTGATCAAATAAAATGAAATGGAGGGAGTAAATATTTTAAATGTGTATTTCCATTTTTCATGCCAATTTGAAAAGAAAAAAAGGTTGACTGGAATCTGTAATTACATACACACACATATATAAGGGAGGATCTCTAACTTGGGGGTTTGGGCTATAGGTGACAAAAAAGTTTTAAAATGAGGTGTAGGTGACACAAGTCTGAATTATTGAGTGGAGGTGAAAATTACTTTATTATGAATTAAAAAAGTTGGAAAAGTTTGAAAATATCCCACAAATTTTTAAATTTACACTTTGATTCAAATGTTTACCTATATAACGGAAAACGGAGGGAAAAAAGACGCCTTTCTCTCTCTTCTTACCCATTGTTGTTTTCTCTCTCTTAGCAATTTTTGTTGTTCATTATTGCTGCTGCTTTATTCATCATCTTCTGCTTCATTATCATCATCTTTTACTTCATTATCATCTTCATCTTCTTCTTGTTGACCATTTTTTATTATTGTTTTTACCACTACTGTTGCTATTTGACCAATTTCTTAGGTCAAATTTTGTTTTGAACATCACTTTCCACTTTGGCATTACTTCATAGGATACCTTGGTAAGTCAAATTATGATTTTTAGTTGAATTTTTCATCTGAGTAACTGCTACTGTGTTGTTATTTTTCCAACAATGGATAGAACCCGATCATGAATCTTACATAAGATCCATCTATTTAAACAGATAAATCATCTGTTGTGACAGATGAGACATCTGTTTCAAAGGAAGACTAATATATTGGATTCATGTTTAAATAGATGGGTCATCTGTTACAATATTTGACACATCTGTTGCAACAAATTAGTTATCTGGTGCGACATGATAATTATCTGTTTCGACAGATTAGTAACCTGTTGCAAAAGAACCTGAACACGATTCTAACAAAATTATTATCTGTTGCAATAGGTTAAATATCTGTTATAACAAATTACTAACTTGTTGCAACAGGTAAGTCATCTATCGCAACAGGTTAATTATCTGTTGCAATATGTCACTCTTCTGTTGGAATCAGCTTCAAAGGTGATTTAGTACAGTAACAACAATCCCAACAGGTGCTTCATCTATTACAACAGATATTCAGGAGCGTAACATAAATCCCAACAGGTAAGTAATCTATTGCGACTGATCACTTACCTGTTGCAACAGTTTACACATCTATTGGGATTCATTCACCGCAATATGAAATCACTGTCAACTTTTTTTAACAAATGACTTTATTTAGGTACCACTAATGGAGAGATCAATAACAATTGGGGTGGATTGTCATAGTCAAAGGATCGAGAAGAGCAATCGATATGTATGGCATTAGAAGGAGGGTAAAATGCTAGAGATGAGAGCTATGACAGTCTAAAGTGATGTTTCGTATGATGATTTTGTGAAATTAATCATCAGCTTTTGTGGACTGAATTATCAACCGAAAGAACTTGCCCTCAGCTACATGCACAACTCCTTTGAAAATCAGAGGGTACTTTCTTTCAAGATAACCGATCAGGTTCGGTTGCATGCTTATCTAAGTGATTCAACCAGGCCGGTGTTAAGGGTGTACATGGTTGAAAAGATGAGAGAGAATGAGAACCAGAACGTAGAAGAAAAAGAACAAGAAGACTTCTTTAATGATAAGTTGGATGATCTAGACATGAATATTCCAGATGATGATCAAACACCTACGCCCGTTGATGCGACCAATACGATGTGTAGTTCTTCTCAATCGACACAGTTTGGAAATCTTCAAAATGATGGGACCGACTTTTTTATTGGAATGTCATTCAAGGACAAAAATGAACTATCTAACACTTTTTTTATTTCTTGCTTGAAAAAAGATTTCAGAATAAAGAAGGTGATTAATTCGAGCAGTGTATTTTGCTTTAAATGTGCTAATTCAAAGTACAAGTGGTGGTTGAGAGCGGTGAAGTACGCAAGTTCTGAAAGGTTCTTCATTCATAAACATGAAAAGTATCACACATGTGGTTCGGAACACATCTCGGACCAAAATTCTTACGCCATGGCAAAGGTCCTCGGTGAATATTTCAAGAGTAATTTACCTGATGGGAAACGCCCTTCAACAAGGGTTATGGCCAATCAACTTCTTACGAATTTGGGTGTCCTAGTCAGTTATTGGAAGATATATACGGCCATGGGGATTGCCAAGGACTTGGTTAGGGGGACACTCAAGCATGGGTATATAGTCCTGGGTGCCTACCGTTACATGATTGAGTCCAAAAATCTCGAAAGTAAGACGACATTGCATCTGGATAAAAACGGAAGGTTCAAGTACTTTTTTTGTATCCTATGGTGCTTGGATTCAAGGTTTTCGACATTTGAGAAAAGTCATAGCCGTCGATGGTACCTTCTTGAGAAGCAGGTATAATGGAGTTCTTCTAGCGGCAGTGGCACAGGATGCAGAGAATCACATCTTTCCTATCCCTTTTTGTGTAGCGGACAAGGAATGTGATACCTCTTATGGATTTTTTTTGAACAACTGCGAAGTTACGTCGAAGATACTGAAGAGTTGTGATTTATATCGGATAGGCATTCAAGTATTCCAAAGATGGGTTCACTTTTCTTCACTTCAGCTTACTTTGGTTGTTGCATCAGGCATCTTGGAGAGAACATTTGAAACAACTATCACAATGAAAGGGTCGTCACCCTTTTTTATAGAGAAGCTAAAGCATATAGTAGAGAGGAGTTTTTAGACTATTTCAATCAAATAGCGGATATGAATCCCAAGGTAGTAGAATTTCTCGCACATATTGGTTTTGAGAGATGGAGCTGGGCATTCTGTCCAACAGATAGGTACATTCTTATGAATTTAATGTCTTGTTTGATTTACAAATTTAGTATGATGGTGTACTAAGTGATTCGTTTCTATAGGTACAATATTACGACATCAAACATAGCTGAATCGGTGAATTCATTGTTTGGCGATGAAAGAGAATTTCCCGTCAAGGCTATGTTTGAAAAAATAAGCAAGAAGTATAGCGAATTTTTTAACAAAAGGCGTGTGCAGTTCAAGTGCCCAAAAAAAAGAACCCAATTTGTTCTCGAAATCAAAAAAATAATATCAACGAACGTCAGTTAGGGGAATAGGTTATTCTTTCATAAAATAGCAGATTACAAATTCAGTATCACTGGTCATGGTGATGCTGCCATGGTCGATCGTCAAATAAGATCTTGTACGTGTAGAGTTTTTGACTTGGAAAAAATACCTTGTCCACATGCTATGGCAGCGCTTCAAACTCGATACGGTCATAAATATGGACCTGAAGTTTACGAGCACTCCTCTCAATATTATTCGATGGAAAAATATGAAATGGCATATAGTGGGAATATTACTCCGGTGCCTCCCAAAAAGTCTTGGGTTGTTCCTGCAGAGCTTATGGGGATATTAATACCTCTTCCATATATTGACCCAAGCACTATCAAATTGAGAATAAAGATATATAAGAGGAGGCGTGGATTTGGAGAATCATTTTCATCAAGAAGAAACAAGTTCTCCATATGTAAGTGTGCTGGCCACAAAAGAACTACATGCCCGAATCATAATCCACCATGATCGTTATAATCACAGAAACTTATGTTGTTATTTGTTTGTTGTGGACTTTTATATATTTACTCATTGTTGTAAACCTAATGTTATCATTTATTATGTATAAAATATCTTTTTTAATAACTTGTGCATAAAAAAAAAGAGGCAAAACATGAACTAAATAATACAGCAGACCACAATTATTCTTAACAGTTCCATCAAACTGGAATATTTTCCCCAAACAGATGGCAAATCTGTCAAAGCAGATGGATAATCTATTGACAGAAACCCAACAGATGACCAATATGTTCCAACACATGGTCCATCTGTTGAAAGAATTCAAAAGCTAAAATTACTAGTGCTACTAGATTCAACATTGCTCCTTGCCTCCAACCGTCGACATGTTAACATGTATGTATATTTAGAAGAAATAGACAAAATAAAAATTGAATAAGAATTAAAATATCATCACTCTCACAGCAACAACTCCCTCTGCAGGTCATTAACCTGCCTCTGAAGTTTCTGCACTGTATCGCGTAGAATAGCAATGTCTGGAACAGGACCTGCCATATCTAGAACACGCATGAATTGTCAAATGTAATGAAAAAGTCTAAAATGTAATACAACATATACAATCAACTGGTAAATTTACACCAGAAAAAAACTTACCTCAACGAGAAAGGAATATGCTCTTTGAAGAGAAGTGGTTGAAGATGTTATACGAAAAGAAAAAAAATAATTAAGTTGAGTAGAATGAAGATTAACAAGGGACTTATTTATAGAGGATTGAATTTGGACGTGTCAGGCCAAAAGGCACGACTGTTCAGCTCCATTGTATTAATTACATTCAAATTGGTGGCATTTTGTTTGTTGTGAAATTTTTTTAACGTTAATACTTCTCACCTTTTCAAAATAGTTTGAAACTCGTTAACAACCATTATTATTGAGATGTTGTAACAGATCGTCCATCTGTAGCAATAGATTTAGCATCTGTTGCAACAGATAGATTGAATGTGCAACAGATGGTCTGTCAAAAACAAATTTACCATCTGTTGCAACAAATGGATTGTATATGCAATAGATGAGACATATGATGCAACATATGTATTATCTGTTTCGACAGATAGACCATATGTTGGAGGAGATGTTTTAATTTCTTCTAATACCTGATTCATCAGTTTCAACAGATGGAGTATTCGATTAATTAGGTATTTTGAATGTGTTAGATAAAAAGTCACAACTCTTTACCTCTTTTTAATAGTCCCTCCATTTCGTATTAGTTGGGCCCTATGGACTTGGCACACCAATTAAGAAAAATATTAATTAGGTGATTATTTTACCAAATTGGCCTTATTAATTGTGCTTCGAAAGTATAAATGTGAATTATATACTTTATGTAGTCATTTAATAATAGGGGTAATCTTGGAAGAATATAATAAAATTCTCTTGATTTTATAAATAGGACAACTAAATTGAAACAAATATTTTTAGCAAGAAGTAATCACATGCATGCAGATGAATAAACACTATCTGGTCTGTCACAACAGATTTACCATCTGTTGCAACATATGGATTATCTGTTGCGACAGATGGACTATATGTTGGAGAAGATATTTTGATTTCTTCCAACGGCTGATTCATCAGTTGCAACAGATGGAGATTTTGATTCATCAGCTGTTTTGAATGTGTTAAGATAAAAAGTCACAACTCTTCAAACCTCTTTTTTAATAGTCATCACATGCGTGCAGATGAATAAACAACACTGTCTGAAATGTCCTGATGGGGTAGGAAAAATAAGGTGCGTGCAATGGATCCCATTTTCATGCGTGAAAGTTATGTATATTATTGATCAGGCTACCGTGATAGACACACATAAAGTACAATGATTTTGTGAATGCATTTTTTTTACCGATTAGACATTGATCCTTCAAACAAGATCATGCATTGTACAGTTTAGTTTGATAGGTGTGAACTGATAAGGCCGAAGGGTTCTAAGACAGTGGTGTTGATACCCTGTTAAAATTTAATGATGGTTTATGCTCATGTTTTTACATCAAGTTTGGGGAAGGGTTCAGGATTTTAACGGAAGTATAAATATCCAATAGTGATTGGACCGGTTTTAATGGCATAATGAACTTCTTGAAAGGCCTCAAAAGCCTCGCAATGCAGCAAACAATGACAGAACCAATAGAAATTACCCTATTCCAAACTTATATGGATGGATTATTGGAGGAGACTTTTATACAGTAGAAGGCGCTTGGGAGAATACCTGTGCATGAAGGGGGAGGTGGAGAAGGACATATATCATCTCAGACCTTGTTTAAGAGAAAACACAGGGTAGGAAGGAAAGTGTAGAAAAATTGGCCAATGAAATTGACATGAGAAACGAAAAAACCGGATGAGCTTCAAATGTAGAAGTGTATCCAAATATAAAAATCCATCAGTCGATGAAAAGAAAAAGAATGGTCAACAGGACTGGAGCTGGACACTTTGCCCGAGAATGCAACTAATGAGCGTGGCCTCAATGAAGACTCTCACAAAGTGCAGGACTAGAACTCTAAGGAAGAAGCTTCGCGAGCACGGAAGGTGGTAAGATTGTCGGTCAGAATTGAAACCTAAACCAACAACTCCTGAATTAAAAATAAGGAAAGCCAAGGCGTCAATTTCTAAAGTCTAACTTGTATGTCATGCCTTCTGTTTGTGGCTATGATCAGGTCAATGGTAGTAGAAACAAAAAGGTCCGAAGTTGGGACGTAATCCCATGCCTTGTTGTTTCCACTTCCTTTGACCTGACCAGAGCCATAAACAGGAGGCATGGGATACAAGTTTAACTTGAGAAATTGCCCCCTTGGCTTGATCCCGTATTTTTAATGCAGGAGTAGTTGGTTCAGGTTTCAATTCAGACCGATAATATTTCCACCTTCCGTGCTCACGAAGATGCTTCCTTAGAGTTCTGGTCCTATATTTGTGGGTCTTCATTGAGGCCACGCTCGCTAGTTACAGTCTCTAGCAAAGTGACCAGCTTAAGTCCTCTTGACCATTCTTCTTTTTCTTCAATGATTGAGGGATTTTCATTTTTGGAAACACTTTCACATTCACAGCTCATCTAGTTTTTTTTTTTCATTTTTTATGTCAATCTCATCAGCCAATTTCGCTACCATTTCCTTCCTACCCTATGTATCCTCTTAAACAAGGATTGGATGATATATGGACTTCTCAATCTTCCTCTTCCTACACAGGCAGTCTCCCAAGCACCTTCTGCTGTATAATAGTCTCCTCCAATAACCCATCCATATAAATTTAGACCAGGGGAATTTCTATTGGTTTCATTGTTGTTTGTTGCAGTCCGAGGCTTCGAAGGACTTCCAACAAGTCCATTGAGCCATTAAAATTGGTCTAATCACAGTTAGATATTTACACTGCCGCCACAAACTTGAACCCTTCCCCAAACTTGACACAAAAATATGAGCATAAACCGTCATTAAATTGTAACGGGGTATCGACACCACCGTCTTGGTCCCTCAGCCTTACCAATTTGAACCTAACAATCTTAACTGTAAAATGGCATATCTTGTTTGGAGGATTAACACCTAATAGGTAAAGAACAAACATTCAAAAAATCATTGTACTAGATGTGTGTTTTCATGATAGGTTGATCAGTAATACATACCTCCCACATATGAAGTGCATCCATCTGCAAGCAACTTATTTTTCCAAACCCATCTTTACTCGAGAATAATGCTGGCCGGGCAAAAATGGATCCAGTTTCACTTCCTTTTATCTGCAAATAAGAGAAATACATTTGATGTCAAACAAGAGAAGAACAAAAAGAACACTACAAAAGGATAACACAAAATTGAGTGAAACAACAGATGACCAATCTGATGCAATAGATTACCCTTCCGTTCAATTGATTAGGCATCTGTTGAAACAGATGGATGACATATTAGAACAGATGGTTCATCTGTTGGAATAAATCAAACCAGCCTTGCCACATGTTTGATTTCTTCAAAAAGTTGCTTCGTCTATACAAAAGGGTAACACAAAATTGAGTAAATCAACAGATGACAAATATGATGCAATAGATTACCCATCTATTCAACCGATGAGGCATCTTTGCAACAGATGGTTGACATATTGTAAAAGATGGGTCATATGTTGGAATAAGTCAAACCAACCTTGCTACTGGTTTGATTTCTTCAAACAGTTGCTCCATCTATTCTAATAGCTGATTCATCAGTTGCAATAGTTGATAAAACTATTACACCACCACCACCAACAACATTAACAACAAAGAAACAACACCATATGTTCCAACACCATCCACAACACAAATGTCATATGTTCCAACACGACCATCACTCGCAATAATAACACCACCAAAGTACCAAACAAAAGACATTAAAAAAACTATATTGACAATAAGACTTTTTAAGTTCTCGCAACAGATGAATTTTTTTGCATATTTTAATAAAAATAACAGTTCGTTCATTCAAGACTTAAAAGTCACCTTTCCTTTAATTTTCTCAATAAATAGAAAGCTGGTAATGGGTAAATCATTAATAGCTACAGATGTAAATATCTAATTTAAATGACATACAAGAAGAAGACGACATGAAAAGAGCAATAGTGAATCGTACCTACAATGTCAAAAAAGACAAGGGATCAGAACATCCAGTTCAGTCGAGAAAAGATATTGATTGGTTGAGATCCAAAAGGATCCTCATCCAAAAGAAGAGAGAAAAGAGAGGAAAAAAAGAAACAAAGAGAATTGAGAATAAAGAAGAGTGATAGATGAGTTGAGTCTTACTTTATGGTTGAAGGAGAGAGTATCTAGATATGACTTTTAAATATTCATTAATAACTTTTGAGGGACACGAGGAAATGGTGACATTGAAAAGACCAGATAAGACTACTTAGGAGATTTTTGAGTTATCCAAGTAGTACAGATTAATAATTTTTACCGCCTTAGTATTTTAACTTTTTAATCTTGGATAGGAAATACCTAAATTTCTTTTAAAAATAGTATCTTAAAATATTTAAGTGCAACAGATGAAAATTTATGTTTGAAAATTTCCAAAGCTCGGTCATCTGTCGTAAAAAATAACATAATCTGTTTGATAGTTTACAATAGATGCTTAATATGTTGCAACATATTACCTAATCTGTTTGATTTAATCCAATAGAAAAGACATCTGTTGCACCAAGTTGAATATTTTTTTTATATAATTTTAATTGAGTTCATATGTTAGACTAATACCTTAATTGAATAATCTAGGACTAGGGGTGAGTTCTTATAGGGTCAACTATAACTTCAATTGAGTCTTTTGGCAATTGCATGATGAGAAGGTATTGCGTTCCTCCCGACCAGAGTCGTCGATCGATCACTCTGAGATGAACCGATTATTACTACCTTATATGTTCAACTAATGCCTTTATTAATTAATCTAGGACTAGGGGTGAATTCTCATAGGGTCAACTACAACAGATGGTATTGCCTATTTGATAATTTATAACATATGTGTAATCTGTTGCGACATATGATAATCAATTTTATAATTTACAACAGATGGATAATCTGTCTCAATAGATAACTTAATCTGTTTGATAATTTACAACAGATTCATAATATGTTGTAATAGATTACCTAATCTGTTTGATTTAATCCAACAAAAAAGACATCTGTTGCAACAAGTTGAATATTTATTTAAATATAGTTTCAATTGAGTCCATATGTTAGAATTGAATAATCTAGGACTAGGGGTGAGTTCTCATAGGGTCAACTACAACTTCAATTGAGTCTTTTGGCAATTGCATGGCGAGAAGGTATTGCATTCCTCCCGACTAGAGTCATCGATCGATCACTCTGAGCTGAATCAATTCTTACTACCTCATATGTTCAACTAATACCTTCATTGATTAATCTAGGACTACAGGTAAGTTCTCATAGGGTCAACTACAACAGATGGCAGCGCCTATTTGATAATTTACAACATATGGGTAATCTATTGTGACATATGATAATCAATTTGATAATTTACAACAGATAGGTAATTTGTCGCAACAGATGACTTAATCTGTTTGATAATTTACAACAAATTCATAATATGTTGCAACAAATTACCTAATCTGTTTGATTTAATCCAACAGAAAAGATATTTGTTGCAACAGGTTGAACATTTATTTATATATAATTACAATTGAGTCCATATGTTAGACTAATACCTTAATTGAATAATATAGGACTAGGGGTGAGTTCTCATAGGGTCAACTACAACTTCAATTGAGTTTTTTAGAAATTGCTTGATGAGAAGGTATTGCATTCCTCCCGACCAAAGTTGTCAATCAATCACTCTGAGCCGAACCGATTCTTACTACCTCATATGTTCAACTAATACCTTCATTGATTAATCTAGGACTAGGGTACTAATACCTTAATTGAATAATATAGGACTAGGGGTGAGTTCTCATAGGGCCAACTATAATTTCAATTTAATAGTCATTTGGTAATTGCTTGATGAGAAGGTATTGCGTTCCTCCCGACTAGAGTCGTCGATCGATTACTCTGAGTCGAACCGATTCTTACTACCTCATATGTTCTACTAATACCTTAATTGATTAATCTAGGACAAGGGTACTAATACCTTAATTGAATAATCTAGGACTAGGGGTGAGTTCTCATAGGTTCAACTATAACTTTAATTTAATAGTCATTTGGCAATTGCTTGATGAGAAGGTATTGCGTTTCTCCCGACCAGAGTTGTCGATCGATCACTCTGAGCCGAATCAATTCTTACTACCTCATATGTTTAACTAACACCTTCATTGATTAATCTAGGACTAGGGGTGAGTTCTCATAGGTTCAACTACAATAGATGGCAAAACCTATTTTATAATATACAACATATGGGTAATCTGTTGCGACATATGATAATCAATTTGATAATTTACAACAGATGGATAATCTATCACAACAGATGACTTAATTTGTTTGATAATTTACAACAGATTTGTAATATGTTGCAACAGATTACCTAATCTGATTAATAATTTACAACATATGCTAAATATGATGCAACATGTTAAACATTTATTTTTATACAATTTCAATTGAGTTTATATGTTAGACTAATAGTACCTTTTTGGAAATCACATGAAGAGAGGGTTAAAAAGTACGCATATCTTTTATAATTTTAAAAATAATTAAGATCAATTAGGACTAAATTAATATTTTCAAAACTTGTCATTCTTTTCCAAAATACAAATCAACCCATACAAAATGTTTCATCATTTCAAATCTCGAGTTCTCACTCTTTTCTCTCTCATTCTCACTCAACAATATAGTACAGACAACAACTACTCAACAAATTGCTCAACCCTTCATAACAGATCGCTTTTCTTAACCACATAAGTGTTATTTTTGACTTTATTCTTGCTTGTATCAGTCATTTTCTTTGTCTTCGTAGGAAACAGAGTTTGAGAAGAGTTATATATTTGTTATTTTTATCTAAAAAATAAGGGTTTTTAAGTTAATGATGAAAAATAAAATTGTTAGTTGTATTATCTTCGAGAATGGGTTTACAATTTTGAGTTTTGATGGTAAAATCATAGGAAGAACTCGAGAAAACCCTAGTTTCTACTGTAGTGTTCCGTTGACTATTATGGTATTATTGGATGGTGTTTGTGGTGTTGGCAGTAGTGGTGGTGGTGTTTGTGGTCGTCGTGGTGGCACTAGTGGTGGCATTAGTTTGTGGTATTTGTGGTGGCTGTCGGTGGTATCGGTATTCGTACTGTTTATGGCATTGGTTGGTGGTATTCGTGGTGGTGGTTATTGGTGTGTCGGTATTGGTGGTGTTTGTAATGTATTTTTTAAAATTTATGCATACTTCAATTGTAATGTAATTTTTGTTTTTCTGTTGTTTGTAGGTAAAACATGTCTCCCAAAAGAAAAGAAAGTGAAAGTGGATCAACGTTTGACCACCCAAAAAAAAGGCTACAGTACAGAGGGATTTGAAGGAGCTTCCTGAACAAAGTGAAGCTAAGGAGAGATCTGAAAACAACATTAAGAAAGGTGGACAAGGGTCTATAGATGGTGATGAAGAAAATGAAAGTGAGAAAGAGGAGGAATTAGAGAGTGAGAAGGAAAAAGAGGATGATCATTAATATGATGATAATGGATCACCAATGGGGTGTGAATTAATATTGACATCCCAACATGATCCTGTCAAAACTTTTAGTATTGACAGGTTTCAAGTTGCGATGCCGATAAATGACCCAGAAGCAGAACTAACTGGTGAAATTGTACTTAAATGTCAGATGGAGAATTTTTTTAATAAATTTAGGAAAATTTTAAAGAACGAAAACATAGACGGACTTTTTTAGAAGAGCTGCTTTTGACTCTTTCTTGAGGTACCTGAGGATCCCCCTACCCATTTCTGATTTCCTATAACGATGGTATAAGGTCTTCTCAAGCGCAGGATCAAGTACGTGGGGGATGATAAAGATCCGAAGGAGGGGGGCAAAAGGAAGATGGATGAAATCTGGATCAACTACTGTGGCATGCCGATTTGTTTTGGTTTGTAAGAGTTTGCCATAGTGACGGGCTTGAGATGCCATCGTCCAGAAGAACCATCACCTCGTAAAAGATCCAAGGCAAGAAAACAAAGGGAAAAAATAGATGGGTTGTTTGACATTACTCTACATGGCTACAAAGCATCGGATTTGTTGACAGATCTCATGGATAAAACCATACCAGAGCAGTATAGGAAGTAATTGTGCTTAGTTTGGTTTGCCCATTCGGTTATATTAACAAGAAACGTCAACAAGGTCATAGAAAATGATTTATTAGCGCGTGCTGAGGATTTTGATAAATTCAACAATTATCCCTGGGGCTATGACAACTTCTACTCGACTGTCCAATATTTACTGACAACGCTATCCTCAGGGACTACCACATTATACGGATTTCCTTGGGCTTTTATGGTAAAATTAATCACTATTTTTACTCATCCATTAATTTATATTGAATATAGTTATTATGACTTTTTTTGCTTGCTTCCTGTTTACATTTTTAAGGCTTGGGCATTTGAAGCCATTCCTTCCCTCCGAAAGCAGGTAATGGATTACCCAGATGAGGTTTCTCATCCAAGGATGTTTAGGTGGTTGGCTGCAAAGAGCAACACTAAAATTAAGGAGGCTAATCTCTTTAACCCTCCGGATGAAGCAGTACATCTTCTTCAAATAAAATAATTTTACTCAATGAAATATATTGAATAGATGTTATGCTGGTGCAACAAACGTTATATCTGATACACTAGATGGGACATCTATTGCGACAGATTACCTGTCCTGTGCCAATTGTTGCAACAGATGGATAATCTATTGCGACATATGTTGCATCAGATTACCTATCTTTGCTTTAGTTCCCCAAACTCAACTTCTAACAGATTAACCATCTACTGCAAATTATGCAAGAGATGTGTAATCTAATGTAACATATTGTTAATCTGTTGCGATATACAAATCCTCTGTTGCATAATATGTAACCCAACAACTTACTCGTCTTGTGCAACTGGTGCTATAGATTAGTAATCTATTGCGACAGATGATTGATAGTTTGCATCAGATTATCCATGTGTTGATCTGGTTCTCTGAATTTGACTCAAATATATTTTAACCATATATTACAAACTATGCAACAAATGGGTAATCTGATGCAACATATTGTGAATCTGTTGCAGAAGTTGACTTAAAATGTAATCTAACTATGAAGATTATTATATTATATAATTTAAATATATCTGTCTTTTTTATAGGTTGTGCATCCATGGATCGTGCCTACTGAGGAGGAGTCGGTGATAACTTCTTATATTACTTTAGGTCTTGTTGATACTATAGCAGACCCAATGGTGGGGTTAATAAAGAAGGAATTGGCTGGAGCAACAGCCATAAGAAGAGCAGATAGGCAAGATCAGCCTAATGTTGAGGCTCTTTATGACCAACCTACTAAGGTAGATCAGGGTGCTTCTTCTGGCGGAGTTGTTGGTGTCGGTGGTAGGCATGCTGATGATGCTACCACTCGTGATGATGAGCATGTTGATACTCAAGAAAAAATAAATATTTTTGAAAATACCCCTTTCACAGGTCCCCCTCAACCTTACATAGGTCCCTCTCACCCTTACATTGGTTCCTCTCACCCCTCTTCACCCTCGTGTTCTCATTGCGAATGCAAAGAGTGCAAGGACAGCCAGGATAAACTCTTTGAAAAAGTAGAGGATATATCTAAAGCTATCAAGGAATTCAAATCCAAGAGGTGTGTCATACCATCCAAGAAGGTGAGGGAGCCACACACTCCTACAGTGTTGGTTAGGAGAAAGAAAAGAGCAATAAGAGGCGTAGCCTGGTTGGAAATAAAAAAAATTGCAATTCCTCCCTCTTCAAAAGTTGTTGAAGTTCAGGGGCCAGTCAAGAAGGTGGACATATACGCGGAACTTGGCACCGAAGAGAAGAGGGATCTGCGACAGGCCAAGAATGCCAAGCCAGGCGCACCATATTACCCCAGGCCTCTTTTCCCCCCCAAGACTTCTAGACTATGACTGATATGCGTATGCCATACGAGGACAAGACAAGTTTACTTTTCCTAACCTAGACTTCTAATCTATCCCATGAAGAAGAAGCTACGCAACATATATGAAATCTGTTGCAACAGCTGGGTATACTGGTGTAACTGGTAGTGGTTCTGTTGTAACTTATTATCCATCTGTTGCATAAGTTGCGTTTGATTATTGATTCATAGAACCCTATGCAATAGATGGACCATCCATTGTATCTTTATAATTACTATCTTATTTAAAAATTGAATTCTTATATCACAGCATGTTGACAAAATTCTCTGCCTCATGAGAAAAAGGCAATTAACATACCGGGAAGCTTATGACGCTGTCGATAGGATAATGTACCTTGAATTCTGCAAGAAGCTCAAGTATAGGTACGATCAACTCAATGGGGAGGCGTCAGCCTATGGCATGGGACTTGATTTCATAGTTTCTACATTGGACTTGGATGAAGAAGAAATGATAAAATATGTTAGAGGGAAGAGGCCAAATCCACATGGCAAGAGCTGGACCGAGGCAAAGAGGATTCTTGCAGTCATTAGCGTGAACGACATGTATTATTGGGCTGTTGAGATACTACTCGAGGAGGGAAAGATCAATGTTTATGACTGCAACAAACCTCTCATCGACGATTTCAATCATTTTTTCCTCGTGGAGCCATTGATGGGGCTGTTGCTCATCTTGTTGAGAGAGAGTAAACTGATGAATCATTTGCCAAAGAAAGTGTTGATGAAGAAATCATGGGATTTTGAAGGTCAAAACAAGGGAATGATCATTCCAAAAAATGATATCGGTTAAGCGAGCGGCTCGCACGCTCTTGCACACATCGAATGTTTGCTGACCGGGACATAAATGGCCAAGCCAAAGAATTTTTTGTGCGACAACGCTGTGGTAAACCTGTAAGAGGTCTAGGCTTATGGGGTACTAGCCTGTGAAATAACAATTTTTAATTTCAAGTCACCCTTCACTTTATTACATGTACATGTAGTGACAATAATTTTTTTTCTGATAAAAGTTGAGTTTTTATAATGCAATAGATTGTCAATCTGTTGTAAAATATATTGAATCTATTCTGGCAGATAGTTTATCTGTTGCAATAGGTTGGTCATCTGTTGCATTATGCCGATGTTATTTCTATGTAATCTAAGTCTAATCTGTTACAATAGTGGGAAGACCTGTTTGATAATTTCCAACAGATGACCTAAAATTTATAATATATGCCTAAATCTTTTTGATATTTTCCGACAATTACGCTTGAATATCCATGTGATCGACAACACCAAAGCAGTATAAAATACACACACCACCATGAAAATTTCAGCAATTAGGCTTGAATATCCATGTTCCTAACAACACCAAACCAGTAGCAATAACGGCAACAATGTAGTATCTTCTTGCTCGATTTTGTTTCTCTTCAGAAGCCTTAACTTTGTTCAACAAACCCCAGATTACATGATTTGCTTGTGAAGGGTGTCTTTCTTCATACCTATCAAAGTAATCGCATCCACCCAATTTCTATAAAAATAAGAACATAATTACAAAATAATTACAAGTCAATAATTAATCAACTAATTAAATAAAAAATATTATCTTTGAAATCTTACAAGTAAAAAACCTACGATTTGGATTTTGTTAAGTCCAAGAAGTCTTTAATAGAGTTTCATGACCGCACTTACAATATCGAAAATCTTTATCACAAAAAAGAGTTGAAGATGCGCTCGACATTGTCAAATTCAGTTGGAAAAAATGAAAAAAAAAAGATAAAGAAAAGAAAAACTAAATGCAAATAATTTGAAGAATTTGGTTAGATAAAGAAGATGACGATGAAGAAGAAGATTTGGGAATTTAGGATTAAATTTTAGGAGGAATATGAATATATAATACAATGGGGGGGAGGAAATGACTGTTGGGAGCCAAATGACGGCAAGTCAGCAAAAAGTGCCAAACTGACACATTTGATGCCTATTTTATCTTACGTGTTTAAAATGAACACTGTCTACTTGATGCCTATCTGTTGTAATAGATTGGTTATCTGTTGCATTATCTCAATGTTTATAAGTTTATCTATTGCAACAGTGGGAAGACCTATTTGATAAATTCCAACAGATTATCTACCTGTTGTAACATATGTCTAAATCTATTCGATTTAGTCCAATAGATGTGTCGTCTATTGCAACAGATATATTATCTGTTACAATATTTGAATCTAGTATTACTTTTCAATTAATAAGTTCAAATCTAAGAAAAAATAAAATTCATAGACAAAATAAAATAAATCAAAGCCTTCAGAAATTAGCTGAAATAAGTCAATGAATAAATAAAATGTAAAAAAATGTTATGGGTATAAATCTCAACAAATATATCAACAATTTAAGTATGATGCCAACGTTTACTTTGACAGGCTCAAGCTATAAAAATCTACTCAATATGAACAAGTTGTTCTTCAACCGGGGCTATGGAATTCAGCTTTGCTCATCAGGATCTTTATTGTCTCTTACGATAGTTTTTGCACTTTCTGTTCTCCATATTTCCATAAAAGAGTAGCATATTGTCAATGCTGTTCAGCAGTAGTTTCTATATCCACCTGGAAAGCCAGAATTGGTTAATGCTAATCACGGAGATACAATAAAACGGAAAAGGATAACTTATGTGTTATAACAAATCAAATAGGTCTTTCTCCTATTTTAAATTATCCCAAACAAATTATATTTTTGTTGCAATAATGAATCACTTGTTGGGGAAAATTTCTACATGAGGAAGACCTGTATGATAATTTCCAATGGATGAACCATCCGTTGCAATATATGAATCATCTGTTGAGCAGATAGGTCATCTGTTGATACAAATAAAAGTGGTACGAAGAGCTATTTGATTTGCTAAAACAGACGACATATGTCGTAATAGATACTTTATCTGGTGCAATAAGTTAGTCAACTGTTGCAAGATGTATATATCTGTTTGATAATTTTCCGCAGATGTGTCATCTGTTGAAACAAATATGTGTCTATTTTTTTTTGGTAGTTGGAATACATATATATTCACCTTCTTCAGCTTGTGCTGCTCTCCTTTGGACATTGTACATTGCTTAGTGCAATACACAGACAGAGGAGTTGCAATTTTGCTTTTTTGGATGCTTGATAATGCCTTGAAAATCACTTTTCTTCTCCTCTTAGCCCTAATTTCTAATGGAGCGGATGGAAATAAAATCTTTTTTGATGGAATGAGACCCCTCTTAGATGTCAATTCCTTTACAGAAGCAGTTAATGCATTAATAGCATTAATCACTACATCATGTTTCGCCCTGAAGTCTTGACATTTGCATACAAAATATTTGTTGGGAGAGGTAAAATCTGTATAACCAGTATGATCATACTTATAATGGTTTACTTTAAATACTGTAAGAGGAGCATTATTAACACCAATAGCAGCACCACTACCACCACCACCAACTCCATCACCACTAAGACCATCAATAACAACAAGCCCACCCTCCAAAATTATTTTTCTTGTAATGGCTGTTGCTCCAAACAATTTCATTTTTATTCTGTCGATTACCTTAGGGTCCAATAAAGTTTGCATAGACTGTAAAGTAAGAAAAAATGACATCTTCAACTCTCGATTAGTCGGAACTAGCGACGAATGCACAATCTAACATAAATCATTACATATATTAGAATGATGATTAGATCATTCAAAAAATTCATTAATTAAAAGAAAAAATAAATTATAATTATAATTACTTCATCCTTCTGGGGGTTGAAGAGATCAAGAAATTTTGCATTTCTATCAGTTTTTGCCGACAACCATCTCAAGATTCTTGGACAGGGAACTCCTTCCTGGTAGTTCACTTGTTGTCTCAAATAAGGAATGACTTCAAACACCCAAACCTATAAAATAACGCCAATAAATCAAAACCATTATTGAGTAAAAAGAATGAATGATATCATAATAAAAGAAAGAAACATTTACCATGAAAGCCCATGGGAAGCCATATAAGTTAACTGTTTTTGGCGCTAATGGAATCAACAAATATTTGACAGTCATTTTGAAGCTTTCATAACCCTAAGGATAGCTGTTAAACACCTCAAGATCTTTGGAGAGCTTTATTAAACCAAGGCTTATGTTGTTGTTAACGTCTCTCGCCCAAAAAATATTATGTACAAACCAAACCAAGCACAATGACTGCTTGTGCTTCTTTGAAAGTCCTTTACCTTTCAACGCTTATATCAAATTTTTATTTTTGAAGATTGGACCAACAATGAACACCAGGTCATCACGATCACATGACTTGTCTTTGCCTTTTTTGGGTGTGCGGGGTATTTTTTTTGGGTTAGAATAGGTATAACTTGAGAATGAGGATAACATTTTAGTCCAGTAACTATGGAAAACTCCTTCCAACTAAAACAAACAGGCATGCCACAATAATTTATCCATACCTCATCCATCTTATCTTTGTTTTCATACATAAACCTGCGCTTGAGAAGTTCATATACCATTTTCACTTGAAAACGAGCATTGTTATCCTCCGACAAATCAAGATATTTCCTAAAGCAGCTATCAGTGAAATAAGCATCCAATCTTTGTTCTCAAAGTATTTTTCTGAAGGCGTCGAAAGATTTTCCCATGGCTGACTTAACCATGAAATCACCCGTTAAATCTGTGGCACTATCGCACTGCATCCTCATAGGATAACGATCAATGCCGAAGGCTTTGACCAACTCTTTGGTGGAGGTCTATTAGCATTTGCATCATCTCTTTTGAAATATTTCTTCTCCCTGTGTTCATCATATTCTACTCCCGATTGAGATAACGTTTGTAAAACAAGCTCATAGAGTGGTGGATGTTGCGTAGCTGCTTCACTTGTTCCTTTACTTAGACTTGATTCGATTTTTGTTATTTTGGGAACCATATTATCTAAAATTAATAGGAATATAAAAAAATATATTATAGTTGATTAATTAATCGTTAAAAAAGGATAACAGTAAATCAACCAAGAAAAATAGTAAAATAATAGTTGCAAGAGATCACCGATCTGTTGCACCAGGTAGTATATCTGTTGCAACATATAACCAACTTATTGGAGCGAATAAGTAATCTATTGTAATAATACAAAACATATCACTCGTCTTTTAAGACAGATGATCACACATTATTGTGATATTTGAGTGATTCGTTAGAAAGTTAAATAACCTATTGCAACGGATAAGTAATCTGTTGTGATAATACAAAACAAATCACTCATCTGTAGAGAAAAATGAATGGTTTGTGCAGCAGATTACACATCTATTGCAACATCATCTATTGCAATATATGAGTGATCTGTTGGAACAGTTAAATAACCTATAGAAACGCCTGAGTAATCTATTGCGATAATACAAAATATCTCTCATCTGTTAAGAAAGATGAATGGTCTGTGCAATAGATCATACATCTGTTATGACATCATCTGTTGCAACATATGAGTGATCTGTTGGAACAGTTAAATAACCTGTAGTAAAGGCTGAGTAATCTGTTGCGATAATACAAAACATATCACTTATCTGTTGAGAAAGATAAATGGTCTCTGTAATATATCACACATCTTTTGCAACATATGAGTGATCTGTTGGAACAATTAACTAACCTGCAGCAACGGCTGAGTAATCTGTTGTGATAATATAAAACATATCACTTATCTATTGAGAAAGATGAATGGTCTGTGTAAAAAGTCACACATCTATTGCAACATATGAGTGATCTGTTGGAACAATTAACAACGAACAATATTGTTTAGATTTCTTCCAACATAGGATTGTCTATCGCGCCAGATGAATTATCAGTTGGAAAAATCAAGTCTTGGACATATCCTGTTGGAAGAGTTGATAGGATTTTATCCAACAGGAGGTTCATCTATTACATCGGATCATTAATCTGATGGTTCTTCAATTGCATCAGATGGTTAATTAGTTGCATCAGATTTTTTATCCGATGCTTAATCTGTTGCAACATATGGTTAATCTGTTGCATCAGATAGTTAATCTGTTGTATCGGATGATTAATCTGTTACATCAGAATTGTAATATGATAGTTCCTCTGGTGTATCAGATGGTTGATCTATTGCATTATATGACAAATCTGTTGCACCAGATGGATAATCTATTGGAGAAAACAAAAAATAGTAGCACGATTTTTTCAACAAAAAAACAACAATATCACAATTTTTACCAAGAACAAGAATAGAATAAATTTACCCAAATTATTGTTTTGTTTTTATAAACACAAACAATTAAAAATCAAACTTTAAAAAAAATGCAACAAACAACAAAAAAATACAATTCACTTCGAAAAGAGAAGAGAAGAAATACCAGAAATTAGGGTTTTATTCAGAACATATTTCAAATTAATGCAACAAATATTGAAATTATTAACCAATAATATAAGAGAAGTTGGCTCAAGTTTCTCATTTTCTTCAAAACTAAAAAGGCCATAAATTTTTACCTGTGGAAAAAGAAAAGAAACGATGAAGAATTTGAAGCTGTTATGGACGGAGAGCAAGACTGTCACATCGTTTGAAGTCGAAAAAGAACTCGAAGCCCAACTATTTGTAGTTGGATATTGAAGTCACCGAGGATTGAAATGAGAAATTTGTAGAATAGTTGGTTGGGAGAGAGTTGAGAGAAGCTGTCGAGAGAAGGATGATAGACAAGTTGATTTGAATTAAAGAGGAGAACTCGAAGCCCAATTATTTATCTCCGGAGATGGAAGTCGCCAGGGGTTGAAGGAAGAAATTTTACAGAACTGTCGGTTGGGAGAGAGTTGAGAGAAGCTTTCGAGAGAGAGGAAAGAGTGGTTGATTTGGATTGAAGAGGGGTATGGGTTGAGTTGATTTATATTTTTGAAAAAATTAGAAAGTTTTGAAAATATTAATCAAGTCCATAATTAACTTAATCAAGTTTCCTAATGATGTTTGACCCTTTAAGTGGGTCAATGTCACCAATCCTTCATTCAAGACTTAAAAGACACCTTTTCTTCAATTTTCTCCTCTAACTTTGGTAGTCCTCACATGATTTTTTTTGTCCATTTTATTCTAAAATAAATGTTTAATGACTTTGAAAATTCTCATCCATTATGGTAAATTTGATTAATTATATGAGTTTTTTAAATGTTCTACAAGTGATGAGTCATTAAAAAAAGTGACAGCGACACCACAAAATATCCATTTATCCAATTAAATTTTAAAATTTTGTAGTTTTCTTTTATGTAGAAATAATAATAAGAGAGAATACCTAATTTTTTAATCCTCACAAGGAACTCTATTTTGTCTTTTTACCCCTAATTGAAGCTTTAATAACCTTGTAAGTTTTCACCAATTGAAGGAACATCTACAAAAGTATCTTGCTGAATTAGATTTATAAATAATTTAAATGCTATAAACTTTACTGACGTGATCATACAAGAATTTATAGGATAAATATTTTTTTTATATTATTGGAATACAATTTTTTTATTAAAAAAATTTGCTAGCCAATATAAATTTAACTAAAAAAAAAAGATGAAGTAAATTCAGCATAAGGCAAAACTCAATTTAGATCGTTAAAGACTTTCCTTCAAAAAATTTCAATAAAATAAAAAGGAAAAGAGTTTTAACACATGCATTTGTTTGAAAAAGTTTTTGTTTAACTTACAAAATTTTTATACCCTCTATTTCAATTTATTTGGCTGATTTGGACTTAGCACAAAATTTTAAAAAGAAATAAATATTTTTGAATTTTATGATTTTAAACTAAAGAGATGTAGAAAAGACCAAAATATCTTTTAATCTTATAGTCTTAAATAGTTCTCAAGAAAGAAAAGAGACATTCTTTCTTAAATGAAATGAACTAAACAAAAATATGACAAAAAATTGAAACAAATATGTGATTTAATATTCTACAAATATTGAGAAGTTATTGAACAATTTTGAACTAATATAATATTATACGAAAACAAATAAAAAGCAGAGTAACAAAAACAAATCTGTATAAAAATAAATGTTAATGTAATTTGGGCTCGGGCTCAGCATAAGTCAAATGAGACTAGTATATATATATATATATATATAAATAACCAATTCTTAAACTAAAAGAGAATATGTTATTCTAAACATTCAATTAAAAACATAACAAACTAAGCAAGCTACAACACCTTTTTGTCAATAAAATCATGCTCAGATTGATCAACACATTATTTTTGTTAGATTTTATCACATAACATATTCTACAAATAACCAACACTGAAATAAAAAGAGAATATGCCATTCTAAAAGTTCAATTAAAAACAAAATAGACTAGTAAGGTACAATATAGAAAAGGTTCACTTCTAATTTATGTATAGTACAAAATATAAAGTATGAAAAGGCATAAAATTAATATAATTAATCAAAAATTTATGCACATTAAATTCATTTGGGCAACAGTTGATTACAAAACTGTATAGAAAAATATGTGAAAAGCCATAGTGATTAGTATTTATTTTAGGCTAATAATGGAATGAGATCAAGGCTTTATTGCTTTATCTCAAAATCTTGACTGTACATATAGGGGCTTTAGTGTACTTATTTTGGGAGTAAGTCATTTAGTTAATATATTATATATAAAAATTGAATAAAAATCTCAAAATTATTATAAAATATAAAGCAGAGAAAAAGAAGAATGGAGAGAGAAGAGAGAATAATTCTTATTTCTCTTGAGGAATTTCTTGAGGGGTGAATAACAATGAAGGAAAACTCCTTTATTTATATGAGAAAACTAACTTTGCCCCCAAAATTAAGGTTTCTAACTTTTCTAGAAATAGACATTCACTATATATGGTAATACATTTATAACACTCCCCCTTGAATGTCTAATTGATAGATAATGTGACTCGTTAAAATCTTACTAGAAAAAATTCAGTGAAAAAAGATCTAGTGAAGAAAAAAATGTACACATCTCTCTCTAATAATGCGCATATAGGCTGCCTCATTAAAAATCTTACAAGAAAAACCCAGTGGGATAAAACCTCGTAAGGCAAAAAGAGTACAACGCATATTAACTTCTCTTAATGAGAACATTCTTGAACCTTTGCATCCAATCTTACGCACCATATTTTTAAAAATTGCAGTTAGAAGAGACTTGGTGAATAAAATTAGTCACACTATCATTTGAACGAATCTGTTGCACGTTAATATATCTTTTATTTTGGAGCTCATGTGTATAGAAAAACTTTTGTAAAATGTGTTTCATTATATCTCCTTTTGTGAATTCTTCCTTAAGTTATGATATGCATGTTGCATTATCTTTATATAAAATTATAGTTACTTTTTCATATTTCAAACCACATTTTTTCGAATGAGATGTATCATAAACCTCAACCACACACATTCTCGGCTTGCTTTATGAACAACTGTTATCTCAAATATGGTTCAATGAAGTGGCTATGATAGACTACTTTGATAGATCTCCAAGATATGATAGTACCCCCATATATGAATACATAACCTGTTTGAGATCGAGTTTTATGTGGTTCAAATAAATACCCAACATCAGCAAAACCAATAAGAGTGAGACTATAATTTTTAGAATAAAATAAGCCCATATCAGTAGTCTCTTTTAGGTACCATAATATGTGTTTGATCCTATTTCAATATCTCCTCGTAGGAGCAGAACTATACCTTTCTAACAAATTGATCAAAAAGGCTATATCAAACTTTGTAGTATTTGCAAGATACATTGTTATACCAATTGCACTAAGATATGGTACTTCATAACCTATCCAATTCGATATATTTCTCATTTCAACAAATAATCTATTGCTTTAGAAAACTCTTCAAGAGTTCCAATAATTTTCAAGTTATAAATTTATGAAATATAAGAATCATAAATAAATTTTCCAGAAACTTTTATATGCTTCAAACATTTTGAATCCTTAAAAAATTTCATATAAATTTTGTCAAATGCTAATATTCAGCATTTCATGTGTGATATCGTTAAGTGTCTGGACTACAAATCAAATAACTTTTATGCTTATCAAGGTGCATCCTTTCATGTCACTTGATAAATATTTTTACGTCGGCATGCTTAAATAAAGGTAGAATGAAGATCCTTGTAATCTTTTTACAATATTGTGTCAATATTGTATCAAAGTTATTATCGATAATATATCATTTTGTATCGACTCACAATGTGACATAACATTTTCAAATCTCATCACCTCATTATTTTCACGTACCTGAATCTTTCATAAGGTTTCATGAAGTGTTATGTCATAGTCTCCTTAAGATCACATTGCCTCCTTATTATGATCATTTGCTCCTTTTTATTTTTCAAGAAGTATTTCTTTTAGAACCGATTGAGAAATCATGCTTCATTCATGTAGTAGACTTTGTTCTTCAGGGATGTCCAATTGGAGCATTTTCAGCTAAATACAATATCAATTTTTGGATCAACAAATGCTCCAGCATTAGAATTTAAATTATCTTTTGAATGAGGATCATATTGATGATAATTCACAATATATTTCTTAGTTGTATATTATCTCCCCCTCATGTTAGGAAAAGTAACATACATCTCAATTTATTTTAGAGAATCTATCTTTGTGCATCATTGTATATCCATTAACCATATACTACACATCAAAATTATTAGATGGAAAATATGTGGTTCCTGACCTTGAACCAACTTTGAGGAGGAATTAATCATAATTTAATTATGTGTTGCATACAAGTACTTTTGTATAAAATATGCCATATTTCAAACCAACATATGAATCTTTATTCTCACAAGAAATGATTTAACTAATTTTCTAAAGTCCTATAATGGCAAACCAATATGAATATTTATCAATCTGGAAATTATGCTCTTAACTTAATTTATATTGAGCAAACAATGTTATGAATGTCAAACTGTAGGTTGACAAGAAACTCACATTTGATCATCTTTCATCGATGCATCTTAATATATGTAATGCCCCGAGAGTACACCCTGGGTTCCATATGGTGCTTACTGTCCTGAGGGACCACAAGCTAACCCATGAGCTGGTACCTGCTTTGAGCACTGAGTAAAACTGATAACAAAAAGTCATACTGAGGAATTCCATAAAGTTTTAAATCATAAATCTGATAAATTTTTTTAAGAAAAAACTGATGATACTGATAAAAACATCTGACAATGACAACTGAAACCTGAAAATTGGCTAATTATCTGTGTTAGTCTGAAAAGCCTCTATTGATTGCCTGAGGATCTGATGGGGTAAACCCCCAACTAACTCCGACTAAATATGAATGACTGAAATTGATAACAAAATTTAAGCTAAATAAATCATATCCTCGAAATATGAGGACTCACCACTGCTATGGATGATAATCTAGAAGGTCTATGCGTGATCCGAGAACTAAGCATCTGAACCTATGATATGATACATCATAGCGCAAGAAAATAGTATGCGATCAGTACTTTGAATGTACTAGTATGATAAATGAGGTAGGCTTATATGCATGGTTTCATAAACATGAGTAATAACTGACTGATTGCATAACATAAAGTACTGAATAGAATGGATGAAATCTATAAATACTAAGAATGCATGACCAAGCATAATACATGTTCTGAATATAATCTATAAACTGAAATACTGAAATCTGATAACTGAATTACTAATATCTGTATGTTGTGGTCAAGCAACTAAAATTAAATAACTAAGATGATTACTGGACTGAGACTGTGGGAGCTATCATCTAACCGACATGCCCCAATGAGCAATTTGGGGTCCAACCCGTGACCCCAGTTGTAAGGGTGTTAGTGTCGTACCACGGGTACTAACACTGGCTGTATGGATCCACTGAAATGTGCCTCGAAGGACTAAGGGTTACCCTAAACTGGAAGGTACCCATATGAGATCAAACCTTAACTGGCAGATTAACATCTAAACCTATGCTGTCTATGTAGTTCTAGAACGCGGGGACTGCTACTAAAGGTCACACCCTCAATTGAAAGGTGAGCCCCCATCCCTGGGTTCGCTCGGTGCTAAATCCTACTCCCAACTAAACTGACTCCAAAGACTAAACTGTTCTGAGTTTAACTGATTATGATAACTGAATGAACTGATAATGCTCATAACATATTCTGATACTAATCTAAAGATACTGAGACTAAGTAAACAACTAAGTTTTTTGGGTATTCATAACCCCTAGGACTCGATAGCATTAATATTAAAATAATACTAAAACTTTAAGGACATAGCATGAAAACATGTATATCAAAATCTATTCTTGTAGGCATTTCATCAAAAACTTGATGTTCATAGTTCAAGATAAGCATGTGAATAGTTTAAAGTTTGTAGAAATAGCATGATTTCAACAACAACATCACCAATTATGAATTAAATCAGTGAAAACAACATTAAACATGTGGGGTTTGACAAACAACAATAATTTCATGTAAACATGGTATAGAATTACAATACATAGGAGTTCATGGTTAAAACCACAATTTAAAATCATAGTAACTTGTAAAGATCATAACTTTGTATTTAAAATTGGATACTTGGACTTCATGGGTGAAAGGGACCCATGAATGTACACTTAACATACCTGGATTAATGAATTCGTGAGAATTAATGGTAAAATCTTAAGATTTGATCTTGAATTTTAAAGGCTAGGGTTTTTGTTCTTGAAAGGAGATTAGTTACTTAAAGAGGATTTGTGAGTATTGGGGCATATAATACCTATTTAGGGATTTAATTACGTGTTTTGGGCAGATTTGAGGCTTTGGGAAAAGACCAAAGGACCCCTGGAAAAGTAAATCGCGAACTTAAAAATCTCAATTTTTCTCACTGGCACGACACGGTACAATTGCATTGGGTCACTGGAAAAAGGACAATCCCCATTTTGTCCAATAGTAGGATGCGGTGCTATCGCATTGCACCATTGGAAAGGACAATTCTGAACTGGCATTTTGGCGCGTTGCGGTGCTATTATGGTGCCTCACTGAAAAAATAACAATTGCGAATTGACCCCTTGGAGCGACGTGGTGGCAATCGCGATGACATACTGGAAAAAGACGAATGTGAAATTGGCCATCACCGCAATGCGGCCTTATCGCGTTGGGCTACTGTTCTGTACTAAAAGTTCCATAACTTCTCACCCAAGTATCGAATTTGGACAAAATCTGTATTGTTGGAAAGCTAATTCAATTTCCTTTCATTTGGTGGGTCTTGAGCTAGAAAATTCTGAGTAGAGCAAAAGATATACTCATTTGAAGTTGAGTAAAACAACATTCTTATACAAAAATTCAAGTGGTAAGGATTATTTTGATTCGTCTAATAGCTGGGAGTTATTGAGACCTTAATATACATCAAACTAGCTCATAAAACTATCAAAGAATGATAATGTATTATTCATGAGCTTGAAGCATAACGCTAACATTGGTTTGGATTTTTGGGGTAGTACAATATCTCCCCCTTGGGAACATTCGTCCTTGAATGAGACTGATTAATCTGAAAACACCGAGAAACTGAGCTTACATGCTGAATAGACATGATGAAAATGTGATTGCATGACTGAACTGGTTCTGTGAATACATGACTGACATGAGAATAATATGCGGCTGAAACTGAGTGTGGAAAAGAGAAATTCTAAGAAGATTGTTACCTTAGGCTGAATCTGAGTTTATGGAGAAAAGATGAGGGTACTTGGTCTGCATATCTGCTTCTGCTACCCAAGTGGCACCCTCAACGGACTGATTTTGCCAAAGAACTTTGACTAGAGGAACTTCTTTGTTCCTTAGTCTACGAACTTTTCGATCAAGATTTTTGACTGGAATTTTCTCGTAGGAAAGATTGTTCTGAATATCTATTCTTTTTAAGGGAACAACAATTGCTGGGTCACCAATATACTTCTTCAACAAAGATATATGGAATACTGGGTACACTGATGCTAAGTCTGCAGGCAACTCAAGCTCATAAGCCACCTTTGCGAAACGACTCAAAATTCTGTAAGGGCCAACATATCAGGGACTAAGCTTCCCCTTCTTACCAAACCTCTTCACTCTCTTCATGGAAGAGATCTTCAGATATATAAAATCACTAATCTCAAACTCAAGATCTTTCCTCCTCATATCTGTATATGATTTTTGTCAGCTCTGGACTGACTTAACCCTCTCCCTGATCAACTGAGCTTTCTCTAAAGCATCAAACAACAAGTCAGGCCCTACTAGCGCGGTTTCTCCTACTTCAAACCAACCAATCAGAGATCTACATCTCCTTCCATATAGAGCCTCAAACGGAGCTATCTGAATACTGGAATAATAGCTGTTATTATACGCGAATTCAATCAAAGGCAAATGGTCATCCCAACTTCCCTTAAAGTCGACTACACACACTCTCAATATATCCTCAAGGATCTGAATGGTCCTTTTTGACTAACCATGTTTCTGAGGGTGGAAGGCTGTACTGAGGTGAACTTGGGTACTAAGACCCTTCTGAAAAGCTTTCCAAAAGTAAGAGGTAAACTGAGTACCTCTATCTAAGATGATAGATAATGAAACACCGTGCAACCTAACCAACTCTCTGAGATAGAGTTTGGCATAGTTCTCGGCTGAAAAGGAAGTATGGAATACCAAGAAATGGGTTTGGTCATCCTGTCCACAATAACCCAAATTGAATCATGCTGCCGACGAGTACGAGGTAAACCTGTCATAAAATCCATGTTCACTTTCTCCCACTTTAAAGTGGGAATACGGAACTCCTGCATAGACCCACTTGGCTTCTGATGTTCAATCTTAACATGCTAACAAGTGGATCATTTAGCCACAAACTTTGCAATATCCCTCTACATCCCACTCCACCAATAGATTTCCCATAAATCACGGTACATCTTCGTGGCTCCTGGATGGATAGAGTAATATGCACTATGTGCTTCTGCAAGAATTTGCTGTTTCAACTCATCAACACACGACACACACAATCTACCCTGGCAATACAACACCCCATCTCCACCTTGGGAGAAAACCTCTACTTTCTAATCTTTGATTGACTCCCTTAACTTTACTCGACTAGGATCCCTATCTTGTTTTTTTTTTTCACTTCGGCAACTAAAGAAGATTTTGAACTATTCCAAACCTAAACATACCCTTAGCTGAATCAATCAAACGAACACCTAATTTAGCAAGATAACAAAATTCTCTAACTAACTTTTTTTTTATCACCTTCAACATGAGCAACACTACCCATAGACAATCTACTTAGAGAATCCGCCACTACATTGGCCTTGTCCGGGTGATACAAAACACTCATATCATAATCTTTCAACAATTCTAACCATATCCTATGGCGCAGATTCAAATCCTTCTTTGAAAACACATACTGCAAGCTTTTGTGATCTGTGAACACATCAATATGCACCCCATACAAATAATGCCTCCAAATCTTTAAGGAAAACACAACGACTGCTAACTCAAGATCATGGGTAGGGTAATTCTTTTCATGAGGTTTAAGCTGTCAAGAGTAATAGGACACAACCTTACCCTTCTGCATCAAAACACACCCCAAACCAACTCTGGAAGCATCATAGTACACAACAAACCTATCTGAACCATTTGGCAATGTAAAAACTGGGGTTGTGGTGAGTCAAGTTTTCAACTCCTGAAAACTCTTCTTACAGGAATCTGACCACAAAAACTTAACCTTCTTCTTAGTTAATCTGGACATAGTGGATGCAATAGATAAATATCCTTCAGCAAAACATCGCTAATAGCCAGCCAAACCTAAGAAACTCCTAATATCTGACAGAGAAATGGGTCTGGGCCAGTTTTTCACCTCCTCGGCCTTTTGAGGAGCGACTCTAATGCCATCACCTGAAATAATATGGCCAAGTAAAACTACCGATCTTAGACAAAATTTGCACTTATTGAACTTAGCAAACAATTGATGGTCTCTAAGAGTCTGCAACACTTTTTGAGGTGGTCTGCATAATCATTTTCATTACGGGAGTAGACAAGAATGTCATTAATGAAGACTATGACGAACATGTCCAAGTATTGCTTGAACATTCGGTTCATCAAGTCCATGAATGCTACTGGGGAATTTGTGAGACCAAAGAACATGACTAGAAACTCGAAGTGACCATACCGAGTTCTGAAAGCTATTTTTAGAATAGCACATTCTCTGACTCTGAGCTGATGATAGTCGGATCTGAGGTCTATCTTAGAAAAATAACTGGCACCCTGAAATTGGTCGAATAAGTCATTAATTCTGGGAAGTGGATACTTGTTTTTGATTGTGACTTTGTTCAACTGACGGTAGTCAATACACATTCTAAGAGATCTATCTTTCTTACACACGAATAGGACTGGCGTACCCCACGGGGAGATACAGAGCCTGATGAATCCCTTATCTATGAGATCTTTCAAATGTTGTTTTAACTCTTTGAGGTTGGCTGGATCTATTCTATATGGTAAAATAGAGATAGGTTGGGTATCTAGAAGAAGATCTATTTCGAAGTCAATTTCCCTTTTAGGAGAAACTCCGAGAAGATCTTCGTGGAACATATTTGGGAATTGCCTCACTACTGAAACTGACTCAAGGTTAGTATTCTCAGAATTAGAATCTTTAACTGAAACAAGATAATAAATACACCCTTGGATATCATTTTCCTCACCCTAAGGTACGAAACAAGCTGACCCTAAGTGTTGTAGTACTACCCCTTCATGCAAGGTCTGGTTTATTTGGAAACTAAAAATGAACTACTCTATTTCTACAATCAACTGAGCATAACATGAGTGAAGACAATCCATACCAAGAATGACATCAAAATTCGTCATCTCTAACTCTACAAGATCAACATAAGTAACTTTCTGTGACACTGTAACCGGGTAGTTCCTGTATACCCACTGGGCTACAATAGAGACACCCACTAGGGTAGACACTAAAAAAGGCCTTGCTAAGATTTTGGAACAGACTCCGAAATTGACGGCTATATAATAGGTTATAAAAAAAGAAGAAGCTCCGACGTCTAATAAAGCATAAATATGTAAATGAAAGACTTACCAAGTACCAGTGTCCACATCAGGAGAATTTTCCTGATTCTATCGGGAATGAATGGCATACAATTTGCTTGGACGCTAACCACTGGTAGTACTGGAAGCGACACCCTGCTAAGTTGGGCGACCGGCTGGAACTGATGACATATGGTACTGGACCTATAGGTTAAAATCCCTACCTTTCTGAGTAACTACCCGATGCTCCCAAATATGATGGCCTGGCTTGCTACACCCAAAGCTGTAACACCCCGTGTTTCGGGCTAAAAGGAAAACCGTCATTTCTATGCGTAGATAATCCAAAAGCCATAAATCCTATGCAAATTTTCCATGTTAATAAAGTATGTAGTGTGGTAACCTATTTGAGCAAAAATTGAGATCATAAAGGTCCCCTAACTCAAGGTCAAGTTGAAAGCTTTCCTATCGTTCGAGTTTTAGTGAGCGTCGAAACTTGAGTCAACTTCAATTGACCTTATCTATTTTTATATAATGAATTGGGTTTCCTACTATATATCAAATGAAATATCTTTGAATTATCTTTCCATCGATACCAAATTCTCCTGAAATGGACACTCGGTGAAGAACTTAGAGCATTTTTAGTGTCAGTGTTCCCGATTGACTGGACACCGCATCGCGATGAGCCTTGGATCAAAATTTGTCAATTCCAGTAGCTCACCGTGATTTCCAGCGCATCATGGAGAAGCCTTTTATAGTATTCCAGTCCCAAATTTTAAATTTCAAGGTCAGACTAGACATTTCCGATGGCCCCAAACCCATTCAAACACGAGATTTAATCCCAAATACACCTAAATACATACACTTTCACCAAAATTCATCAAAAACTCTCTCTAGGGTTTCAAACAAGAATCTTAAATAATTCAAGATTCAACCATGAGTTTTTAAAGATAATTAGAGATTTGGAATCCCCAATCCGTAAGCTTCAAGAATCATTCATTATTCTCTGAAATAGAGGTACGTGGGGTTTATCCTAAAAACTACATGGGATTGAAATTGTTAAAGTATGATTTAAAGGTTTTGATGCATGTATTTTATGGAGGTTTTGAAAACTATATTATTGATTAAGCATTTTGAAAGTTTCAATGTTACTATTGCTTTGGCCTTGTGGTCTTTTCCCCTAAATTGATTTACATATATATGTATATGTATGAATTTGAGATTTAAGATTGTTGAGAGTATAAATTACGAACTCCCTCTCTTGTATTGAATTAAAAATTATGATTTTGTGATTTAAAAGATATTTTTATAATATCTTGGCATTTGAACATGATTTGGAATTGTGGAGAGGGTGTTTCTTGTTATCAATATGTTCTTGTGTGTATGATAAAGAATTGTATGTGTTTACATGAGGTTTAAGGAAAAAAGATTCATTGAATTGAATTATTGAAATGCTGGTCTCAAAACTTGTGTTTTGAATACAGAGATTTATGATAGACTAATAATGGCTCAGAGATGTGACTTGCAAGTCAATGGTATGACGATACCATATGTATTTATGCCATAACAGATTATGTTTTCAGAGTATGTTTTCAGATCATGTCTTCAGAGTATGTTTTCAGATACTGCATGTTTTAATAGATTTTAAAAAAGGGCTTAAAGAGGGTTAGGTGGTTACCCAAAGAAGGCGCGAGTTCAAGCAACTCTTAGCCTAAAATCGTATTTACCGAACCTTGCGGCAAACTTGGGTTGGGGGCTTCGCTGCCGAGTTAATGGCAGTTTCCATATTGCCCATGAAATTTTTCAGAGTTGTAGGGTATACCACCTAGCGCAGAAGTAACACAGATTTCTCAGACTTGAGATGATTTTTAGAGTCTTTAAAATGCCCATGTGAATTCTTACTATTTGATATACTTATGAACTATTTTAAATTGCTCTCATATATGCTGAATAATAAATGATTATTTTGGATATGCTCTGCGTACCAGTACATCTGTATTGACCCCCTCCCCCTACCTCTCAGGTTCTGAGACTTAGTCTAGAGGTCCAGATAAGTAGTAGATAATTCAGACAACTGATCAGATTGTGCAGTGATGAGCCTTCTCTATTCCAGAAGGCCTGTCTTCTCAGATTATGTCACTTATTTCAGTTTTGGTCTATTGAGGGCCTTGTCCCTGTTTCAGACATTTATCAGATTTCATGTAGTAGAGATTTCACAGACTGAGTCAGATGTTATTTAGATGTATTTGATTTACAGTTTCCATACTTATGTTGAATTCAGAGTTGACCATGTTTTCGTAGCAGATTATGTTTCTGTATCTTCTTTATTATATGAATGTTATGCATGATTACCAGATAGAGAAGGGCGTTCCAGGCCTTCATGGTTTGGGATGTCCGTTATGGCCAGGCCCTAGTTTGGGTCATGACAAAAGTATACATCACTGCCTGCTCTACACTCACCCTGATGGTTTCTACCATATATCTGGCAAAGAGGATTTGTACCACCACTGTTAGCACTACTTTGGGACTTAGATCTTGGTGCCCTATCCCGATTATCATTTTTGAATTTAGGTACTGAGGTACTAGCTGAAGATAGAGTTGGGACTGAAGATTTCTGACGAAACTGAGGACGGTTACCACCTTCTGACCTTGGCTGATTGAAATTAAAGCTACCCATTCTAGCCCTTTTGTTCTCTCTCCCCTTCTCCTTATTCTTTTGGTCTTCAATCTGTTTATCATGGAACATCAACCTAGACAAGTCCATCTCCTTAATCAGCATTACAGTCTTATACTTCTTGACCACACTGTCAGATACACCGGACATAAACTTGCTCATCTTAGACCTGCTATCAGCTACCACATGAGGAGCATACCTATCCAACTGAGTAAACTTGAGGGAATACTCATTCACACTCATATTGCCCTGCTTTAAGTTAATAAACTCTAACATCTTGGCTTTTATCAACTCTAATGGAATGAATTTATCTAAGAAGGTTGTAGAAAACTATTCCCATTCTATAGGCCCTGCATCTGTGCCCCTATCTACATTCCACTGCTTAAACCATGTATGATCCACATCCTACAACTGATAAGCAGCTAATTCAGCACTCTCACTAGAAGTCTCCCCTATAATATCTGTTACCTTTTGCACCATATCTTAGAATTTTTTCAGATCCTCTTCAGATTTGGATCCTGAAAACAGAGGAGGGTTCATTCGGGTAAAGTCTCGAATCCTAGCTGCGTCAGTATTGGCCACTAGGTTGGCCCAAATAGTGGTTGGATGAGCATTCTGAGTCACTACAGATTGGGCTAGAGTAGTGAATGCATCTCTGAACTCTACATGAGAAATATGCTCATTCAGGGGATCTTTTTGAGCTGGAAGAGGTGCTAACTAGTTTACATTTCTTCTTCTGTCAGTCTTTCTGGGAGGCATGTTCTGTAAATGGAAGTGAGAAAAGATTAGACATAGAGTTTAACATGAGCATCATTCTCAATCGCACGACATGAACACTGAAAGAAGAGAACTTTTCCTAAAATGCCTCATAACCTCTTGCCCATAAGTATGGGGCGCTTCACACCCATGCACAAGACTCTACTTGATGTTTCTTTCAGAATTCCTAGGATATTTTAAAATCTTTGGCTATGATACCAAGTTTGTAACGCCCTGAGAGTATACCCTGGGCGTCACACGGTGCTTACATTTCTGAGGGACCACAAGCTAACTCATGAGCTGATACCTGCTATGAGCACTGAGTAAAACTGATAACAAAAGGTCATATGTAGAATTTAACTGAGGAATGCCATAAGTTTTTAAATCATAAATCTGATAAAATTCTATAAGGCAAAACTGATGATCCTGATAAAAATGTCTGATAATGACAACTAAAACCTGAAAACTGGCTAACTGTCTCTGCTAGTCTGAAAAACCTCTACTGATTGACTAAGGAGCTGATTGGGCAAACCCCCAACTAATTCTGGCTGAATATGAATGACTGAAACTGATAAAGAAATCTGAGCTAAATAAATTATGTCCTCAAAATATGAGGACTCACCACTGCTATGGCTGGTAATCTGGAAGGTCTATGCGTGATTTGAGAACTGAGCGTCCAAACCTATGATATGATATATCATAGCACAAAAAAAGGGTATGCGATTAGTACTTTGAATGTACTGGTATGCTAAATTAGGTAGGCTGATATGCATGGTTTCATGAACATGAGTAATAACTGACTTAGTGCATAACATAAAGTACTGAATAGAATGCATGAAATCTGTAAATACTGAGAATGCATGACCAAGCATAATACATGTTCTGCATATAATCTGTAAATTGAAATACTGAAATTTGAAAAACTGAATTACTGATATCTGCATGCTATGGTCAAACAATTGAAACTGAATTACTAAGCTGATTACTGGACTGAGACTGTGGGAGCTATCATCTAACCGACATGCCCCAATGAGCAATTTGGGGTCCAACCTATGACCGCAGTTGGAAGGGTATCAGTACCGTGCCATGGGTACTAACACTGACTGTGTGGATCCACTGAAATGTGTCCCAAAGGACTAAGGGTTACCCTCAGCTGGCAGGTACTCGTATGAGATCAATCTTCAACTGGCGACTTAACATCTCAACCTATGCTGGCTACGTAGTTCTGGAATGCGGGGACTTCTACTAAAGGTCACACCCTCAACTAGAAGGTGAGCCCCCATCCCTGGGTTCGCATGGTGCTAAATCCTACACCCAACTAAACTAACTCCAAAGATTGAATTATTCTGAGTTTAACTGATTATGATAACTGAATGAACTAATAATGCTCATAATATATTCTGAAACTAATCTGAAGATACTGAGATTAAGTAAACAACTAAGTTTTTTAGGTATTCATAACCCCCAGGACTCGATAGCATTAATAGTAAAATAGTACTAAAACTTTAAGGTCATAGCATGAAAACATTTATATCAAAATCCATTCTTGTAGGCATTTCATCAAACACTTTATGTTCATAGTTCAAGATAAGCATGGGAATAGTTTAAATCTTCTATAAATAGAATGATTTCAACAACAACATCACCAATTATGAATTAAATCAGTGAATAACAACATTAAACGTATGGGGTTTGACAAACAACAACAATTTCATGTAAACATGGTATAGAATTACAATACATGGGAGTTAATGGTTAAAAGTACAAGTTAAAATCATAGTAACTTGTAAAGATCATAACTTTGAATTTAATATTGGATACTTAGACTTCATGGGTGAAAGGGACCCATGAATGAACACTTAACATACTTGGGTTAATGAATTCGTGAGAATTGATGGTGAATTCTTGAGATTTGATCTTGAATTTTTAAGGCTAGGGTTTTTGTTCTTGAAAGAAGATTAGTTTCTTGAAGAGGATTTGAGAGTATTGGGGCATATAATGCCTATTTAGTGATTTAATTACGTATTTTGGGCGAATTTGGGGCTTTGGAAAAAGACCAAACGACCTCTGAAAAATTAAATTGCAAACTTAAAAATCCCGATTTTGCTCATCAGCATGACGCGGTACAATCGTATTGGGCCACTGGAAAAAGGACAATCCCCATTTTGTCCAACGGCACGATGCGGTGCTATCGCGTTGCGCCTCTGGAAAGGACAATTCTGAATTGGCATTTTGGAGCAACACGGCGCCATCGCGGTGCCTCACTGGAAAAATGACAATTGCGAATTGACCCCTTTGACGCGATACGGTGGAAATCGCGGTGACACACTGGAAAAGAACGAACGTGAAATTGTCCATCACCATGACGCGGCCTTATCGCTTTGGGATACTGTTTTGCACTAAAGGTGCCATAGCTTCTCACCCGAGTATCGGATATGGGTGAAATTGATATCGTTGAAAAAATAATTCAATTTTCTATCATTTGGTGGTTTTTGAGCTGGAAAATTTTGAGTAGAGAAAAAGATATGCTAGTTTGAAGATGACTAAAGCAACATTTTTATACAAAAATTCAATCGGTAGGGATTATTTTGATTCATCTAATAGCTGGGAGTTATTGAGACCTTAATATACATCAAACTAACTCATAAAACTATCAATGAACGATAATGTACTATGCATGAGCTTGAAGCATGGCGTTAACATTGGTTTGGATTTTTGGGGTATTACAATATATATCGCATGATAGGTGAACGTGCCCTTATTCACCTTTAATAGTTTTAGGGGATCCAACCCCAACATTAGTTGGTCCAACCAACTTATCATGAGAACAAACAACATAAAGGAATTCTTTGAAAAATCTTCTAGTTCTTCAATGTATAGTCAATATGCACATCTTTGGGATGTTACAATCGTTCATGTCAACATATGAACTTATTTATAGTAGTAAACTCCAAGTTTACCATGCCATGTGTTTTTTGCTTTAGTAAATTTAGATTTACTGTGACATGAATAGATTTCAGATTTACTACTTTAGAAGTTGATTGCAAATAACTCTTTTCAATTATTCTGCCTCTTTCAAAGGTGTGTTGTGATACTATCACAATCAAGTGCACATTTGTGTTGATAAGCTTTACTAAATATTATTACATTCACCCCAGGGAATGAATCTATACTTATAACAATCAAATTTTTTATTTTTCAGAAATGAAATATAACCGTGTCTTAAGCCTATCAAATCATGATAGCTACAAATCTCTTTCAAGATATTGCTATTTCAGGAGCAAATCGAGGCACACATATGATAGAGAACTTTCTAACATATCTTTCAATTGCAATCACAACAAGTATATGAAAATATTAACCATTGTTGGTGGTCAAATATTTCTTGTAAACTTTCATTCTTAGCCATTTAAGAATTAATATTATAATCTTCGTACATAGTTTTGTTATTCGGGATCAAATTTAAAGGATAGATAATCTCGAACTAATTAAGTTTCCTTAATCAAACGGATACAATATAATTGGACAATTTGTAGCGAAAGACAAATAGCAAAAAGAACTTCTAACCTTTTGATTTAGAGTTTGATTTATAGTCGGTGAATTTTATATCGTGTTTTAACTTTCAAAGTAAGACATGGTCACCTGTAATGCTTTAACCAAGAAAATAATATTAAAAATAATTATACCTTTGACATGTTAGCGGATGGAAAATATACAACTTTAGATCATTAGCCAACTTCTCAATTGATTAGAGTCTCGTGCGGATAATGTGTTATAAAATATAAATCAAAGAAGAAAAAGAATGAAGAATGAAGAATGAAGAATGAAGAGAGAAGAGAGAAGAGAGAAGAGAGAAGAGAGAAGAGAGAAGAGAGAAGAGAGAGTAATTCTTATTTTTCTTGAGGAATTTCTTGAGGCCGGATAATAATGAAGGAAAGTCCTTTTATTTTTAGGGGAAAAACTAACTTTGCTCCAAAGTTAGGCTTTTTAACTTTCTAAAAATAAATATTCGCTATATATGATAATACATTTATAATAAAAGCACAAAATGAGAAAAAGATAAATAGGAATGGAGGTCATAGAGAGGTGCCACATCACCTACTCTATTTTTCTCCATTATTATTATATATTGATTATAATTCAATGCAACATAAATTCTTAGGCTGGGAATATTAGCAGTCTTATACGATTGAAATAGGTATATTTCCTTCAAAAAATATACATATTTTTTCTCTTTCTCAAATACTATCAACTCAAACACTACTTTTACTGTTGCTCTTCATTCTTCTCTATTCGACTTTCTTTCCTTGTGTAAAAAAAAGATATGAATACAACTAAAGAAAATATGAATACAAACAAAGAAACTTTAGTGGCTCAAGAACAGATTAATACAGATGAAGAAACAATAGCTGGTTCACGAACATGCCTATGAATCATGAAAATATTTATGAGTCGGTTAGGGAGGAGTTGTACAGATCTTTACGGATGACATTGAAAGATAGATTGATGAATGAAAATGAATGAGCCAATTACGATTCACACTGCATTTTCAACAATATTGTAAATCTAGATGAGGATGGAGAAACAGATGGAGAATATGATGAAGAAGTTGAGAACGATGTGGAGGACATTCTAGGATATCAGTTTGAAGAATATGACGTTGATCATGAACCAGAGGAAGCTTTCACTGTAGAGGATGTTGGTGTTGGTCCAATCTCCAGAATACAATTTAGAGATAAAATTTCTTTATTTGCATTGTACAAAGAATATGCACGATTGAAAGGATTTTCTGTTGTGAAAAGAAATTCCAACAAGATCGGTGGTGACACTACTTGGTATGTAACTTATTCTTGTGATCGGACTAGAAATTACAAAGCAAAGTATACCACAAAAAGTAAAAATTGTAAAGCTAGAATTTTTTGATAACAGTGGTTGTTGGCGTGTCTATAAAGTTTTTAATGAAAACAATTATGATTTGCTCCTTGCCATATCTCGGCTAATGGTTGGTCATAGATCAGTTAGTAAATCTTTGAAGAGGTATCTTATAGCTCACATCGATCTGGAATTAGACCCTCTAAAAATATTAGACTTTTTAAGGTTCAATGTGGTGGACTACAACATTTGGGTTGCACTCCAACGGACTGTAGGAATTGTATTTTGAAGAATATTAATTTTGAAATGCAAGAAAGGGATGCACAGTTATTGCTCAACTTTTTTTTTGTAAATTGCAGATAAAAGATAAAGAGCTTTTCTATTCAATAGACATTGATAGTAGGATAGGTTGCGAACTATGGTATGAATCACATTGTAAGGAAGCTTAATTGATAGCAGGGATAGGTTGCGAAATATTCTTTGATACGATGTATCTTGTGAATCGCTACAATATGCCTTGTGTTTCATTTATTGGCATCAATCACCATAGACATTCGATACTACTAGGATGTGTACTCATGTCTATAAAGGTATCGCGAGTTACAAATTGATTTTTAGAACTTGTCTTGAGGCCATGGAAAATGTTCATCCAGGTGCTATCATAACCGACCAATGCTCAAACATTAAGCCAGCCATTATGGAAGTGATTCCACGTATAGTACATAGGTATTGTATTTGACACATATTGTCAAAGTTGCCTCTTTAATTAAGTGCACTTCCTGATTCTAAAATTGCACGTGTAAAATTCAAGTCTATGATCCTTTATAGTATTAGTGTTGAAAACTTTAAGATAAGATGGACAAAATATATTGCAAAGTATGATTTATAAATAAGAAATTGGTTCAAAAAACTTTACATTGAGAAGGAGAATGGGTTCCTGCTTACCTTGATGTGCTTTTTAGGGTTGGTATGCTATCTATGCAAAAAAGTGAGGGGATGCAGGCATTATTTAATAAATATATTTCCTGTCAAAGCACATTGAAGCTTTTTGTTCACCAATATGAGATAGCTATAAGAGCTAAGCATGAGAAAGAATTGGAAGTGAGATACAGGTCAAATGACTTTCATATTGTAAGTGAGTCAATATTCAAGTGGGAGGAACAAGTAATTCAGTGTTATACACATACAATGTATGAATTATTCAAGAAATAGTTAAGAAAATTGAATCATTGTGAAGTTAGCACCCCTGGTGATCATGAAGTTGTCCCTGGTGTTGAGAAATTCATAATCAGTGATAATTCAGTTATGCATAAAAATGATGGAAATCTAGTAGAGTACATAGTTGAATATAGGACTAGCGGTGATTATTTTAATTGTAACTACAAATGGTTTGAGTCTAGGGGTATACTTTGCTATCATATACTCAAGACAATGGCACACAAGAAGATTGATAAAATTGATGAAAGGTATATATTGACTAGGTGGAGAAGAGATGTCATTCAACCCTATTTTAAATCAATTATTTCTGAGGAGGTTACCCAAATATGACTCTTTAGTACAAGAAATATTGGGGGTATGCTAAAGTATTTTGACCAGGCTTGTGATATAGTATTAGGAGCTGACGTGAAAGTTCATTATGTTAAACATAATTTGAAGACAATTATTGTGCATGATCTTTAAAATTGAAATGATTAGATGATTAAGGCAGTCCACGACTTGGATGACACAGATCAAATTGAAGGTAAAATTCTGTGAGACCCTCAGTAAATTCGTTCATGTGGCAGGCCACATATAACTTAAAGTAGAGGAAGAACAGAATATTACTTTCCGAGCTCATAGTCGCGTGTTAGATTTGAAGCAACTAATGGCGGAAGAACTTGTGTTAGAGGTAGTAGTAATTAAGGGTGGTGGTAGGGGTGGTGGAAATCATGGTGGCAGAAGTGGTGGAAATTGTGGTGGTAGAGGCAGTGGTAGAAACGGTCGGGTAGAGGTAACGGGCTAGACAAAGGTACAATTATAGAGCAAGATGATTCTCTTGTTGAGAATGAGGTATACTTTTGCTTCTGTAGTTGATTTATAATTTAAAAACATCATTTTAATTATAGTGTCTCTTGATTTTGATTTCAGCAAATTGACCCTAGAATATCACAAGAAACCTTATTTTATTTCAACGTTGATCTGGACTTGAAGTTGTAAGAGTTGATGCAGTTGTGTGTCACAACAAGCTGCATTGTGCACCGAGCTTGCACTTGTTCCTGTTGCGTTCTCATTATTTTTGTTATTTTATGTTAGCATTTTCTTGATTATGAATTACGAGATACTGAATAAAAATTTTGTGTTGTAAGGTTAACGGTTAACCTGATAACAATCAATAACTGATAATCGAATTCATAATGATCAATAACTCAAGAACCATCCGATAATAAGAAATCTTGTTCTTTCATACATTCTCACAATTAAGTTATCTTAATCCTAGGCAAAAGGTTGTGAATGTAAAAGGATGTAGGAAAAACCTACTATAATTGACGATGTAGTTGCAATGCAAGATTGCCTAGTTGGTTTTGCAAATTTCAGCAATGTAGAGCTTTCAATTAGAGTATCATATTCAGAAGTTGAATACAACCACACTATCAAATCAAAGAAAGAAAAAAAATGTTAAATCACTTTCTAAGGAGATTGTATATAAGGGCGAATAGGAGAAAAGTGGAGAAGAGAAAATACATGTTATTCTTCAACGGAATAGGAGCACCGAACAATTTTTAGTAATTTAATTTTAGAAAATTCTTGCGCACGCTGATCTTGATCGTGATGCAAGCTAGTAGACGAGCCAATAATTATCTTTTTTCTTGTTCACGCATTAGTGTTCGCGATCTGTACTGTTTCACTATTTTGCAGAACTTGAATCTCGCCTGGAATGTTATAGTTGTCGCGATGCATCTATTCTTGCAAGCCCAGTGAGGGCTGTTTAACGTCAGGCCAGGCTTTATAATGCCACCAGTTTAATATACTCACAAATTACAACTAGAGTAAATTAACTAACATTAATTTGACACTTCACTCTTTTAAGATTAATTTGAGACTGTATTTTGGAGATATATTCATAGATTACAACTCGAGTAAATTAACTTTTCAAGAGAAGTCTTTTTGCATAATGATTTGTCATCAAAATGCTACTCATATCTGTTTGGGAACCACATTTAATAATGCAAACACATTAGTTATGGCCTTGAAAACCAAATTTAGTAATGCAAAATTTAATCATCTTGCAAAATGTAATAAAACAACTAACGAAGCAACAAATAATAATAACTCTGATTTCAATTCATAAGGTAATACCAAACAATAGACTGATTGTGCATCTGTACTCTTAAATTTCACATCGGTATACCAACTTTAACACTGAGAGGTTCCTCCTTCATGATGATGTAACGAAAATAATTGAAGCTGAATGCCCTGGAATTTTCTCTTGTGTTGATATTGTTTCCTTGGTTGCTAGACACTCTGTTGTGGTCACGTAAGTCAACAACTTGAACTATCTAATTTCAACCATCTTTTTATTTGTTATGATCATTTTGTATATTTTCTTGGGCGTGGTAAGGAGGTCCTTTATGGAATGTACCATCTGGAAAAAGAAATGAAAAAAATTCTAATGCTTTCGAAACTTTAACAGAAATCCGAGCTCCAACCAGTAACTTCTCCACTATCCAGAGTAATTTTTCTAGAAAGGGTCTTGATCTCAAAGACTTGATCAAGTTATCTGGTGAGCTAAATTTTACTTCCTCTATTTCGTTTTACGTAGCAAGTTTGATTGAGTACAAAATTTAAAGAACGAAAAAGATATTTTTGTAACTTGAGGTTTAAATGTGTCGTGCCATTTATGCGACTAAAGAATTTAATTAAGTCTTATCACATGAAAAATTTAAAACTTAAAAGAACTTCATATATACACTAAGAGAAAAGTGACATAAAATAAAACAAATGTACTAATACAAATCTATTTTGGTTTTACGTTGCCACATAGGATAAGTATAGGTCTTAAATATAACGTGAAGAACGATCTTACACACAAGTTGAAAATTGTGACAATAATGATATTGCTCGCATAAAATTCTATACGCATCACTCTATTGGTCTTAACAATAATTAACACGTGGACAAAATATTTCAGATGCTCACACCATTGGAGTCTCTCATTGCTCGCCATTCTCAACAAGTGAGTATAATTACTGAAACTTTTGGTACCCAAAATCCATCTCTAGGCAGCGAATACGCAGCTAATCTTAAGGCCAAAAAATGCAAATCTATCAATTATAACACAACAATATTTGAAATGGACAAATGGAGTTTCAGGACATTTGATCTAAGATACTACAAAATTTTATTCAAAAGCAGAGAACTCTTCCAATTTGATGCAACCCTGACAACAAGTACTGCAACAAAGTCATATATCAACCAACTAATGCAATGTAAGGAGGTCAGGTGTTTTAATTATGGAAAGAAGGAAGGCTTTTAGTAATTTTATTTTAGGAAACTCTTCCGGAAACAGCCTATCGAAAACAGCCTCTCTACTTCCTCTGAGATAGCGGTATAGACTGCGTACATTTTACCCTCCCCAGACCCCACTTTGTGGGAATACACTGGGTCTGTTGTTGTTGTTGTAGACATTGAAATTTTGTGGACTCTACAAAAAGAGTTCAATTTTGGTTAGAGTTCTGTTGGGACTTACTTTACCCTAAATCTAGCTTGGTGACTACTCTACCTAAACCCTAAATTACGCTTATATAACGGGAGCAAATATCCCTTTAAAGAGGCATCTCCAAGATCTCAAATATCCCACAAATTCATGGGATATTCATAAATCTCAAATATCTCAAAGGTCAAAGGGATCAAAACCCTCTCTTCTTGATTAATCAAATAAATCAAGAAGATCGACAAATCCTTCTTTCATGGAGATCAAATCCAAATATTCCTATGTTCGAGAATAAACCACTAACAGCCCTCGGATTATGGAGAAATCCAAATATTCCTATGTTCTAGAAATACGCCACTAACGACCCTCAAATTAAGGAGAAAATCAAGAGAGAAGAATCAAGGAAGAAACAGATTTGTACCCACATCGTTTATCAATACAAATTGTTGTTTCTTCATATTTTTATTTATGGTTTAGGTTTATTTTTCATGAATTAAATTATGTTGGAAACAAATTGGCATGCCCAGTGAGACCAAATCTGCCATTGATCTCTTCTCTCATAAATCAAATATGCAAATCTGTAGCCGCAGGATCGTAAAGATGGAAACGGTACTTCAAGACTCGTTTTTGAGTTTCATCAAGTCTACACCCTGACAAGCCTTGAAGTAGGGGGTATTTGTAGACATTGAAATTTTGTGGACTCTACAAAAAGAGTTTAATTTTGGTTAGAGTTCTCTTGGGACTTACTTTACCCTAAATCTAGCTTGGTGGCTACTCGACCTAAACCCTAAATTACGCCTATATAAATGGGGCAAAAAGTGGCATCTCCAAGATCTCAAATATCCCACAAATTCATGGGATATTCATAAATCTCGAATATCTCAAAGGTCAAATGGATCAAAACCCTCTCTTCTTGATTAATCAAATAAATCAAGAATATCGACAAATCCTCCTTTCATGGAGATCAAATCCAAATATTCTTATGTTCGAGAAATAAGCCACTAACGGCCCTCGGATTATGGAGAAATTCAAATGTTCCTATGTTCGAGACATACGCCACTAACAACCCTCGAATTAAGGAGAAAATCAAGAGAGAAGAATCAAGGGAGAAACAGATTTGTACACACATCGTTTATCAATACAAATTATTGTTTCTTCATATTTTTATTTGTGGGTTAGGTTTATTTTTCATGAATTAAATTATGTTGGAAACAGTTGTCTTCCGCACGCTGATCTAGCTCACGCTGAAAGCTGGTAGACGAGCCAAAAATTATTATTTTCTTTCACGAAATGGGTTTTATGATCTTCACTACTTTACTATTTTGCAGAACTTGAACCTCTCCCGGGACGTTATGATTCTCGTGATGCATATGTTCTTGCAAGTTCGGTAAGGGCTGTTTAACGCTAGGCTAGGCTTTATAATTCACCAATTTAATATACTTACATATTACAACTAGAGTAAATCAATCATATTAATTTGACACTTCACTCTCGTAAGATTAATTCGAGACTCACTTTGGAGATATATTCATAGATTACAACTAGAGTAAATTAACTTTTGAAGAGAAGTCTTTTTGCATAATGATTTGCCATTAAAATGTTACTCATATCTACTTGGGAATCAAATTTAGTAATGCAAACACATTAGTTATGGCCTTTGGGAACCAAGTTTAGTAATGCAAAATTAATCATCTTATAAAAAGTAATAAAACAACCAACGAAACAACATATAATAATAACTCCGATTTCATTAATTCATAAGATAATACCAAATCATAGATTTATTAAAGACCAAACATAAGGATAGACTAGGGACAAAATCATATGATAATAGACAGGGACCATAACACAAACAAACAAACTTAATAAAAATATACTAATTGATTTTTTGGTTGACAGATGGAACCTTTGATGCTGAGGCTGCAACCTCGGTATCATTGCTTATGACAAAGACAAAATTCTCTTTTTCATTTTCTTCAGATATGACATTGACCAACTTCTTCGGTAAGTCATAGATGGTACTTAATGGATAAACATCCATTAACATTTATTCACAAGATCAACTCCTATCTCCCGTATCATCCTTAATAGAAGTAACTCAACCTCCGAGTTTAGTTTCTTGAGCTTATTATGAGTGGCTCATTTATAAATTTTTTCGAAGGGGTTCTATCATGTTTTTTTCACTTGTGCTATAGGTCTGGACGAAAAATAATTTTTTGAGTTTTAGAATTTATAGGATCATACGAGGGTTAAAAATAACTTTATTTTTTATCTACAAGATCTGTTGATAGTTGTACTCTTATAATCCCAATTGTGTTTCATCGAGAACTGGTATGTATTTCATTTCTCTAAAATGAATTTGATATATTTAATAAACCCTTTGCAATTCCTAGTTTTCCAGCTATAATTGTTTTCCTACTATCAATAATCTCTCTCTACTTTAATTTCTTTTTATGATTTCACCAAATTCTTCAAATCAAATGTTACTCATAGATGTTACTCGCATGTGTTAAAATTACCTCTAATTAAATTAGTTTTTAATTATTATGTTTAAATAAAATTAGACTATATATTTAGATAAGTTTCAAACATAATTTGTAAAATATTTTGATCATGACAATTCAAAATACTTTAGACATGGTAAACGTTGACACAATATAGAAAACATATAATTCATATGTGTTGAATCCAAAAGAGTCACACATTAGTATTGATCGTTGATGTATGTAATATCCCACATTTTTTCTAGCATAATTTAAGTCCCAATACATGAGTATTCATATATAAAATTTTTGAGATACTCATTATTTTTCAGTTTAGAGTCTGCCATTATATAGAAAATTGAATTAGCTTTCCAACGATATAAAATTTGTCCAAATTCGATAACCGGATAAGAATTTATGGCGATTTTAAATTTCAGTCGTTAAACACCATCATTTTGACCCTTAGCGCGTCGCGGAGCCAGTCTATATGGTGATTGACAATTTTCAGTGTTGCTCCGTGATCCTGGCGCATCGCGCCAAAGGCCAAATTGGCATTTGTCATTTTCCAGAGTTACAACGCGATTTCACCGCGTCACGGAGAATTTCTAGGTCCCAACCAGTGAAGGACCACGATTTCCCCGCATCGCTCCATAGTCCAGTTTCTCAGTTATCCGATTCCAGTGACACAGCATGTTAGCTCTGCGTCGCGCTAGGTTCCAAATTCGAAAAATTAAAGTTTCGCTCAGGATTAAAACAATCCTTTCCTATTATTCTAATCCACCCAGGTGTGATATTTAAGCCATAAAAATATTTTTAACTCATTGTTTAATAGTTTTTCCCCCAAATTAAAGAGCATCCTCTCCCAATCAAGAAAACCCTAGCTTTAAGGAAGTTCAACAATCCTCAAGAATCCACCAAGAACTTCAAGAAATTCATCAATTAAGGTATGTTAGATGTTCATCCATGGGTTCCTTTCACCCATGGAGTCCAAGTACCCACTTTAATTTCAAAAGTTATCATCTTTTCAAGATTCATGATATTAAATTATGATTTTAAACTATGAGTCTCCATGAACTTCCATGAATATTGATTTTTATACCATGTTTCAATGAAATTATTTTTGTTATTCAATTCTCCATATTTTAATATTGTCATTCATTGAATTAAACCGTGATTTAGTGCTATTAGGTTGAATTCATGCTATTTCTATAAGTTCCATATCATTCCTAGGATTTGATTAAACCATGAACTAGAAGTGTTTGATAAAATGCCTACAAGAGTAATTGAATTAATAAAAGCCTTCATGTTTTGTTCTTCAAGTTTTGGTGTCATTTTACCATTATTATTTTAAGTCTTGGGGATATTGAATACCCAAAAATTATAGCTTCTTATTTAGTCTAGTCTCAGTACACTATAGACTAGTATTCAGAACATACTACGAGCATTATCAGAACAGTCAGATATCATAATCAGTTAGGCTCAGAACAGTCTAGTATTTCAGTGTCTTTCAGTTAGGAGTAGGATTTAGCACCGAGCGAGTGTAGGGATGGCGGTTTCCCCATCAGATAGGCAGAGTCGCAAGTAGCAGTTCCTAAACTCCAGAACTATGTAGCCAGTGTAGGATATGAGAAGTCACCCGTCAGTTTAGGCTTAACTATCTCGCAGGAGTCACCCGTCAGTTCAGGCTTGACTCCATTTGTCCATCGAACAATATATCAGTATAGTGGATCCACACAGCTGTAATGCCCCAAAATATCATCCAGAGATGCCACACGGTTCCCAAGGCTATACGTAGCCTCAAGCTAACCCTTTAAGCCAAAACACTACCCTTGGGTTCCAACACAACAACATACACGCTACGCTAAGGATATATATATAAGTACATATCATATCACCTCACACATGGCATGAATATCGTTAGACTATACATATATGGAATATCTATACATAAACCAACCCAACAATACACTAGTCTGACATAGCCTCTATACAGTAAAATCAACGAGCCATTGGGATAAACCCCCAACTGACTCAACAGACCAAAGGGATCACAAAACAACAACACCAAAACTAGCATCTTGGTCCTCAAACCATGAGGACTCACCACTGAAGGAACGTAGATGCGGCACTCGGATATCACTGTCGCGGCTGCGGCTGAGTACCTGAACCTACATCATGGTAAGAATGTAGCCCATAGAGAAATATGTGGGTCAACACAAGATACGTACTGAGTATGTGGGGGCGCATGCAAAATATAAATAATATCATAAATTTTGTAAAAATGTACATACAGACCATAATGACACACCTGGCTTGAGTGACATTGAATCATGCAACTCATAACATCTTAGATAGGAAATGTAGGAGAAAAACCTCATAAATCATTATAGATCATCATAGGCAACTTGACTTACCACATCAAAACTCAGAGTGACTCGGTATTTTAATAAGCATAACTCTTATGGATAGGGGAGTTTCCTATAACTGACAACCCCACGTGAGCTACGTGGAATACCAACGTTTGAAACCCCCATTGGCGGGAGCGTCATACTCTTTGCCAGGGAGTACAACCTTAAAACTGAAATAATCACAACGGGCTCTCTGGCCAATAATATCATCATCAAACAACCCTACGGTGGCACATAGGCTTGGGAAAATACCAAATTTCCCTCTCGGTGCTAAGTACTACTCCCCGACAAGCTCAGAATGTGTTAGGAAATCCACCACAACATCACAAGGGTCTATCATACAGACCAAATCAAATCTCTTTCTCATTTATCAAATCATATCAATTTGTGGATTCCTAACTCAACACATTTTAGCTCAAAACATTTTAATCTTCCTCAACATCAACAAGGTATCAATGCATTGAACCATAACCGAATCGATATTTGGACAAGGATATGAAGACTCAATACATAATATTTTCAACAATTTAACTCATCAAAACCATCCGAAAAATACCAAGACTAATTGCAACTTCAATATCAACATTTCTCAATTTGCCATCCAACTCTCATTTAAAGGTACTTAAGACATCAACCCATAGTAGGGATATAGAATTTCCAATATCAATTATAAATTCATAATAAGAAAATAGTGGAATGATAGTATAAATCAAGGCTTAACAAATTAAATCATCATACTCTCATCATCAAATACTTTTTGGACATAATTCCATCCCAACATCATACACATATCGGATGACATAATCCCATAGCTCATGGACAATAATATAAGATATAGAACCATATTTTCAATTCATGGTAAAACATGTAAAATCTCATGTCAATGTAATTCAACAAAAATACCGGGCACAAGATCGAAAGGATGATCTTGTTCAAAGCCCCACATACCTAAAAATGGAAGATGAATATGAACTTCCGACACCGGAACTTTATTCATGAAAATAAAGAGTGCTTCTCGAAGCCCTTAACATGATCAACTTGAATCCCAAATTAATTTGAAATTTCTACGGTTCAATCAAGAGACATAGAAGGATGAAATTTGGAGTAGTAAGGTTGGGGTTTGAGCCTTAGGAAATTTTAGAGAAAAATGAGCTATTGAATGCTCTTAATGGACTTAAATCCATGGTTTACCCAGATGGATTGGAGTGGGAATGACCAAAATACCCTTCAAAATTAAATAATGTCAAATCTGTCCTTTGATGGACTGTTTTGATAGGCTGAAGTAGATCGACCATAACTATTTGCTCTGATGGTCAAATTGGATGAAACCAATTTCATTGGAAAGAGGAGTTTCAGAGATTTCTGTTGATATATAGTAGCTCACCCAGATAATTATGTACAAGGAGTTATGGTCGTTTGAAGTTGACCCTAAAATTCGCATGGCCTCAGTTTTTTTTTTCTTGCACATTTACTGTTCACCACTATTCACGGTTAGATCGGAATGATCATAACTCATCGCTCGAGTGTCCGTTTTAGATGACCCACATATCGTTGGAAATCTTATTCAATGCTCTACGCGATAACGGGTCGCCTATCCAGAAATTCCACACAAAAAAATTATTAATCACGATAAAGAACATATTCTCGTCCGAGATCTTAACGGATTTTTTTTTCTGAGGCATCACATCATCTCCCCCTTGGAAACATTTATCCTCGAATATTGATAGGTAGATCAAGAATACTATGAAAATGAGTATATAGAGAAAAATCATCTTGCCCAAGCATATACTCCATTCTAGATTTTTTTGGATATCGTAGAAAACACACAAGCCAAGATAAACATAGCAATAAGGATTAAATCAAAAGAGAACGATACCTTTGACATGCTCAGGATTCGTAGGAAAGAGGTGGGGATATTTGGCGCGCATATCCGTTTCGGCTTTCCAAGTAGCACTCTCCACGGATTGATTTCACCAAAACACTTTAACCAAAGGAACTTCCTTGTTTCTTAGCCTACGAACTTGAAAGTCAAAAACCTCAACCGGAATCTCTTCATATGAAAGACTATCTTGAATACCCGAGCTTTCGGAAGGATCAATCACAACAGAATCACCAATAGACTTCTTAAGCATAGAAACATAGAAAACCGGATGGACGTTAGATAACTCCACTGGCAATTCAACCTTATACGCTACCTTCCCAATGCGATCCACAATCTTATAGGGACCAATGTAACGGGGACTTAGTTTCCCTTTCTTCCCAAATCTCTTCACCCCTTTCATGGGTGAAACTTTCAAGTACACTAAATCACCAATATCAAATTCAAGGTCTTTCCTCCTTATATCTGCGTATGATTTTTGACGACTTTGGGTGGTTTTCAACCCTTCCCGAATTAACTTAACCTTCTCCATGGCCTCGAACACTGCATCCGGTCCAGTCATGGCAGCCTCACCAACTTTAAACCAACTAATGGGTGATCTACACCTTCTACCGTACAAAGCTTCAAACGGGGCCATTCCAATAGTAGCATGAAAACTGTTATTGTAAGAAAACTCAATTAATGCTAAGTGTTCATCCCAACTACCTTTAAAATCAAGCACACAAGCCCTCAACATATATTCTTAAGTATGAATGGTCTGCTCGGCCTGACCATCTATTTGCGGATGGAAAGCAGAACTTAAACGAATTTGGGTACCGAGACCCTTCTGGAAAGATTTCCAAAACTGAGAGGTAAACTGAGTACCTCTGTCAGAAATAATAGCCAAAGGGATTCCATGAAGTCTGATGAGTTCCCGAATATATATTTTAGCATAATCTTCAGCTGTATACGATGAATGCACAGGCAAGAAATGAGCTGATTTCGTCAGTCGATCTACGACAACCCAAATCGAATCATGATGGCGACGAGAAGGAGACAAACCAACTATGAAGTCCATATTCACTTCTTCCCACTTCCAAGTAGGAATGCTAAATTGTTGCATTATGCCACTGGGTTTTGATGCTCTATTTTAACCTGTTGACACGTGGAACACTTCGCCACAAATTCTGCTATGTTCCTCTTCATACCGTTCCACCAATAGATTTCCCGCAAATCATGGTACATCTTGGTATCACCAGGATGGATGGAGTATCGCGTACCATGCGCTTCCTCCATAATCCTCTACTTCAAGTTATCAATATCAGGAACACATAATATTTCTTGGAGTCTCAAAACGCCATCTCCCCCTTGGGAGAAAACCTCCACCTTTTGGTCTTTAACTGACTCTTTTAACCTGACCAAGGTAGGATCCCTGTCTTGATTCTCCTTCACTTCTGAAACTAAAGAGGATTCGGAACCTCTTTGCACTTCTATACTACCCTCAGCATCACCAAACAACCTAACCCCTAATCTATCCAAACGATGTACCTCATGGGCCAACTCCTTCTTACCAATCTCCACATGTGCTACGCTACCCATGGACTTCCGACTAAGGGCATCTGCTACTACATTGTCCTTGCCCGGATGATATAGCACGCTCATATCATAATCTTTCAACAGTTCTAACCATCATCTCTACCTAAGATTCAACTCCTTTTGGGTGAATACATACTGCAAGCTCTTATGTCCCGTGATGACGTTGGCATGGACACCATACAAATAATGTCTCTAGATTTTCAAAGCAAAAACCACGGCAGCTAATTCGAGGTCATGGGTAGGATAATTCTTCTCGTGAGGCTTTAGCTGCCTGGAAGCATAAGCTATAACCTTGCCCTTTTGCATCAATACACAACCCAAACCGACTCTGGAAGCATCACAATACACCACAAAACCATCAACACCGTCAGGCAAAGTCAACACAGGGGCTGAAGTGAGTCGAGTCTTCAACTCCTAAAAACTCTTCTCGCAAGATTCAGACCACAGGAACTTCACTTTTTTTTGGGTCAAACAGGTCATAGGAGACGCAATAGATGAAAATCCTTCAACAAAACGACGATAATAACCAGCTAGACCCAAGAAACTTCAGATATCAGAAGGAGAAATACGTCTAGGCCAACTCTTTATAGCCTCTATATTTTGAGGATCAACTCTAATACCTTTGGAAGAAATAACATGACCCAAGAAGGCTACAGAGTTTCAGCCAGAACTCACACTTACTGAACTTAGCATACAACCGATAAGTTCGAAGAGTTTCCAACATGATTCGGAGATGATTGGCATGATCACCCTTACTTCGGGAGTAAATAAGAATATCATCAAGGAACACTATTACAAATAAATCCAGATATGGTCGGAATACATGGTTCATAAGATCCATGAAAGCCACTGGAGCATTAGTTAACCCGAAATACATCACTAGAAATTCAAAATGACCGTAACGGATTCAGAAGGCTGTCTTGGGGATATCACATTCCCTAACCTTAAGTTGGTGATAACCGGATCTGAGGTCTATCTTCGAAAAGTAGCTTGCACCTTGCAATTGATCAAATAAATCATCAATTCGAGGAAGCGGATATTTATTCTTGATAGTAACCCTATTAAGTTGCTGGTAATCAATACACATCCGCAAAGAACCATCTTTCTTACACACAAAAAGGACAGGTTCACCCCACGGGGACACACTAGGTCTGATAAAGCTTTTGTCTAGAAGATCTTTCAATTGCTCCTTCAACTCTTTAAGTTCCGTGGGAGCCATGCGATACGGAGGAATGGAAATAGGCTGAGTATCGGGAAGAAGGTCAATCCCAGACTCTATCTCTCTATCAAGAGGTACTCCAGGGAGATCTTCTGGAAAGATATCAAGAAACTTATTAACAACATTAATTGACTGAATGGTCGGGGTTTCAGACTTAGTGTCTTTAACTCGAACCAAATGGTGGATGCAACCCTTGGAAATCAACTTCCTAGCTTTGAGATAGGATATGAAACGACCCTTAGGAATCACAGAACTCCTGGACCATTCGAGGATAGGTTCATTAGGAAACTGAAACTTGACCACATGGGCACGACAATCAATAGACGCATAGCATGAGTGAAGCCAATCCATACCCAGAATGATATCAAAGTCAACCATATCTAGCTCAATCAAATCAGCATACATAACCCGATGAAAGATAGTAATGGGACATTTCTTATACACCCGCTTAGCAATGACAGACTCTCCTATCGGAGTAGAAATCAAAATAGGCTCAGAAATTATTTCAGGATCCGTTTCAAAATTTACAGCAACCAGAGGTGTCACATAAGAAAAACTCGAACCGGGGTCCATCAATACATAGACATCAAAATAGAAAACATGGAGCATACCAGTGACAACATCGGGAGAGTCCTCCTGCTCCTGACGAGGTGGTATAGCATAGAAACGATTCTGGAGTTAACCGCCAGTAGTACTAGATGAATCACCCTGAGGAGGAACTGGACGGGCTGCGGGAGGTGGGGCACTGGTAGCCTGACTCTGGGGATGGGCATCACGACTCCGCTGTCTGGCATACGGGCAGTCTCTAAGTATGTGGCCCAACTTTCCACAACCAAAATAGCCCCTCTACCCCATATAACACTCCCCAAAATGGTCTTTACCACACTTAGCACACGAAGGAGGATGAGGCCGGTTGCTTACACTGTCCTGAGACCTAGAAGGTACCGACCTATTCCCGAGCTCTTGCCTTCCCCGATATACGAGAGCACTAGCTGAGGAAGGCGCAGGTATAAATGGACGTCTCTAAAACTGAGGGCGACTCCCTCCGGAGAATCTAGTCTGACCAGATCCTTGTTGGTCTGATCTGACTCTCTTAATCCCTCTTACTCTTTCTCTTTCCTTTATCTTGTCTGACTCAATCTGTTGGGCGTGAATCATTAACCTAGGAAGATCAATCTCCCTGTTGATCATAGAAGATCTATATTCTTTCACCACATAACTCGACACCCTAGTTAGAGACTTACTCATACTAGTCCTCGAGTCAGCCATCATATTAGGAGCGTACTTCGATAGTTGATTAAACTTAAGACAATACTCCTTAACCAACATAGAGCCTTGTCTCAAATTCATAAACTCCTCAATCTTAGCTTCCGTAACTCAAGAGGAAAGAATCTATCCAAGAAAGCATCTTGAAATAATTGCCAAGTCACCGAAGCCTTTATTCCACATCTGCACCCAGTCATAGGCAACATCCTTCAATCGATAAGAAGCCAGCTCCACACTTTTTTCCTCGGTCACGTGCATAATCTGTGTAATTTTCTTCATTTCATCAACATACATCTGCGAGTCCTCACTTGCTCTCGACCCATGAAACTCTGGCGGATTCATCCGCATAAAGTCACGAATTCGTGCAGCTGCCGAATTATTTTCCTACGGAGGTGGAGCATTGTCCTGAGTATTGGCGGTAACTGCCTGGGCTAGCGTCTGAAATACTGCCCAAAATTCGGCATGGGATACCGTCTCAAGTAATGGATCAACGGGATGAGGTTGGTTTTTGTTTTTGCGAGCTCGACGTGGAGGCATTTTCTATCATAAGAACGCACGAATTAACAGCGGAAGGAAATAGTTGTAAGCATGATAGACTCTTGTAGAAGGAAAGAAACGACTTTTCCTAGAATGCCCCGCAGTGTCTTGATCATAGGTGTAGCGCGCTACACACCGATGCTCAAGTCTCTACGTAACGTGTCTTATCAGACTTCCTAGGACTCTTCACAACCTTAGGCTCTGATACCAAGTTTGTAATGCCCCCAAATATCATCCCGAGATGCCACACGGTGCCCAAGGCTACACGTAGCCTCAAGCTAACCCTTTAAGACAAAACACTACCCTTGGGTTCCAACACAACAACATACACGCTACGCTAAGGATATATATATAAGTACATATCATATCACCTCGTACATGGCACAAAATATCGTTAGACTGTACATATATGGAATGTCTATACACAAACCAACCCAATAATACACTAGTCTGACATAGCCTCTATACAGCAAAATCAACGAGCCATTGGGACAAACCCCGAACTGACTCAACAGACTAAAGGGATCACAAAACAACAGCACCAAAACTAGCAACTTGGTCCTCAAATCATGAGGACTCACCACTGAAGGAACACAAATGCGACACTCGGATATCATTGTCACGGCTGCGGCTGAGTACCTGAACCTACATCATGGTAAGAATGTAGCCCATAGAGAAATATGTGGGTCAGCACAAGATACGTACAGAGTATGTGGGGGCGCATGCAAAATATAAATAATATCATAAATTTTGTAAAAACATACATACGGACCATAATGACACACCTGGCTTGAGTGACATTGAATCATGCAACTCATAACATCTTAGATAGGAAATGTAGGAGAGAAACCTCATAAATTATTATAAATCATCATAGGCAACTTGACTTACCACATCAAAACTCAGAGTGACTCAGTATTTCAATAAACATGACTCTTATGGACGGGGGAGTTTCCTATAACCGACAACCCCACGTGAGATACGTGGAATACCAACATTTGAAACTCCCGTTGGCGGGAACATCATACTCTTTTTCAGGGAGTATGACCTTAAAACTGCAATAATCACAATCGGGCTCTCTGGCCAATAATATCATCATCAAACAACCCTACGGTGGCACATAGGTTTGGGGAAGTATCAAATTTCCCTCTCGATGCTAAGTACTACTCCCCGACAAGCTCAGAACGTATTAGGAAATCCACCACAACATCACAAGTGTCTATCATAAAGACCAAATCAAATCTCTTTCTCATTTATCAAATCATATCAATTTGTGGATTCCTAACTCAACACATTTTAGCTCAAAATATTTTAATCTTCCTTAACATCAATAAAGTATCAATGTATTGAACCATAACTAACTCGATATTTGGACAAGGATATGAATACTCAATACATAATATTTTAACAATTTAACTCATCAAAACCATCCGAAAAATACCAAGACTAATTGCAACTTCAATATCGACATTTCTCAATTTGCCATCCAACTCTCATTTAAAGGTACTTGAGACATCAAACCATAGTAGGGATACAAAATTTCCAATATCAATTATAAATTCATAATAATGAAATAGTGGAATGATAGTATAAATCAAGGCTTATCAAATTAAATCATCATACTCTCATAATCAAATACTTTTTGGATATAATTCCATCTCAACATCATACACATATCGAATGACATAATCCCATAGCTCATGGACAATACTATAAGATATAGAACCATATTTCCAATTCATGGTAAAACATGTAAAATCTCATGTCAATGTAATTCAACAAAAATACCGGGCACAAGATCGAAAGGATAATCTTTTTCAAAGCCCCACATACCTAAAAATGGAAGATGAATATGAACTTCCGACTCTGAAACTTTATTCACGAAAATAAAGGATGCTTCTCAAAGCCCTTAACATGATCAACTCGAATCCCAAATCAATTTGAAATTTCTACGGTTCAATCAAGAGACATAGAAGGATGAAATTTGGAGTAGTAGGGTTGGGGTTTGAGCCTTAGGAAATTTTGGAGAAAAATGAGCTATTGAATGCTCTTAATGGACTTAAATCCATGGTTTACCTGGATGGATTGGAGTGGCAATGAAAAAAATACCCTTAAAAATCAAATAATGTCAAATCTGTCCTTTGGTGGACTGTTTTGATTGGCTGAAGTAGATCGACCATAACTTTTTGCTCCGATGGCCAAATTGGATGAAACCAATTTCATTGGAAAGAGGACTTTCAGATCTTTCTGTTGATATATAGTATCTCACCTACATCATTATGTACAAGGAATTATGATTGTTTGAAGTTGACCCTAAAATTTGCCTGGCCTCAGTATGTTTTTCCTGCACATTTACTGTTCACCACTATTCACGATTAGATCGGAATGATCATAACTCATTGCTCGAGTGTCCATTTTGGATGATCCACATATCATTGGAAAGCTTATTCGATTCTCTACGCGATGACAGATCGCCTATCCATAAATTCTACATAGAAAAATTATTAATCATGATAAAGAACAGAATTCAACACATTTTCGTCCAAGATCTTAACAGATTTTTTTTTTCCGGGGCATCACAACAACCAACGTTAGTATCCGTGGCACGATATTAACATCCTTCTAACTGGGGTTACATGTTGGACCCCTATTAGTTCAAATTGGGGTATGTCGGTTAGATAATAGCTCCCACAGTCTCAGTTACAGTCTCAGTCCAATAATCAGACCAGTAATTTAGTCTCAGTGTTGTTTGACCAAGGTCTACAAATATCAGTTATTTCAGTATTTTATTTCACAGATTTTATTCAGTTCATGTTATATGCTTGGTCATGCATCCTCAATATGTTCAAATTTCACGTATATTCAGTATTTACAGATTTCACATACTTCTAGCATCTACAGATTCCATGCTCTTTATTCAGTACATTCATGCTTTACATGTATACTCAAATAATTATTATTCCTGTTCATCAAACCATGTATAAAAGCCTACCTCATTTAGCATACCAGTACATTCAACGTACTGATCGCATATTTTTTTTTTGTGCTATGATGTATTATATCATAGGTTCTGACGCTCAGTTCCCTGATCACGTATAGACTTCTTAGACTCTCAGTAGTAGCAGTGGTGAGTCCTTATGTTTTGAGGACAAATTATTTCATTTTTATGCTTCTCAGTCTAGTAGTTAGTTGGAGTTAGTTGGGGGCTTGTCCTATCAACTCATATTCAGTCAATTTAAAGGCTTTCGGACATGTCAATTATTATTCAGTTTACCAGTATTTTATCAGATTCAGATAATTGTTTCTCCAGATTCATAGTCCAGTATTGATTCATTTATTAAAATCTTGTGGCATATCAATTATTCTTCCGCAATTATGATTATTTTATTAGTTCTCAAAACAGGTACCAGCTCATGGGTTAGCTTATGGTCCCTCATGATTGTAAGCATCGTGTGACGCCCAGGGTGTACTCTCAGGGCATTACAAACTTGGTATCAGAGCCTAAGGTTTTAAAGTGTCCTAGGAAGTCAGAAAGCCGCATCAAGTAGAGTTTTGTGCATGGCTGTGTAGCGCACCACATCTATGGGCAAGAGGCTACAAGGCGTTTAGGAAAAGTTTTGCTTCTTTTAGTATTCTTGTCGGGCGAGTAATCAAGAGCTCAAGTTACACTCCCAGTCTAATCCATTCTTCATTCTGTTTACAGAACATGCCTCCCTAGAAGAACGAAAGAAGAACAGGAAACCAGTCAACCCCTCAGCCCGTCCAAGTAGATCCTTTGGACGAGCATATCTCTCACGCAGAATTTAGAGCTGCGTTCACCACTCTAGCAAACTCCATAGCATCTCAGAATAAATGAACAACTGCTGTTCAGGACAACCCAGTGGCCAATACTGTCATGCCCTATTTTCGCCAAGGTAAAACAAAACATGACTTTTTGGACTCTAAAAGAATTGAAATTTGTATAGAGTCACCACCTAATTTTTAAAGGGAAATTAGGAAACCTATTTATTTGTTAATACGTATAGCTAATGTTTTAGTCTACGAAAACCTATTGAGACTCGAGTTAAGGATTCAAATTATCCCGAATGGAAGGGGTTAGGCACCCTTCAGGATCCACAAATGTGGTACCCGGCTAGACTAAACTTATCAATGAGGGAAGAGGTATAAATATTTAAAATAATGTAAAAGTGTATGTGTATTAAGTATAAAATAATTCTTTTGAAAAAAATATAAATACTTAAAACTATGTAAAAGTATATGTATATTAAGTGTATAAACAAAATCTATTGTTATAAAAACATGTAAAAGATACGTATAAAAATGTATAAATTACAAGTGAAAAGAAAAGTATTTTGTGGTGTATAAAAAGAAATGTATTTTGATGTGCCGTGAAAAGAAAAAGTATTTACAAGTAATATTTTTATTCCATTAAAGTTACGGAGAAAAGTAGAGATTTATTTGAGAAGAAAAGACTAGAGAGAGAAAGTGAGAGAGGGAGAGAGCCGATGTTTTCTTTTTTTTGAGAGAGGAAAAAATATGTGTAGTGTGTGTATATGGGAGGAGAAGCTATGGGTGTTTATTTTGTGAGAAAGAAGAATAAAAAATGGTCTTCCACCCTTGCCTATTTATAATAAAATTGGGCCCTCCCTATTATCCAATGGATAAAGGGGTGTCCCCTCTTTTTATAATAGCACATTCTTTAGTCCTTAGGATATTGACCAAAGGATGTTCATCCTTTTGACCAATGGATAGAGTTATTGTCCAAAGGGTAGTATCATTGAGTTGTCATTGTCAGATGTGACAAGACATTATTGTGTGGTCATTGTCAGATGCGACAAGACATTGAATTATTATACTGTGTAAAAATAATTGATCCGAATTAGCATTTGCGGATCGTAAAAAATGTACAAAATGCAGGTATTGATTTGTAATTATGAAAAATGTAAAGAATGTTGAAAATATTAAAAGATATAATTTAATTTTTAAAACTTTTATAAAAATGTGATGTCATGTCGTGTACGTGTGCAGATGATTTTAAAATGTTTAAAACGATAATGAATTGATAGAAATCCTAATATACGAAGGATTTTTAATAAATTATGAAAAGTAAAAATACGACAACAAATTGACAAGAATTCTAAAGTAAGGATGATTATCAATAATTTGTCAACAATTATAAAAAAGATGTGAAAATTATATTTTGTGCTCTTTAACGGACAGGAAGCCTGAAGACGTTAGTTTTAAGTAAAGAGAGCAAAAATTGAGTATCAACAGTTGCCCCTTTTTGTTTGAAGGCGATGTAGAAGTCTTCAAATGAAAACGTTGACGTGTAGCCAATTTCGCTCGACAAAACATAATTTTGATAAAAATTCAACCAAACTCCAATTTAGAGTTGCCTATATACCTCGAGTTGTATGAGGATCAGGTCGGGTGTAGTTCAAAAGATTGGGCAAATCACCATGCTATTAAGAGTGAGAGACCGTGTGAAGTAATTAATGTAATATGGATTATTTAGGAATAGAATGTTCATCTATTCCCGATGTTCCTTTCAAAATTGGCCCAGTATCGAGTTGTGAGATGCTAGGGATGCAACATTATTTACTTGCTGAGGAGAAAGAATAATTGTGATGTTGTGATGACCGAACTCTGCATAGAGCTTCCTACATATCTCTAGTGTCACGAGAATCGAGTCAATGTAGTTCGAAATAGAAAATAGGGTAAATTTAAGACGATTCTCAAAATTTATCCCAGTGTATGACTAATGGCTAACACTGTCTTCTAGGAAAGAAAAGAAATATCTTATTGTGGATTGTATTTTTGACTGAAAAGATGTATGACATCTCCGATTATCTACGGGGACTTAAGAATGAAAGATGCCTTTGATTGTCTATAGAGATTTAATGGATGATATCTCTAATTTTCTATTGAGACTGATATTGATTGTCATCTTCGATTATCTACGAAGACTATGAATGAAAGATGTCTCCGATTGTGTACGGAGACTTGAAAATGATGGACGTCTCTGATTGTCTATGGAGATTTAATGAATGATATCTCCAATTATCTTTGCAGACTGATGTATGGCATCTCCAATTGTCTATGGAGACTGCTGTTGATTGTCGCCTTTAATTATTTACAAGGACTATGAATGAATGATGTCTTTGATTGTATACGAAGACTATGTTGATTGTATGATATCTTTGATTGTTTACGAAGACTGATGTTGAATGTCGTCTCTAATTATCTACGAAGAATGAAGTTGATTGATGATGTCTTCGATTGTATACGAAGATTTGATGCATGACACTCTATTTGTCTGTAGAGGCTGGTGTTGACTGTTGTCTCTGATTGTCTATGGAGACTGTTATGAATAATGATGTCTTCGATTGTCTACGAAGACTTGATGCATGATGTCTCCATTTGTCTATGGAGACGAATGTTGATTTACATCTCCGATTATCTACAAAGACTGATGTTGGATAATGGTGTCTTTGATTATCTATGAAGACTTGATGATATCTCCAATTATCTATGGAGACGAATACTGATTGTCATCTCCGATTGTCTACGGAAACTATGTGATGAATGATGTCTTTGATTGTATACGAAGACTTGATGACATCTCCAATTATCTATGGAGACTGATGTTGATTGTTGTCTCCGATTGTCTACGGAGACTATGTGATGGTCGTCCTCATTTGTCTATGAAGACTAAGGTTATCAACCAATGAGGTAATGGCCTCTCGATTAGTGGAACAGCTTGAAGGTAATATCCTCTCGACTGGCGGGGCCATAAAAATGTAAAAGCCTCTCGACTGGCGGGGCTCTGAAAGGTAATAGCCTCTCAACTGGCGGGGTTATGAAAATGTAAAGCCTCTGAGAACACCCAATTGAAAAGAAAATTGTCCGTGTTTGAAGGTTGTATCTTGATGAGAAAGGTTAATTGTTGGTATTTGGAGATAGGCGTCTTGCACGTAAAGTGTGATGTATGTATGTGAAGGCATGGTTTGAAAGGAAAGATTTTTTTTTGTATTTTCGTTGTAAAAATGTGTTGAAAGATGAAAAATGCAAAAAATTGCTCTGTGTTTTATTTGTAAGAAATGCTGAAAGGTAAAAATGCAAAACATTATTTGTGTTTTCTATGTAAGAATGCAGAAAGGTGAAAATTGAGATGATTTTTTTGTATTTTCTTTGTAAGAAATGTTGAACAATGAAAAGATATAATTGTGTCTTGACTATAGTTGGTACCAACAATTAGTAGTGTGTATAAGAATCCCTCTATCTCTTTTCTAGCTAATTGAGATCGACTTCAGGGTAACTTCTATAGCTTCGAGTGGTACCTCAGACATACCTAAGTATCGACAAGATTTGTTCGTCTTGCTTCAAACAAAGATTTTTAATTGTTCTTGTTCCCATGTTTCAAGTGCCCTCTCCAGAAAGAATGTTTCATTCTCACACCTATTTGAGATTATTTTTCACTTGAATTTGGAGATGTCTAGAGATATACGCTCATACTCAGAAAGAAGTTCAATGAATGTAACTGTGATATCATAGGCTTGGCCTTCATGTAAGTATCCACTAATGTGAGAAAACTTAGAGTAGGATCTTGTAGGACTTGTTATTGGCTTGTAATGTAGGCTTGGGGTCGGGTAGGATGACATTTGGGATAAAAGTAACTAATTCCTCAATGAACATTGCACTGTATTTGTGCTTTTGACATTTGTTGCGCTTTGACGCTCGATCTCCTTTATTGTGCTTATTTTCCCCTTGTTTTGTATTTGTTTCAACTTCTTTTGAATCTTGTGTTGGAGTTTTTTCCCTTTTCGATATATTTTCCTTCTTTTTTTTCCTTTTTGAGGGATGATGATTCCCCACCTTTATCAGAGTTATCTCTTTTTTTTTTCTGTGTGGGGGTTCTTGCTCCTTCTTTCTTTGAAGTTGTCTTTTTTTTGTTCTTCTGGGGATATACGCCCTTTGCCTTTGGCAACTTTAATCTTGAACCTTTATTCTCAACTTGCACGTACTTAGTGTGCTCAAGGAGGTGGGCCAAAGAGGGATAGTGCATGTAAGAACTCAAAAGTTATAGGCTTAGATGTGGTTATTCCAAAGAAAAAGTTTTAGGATCAAAGGGGGAAATACTAGGGATTGATGTCATTTGGTAGGCTGTGGAAGGCATAATCTAGTCAAGGAAGGCCTACAATCCTTTCCCAAACTAAGTGTAACTCAGAATTTCGCCTCAACAGTTATTTAGGCCAAGTTCTGGATCAATAATACAGTGCAATAAACTAGTCTAAATCTCACTAATCAATGCACTTAAAACGATGGGGTTGGCTTTGTTCTTGTCTTAGATGTATGCAAGAGAATTTTCGAGTGTTACTCAGGTTTGACTAAGAGGTACCGAAAGAATCTATGATTTACCGTAAAGTCGATCCTCTCCATCATACCAATTTGTTCTTTCCATGCACACTCCTAACTGTGTTGGTACCAACCAAGACAAAATTCTAACAATATTTATTTATAATAATATTTATTTCAAAAAAAAGAAGGACCAAACCCAAATAAAGGTTGCCTACGTATCTTGTGAAAACAAGAATCAGGTCTGCATAGTTCAGGTAAATTTACAGATTTTTATGTAGCATGTATGAATGTACAAAAGTAGTGGTCATCTTTGAAATTAATGTGAATGACGATCAGGAAGGAATTGCTTGTATCAGCAAAATTTGTTCGATCAGATGATTGAGAGGATGGATGTCGAGCATGAGGAGAGTTTTGAAATTACTTTAATATGTCGACAAGATTGAGAAGGTCAGTCGTTGAAGGAGTTAGGGCATTATTTCACCGCAGTTAGCAGGATTGTTATGAATGAAAGAATATTAAACCCTTGCTTTGACAATTGGGATCAATACGTCGTAAATTGAATGGTTTACGGCATCCGAAAGAAGAATCTAGGTGTTCTCGAACCAAAATTGGGTGAGGATTTGGAGGTAGGCTATCTAAGCACTAATGTTATTGAGATTTGGATTTGGGGAATTATTTATTTGCGCTCTTGAAGACTTTTGGAGAGCGTCTTTGAACTGTTTCGGAAAAATTTCCCCAGTATGAATTCCGAAGAAATTATTTTGAAATAGTGAAGAGACCGAACCCTAATACAGGGCTGCCTACGTATCTTGTCAAGACATGAATTAGGTCAAAATGTAGTTCAAATCTTTTTATAAGTTTGTCCATGATCTTATCTATTTCTAGAACAGGAAGTTTCCTAAATGGTTGAGAGCAGGACTAAATAATTGCGAAAAGGCACACTAACCTAAATGCACCAATTCTGAAACTAGGAAATTCAAAGAAGGTTCGGAGGAGTGCAGCATACCACTCGCGTGTTCAGTGTGTGAATTGTGTACGACCAAAAACTCGATGAAATTGTGATTATTATTGAAAAAGGTATCACAGTTTTTACAACATACAGATAAAGTATATTAAACAAGTATGAATAAAAGAATTGATAAATAGCAACACTAATTTATGCAAAAAATGTAAAGAATTTATGAGCAAATAAACATAATTTGCAGTGTAAAACAAGTAAATAATCAAGGAATTTAATCATATGCGAAAAAGTAAAAATACCTCCCTCGATTGAAAAATTGAGTCTATTATGGTTAGAACCTATTGTTATTCCCCAGCAGAGTCACCATTCTTTCATGCCCTGTTTTCGCCAAGGTCAAACAAAACATGACTTTTTGGACTCTAAAAGAATTGAATTTTGTACAAAGTCGCCACCTATTTTGTAAAGGGAAATAAGAAAACCTATTTATTTGTTAATACGTACAACAAATATTTTAGTCTGCAAAAACCTATTGAGACTCGAGGTAAGGATTCAAATTATCTCGGAGGGAAGGGGTTAGACACCTTTCAGGATCCACAAATGTGGTACCCGTCTAGACTAAACTTATCAATGAGGGAAGAGGTATAAATATTTAACATAATGTAAAAGTGTATGTGTATTAAGTATAAAATAATTCTTTTAAAAAAAATATAAATACTTAAAACTATGTAAAAGTATATGTATATTAAGTGTATAAATAAAATCTATTGTTATAAAAACATGTAAAAGATATGTATAAAAATGTATAAATTACATGTGAAAAGGAAAGTATTTTATGTTGTATAAAAAGAAATGTATTTTGATATGCCGTGAAAAGAAAAAGTATTTACAGGTAATATTTTTATTCCATTAAAGTTACGGAGAAAAGTAAAGATTTATTTGAGAAGAAAAGACTACATAATATGTGAATTACTTGATTAACTCGATTTTGTGTAAGTATTAACGACCTAAATTTTGCCTAAAAGCGATGAGAATAATGTAAATAAAGAATATCCCCGCCCGGCATCCAGAAAATAAAGTTTTCACTATCTTTCATCTTTATGTACAATTACAAGAAATAAAATTACAAATATTTAGCTCAAAACTTCCTTCCAGATATCACGGGGTGAGTTATCACGAATATGTATAAACACGCTAGTAATAAAAAAGGATAAATTAAAAGTTATATGTGCGTATATGTGTATAAATATACATAAAAATGGAATCTTTTGTTAAAGTGTGAGCTCTGATTAGATTTTAGACATGCCATGGCTACAAAGTGGTTGCTCGATTAATCGACCGTCCTAAATCGTATTGCCAAGATACGTATCATAAAACCCTTTTGTTGTCGTGATATTTTAAAGATTTCGTCATCGCCCAAAATATTTAATTTTTTATTACGTATTTGTATACGTAATATCCTTCTTTTATTTGTGGAGGCCTAAAAAATCGACGGTAATTTTTTCATTGATCGTGTGTCTATTTTTGATATAAAACAAATAACTTGGAACGTAAAATTGGGGTGGCCTCAAGTATCTGACGGAGAGATAATGTCATTGGCCATGTGTAGGCCTTTCATATAAAATAATAATTTTGATAAAATAAAGTCAGTCCTTTTAATGGGGTGGCCTTAAATATCTGATGGAGAGATAATTTCATTGGCCATGAATTGATATGTCCATTATCAGTGTAAATGATGTGAGGGACGAAATTGTCCAAGGAAATTATAAAGGAATAGTAAAAAAGTAGAACAGTGAACAATAATTCACAACTTTCCACAATAGAAGCAACAGAGCAGCCTTTGCAAAAATAATTTCTGGCCAAATCTCGATCAAAATCATAGTAAAGCAAACATCAACCTGAACATAATGATAAAGTAAGCAATAGCATCTCCTAAGACATTATTTCAGCCAACAAAAAACAATATTCAGAGTAACAATATAAAGAACAGACAAAGAGAAAATGAGCACAATTATTAATCGATTTAATATACCAAAAAACCTTATGTCTGCTAAAAAATAAACACAGTAATAAAAAAAATAAAGGAATCAGTTCACCGTAAATAAAGAAAATATAAAGTAGCGGAGACCCTCGACGTTGCGTCAACAATATTTCACCGGAGCAACGCCAAAAATACAACAGCCGTACAAATCTTAGAAAAAGAAAAGTAACCTTTAAAATTATTGTGGGTAAAGGGGGACAATCAAATGGGGGTGGTTATTGGAGCTTCGCCGGTCGTTATCTCCGGCGAAGCAGCGACGGACTTCGGCGGAACTTACTAGTTCACGTGGTAGTACGGTGTAGGTCTGTTGGTTGACTGGAAGTCGAGGTTTGTGGGTCGTTGGGTGGGAGCTCACCGGCGGCTTAGAGTGGTTGTTGGTGAAACTCACCGGAGCTCCGGTCCGGTGGCAGTAAAGGAAAAAAAAGCATGAGGGAGATCAGACTAGAGAGAGAAAGTGAGAGAGGGAGAGAGCCGATGTTTTTTTTTTTTAGAGAGGGAAAAATATGTGTAGTGTGTGTATATGGGAGGAGAAGCTATGGGTGTTTATTTTTTGAGAAAGAAGAATAAAAAATGGTCTTCCACCCTTGCCTATTTTTAATAAAATTGGGCCCTCCATATTATCCAATGGATAAAGGGGTGTCCCCTCTTTTTATAATAGCACATTCTTTAGTCCTTAGAATATTGACTAAAAGATGCTCATCCTTTTGATCAATGGATAGAGTTATTGTCCAAAGGGTAGTGTCATTGAGTTGTCATTGTCAGATGTGACAAGACATTATTGTGTGGTCGTTGTCGGATGCGACAAGACATTATTGTGTGGTCATTATCGGATGCGACAAGAGATTAAATTATTATACTGTGTAAAAATAATTGATTCGAATTAGCATTTGCGGACCGTAAAAAATGTACAAAATGCAGGTATTGATTTGTAATTATGAAAAATGTAAAGAATGTTGAAAATATTGAAACATATAATTTAATTTTTAAAAATGTTATAAAAATGTGATGTCATGTCGTGTACGTGTGCAGATGATTTTAAAATGTTAAAAACGATAATGAATTGATAGAAATCCTAATATAAGGAGGATTATTAAGAAATTATGAAAAGTAAAAATACAACAACAAATTGACAAAAATTCTAAAGGATGACTATTAATAATTTGTCAACAATTATTAAAAAGATGTGAAAATTGTATTTTGTGCTCTTTAATGGCCAGGAATCTTGAAGACATTAATTTTAAGCACGAGGAGCAAAGATTGGGTGTCAAAAAATACTGCTTCAACCAGAATTCAGGACTTCACCTGGATGAATCTTCCTTCCTTCACGGTATCCAAGTCTGAAAAGGATCTGCAGGAATTCTTAGATATGGTTCAAAAGGTAACGGATGCTATGGGGGTGACATCTAGTTAGAGTGTTGAGTTAGCTGCACATTAGTTGGAGGATGTAGCTCATACATGGTTTAAGTAGTGGAAAGTTGATAGGGGTGTTGATGCAGGTCCTGTAGAATGGGAAAAGTTTGCCACAACTTTCTTAGACAAATTCTTCCCATTGGAGTTGAAGGAGGCCAAAGTGTTAGAATTTATTAACTTGAGAAAGGGTAACATGATCATGAAGGAGTATTCCCTCAAGTTTACTCAATTAGATAGATATGCTCCTCATGTGGTAACTGACAGTACGTCCAAGATGAATAAGTTTGTGTCCGGTGTATCTGATAGTATGGTCAAAGAGTGTAGGATCGCAATGCTAATTATGGAAATGGATTTTTCTAGATTGATGGTCCATGCTTAGAAAATTGAGGAGAAGAAGATTAAGGAGAGAGAGAGAGGGAACAAGAGAGCTAGGATGGGTAGTTTTAATTTTAGCCAACCTAGGTCAGAAGGTGGTAACCGTTCTCAATTTTATTAGAAATCTTCAGTCCTAGCTCTATTGTCAGCCAGTAGCCCAATACCCAAATTCAGAAATGATAATTGGGATAGGGAAGCAGGCTCAAAGTCCCAGGGCAGTGTTAACAGTGTCCGTACGAATCCTCTACGTCAGAAATATGGCAGAAACCATCAAGAAATGTGTAGAACGGGTAGTGATATGTGTTTTGGGTGTGGAAAGCTAGACTATCTAATTTGGGAGTGTCGGGTAGTTGCTTAGAAAAGTATGTATTTGTGCCAACTAGGCCAGTCCCATCAGTCGGCAGATCCAACCGGTCGCCCGACCTAGCAGGGTGCCTCTTCCAGTGCTACCAGTGGTCAGCGTCCAAATAGATTTTATGATCTTCAGTCCCGCCAAGATCAGGAAAATTCTCCTAACGTAGTTACTAGTACGTTACAGGTCTTTCACTTACATGTTTATGCTTTACCATACCTTGGAGCTTCTCTTTCTTTTGTAACTTCATATATAGCCGTCAATTTTGGAGTCAGTCTCGAAACTCTAGCAGAGCCTTTTTAAGTGTTTACCCCAGTAGGTGTTTCCATTATAGCTAGGCAGGTATACAGGAACTGTCCAGTCATAATATCTTATAAAGTTACCTCAGTTGATCTCGTGGAGTTAGAGATGACGGATTTTGACATCATTCTCGGCATGGATTATCTCCACTCATGCTATGCCTCAGTTGATTGTAGAAATAGAATAGTTCATTTTCAGTTCCCAAATGTACCAACCCTTGAATGGAGGGGTAGTACTACAGCTCTTAGGGGTCAGTTGATTTCAAACCTTAGAGCAAGAAAAATAATATCCAAGGGATGTGTCTATCACCTTGTGCGAGTCAAAGACTCTAGCTCAGAAACTCCAACTCTTGAGTCAGTTCTAGTAGTAAATGAATTCTCAGATGTATTTCCTAAAGATCTTTCCGGAGTTCCACCCAAAAGGGAAATAGACTTTGGAAGAAACCTTCTTCCAGACACTAAGCCTATATCTATTCTGCCCTACAGAATGGCTCCAGCTAAACTCAAAGAATTGAAAGAACAGTTGAAGAATCTCCTAGATAAGGGATTCATCAGATCCAGTGTCTCCCCGTGGGGCGCACCAGTTCTATTCGTGCGTAAGAAAGATGGTTCTCTCAAAATGTGTATTGACTACCGTCAGTTGAACAAAGTCACTGTCAAGAATAAATAACCACTTCCTAGAATCAATGACTTGTTTGACCAACTTCAGGGTACTAGTTACTTTTCTAAGATAGACCTCAGATCAGGCTATCATCAGCTTAGGGTAAGGGAATGTGACATTCCAAAAATAGCTTTTCAAACTCGGTATGGTCACTTCGAATTTCTTGTCATGTCCTTTGGTCTTACGAATTCCCCAGTAGCCTTCATGGCCTTGATCATCCAAGTGTTCAAGAAGTACTTGGATATATTCATCATAGTCTTCATTAATGACATTCTTGTTTACTCTCGTAGAGAAAACAATCATGCAGACCATCTCAGAATAGTACTTCAGACTCTTAGATCCCACCAGTTGTTCACTAAATTCAGTAAGTATGAATTCTGGATAAGATCGGTAACTTTACTTGCCCATATTATTTTTGGTGATGGCATTAGAGTTGATCTTCAAAATATCGAGGCGGTGAGAAACTGGCCAAGAACCATCTCTCCATCAGATATCAGAAGTTTCTTGGGTCTAGCTGGCTATTACCGTCAGTTTGTTGAAGGGTTTTCTTCTATTGCATCCCTCATGTCCAGATTGACTCAGAAGAAAATCAAGTTTCAATGGTCAGATTCCTGCGAGAAGAGTTTTCAGGAGTTGAAGACTCGACTGACCTCAGCCCCCATTCTTTCCTTGCCAGATGGTTCAGATGGGTTTGTTCTATACTGTGATTCATCTAGTGTAGGTTTAGGTTGTGTCCTCATGTAGAGAGGTAAGGTCATAGCCTATGCCTCTAGACAACTTAAACCCCATAAAAAGAATTACCCTACTCATGATCTTGAGCTAGGAGCTGTAGTGTTTTCCTTAAAGATTTGGAGGAATTACTTATATAGGGTGCATGTTGATGTGTTCACAGATCACAAAAGCCTTCAGTATGTGTTCTTTCAGAAAGATTTGAATTTGCATCAGAGAATGTGGTTAGAGTTATGCAAGAATTATGACATGAATGTTCTGTATCATTCGGGCAAGGCCAATGTAGTGGTTTATGCTCTCAGTAGGTTTTCTATGGGTAGTGTTGCTCATGTTGAGGATAGTAAGAAGAAGTTAGCTCAGGAAGTTCATCAGTTTGCCCGACTAGGTGTCCGCTTAGTCGATTCAGCAAAAAGTAGTGTATGGGTACAGAGTAGCTCAGAATCATCTCTAGTTTCTGAAGTAAAGGAAAAGAAGGATAGAGATCCCAGTCTAGTTGGAATCAGTCAGAGATCAGAAAGTGAAGGTTTTCTCCCAAGAGGGAGATGGTGTATTGCGTTGTCTGGGTCGACTATGTGTGCCTAGTGTAGATGACTTAAGGAACTGAATTCTTGGAGAAACGCATGGTGCACGCTACTCTATTCATCCAGGGGCCACTAAGATGTACCATAATTTGCGGGAGATCTATTGGTGAAGTGGAATAAAGAGGGATATTGCAGAGTTTGTAGCTAAGTGCTCTATATGCCAGCAGGTTAAGATTAAGCACCAGAAGCCTAGTGGGTCCATGCAGGAGTTTAGTATTCCCACATGGAAGTGGGAGGAAGTGAACATAGCTTTTTGTACGGGTCTACCTCGTACTCATCATCAAAATGATTCTATTTGGGTCATCGTAGACAAGATGACCAAATCCACACATTTCTTACCAGTCCATACCTCTTATTCAGCCAAGGACTATGCTAGACTCTATCTCAGAGAGTTGGTTAGGTTGCATGGTGTTCTACTAAGATGTACCACAATTTAAGAGAGATCTATTGGTGAACCAATAAAGAGGGATATTGCAGAGTTTGTAGCTAAGTGATCTATATGCCAGTAGGTTAAGATTAAGCACCAGAAGCCTAGTGGGTCCATGCAAAAGTTCAGAATTCCCACATGGAAGTGGGAGGAAGTGAACATGGATTTTGTTACGGGTCTACCTCGTACTCGTCATCAACATGATTCTATTTGGGTCATCGTAGACAAGATGACTATATCCACTCATTTCTTGCCAGTCCATACCTCTTATTTAGTTAAGGACTATGCCAGACTCTATCTCAAAGAGTTGGTTAGGTTGAACGGTGTTCCCTTATCTATCATCTCAGATAGAGGTACCCAGTTTACCTCTTATTTCTGGAAAGCGTTCCAAAAGGGTCTTGGTACCCAAGTTTTTCTTAGTACAGCCTTTCACCCCAGACAGACGGTCAAGTAGAAAAGACCATTCAGACTCTTGAGGATATGATGAGATCATGCGTTGTTGATTTTAAAGGTAGTTGAGATGACCAATTTCCTTTGATTGAGTTCTCATATAATAACAACTATCATTCCAGTATTCAAATGACTCCATTTGAAGCTCTTTATAGGAGGAGATGTAGATCTCCTATTGGTTGGTTTAAAGTAGGTAAGGCTACATTAGTAGGGCTTGACTTGGTGTTTGATGCCTTAGAGAAGGTTCAGTTGATCATAGAAAATCTTAGGGATGCCCAGAGCCAACAAAAATCATATGCCGATGTAAGGAGAAAATATCTAGAGTTTTAGGCCAGTGATTTTATTTAGCTAAGGATCTCTCCCATGAAGGGAGTAAAGAGGTTCGGAAAGAAAGGGAAACTCATTCCCCGATATATAGGTCCCTTCAAAATTCTCAGTCATTTTGAAAAGGTAACTTACGAGCTTAAGTTGCCTTCAGATCTAGCTTCAGTACACCCAGTGTTCCATGTCTCATTGTTGAAGAAGTGTATTGGTTATCCAGCTGTAGTTGTTCCCTTAGAAAGCGTAGATGTTCAGAACAGTCTTTCCTATGATAAGTTCCAGTCAAAATTCTTGATCATAAAGTTCATAGACTAAGGAAAAAAGAAGTTCCACTAGTCAAAGTTCTTTGGCGGAATCAGTTCATTGAGGGAGCCACTTGGGAAGCAAAAGAAAATATGCAGACTAAGTACCCTCATCTTTTCTCCGCGAATTCAGATTCGATTTAAGGTAATAATCTTCTTAAGATTCCTCTCTATCATTGTCAGTTTCAATTGCACATCATGATCATGTCAGTCGTGCATTCATGAATCAGTTTAGTCATGCATTGCATGCATCAAATATGCATGTTCAGTGTGTAAGCTCAGTCCATCAGTTTTCCTCAGCTTAACTAGTCTCATTCGAGGACGAATGATCCAAAGGGGGAGATATTGTAATACCTTGCATTTTCCTAGAATAATTTAAGTCCTAATACATTAGTATTCATATATAAATTTTTTGAAATACTCATTATTTTTCAGTTTAGAGCCTGCCGTTGCATAGGAAATTGAATTAGCTTTCCAACAATATAAAATTTGCCCAAATCCGATAATCAGGTAAGAAGTTATGGTGATTTAAAGTTTCAATCATTAAACACCATCATTTTGACCCTTAGCACATCGCGGAGCCAGTCTATATGACGATTGGAAATTTTCAGTGTGGCTCCGCAATCCTGGCGCTTCGCGCCAAAGGCCAAATTGGCATTTGTCATTTTCCAGTGTTACAATGCAATTTCACCACGTCGCAGAGAATTTCCAAGTCCCAACCAGTGAAGGACCACGATTTCCCCATGTCGTTCCATCGTTCAGTTTCCCAGTTGTTCGATTCCAGTGATACAGCGTGATAACGCCAGGTACCAAATTTGGAAAATTTTAACAAAAAATTAAAGTTTTGCCCAAGGTTAAAACAGTCCTTTTCCATTATTCTTATCTGCCCAGGTGTGATATTTAAGCCTTAAAAATATTTTTAACTCATTGTTTAATAGTTTTTCCCCCAAATTAAAGAGCATCCTCTCCAAATCACGAAACCCCTAACTTTAGGGAATTTTAAGAATCCTCAAGAGTCCACCAAGAACTTCAAGAAATTCATCAATTAAGGTATGTTAGATGTTCATCCATGGGTTCCTTTCACCATGGAGTCCAAGTACCCACTTTAATTTCAAAAATTATCATCTTTTCAAGATTCATGAAATTAAATTGTGATTTTAAACTATGAGTCTCCATGAACTTCCATGAATATTGATTTTTATACCATGTTTCAATGAAATTATTGTTGTTATTCAATTCTCCATGCTTTAATGTTGTCATTCATTGAATTAAACCGTGATTTAGTGCTATTAGATTGAATTCATGCTATTTCTATAAGTTCCATAACATTTCTATGATTTGATTAAACCATGAACTACAAGTATTTGATAAAATGCCAACAAGAGTGATTGATTTAATAAAAGGCTTCATGTTGTGTTCTCCAAGTTTTGGTGTCATTTTACTATTATTGTTTTGAGTCCTGGGGGAATTGAATACCCGAAAACCATAGCTGCTTATTTAGTCTAGTCTCTGTGCATTACAGAATAATCTTCTAAACATATTATGAGCATTATCAGAACAGTCAGATATCATAATCAGTTAGGCTCAGAATAGTCTAGTATTTCAGTGTCTTTCAGTAGGGAGTTGGATTTCAGACCGAGTTATTATAAGGATGGCGGCTTCCCTATCAAATAGGCAGAGTAACTAGTAGCAGTCCCTAAACTCCAGAACTACGTATCCAGCGTAAGATATAAGAAGTCACCCTTTAGTTTAGGCTTGACTATCTTGCAGGGGTCACCCGTCAGTTCTGGCTTGACTCCCTTAGTCCACCGAATAGTATATCAGTATAGTGGATCCACACAACCAGCATTAGTACCCATGGTATGGTATTAACATCCTTCTAATTTGGGTTACAGGTTGAACCCCAATTAGCTCAGATTGGGGCATGTCTATTAGATGATAGCTCCCACAGTCTCAGTTATAGTCTCACTCCAATAATCAGACCAGTAATTCAATCTCATCGTTGTTTGACCAAGGCATACAAATATCACTTATTTCAGTATTTCAGTTCACAGATTTTATTCATTTCATGTTATATGCTAGGTCATGCATCCTCACTATGTTCATATTTCACGTATATTCAGTATTTATAGACTTTCATTCATACACAGTATTTACAGATTTCACATACTTCAAGCATCTACAAATTCCATGCTCTCTATTTAGTACATTCGTGCCTTACATGTATACTCAAATAATTATTATTCCTATTCATGAAACCATCTACCTCATTTAGCATACCAGTATATTCAAAGTACTGATCTCATACCTTTCTTTTGCGCTATGATGTATTATATCATAGGTGCTGACGCCCAGTTCCCGAATCGCGCATTGACTTCTCAGACTCTCAGTAGTAGTAGTGGTGAGTCCTCATATTTCGAGGATGAATTATTTCATTTTTATGCTTCTCAGTCTAGTAGTTAGTTGTATTTAGTTGGGGGCCTATCCCATCAACTCATATTCGGTCAGTTTAGAGGCTTTCAGACATGTCAATTATTATTCAGTTTATCAGTACTTTATCAGATTCAGAAAATTATTTCTCCAGATTTATATTCCAGTAGTGATTCATTTATTAAAACCTTGTGGCATATTAGTTATTCTTCAACAATTGTGATTATGTTATTAGTGTTCACAGTAGGTACCAACTCATGGGTTAGCATGTGGTCCCTCGGGACTGTAAGCACCGTGTGACACTCAGGGTGTACTCTCGAGGCGTTACAATGTGCCATGGTTTCATGACACTTTTGATGCTTAAAACTAAAAAATATGCAAGTACCTTGGTCCGTTTTGTTAGATATGATGTGTTTTTGTGTTTATTTTGTAGGAAACTAAGCTCTGGAGCTGAAAAGAAGAAAAAGAGTTGAAGTGTGTAGAAGACCCTATTTACAGGCCGTAAATGGAACTTATGACCACCGTAAGTGTTGGAAGTTTCGTCTGATAGTTATGACAGGACTACTTATAGGGTATAAGTACAACTTATACCTCTCGTAAGTGCCATTATAGGTAGAGTTCTGCAGCATGCTAGATTGTTTGATACTTACGACCTACTTAGGGGTCCATAAGTACCACTTACGGCTCGTAAGTGGGTCTGTAAGTAGTCACCAATCCAATTTTTCGTATTTATTTTTGTTAGGATTCTTAGGGTTTTGATGTAATCTATAAATATCCTTTTGATGTTTTTTTGTATTAGTTTATGCACTATTTATATTCATAATGCTTTACTAATTCTAATGTTAGACTTTTGATCTTTGAATTCTTTGTTCTTGATTTTTACGGTTGATTATTAATTTGAGATTTTGAGTTTTGTTCCTAAATTATTGTAAAATTATTCATATTCATTCCTTCTTGAATTCAATGGATATTCTTAGAAACATAAGCGGCTAACTTACCTAACTAGGGTTGTGGGAACCAAGACGGAATAACGAAGTAGAGTAAGTGCAATGTCATTCTAGATCAATATTCTTGTATGTATTGCGATTTTTTTTTCAGTTTTATTGTCTTCTTAATGATGGACGACGTTTAGAACCTGCCCTATATTCGATACTTACTTCAAAAGAGAAGTAGAGATAAGGAAAAGAAAATTACAATAATTATTTGAGGCTACCAACCCTCATCTAATTAACTCGACACTCAAAAGGAAATAGTTAATTTGAGATCTAGGATAAGTGTTAATAAGGCGACACTCTGACACTCAAAAGGTAAAGAGTGAAATTCACCAAAGGAGTTCACAAGACGGTTGGTGATACATATCTTATCAAATTCTACATACAAGGTATTGGGATAGTTTCGCGAAGCATGATAAATCTATGGAGTTAGGAAGTTAGGGGGAATACAGCCCTAGTATTCATCTCATATTGATTTCTACCAAAGCGATCAAGTGTTGTTACTATTAATATAGTTTTCATTAAATTCCCTTATTTACTTTTTTGCATTTTTTCTGGCTACTTCAACAAGTTTTTGAGAGATATTCGACCTATTTCCTATAGGTTCGACTCAATTTTTATTAGGTTATATATTTGACAACGGCTACATTATACTTCTTGGAGGTGTAGTTTTGGGTGACATTAATTTTTTGGCATCATTACTAGGGAATGGAGTTTTAGATTGAATGATTGAGTTTATTGAGGTCATTGGTTTTTGTTTTTCTACTATTTTTTGGGATTACCCCGGTATATGACCGGTACTCAGAGTCATGATAATACCTTTATACCACTTGACCTTGATCTTGAAAGAACCCTACGACAAAATCGTAGGATGGTAGGACACGAGCATGGAGCTCACGATGACCCAAATCTCTTGAATCCTCAACCTCCATTAGGTGTTCACAAAATAGCCATACAAACCACAACTCAGCTATTGGATGGAGAGAATGTGAGAAAGGGTTCCACTCCCGTCGTGCATCTCAAGAAGAAAGAGTGAGACAGTAAGAAGATTGTCGAGCAGAACTCGACAGAGCTAGAAAAGAGAGAGATCAAGAACCCTCAGATTTTCCATTTTTGCTAGATTATTATGATCTGAAGGAAGATCTGGGGTATGTAGAGCATGTCTAAATAAGAGTTATCATTCTAAGTTTCCCCAAGGGGTGACGTTTGATATTACAAGCTCAATGGTCTAGTTGCTGAATCTGAAGGGTGTATTTGTTGGTCTACCAACTGATGATGCCAATATGTACATCATGAATTTTTTTGGGTTCTACACTTTGTATAATTTACCTGGGGTGAGTCAGGAAGCTTTATGACAGATTATTTCCATTCTCTCTTACTGGTGAAATAATATTATGGTTAGGGAAACTACTTTGTGGGTCTATCACTGATTGGAATGGGTTACAAAAATAGTTTTAAGACTGATTTTCCCACCTTTGAGAATGCATCAGTTAAAGGATAAGATATATAATTTCAGGAAATTGCATTCTGAGTCATTGTACGAGACTTGGTTGCAGTTCAAGAAAAAGTTGATGATTATGCCTAGTCATCATATTTCAGGGAGAAATTTGCTTGAGATATTCTATAGAGCCCTGAATACTAATACTAAAGCTATTATAGACACTATTACTGGAGAGACTTTCATAAGCCTTGATTGGGATTTAGATGGGGAAATCATAGATCAGGTCTCTAATATCAACCGAGGTTGGCATACTCGAGAAGTAGAAAAAAGAGCTAATACCTATGTTATTGGTGCTTTTACTGAGTAAAGGATGATAGATGATATAATAGCTTAGGAGGTTGCACAACTAAGGGAAGAGATTGGGTTACTGATTAAGCAATTTTACACTATGAATGCTATGAAAGTGAATGTAGTGGGCTCGCGAGATAAGTCAGCTAGACATGATGAATCGGACCCCGAGAAGGAGGCAACATATTTAGATTAAAAGATAATGGGTTTTTAAACCAATGGACAAGGGTCCAATTGGGATTCTTGGAACTCAAGGTAAGGAAATCAAGGTCGGATATACTATGGGGACAGGTATAAGGATTGAAGTAAAGAGAGAAATAGTGATAGGAGATGAAAGGATGACTACAAGAAGAAGTGTGGTGCTTACGTTCCGCCAGGGAATAAAGATGTTGATTCTAGAATAGAAGCATTATTGTCAAAGTTGGTTAAGGGTTAGGAAAGTCAAGAGAGTTGCCTTAAGGATATTAAGAAGATATTTAAGACTGTGCCAGAAGGTAGAATCGCACGCTACTGCAATTATACAGCTTGAGCAGTAATTTGGTCAGATATCAGCTAAATTAAGTCAGTATCATCCAGGCACTCTTCCAAGAAACACTATGAAAAATTCAAAGAACAATAGTCACTATTTACCTATTACTACTTAAAGTGGTAAAACCATTATTGATCCCTCTATGCCTATGGTTGATGAGCTAGGGAATGGTGTTGTTGATATTAATAATGCACCTAAAGCAGAATCTAAAAAATTGGTGACTAGTGGTGAGTCATCACAAAAATTGATGAGTGTGGATAAGCAAGTTGAGAAGGATAAAGGTAAGGGGAAGGAAGTCAAGCTAGCAGTGAAAACTATTCCACGACCTCTCCCACCTTTTCCTCAAAAGTTAAAATTGAAGAAAGAAGAAGGAAAGTACAAAAAGTTTATTACTATGGTAAAGGAGTTGAGCTTGAACATCCCTTTTCTTGAAGCGCTTGAGTAGATGTCTGGTTATGAGAAATTTATGAAGGACTTGGTGACAAAGAAGAGAACAGTCAGTTATGAAGATATTGGGGATATGAAAAGTAGTGAGCTTAAGTTTAGGTTGAATAATAAGGAAGTAATGTTCAATATTTGTAGAACGATGAAGAAACCAACTGACACGGCCCAAACCAGGGACTTATCCTAATGGGCATCCCAAGTCCAACCTGGATAGGGGATCATCCCCAATACCCAACCCAACCATCCAAATGCATACCCTTAGTTGGATGAATTTCAAACATATAACAAGATAGCATATGTGTACAAATCTAGAATTTGGATAGGTCTATAACCGTGACCAACCCAAATGAGTCCAACCGTCCAAACCCATCTGATAACCAAACCAAACCAAACTAAACCATAAACCAATGCATGTACCTCATACCAAATGAGTTTTATTGTAAAAATATGTATAATTCAAAACATAAATGGATGAAACAACCAACAATACCGTCCAAGGGTGTCAGCCCTAATACCAATGCCAATACTCAGGCTGACACCAATACCGACACTTCCTATACCAACCCATAGTAGTTCCACAATAACCTCTAACCAAGGGAAAAATAATATCCGGTTGGGACATGCCCCCAACCATAGCCAAAACCAATATACAAAAGATAACCAAAGTATGTAAAGACACCCATAAATCAAATGGAGACATCCAAACTATGGAGCGAGTTCCGGTTGCTTTATCTTCTTCTCTTGCACCAAAGGGTGCTGCTTCTGTGTCAGTTTTTGCTTATAGTATCGGTGCAGGTCGGACTAGGTTATATACTCTTGCTACTCGGTAGGAATCTGAGGCATCACTAATATTGTGACTGGTACGTTACAACTCTTTTCTCGTGATGTTTATTATTTACTTGATCTGGGTCCACTCTTTATTATGTGACCCCATATGTGGCTATGAATTTTGGCTTTGATCCCGAGGTTATTTTGGATTTTTTTCTATTTTTACCCTGGTCGGTGACTCTATGATTGCAAAAAGGGTCTATAGGGTGTGTGTGGTATCTATTGGTAGTAAGGAAACGTTGGTAGATTTTCTTGAACTTGATATTGTGGATTTTAATGTTATCCTAGGGATAAATTGGTTACATTCTTGCTATGCGTTCTTGGATTGTCGGACCTGTAAAGTTGTCTTTAGGTTCCTTGGTGAACCAGTTATTGAGTGGCAGGGTGGTTCCCTAGCTCCTAGGGGGAGGTTTATTTCATATCTTAGATCTCAGAGGCTAATCTCTAAAGGGTGTCTCTATCATCCAGTCCGTTTTAAAGATTCTAACCCAGAAGGTCCCTCTTTCTATTCAATTTTGGTGGTGAACGAATTTCCTGAGGTCTTTTCAGATGATCTTCCTGATGTTCCTCCAGATTGGGAGATTGGGGTTGGGATTGATTTGGTTCTAAACACTCATTCGATATTTTTCCTCCTTATAGAAAGGCTCCAGCTGAGTTGAGGGAACTCAAAGATCTTCTGGATAAGGGTTTCATCATCCTAGTGTATCCTCATGGGGTGCACCAATTTTATTTGTGTGCAAGAAGGATGGTTCCCTTCGGATGTGCATTGACTATAGATAGTTGAAAAAGGTAACAATTAAGAACAAGTATCCTCTTCCAAGGATAGATGACTTGTTTGATCAGTTATAGGGTGCTAAATTCTTTTCTAAAATAGATCCATCATTAGATTAAAATTAGGGAGGTGGATATCCCTAAGGCAACTTTTCGTACTTGGTGTGGACACTTTGAGTTCTTAGTTACGTCATTCGGTTTGACTAATGCCTCAGCATCTGATGAACAAGGTTTTCAAGAAGTTTTTGGATCTATTTGTCATTGTGTTTATTGATGACATTATGGTGTATTCTAAAAGCAAGGTGGATCATTTTAACACATCTGTGTGGTGTTGTATCCCTTACAGGAGCAATAGTTGTATGCCAAATTCTCTAAGTGTGAGTTTTGGTTGAACACTATAACATTTCTGGGTCGTATTATTTCTAGTGAGGGAATCATGGTGGATACCCAAAAGGTTGCGATGGTGATAAGGTGGCCTAGACCCACAACTCCAATCAATATTTGGAGTTTCTTAGGTTTGGTCGGTATTATAGGAGATTAGTGGAAAGCTTTTCAAATATCGATCTGGGAAAGCAAATGCTTTCCCTACTTTTGATTAAAAAATTCCTCTGCCTTCACTTCCTTCAACTCCTAAATAAAGAGGCGGTAGAAAAGTATTGGAGAAATTCTCCAACAATAATGACTCTTCAACATTATAACCCCTTACCTGATCCCATTCCTTGTACCATTGGTACGCCACATCCTTTAGCTGATAAGCAGTAAAATTCACCCCTTCCATATTCGTGGCCTGCATCACCCTAAAGATTTTCTCTATTTCATCCAAGAAACCCTGAGGATCCTCCTCCACCTTTACACTAGTAAAAGTAAGAGGATTCATTTTTATAAACTAGACAACCCTTGTAGCCTCACAGATGACACACCGGATGCACCTCACACAGCCTGAGCAATAACCAACTTAGCAATAACATGAATTGATTGACGAAATTCCGCATTAGTCACCTCACCTTGAGGAGGACTAGTAGCCATCGGTGGAACTCCAGAAATATCAAGGACTGGACCCATAGACCGAGTATAGATCCCCTGAGTAGAGCGTGTCCCATCAACATTGTCTGCAATTTGGGTAGAAGAGTTTTAGTGAGCTTTAGATCATCGAGACATGATCTGAAAGATAAGAAAATGGAAATCAGAAGAATCTAATACCTTAGACTCCAAGATTGAAAATAGAATACCAAGAAAGAGAAACAGTTTCTAAATTCCTTATAGCCTCTCCTTTATGAGTGTGGTGCACTACACATCCCTAAAAGAGACTTCACTAGACACGTCTTTGTGGATTACCCAATTGACCATAAACCTAAAGCTCTGATACCAACGTGACATGACCCAAACTAAGGCCTTGTTGTAATGGGAATCCTAAGTCCAACCAAGACTGAGGACCACCCCCAACACCCAACCCAACCATCCAAATGCATGCCCTTTGTCGGATGAATTCCAAACACATAACAAAATAACGTATGTGTCCAAATCCAAACTCTGTGTTAGGTCTATAACCATGACCAATCCAAATGAGTCCAACTGTCCAAACCCATCTGATAACCAAACCAAACCATAAACCAATGCATGTACCTCAAACCAAATGAGTTCAATTGTAAACATATATATAATCCAACACATAAAAGGATAGAACCACCAACAATATTGTCCAAGGGTGTTAGCCCCAATACCAATACTAAGGCTAACACCAATATCGACACCGTACATACCAACCCATAGTAGTTCTACAATAGCCTCTAACCAAAGGAAAAATAATATCTGATTGGGACATGCCCCCAACCATAGCCAAAACCAATATCCAAAATATGACCAAAGTATGTAAAGACACCCATGAATGAAATAGAGCCTACCAAAATATGGAAGCTCACCACTTCAATCCAATAGCTGATCCTAAAATCCGATCACTAAGAAGGAGGAGCAGAATGGCCAGTTTATGCATCACATGGGGATATAGCCACTCAAAGACGGGTTAGCGGCTGAACGCTAACAATCACTCAGGAAAAGGATAAAATAATTCCATCTATTAAAACCAAGTAAACTAACCATATACATTCATAACCATACACACACGCACATATATATGTATATATAACCATGCCGAGAAAGAGAACCGGGTTTAGCATACCATTAAAACTATTAACTTGGGTATGAGTATCTTAACTATTCTAGCACTACACACGGGATATATGGGTCAAGTATAACCCCCTGAACGGGTCCCGATGGGTGTAGCTGCATGAAATGGAGATACTATAAGAGTAGGGTATTCCCGAGTAACCTTCGCTCTCCATGAAACATATGTACAAGTGTACTTAGGGGAGTACAGTGTACCCTATAAGTATCACATATGGTCATCATTACCAACCCTCATGTCGGTAAATATGAGTTTCCATGGTCCTTCCATTGGACTCGCACCTTCCACGGTTAGCTATCACAACCGTCCATTATTGCCCAATTAAAACCATTACCATACAACCAAACCACCATTCCATTTGTTATTAACCAAGGCTATAAGTAGTGGTATCGTCATACCGACTGTAACTTGCAAGTAATGTACTTATCCAACCATTTTATAGAAATAAGGGATTTCTATGTACCCAAAGATTACATTATCAAGTTAACTTGGGAAAGTCCTTTATACCCCATAAGTGTTCCATTATTAGGTTTGCTTGAGGGAATCCCATGTACCCCGAAGTTTATTTAACCATAGCCATAACCACCAAACCTTATCGTTTTAACCATTCCAAATCATTTACACCATTTAAGGTTCCATTACCAAACCATACCATGCAATAGTTCTATTAAAAATCCAATAATATAGTAAAAGCATTCTCATAGGCATGTTATCAAACATGTTGAGGACATAGTGTTTCCAAAACCAAATCCAATTACCAATTAACCATTCCCATACAACCAATTGTCCAACCATCATTAAAGCATGTAATTACATAATTAAAACATAGAAAATCCATAATCAAACATTTAATACCAAAACCGTAACATATATTTGAAAACCCCAAAATCATACAATAATCATGCCATAAAAACATTGTATCAAACATGCCTTTAGTTGGAACTAATAATGAGGGAGGAGTATCTTGCCTTAAATTAAATGATAATGGATAGAAATCACCTTGGCAAGCCCCAAATTGACCCTCTAGATGAAACCCTAGCCTTCCTTTACCTAAGAGCCTTAAAGAGAATTAAAGAGTATTTTAAGAGAGTTTCTAAATATTTAAAAATAGAATAAAAGGGTAAATAATGTCCCAAGTATGATATAAGTCGTGGGGACTTAAGAGATTAAGTGGGGAAATGTCTAGATTACCCCCAACTTAATCTGCTTAAAATTCTCGTCAGATGGTAGGACTACCTCATGCCAATCGTACCCTCCAATACGAGTGGTACCCATTACTCGTACCCTAGGCCTCCCCCTTTGACCCAACACTATCCACCATATGACTTACCCAAACCAAATTATACCGAAACCATACGATCAGTACCCCTAAACCGTATCCCTGGAAGAATGAAATCAAAGAAAGTTTGAATATTATCCACCATAGGAGTTAATGGTATGACTCGTACCCTAACTCACGACCCATGGGGAGCCACTCATACTTAGATCTAAGTTATTTTACTAAGTCTCAGATTAAGTAAAGGAAAACCCCAACCCTACAAACTGTTACCAACTATACAACTTATACCACCAAAGTTGTACCCATTCCAGAAACCAATCCAACCCATCAACCAACACTAGTTAGTAGACGACCAAGAGCATACCAATCGTAACCTAACATATGATGGGTACCCACAAGTCGTATGATGTACAAAAACTAGAAATACAGAAAGTTTTCCAAGGTTACAAAATCCAGTGTGTTTCACCAACCAAAATAAGGGTGGTTTCTGTAATAGAAAATATTGATGACCCTAGAGGTCAATCTGATATAAGCCTTGCTAAAGTTTGATTAGACAAGGAAACTGTGTCATGATATGATGTTAAATCAGGCGCTTTATGAGAGGTAACCCATGGGCTTGTTGTTGAAGACTGAGTATCCAATATAGCCACGGCGTATCACGATGTTAAATCAAATGAAGGTTGTAAGGCAACCCAATATTTTAGTGTTCACTTTGTTTTTTGTTTTTGCAGGTTAAAGTCATAGGGAAACACATAAAAGCTGGTAAACATTGCAAAATTAAGATAAGTCCAGGTAAGCAGAAATATGGACCCACTTATAGGGATCGTAAGTCCCACCTACGCCAGGTAAGTGGAGCAGTAAGTGTTAGAGTGAATATTGAAGGATTTTGGGGTCTCTGAAGTTGTACTTATGAACCCACTTACAGGGTTCATAAGTACAACCGATGAACCCATAAGTGGGTTCATTGAAATCAGAGATTGAATGGTCACTTACGGTGGATAATTTACGGGTCGTAAGTGGAACTTATGGGCCATAAGTGGTCCCATAAGTGGACTAAAAAATTGAGGGGTCATAGTTATTAAAACTGGGTCTAGCACAAGTGACCTGACCCAATTCGATCAAACCCCCACTCTTAAAATCCCTAAAATCGATCTATTTACCCCACTTTCTCTTATTTTAAAGCTTCTCTCTAAATTTCATAATCTCCACCTTCCTCTTCTCACTATAAAAAGTAAAACTCTCTCAAAATATTAGTACTTTCACACACATAGAACAAAATTGTTATTTTCATCAAGCTTAATAAATTTCTACTTCAATCATCTACAACTAAGGGAAAATTATTGGCTCCTACTGGTGCATTGTTTTATTAGCAAAGGACTTGAGTTTGTACTTAAAATAGTCCTGAAAGTAGAGTAAAACTCTTTAGTTTCGATAGTCAGGAGTCTAGAATAGTTAAAATTTAAACTTGTTGCATAATTCTTGATTGGGAAACCTGTGATCATATTCTACACGAAAGTAGAAGTTGAATAAGTAGAGGAAAATCCAAAATTCTTGAGAATTACCTTTGAAATTGAATTGATATATGCTATAGTGTATGAAATCAGACTTAAGAGTACAATATACACTATGTGGGCTGAAAAATTTATGAAAAAAATGAAGAACCCTTGGGAGGTCACTTACATAGGAACTTACGAGCCTCGTAAGTAGCACTTACAGGTTGTAACTGTAAGTGGCCTTATAGGTGTCAGACCTGAAGCCCTGAAACTTCAGGGATTTTTTTGACACTTACGAGGGAATCTAACCCTTAATGGAACTTACGGCTCGTAGGTGGGGTCGTAGGTGCCATGCCCTGGGTATTTTGATTTTTTTAACATTTTTTGTTCCTTTTTTCTATTTCAAGCACTAACAACTATACAGGTATGATGGCACCAAAATTAGCATAAAAGAAGAGAATTCAATTTAGAGTCCGAGATGAGTCTCCTGAGAGGAGTGCCTCAGTGGAGGAGTACCTGGTAAGCCAAGGTACACCACTGGTCCTGAACTGGCTGCAGCTACAATAGTTGTGGATGCATTGGGTGTTAAAACCCACACAAGCCCTATAGGCACCATATATAGAGGCCTATCCTCTATTACCCCTTTCTTCAGGACAAGACCTCGAATGAAGAATTTGAGTCAAATACTACCGCACTCTTTCCAGTTTGAGGAGGAAGAAGATGATGTAGAGGATGAATTAGATTCATAGTCATGTTCTAGAGATAAGGTTTAGTTTGGGGAAGTTTCTAGTTCTGCAGAGGAGGATGATTTACTTGGCTCCCAGTCTAAGTAGGGATCAGAGGATGCATCCAATTCAGATAGCGAGTCATCTTTAGGACATTGCATCCCATTCAAAGGAGGGTGCAACTCAGATCCTACTGGAGATTTTATCTTCATCAGCACAGGATACTTCATCGGCTGCACAGGAAACTCAGGCCCCTGTTCCACCATTGACTTCCCCAGTATTTAATTTCACACACATCTCATTTGTACCTATTACTAAAATTTCTCTAAGATGGTGTGTGGAGAGGTTTTAGCATATTGTTGAGAGAGATAGCTTTCTTAGCGAGCAGGGTTGGTCGAAGAGGAATATTATAGCAGAGTAAAAAATTGATTTGATGGGTCTAGAAGAAGAACTAAGCCCGCAGGCCTCTTTTGATAAATATTAGTAAGGAAGGATGGCTCGGCCTCAAGGTTTGTGCATCCTAGCTCGAGTTTTAGAGTTTCATGCTTCTTACGCCTCTATAATTTATTTGATTATCCCACCTGAGGGTAAAGGTATTGAGCATCCCTAACTAAACCATTCTTTGGTTAGGGGGTTAAAGTAGACATTTTTTAGGTGACCATCTGCTGAGTATTATTTAGGATGGAGTATGTTTGATCGGTATCGACAATGGAGTTTGATTTTTGGATGAGATTAGCATGAGATAGATGCGCTATGAGAGATATAGAATATAAATGCAAGTGGATTGACTTATGTAGGTGGATAGAACTCTAAATTTGTACCTTGGGAACTAATTCCCCATAGATAAAGGGCAGGGGAAGATAAAAAAGGCATCGCTGCATTTTGAGATGAAATTTTGGTGGATCGTGTTATGTTATAGGGAGAGTCCAACTTCGTCGGAAAACATAATTACATAGGATAGAGCTGTATTTATTTCCATCCTATTTGTTGGATATGATATTGATTTTGCAGTGTTGATCCTGTTGGAGATTCATGTTAGTGAATTCGGTGAGACCACCACTCTCTCTTTTCTTTATTTAATCCAATATTTATGTGATACGGTCGGTGTGTCGACTATTTCTGATGTTGATCATAAGATTAAGGTGATGAGCACAATAAATATTAGTTTATTCAAGTATTTGATAAACTCGGTCCTTGCAAAGAGAGCGCAACCACCTTTTACTGCTATTTTGGTCCATTTTGAGAAATCTTCAGTTTTGGTTGAGCCTATTAATAAATTGGATGGTGGTACTGATATTGAGATGGGTGAATAGAGAGATGAGCCCATTAGTACTGTTGGTGAGTTGTCTATGACCACATCTACTGTAGCCCTAACTTGTACTTCTGAGCCAGTTGGAGCATTAGCTTTGCCTTCTAGAGCCACACCGCAGTTACTGGTTTGATTAATATATTGCATAAGTTTCTTCAATGCATAGTTGAGAAAAAGGATGAGTTGACTTCCTACCACACTCAGATAGAGTCTCACTTTGATGCACTATATGGACAGATCCAACCTTGTGTCTAGACAATACTTGACATTGTTGAGGCTCGATTTGAGGTGAGGATGAGGGCAGAGATGGTAGACTATGTAAGGGTGCTTTATGCTTGGATTGATAGATTTATGGATAGAATGACTACATGATTGCATGAGGTTCGAGCTCTCAATTTGTCTGGCTTCCGTAAGAAGATGGCTATATTGCACGCTAAGGTGCGATCACTAGCAGAGAGACAAGTTCCAGTCATCCCTCCAGTTATTCCATCTTTTACATAGCCATTGCCTCTACCTCCACATCTGAGATTTGATTTATTTACTGAAAAGGATCCGGTCACGACTGTTGGGACCAAGAGAGGTCGAGAGAAGGAGCTGCAAGACTTTACTTTGCCCTTTGATTAGGACATGAAAAGAACCGCTCACAATTCTAGGGTGTCCACAGTAGTTTATCTGTATAGATGAGTTGAGGTAGCAGTGGGTGCATCGTTTAGCCATGAGATGCCCCAAATAAGGGTGAGTCTGATATGGACGCCTAGAGCGTCAGAGGTATGTCTTTATTTCCTTGTGTTATATTGTATTTATGCACTGGGGATAGTGCGTAGTCTTTAGTTGTGGGTAGGGGTGTACTAGTGTAACACCTCATATTTCTATAGCATAATCTAAGTCCCAATACATGAGTATTCATATATAAAATTTTCAAAACACTCATTATTTTTCAGTTTACAGCATGCCATTGCGTAGGAAATTCAATTAGCTTTCCAACGATATAAAATTTACCAAAATTTGATAATAGGGTAAGAAGTTATGATGATTTTAAGTTTCAGTCGTTAAACACCATCATTATAACCCTCAGTGCATCGCATAGGAAGTCCAAATGAAAATTTTCAATTTCAAGTGTGACTCCATAATTATAACACATCGCGGAGCAGGCTTAATTTCTGTTTGTCAATTTTTAGTGGGTTTTCGTGATGTTGTCGCGTCGCGGAGGTAGCCTAAATAGCATCCAAAGCTTTACCACGATGGAACCACATCACGATGTTTGTCCAGTTCCCAGTTGTCCATTTTCCAGTGGCTTGGCATAATAGTGGCGCATCGCGCCAAGGCCAAAAATTGGGTTTTTTAGTTTTCAGCTTCCCTTTTTAAATTCGTCCAAGGGTAATTGGGTCTTCTTCCACAACTCTAATTAACCTAAAACATGAAATTTAGCCTCAATTGACCTAAATAGTCATTCATTATTGAACTCTTCTTCAAAATTGAAGATTCTCTTTTCGAAAACAAGAACCCTAGCTCTCAAATTCAAGGCAATTTCTTAAGAACTCTCCATTAATCCTCCCAAATTCATTATCCCAGGTATGTTAGATGTTCATCCATGGATTTCATTCATCCATGGAGTCCAAGTATCCATTTTAATTTCAAAGCTATCATCTTTTCAAGATCCATGATATTAAATTTTGATTTCATCCATTAATCTCCATGAACTTTGATTTGATACCATGCTTTAATGAAGTTCTTGTTGTTATTTGATTTCTTATGCTTTGGTGTTATCATTTATTGAATTAAATCATGAAGTTTTGTTTTCCATGATAATTTCATGTCAATTATGCCGGTCTTTTAGTATTTTTATGATTATTTTAAACCATGAACTACAAGTGTTTGATAAAATGCCTACAAGAGCAATTTATTTAATAAGAGTCTTCATGCCATGTCCTTCAATATTTTAGTGTCATGCTACTACTATTGTTTTGAGTCCTTGGGGTATTGAATACCTGAAACTGTAGCTGTTTACTTAATGTTATCTCAGTATCTTTAGAATAACTTCAGATTATATCATGAGCATTATCAGAATAGTCAGTTAAACTCGGAATAGTGTAGTATCTTAGTGTCATTCAGTTGGGAGTAGGATTTAGCACCGAGCGAGTGTAGGGATGGAGGCTTCCCTGTTAGATAGCTAGAGTCATTAATAACAGTCCCTATACTCCAGAACTATGTAGCCAGTGTAGGATATGAGTAGTCACCCATTAGATTAGGCTTGACTATCACGCAAGGGCCACCCATCAGTTCAGGCTTGACACCCTTAGTACTTTGGACATTATATCAGTCTAGTGGATCCACACAACCAATGTTAGTACCTGTGGCACGGTATTAACACCCTTCTAATTGGGATTACATATTGGACCCCGATTAGCTCTGATTGGGGAATGTCAGTTAGATGATACCTCCCTCAGTCTCAGTCATAGTTCCAGTTCAGTTATTCGGTCTTAGTATTGTTTGACCAAAGCATATAGATTTCAATTATTTTAGTATATAAGTGATTACAGATTTCATCCAGTTCATGTCATATGCTTGGTCATGCATCATCAGTGTCTATAGTTTTTTATGTATTTTTAGTATTTTATAGAATTTTATGCATGTTCAGTATCTACAGGTTTCATGTTCTCTATTCAGTACTCTATGCTTTACATGAATATTCAGATAGATCATTACTCCTATTCATGAAACCTTGCATGTTAGCCTACCTCATTTAGCATACCAGTACATTCAAAGTACTGATCGCATACCTTTCTTTTGTGCTATGATGTCTCATATCATAGGTGCTGACGCTCAATTCCTGAATTGTACTTAGATTCCCAGATTACCAGCCAACATAGTAGTAGTGATGAGTCCTCATCATCCGAGGACAGACTTTTTCCTTCATGTCTTTATTTTAGTAGTTAGCAGAGTTAGTTGGGGAACTATCCCATCAACTCTCAGTCAGTCAGTTTTAGAGGCTTTTTAGACATTAGAGTCAATTATTCAGTATTCAGATATTTCATTCAGTTAGTTATCCAGTTTATTAGTATTTTCTCAAACTCTGATAGTTGTTTTCTATCGATTTATATTCCAGTATTAATTCAGTATTAAAACCTTATGGTAATATCAGTTGTTTTCTTCGGCATATATAACTATATTATCCAGTGCTCACAGTAGGTACCATCTCATGGATTAGCTTGTGGTTCCTCGGGACTATAAGCACCGTATAACGACTAGAGGTTAGTCTCGGGTCGTTACAAACTTGGTATATAAGCTAGGTTTTAAAGTGTCCCAGGAAGTCTGAAAGCCGTGTCGAGTAGAGTCTTATGCATGTGGGTGTAGCATGCCATACTTATGGATAATAGGCTATAAGGCGTTTAGGAAAAGTTTCCCTTCTTTCAGTATTCATGTCGTGCGATTGAGCATGAGCTCAAGTTAAACTCTCAGTCTAATCCATTTTCTCCTTCCATTTACAGAACATTCCTCCCAAGAAGAACAAAAGAAGAACAGGAACTCAGCCAACCCCTCAGCCTATCCAGGCAAACCCTCTGGACGAGCATGTCTCTCATACAGAATTCAGGACTGCGTTCACTACTCTAGCGAACTCTATAGTAGCATAGAATGAACAGTCAGTTATTTTTCTGTCCACCCCAGTGACCAATACTACTGCAACTAAAATTTGGGACTTTACCCAGATGAATCCTCCTTCCTTCATGGGATCCAAGTCTGAAGAAGATCCACAGGAATTCTTAGATATGGTTCAAAAGGTAACGGATGCTATGGGGGTAACGTCTAGTCAGAGTTTCGAGTTGGCTGCATATCAATTATAGCATGTAGACCATACTTGGTTTAAGCAGTGGAAAGTTGATAGAGATGTTGATGTAGGGCCTATAGAATGGAAAGAGTTTTCCATGACTTCTTGGATAGATTCTTTCCATTGGAGTTGATGGAGGCCAGGGTATGAGAATTTATTAATTTGAGGCAAGGCAACATGAGTATAAGGGAGTATTCTCTTAAGTTCACTCTGTTAGCTAGATATGCTCCTTATGTGGTAGCTGATAGTAGGTCCAAGATGAGTAAGTTTGTGTCTGGCATGTCTGATAGTGTGGTCAAGGAGTGTAGGACCGCAATACGGATTAGTGAGATGGACTTGTCTAGACTGATGGTACATGCTCAACAGATAGAGAAGCAGAAGATTAAGAAGAGAGACAGAGAAAATAAGAGAGCTAGGACGGGTAGTTTTAATTTCAATTAGCCAAAGTCAGAGGGAGGTAACCGTCCTCAGTTTTATCAGAAGTTTTTAGCCCCAGTGCCCTCTTCAGCCAATGCCCCAGTACCTAAATTCAAAAATGACAATAGGGATAGGGCACCAGGCTCTAAGTCCTAGGTCAGTGTTAGCAGTGCTCGTACCAATCCTTTATGTCAGAAGTGTGGCAGACATCATCAGGGTGAGTGTAGAGCAGGTAGTGATGTGTGCTTCGACTGTGGCAAGTCAGGCCATCAGATTTAGGAGTGTCGGGTAGTTTCTTGGAAAGGTAAGTATCTTGCCAATAGGGACAGTCCCATTAGTTGTCAGTTCCATTCGTCCGCCCAACTCAGTAGGGTGTCATTTCCAGTGCTACCAGTGGTCAACACCCGAACAGGTTATATGCTCTTTAGTCCCTCTAGGATCAGGAAAATTCTCTTGATGTAGTTACTGGTACGTTGTAGGTCTTTCATTTATATGTTTATGGTTTACTAGGCCCTGGAGCTTCTCTTTCTTTTGTAACTCAATATATAGCCATCAATTTTAGAGTTGGTCCCGAAACTCTAGCAGATCCCTTTTCAGTGTCTTCCCCAGTAGGTGTTTCCATTATAGCCAGGCAGGTATACAGGAACTTTTCAGTCACAATATCTCAAAAAGTTACCTCAATTGATCTCGCAAAGTTAGAGATGATGGATTTTGACATTATTCTCGGCATAGATTGGCTCTACTCATGATATGCCTTCATTAATTTTAGAAATAGAATAGTTAATTTTTAGTTTCCAAATGAACCAGTCCTTGAATGGAGAGGTGGTACTACAACTCTTAGAGGTCAGTTGATTTCATACCTTAGAGCGAGAAAGATGATATCCAAGGGGCGGGTCTACCATCTTTAGCAAATCAAAGACTCTAGCTCAAAAACTCCTACTCTTGAGTTTATTCCAGTAGTAAATGAATTCTCAAATGTATTTCCTGAAGATCTTCCTGGAGTTCCTCCCGAAAGGGAAATAGACCTTCTTCCAGATCTCAGCCCATATCTATTCTGCCATACAGAATGGCTCCAGCTGAACTCAAAGAGTTAAAAGAACACTTAAAGGATCTCCTAGATAAGGGATTCATCAGACCTAGTATCTCCCCATGGGGTGCACCTATTCTATTCGTACGTAAGAAGGATGGTTCTCTCAGAATGTGTATTGACTACCGTTAGTTGAACAAGGTTATAATCAAGAATAAATACCCACTTCTTAGAATCAATGACTTGTTTGACCAACTTTAGGGTGCCAGTTACTTTTCCAAGATAGACCTCAGATCAGTCTATCATCATCTTAGAGTCAGAGATCGTGACATTTCAAAAATAGCTTTCTGAACCCTGTATGGTCACTTTGAATTTCTAGTTATATCGTTTGGTCTCACGACTATCCCAGCAGCTTTCATGGACTTGATGAACCAAGTGTTTAAGCAATACTTGGACATGTTCTTCATAGTCTTCATCGATGACATTTTTGTTTACTCTCGTAATGAAAATAATCATGCAGACTATCTCAGAATAGTGTTACAGACCCTTAGAGCCCATCAGTTATTCGCTAAATTCTGTAAGTGTGAATTCTGGCTAAGATCAGTAGCTTTCCTTGGACATATTATTTTTGAAGATGGCATTAGGGTTGATCCTCAAAAGACCCGAGGCGGTGAGAAACTAGCCCAGACCTATCTCTCCATCAGACATCAGGAGTTTTTTAGGTTTGGCTGGCTATTACCGTCGGTTTTTTAAAGGATTTTATTTTATTTCATCCCCCACATCCATATTGACTCAGAATAAAGTTAAGTTTCAGTGGTCAGATTCTTGCGAGAAGAGTTTTCCGGAGTTGAAAACTCAACACACCTCAGCCCCAGTTCTTACTTTACCAGATGGTTCCATTGGGTTTGTTGTGTACTATGATGCATCAAGAGTAGGTTTTGGTTGTGTCTTCATGCATAGAGGTAAGGTCATAGCCTACGCCTCCAGACATCTTAAGCTTCATGAGAAGAATTATCCGACTCATGATCTTGAGCTAGCAGTAGTAGTATTTGCCTTAAAGATTTGGAGGAATTACTTGTATGGGATGCATATAGATGTGTTCACAGATCAAAAAAGCCTCCAATACGTGTTCTCTCAAAAAGATTTAAATCTGCATCAGAGAAGGTGGTTAGAGTTATTGAAAGATTATGAGATGAGTGTTCCGTACCATCCGATCAAGGCCAATGTAGTGGCTGATGCTTTCAGTAGAATGTCTATGGGTAGTGTAGCTCATGTTGAGGATGGTAAGAAAATTTTAGCTTAGGAAGTTCATCAGCTTGCCCGACTAGGTGTACGTTTAGTCGATTCGACAGAAGATAGTCTATGGGTATAGAATAGCTCAGAATCATCTCTAGTTTCTGAGGTAAAGGAAAAGAAGGATAAAGATCCCAGTCTAGTTAAGTTGAAGGAATCAGTCAGAGATCAAAAAATAGAGGTCTTCTCCCAAGGGGGAGATGGTATTTTTCGCTGTCAGGATAGATTATGTATGCCTGGTGTAGATCAGTTGTGGCAACGAATTCTTGCAGAAGCGCATGGAGCGTGTTACTCTATTCATCCAAGGGACACTAAGATGTACCGCAATTTGCAGGATATTTATTGGTGGAGTGGGATAAAGAGAGATATTGCAGAGTTTGTAGCTAAGTGCTCTATATGTCAGCAAGTTAAGGTTGAGCACCAGAAGCCTAGTAGGTCCATGCAGGAGTTAAGTATTCCCATATGGAAATGGGAGAAAGTGAACATAGACTTTGTGATAGGTTTCCTCGTACTCGTCATCAGCATAATTTTATTTGGGATATAGTAGACAGGATGACCAAATCATCTTATTTCTTGCAAGTCCATACCTCTTATTCAGCCGAGGACTATTTCAATATCTATCTCAGTGATTTGGTTAGGTTGCATGGCATTCCCTTATCTATCATCTTCGATAGAGGTACTCAATTTACCTCTCACTTCTAGAAAGCATTCTAAGAGAGTCTTGGTACCCAAATCCATCTCAGTACTGCTTTTATCCTCAGACAGAAGGTCAAGCAGAAAGGACCATTTAGACTCTTGAGGATATGCTGAGGGCATGCGCTGTTGATTTCAAGGGTAGTTAGGATGACTATTTGCCTTTGATTGAATTCGAACACAATAACAGCTATCATTCCAGTATCTGTATGGCTCCATTTAAGCCTCTCTATGGTAGGAGATGTAGATCTCTAATTGGTTGGTTTGAAGTAGGTGAGGCTGCAGTAGTAGGGCCTGACTTGGTATTTGATGCCTTTGAAAAGGTTCAGTTGATTCGAGCAAGGCTTAGGGCTGCCCAGAGCCAACAAAAATTTTAAGAAGATGTGAGGAGAAAGGATCTCGAGATTGAGGTCGGGGATTTTGTGTACTTAAAAATATCTCCCATGAAGAGAGTGAAGAGGTTCAGCAAAAAGGGGAAACTCAGTCCCCGATATATCGGTCCCTTCAGAATTCTCAGTCATTTTTGAAAGGTAGCTTACGAGATTGATTTGCCTTCAGATCTATCCTCAGTACACCCAGTGTTTCATGTTTCGTTGTTGAAAAATTATATTGGTGATCTATCTGTAGTTGTTCCCTTAGAAAGTATAGATATATAAAGCGGTCTTTCTTATGAGGAAGTTCTAGTCGAAATTATTCATCATCAAGTACGTAGACTAAGTAACAAAGAAGTTCCACTAATCAAGGTTCTTTGGCGGAATCAGTTAGTTGATGGAGTGACTTGTGAAGTAGAAGAAGATATGCGGACCGAGTACCCTCATCTTTTCTCCACGAATCCAGATTCCTTATGAGTTACCAATCTTTCTAAGACTTCTGTCTATCATGCTTAGTTTCAGTCGCACATAATGTTCATTTCAATCGTGCATTCATGAATTAGTTCAGTCATGCATTCCACGTATCAGATATGCATGTTCAGTGTAAACCCAAGTCCAACAGTTTTCCTCAGCTTAACCAATTTCATTAGAGGATGAATGATCCCAAGGGGGAGATATTGTAACACCCCACATTTCCGTAGCATAATCTAAGTCCCAATACATGAGTATTCATATATAAAATTTTTGAAACACTCATTATTTTTCAGTTTAGATCCTGCCATTATGTAGGAAATTTAATTAGCTTTCCAATGATATAAAATTCACCAAAATTCGATAACCGGATAAGAAGTTATGACAATTTTAAGTTTCAGTCATTAAATACCATCATTTTAACCCTCAGCGCGTCTCATAGGCAACCCAAATGACAATTGTCAATTTCCAGTGTGATTTCGAGATCATGGCGTGTCGCGGAGCAAGCCAAATTCCCGTTTGTCAATTTTTAGTGGGTTTTCGCGATGTTGGCGCGTCGTGGAGGAGGCCAAAATGGTATCCAAAGATTTACCACGATGGCACCACGTCATGATGTTTTTCCAGGTCCCAGTTGTCCATTTTCCAGTGGCTTGGCGCAATAGTGACGCATCGCGCCAAGGCCAAAAATCTGGTTTTTTAGTTTTCAACTTCCCTTTTTAAATTCGTCCAAGAGTAATTGGGTCTTCTTCCACGGCCCTAATTAACCTAAAATACGAAATTTAGCCTCTATTGACCTAAATAGTCATTCATTATTCAACTTTTCTTCAAAATTGAAGATCCCTTTTTCAAAAACAAGAACCCTAGCTCTCAAATTCAAAGCAATTTCTCAGGAACTCCCCATCAATCCTCCCAAATTCATTATCCCAGGTAAGTTAGATGTCCATCCATGTATTCCGTTCATTCATGGAGTCCAAGTATCCATTTTAATTTCAAAGTTATCATCTTTTCAAGATCCATTATATTAAATTATGATTTCATCTATTAATCTCCATAAACTTTGATTTGATACCATGCTTTAATGAAGTTCTTGTTGTTATTCGATTTCTCATGCTTTGGTGTTATCATTTATTGTATTAAATCATGACTTTGTGTTTTCCATGATAATTTCATGTCAATTATGCCGGTCTTTTAGTATTTTTATGATTATTTTAAACCATGAACTACAAGTGTTTGATAAAATGCCTACAAGAGCAATTGATTTAGTAAGAGTCTTCATGTCATGTCCTTCAATGTTTTAGTGTCATGCTACTACTACTGTTTTAAGTCCTGGGGGTATTGAATACCCAAAACTGTAGCTGTTTACTTAATGTTGTCTCAGTATTTTCAGAATAGCTTCAGATTATATCAGTAGCATTATCAGAACAGTCAGTTAAACTCAAAATAGTCTAGTATCTCAGTGTCATTTAGTTGAGAGTAGGATTTAGCACCGAGCGAGTATAGGGATAGAGGATTCCCCGTCAGATAGGCAGAGTCGTTAGTAGTAGTCCCTATACTCCAGAACTACATAGCTAGCGTAGGATATGAGTTGTCACCCGTCAGATTAGGCTTGACTGTCTCGTAGGGGTCACCCATCAGTTCAGGCTTAACACCCTTAGTCCTTTGGACATTAAATCAGTCTAGTGGATCCACACAACCAATGTTAGTACCTGTGGTACGGTATTAACACCCTTATAATTGGGGTTACCGGTTGGACCCCGATTAGCTCATATTGGGGAATGTCGGTTAGATGATATCTCCCATATTCTCAAATATAGTCTCAGTCACAGTTCTAGTTTAATTATTCAGTCTTAGTATTATTTGATCAAAGCATACAGATTTTAGTTATTTCAGTATATAAGTGATTACAGATTTCATCCAGTTCATGTCATATACTTGGTCATGCATCCTGAGTGTCTACAGAGTTTCATGTATTTTCAGTATTTTACAAACTTTCATGTATGTTCAGTATCTACAGGTTTCATGTTCTTTATTCAGTTTTCAATGCTTTACATGTATATTCAGATAGATCATTACTCCTATTCATGAAACCTTGCATGTTATCCTATCTCATTTAGCATACCAGTACATTCAAAGTACGGATCACATACCTTTCTTTTGCGCTATAATATCATATATCATAGGTGCTGACGCTCAGTTCCTGGATCGCACTTAGATTCCCAGATTACCAGCCAGTATAGTAGCAGTGGTGAGTCCTCATCATGTGAGGACAGACTATTTCCTTCATGTCTTTATTTTAGTAGTTAGCAGAGTTAGTTGGGGGCCTTGTTCCATCAACTCTCAGCCAGTCAGTTTTAGAGGCTTTTCAGACATTAGGGTTAGTTATTCATTATTAAGACATTCCAGTCAGTTAGTTATCCAGTTTATTAGTATTTTCTCAAACTCAGACAGTTGTTTTCTATAGATTTATATTCTAGTATTAATTCTGTATTAAAACCTTATGGCAATATCAGTTGTTCTATTTGGCATATATAACTATATTATCCAGTGCTCACAGCAGGTACCAGCTCATGAGTTACCTTGTGGTCCCTTGGGACTGTAAGCACCGTGTAACAACTAGGAGGTAGTCTCGGGTCGTTAGAACCAGAACCGAGGGTTTCTTGCCATGTTTCTTTTCTCGTCAGTCGCACTATCATAGTAAAGCTAACATGTTTAGGTTGTTTTGTATTTTTGTCGTATATGACTTATTTTCTGTGTGTGTTTAATAAGGAGAAAAATTAGGAACCCAAGGTTAGTTGACCTATTCTGTTTTTTAAAGTATTTCTAAAAATTGATACCCCTTAAAAAGATTTTGTGAGCTGTGTGATGTGAATACGTGTGACTTTTCTGAATCTTGTTATAACATTCAGATTAGGGATAAAATATTCAACTTTAGCATTTGCATGAATTTGACATAACCCAAACCAGGGAAAAATCATGTCGGGTGCCTCAAGTCGAACCGGACCGGAGACCACCCCCAATACCCAACCATAACCTCCCTACACCATATGTTGGATTAAAGTTCGATTACTTAACAAGATGGAACAATCATAAATCAAATGTGTTCAAACGGTGTCAGCCCCAATACCAATACCAATACCAATGCCAAGGCAGACACCAATACCGACACCGCCCATGCAAACCCAAAGTAGTCTGACAAAGCCTCTAACCGAAAACAAAAAGCGTCCGATTGGGACATACCCCCGAACATAGACAAAACCAAAGTCCAAGAAATAACCAACAATCTAAAAAATATCCATAGACTGAAATGTAGTCTTCGGAGTATGGAAGCTCACCACTTCAGTCTGACACAAATGATGTCCCCGAATCCAATCACTGGGCAGGAGGAGAAGAATGGTCGGTTCCTGCTTCGCTTGGGGATACAACATCCGAAGATGAGTTAGCGGGTGAACGCTAGCATGTACTCAAAAATAAGGATAAAATAATGCCACAATTCAAAACCAAAGCAATCAACCATATGCACTCACATACATATAAACATATATACCATGCCGATGAAGGGAACCGAGTTTAGCATGCATTTAAAACCTTAACATAGGTTGTGTTGACTATCCTAAAATAACCCATAGGCTAAATGGGTCCAGTGTTACCCCCTGAATGTGTCGTAGTGCATATAGTTACACGAACCGAAGATATCATAGGGTTAGGGGATTCCCGTGTACGCTTCGCCTTCCATGATACATATATACAATTATAAACTTAGGGGATTCTCGTGTACTCCACAAGTATATGTTCACCATGACCAACCCTCACGTTGGCAAACATGAGTTTACAGTGTTCGTCTATTGGACTCACACATTCACGATTAGCTATCACAACCCGCCATTATTTCCCAATTTAAAACCATTAGCATATAACCTACCAGCCAATTCTAGAAGTTATTTACCAACGAATTATGAAGTGGTATTGTCACACCGACTATAGCTTACAAAAAATGTCATTAACCAATCCTTAGGGGATTCCCATGTAACACACGTGATTTCTAATTAAACCAAAACCATGGCCACTAAGGTCTTTTAAATCTATTTAAAACCATTTAAACCAATTTAGGTTCCATTACCAAATTATACAATGTAAGGTTTTCAATAAAAGTCAAACTATGTGATAAAATCATTCTCATAAGGATTTTAACAAACATGTTGAGGGCAAATAGTTTCCAAAACCAAAACCAAGTAACTTAAGGAATACAAAGTACCCCTAAACCTTTTTACCCTTACCAAACGTTCTACAATGTTCAAACCAACATTATAATGTGAGAAACCCTAAGTAAAACATGGAAAACATTAACCAATCATTGATAACCAAAACCCCCAAGATATATTTCAAAACCAAACTATACCCATGATTTAAACCATGAAAACCATCCATTAATACATGAATTTAGTTGAACTAACAATGAGGGAGGAGTTACATGCCTTAGATACCAAAGAGTACGGAGAGAGACCACCCTTGTAACCCTGAATTGATTGTATTGAAGAAACCCTAACCTCTTTTTGAACTAAGAGCCTTGAGAAAGATTTGAGAGTGTTTAAAGTATGTTTGATTAAGAATAATAGGATAAATAAAGTCCCAATAATGTTTTAAGTCATGGGGGTCATGAGAGGTTAAGAGGGGAACTGTCCAAAATAACCTCAACTTAAAAGCTGAAAAATGTGTGCGGGAGGGTACGACTCCCCCTAATTCTTACACACATAATACGTGTAGTACCCACCACTCGTACCCTAGACAGAATGTTAGACTCCAATCATGTCCAAAATATGACTCATAGGACAACTCATACCCACAACTTATGATTATTACCCTAAAACCATGCCCTAGGCAGAATCCAAGGGGTTGGACACTGGACAACATACGAATTGGACTATACCACTCATACCATTTCCATACGACCCTTATGGTGTCCATTCCTACATTGGACAGAAACCAACCTAAACCACACTGAGTAACATACAACCAAGGCCCCCTAGAACGTATCCACATCATACGACTAGTACCCTCAAGACATATGATGTCCAGAAGCTCAAACTCAAGAAAGTTCTATGGGTCAAAACTCAAGGTGTTTCAGTTCTGCCCGACTTGGATCATTCATCCTCGAATGATGGAACAAGGTAGTACAAGCATGATAAAAACCTCAGCATCTCAACTCTAACCTTTAACTAAGTTAGAAAACAAAGATGCAAGGAATTTATCTTTCCCTTAACAAAATTTGAAAACAAAGATGTGATGAAGAACACATACCTTCCGCACGAATTTTTGAAGCATAAAATAGGAATGGATACTTGGACCTTATGTCCTTTTCAGCTTCACAAGTAGCCTCTTCAACCTTGTGGTTCTTCCATAGGACCTTTACCGAGGCCACATCTTTGGTCCACAACCGATGAACCAGACGATCCAAGATTTTGATCAGGACCTCCTCATAAGATAAAGAATCCAAAATACCAATATCCTTGATAGGCACGATTTGAGACGGATCACCCATACACTTCCTCAACATAGAAACATAGAATACTGGGTGAATGGAGCTCAAGATAGAAGGCAACTCCAACTCATATGCTACACTACCAACCCTCCTTAAAATCACATAAGGACCCATATACTAGGTACTGAGCTTATGTTTCTTCCTAAACTGCATCACTCCCTTCATGGGAGACACCTTTAGGAAAACCATATCCCCAACCTTGAACTCAAAGTCTCTTCGCCTCACATCTGTATAGGAATTTTGGCGACTTTCGGCAGCCTTAAGTCTCTCTCAAATTACCTTCACCTTCTTCATGACTTGGTGAACCAAATCCCAACCAAATATATTCGCTTCACCAACTTTAAACCATCCAATAGGAGATCGTACATCTCCTACCAAACAAAGCTTCAAATGAATCCATCCCCATGGTAGAGTGGTAGCTATTATTATATGCAAACTCTATAAGAGGCAAATGTCCAGCCCAACTACAACCATAGTCGATCACACAAGCATGAAGCATAGCCTCCAATGTCAAAATAGTCCTTTCAGCTTGCCCATCCGATTGTGGGTGAAAAACAGTGCTCAAACTTACCTTAGTCCCCAACCCTTTCTGAAACGACCACAAAAAGTGAGACCAAAACTACATCCCGCGATCAAAGATGATAGAAATAGGTACTCCATGCAACTTCACAATTTCTTAGAGGTACAACTTTACATAATCCTCAGCCGAGAATTTAGTCCTCACTGGAAAAAAGTGATTCAACTTTTTCATCCTATCCATGATGACCCAAACCAAATCAAACTAATTCTGAGACCGAGGGAGGTCGGTAACACAACCAAGTCCCACATACATCGACTTTTTTATCCTATCCATGATGACCCAAACCGAATCATACTTGTTGGCATACCATACACTTGGCAAAAAAATTGGCCACATCCCTCTTCATATTATTCCACCAATACATCTCCTTAAGGTCATGATACATTTTTGTCGAACCAGGATGAACAACATAGTGTGACTCATGCACCTCATCCAAGATTCTCTCTCGCAAACCATCTATATCAGGAACACATAACCTCCCTTAGTACCAAAAGGTACCATAACCACTAATCTCAAAGGCCATAACCTTCTGCCCACCAACATTACCCTTGATCCTCATCAACACAGGATCTAACACTTGAATCTCCTTGATTTTTGCACCAACAGACGAACGCTCCACTTCCTACACCAACACACCACCATCCTTAGAGTCCAAAAGATGAACCACGAGGTTAGTCAAATGGTGAATGTCCTTCACCAACTCCCACTTCTCCTTATCCATATGAGCCAGACTTCCCATGGATAACCTGCTAAGAGAAGAAGAAACCACATTAGATTTACCTGGATGGTAATGAACACTCATGTCATAATTCTTGAGCAGCTCAAGCCAATTCTTTTGCCTGAGGTTAAGCTCTTTCTGAGTGAACATATACTGCAGGCTTTTATGATTAGAAAAGATATCCACATGCACTTCATATAAATAGTGATGCCAGATTTTCAACGCAAATACCATAGCTAATATTTCTAGATCATGAGTTGGGTAATTCCTCTCATGCACCATCAACTGCCTAGAGGCATAATCTATCACCTTGCCATACTGCATTAGAACATAACCAAGTCCCACATAAGATGCATCATAATATACCAAAAATCCATCAGCGCATTCGGGTAAAGTTAGAATCGGAGCCAAAGTTTGCTTATCCTTCAGATTCTCGAAACTTCTCTCACAAGTATCAGACCATAGAAATTTTACCTTCTCCTGAGTCAACTTAGTTAACAGGGTAGCTATAGTTGAAAAACTCTCCATAAATCTTCTATAGTAACTGGCTAAATCCAAGAAGCTTCGAATAATGATTGGAGTCATAAATCTAGGCCACTTCTTAACCACTACAATATTCTGTAGATCCACGTGATCCCTTCACTGGAAATGATCTGACCTAAAAAAGGACAACATTCAACCGAAATTCATATTTCAAAAATTTGGCATACAACTGTTGCTTCTTCAGGGTCCGCAACACAATATGGAGGTGATTTTCATAATCCACCTTGCTCATAGAGTACACTAAAATGTCATCTATAAAAATAATGACAAAAAAATCTAGAAACTGATGAAAGACCCTATTCATCAAATCCATGAATGCCACCGAGGCATTGGTCAACCCAAAAGACATAACCAAAAACTCAAAGTGGCCATATCGGGTATGAAAAGATCTCTTAGGGATGTCCACTAATCCTTAACTGATGATACCCAGACCAAAGATTAATATTAGAGAAAAACTTAGCACCCTGCAACTGATCAAACAGATTATCTATCCTTGAAAGAGGATACTTATTCTTTGTCGTCACCTTGTTCAACTATCGGTAATCAATGTACATCTAAAAGAACCATCCTTCTTACCCATGAATAACACCGGTATGACCCTATTGAGACACACTAGGATGGATGAAACCCTTGTCTAAGCGATCCTTGAGTTTCTCATTAAGCTCCTTCAACTCGGTTGGAGCCATTCTATATAGAGGAATAAAGATCAGACGAATGTCTGGAACAAGATCAATCCCAAACTCAATCTCCCTATCAGGAGAAACACCAGGAAGGTCATCAGGAAATACCTTAGAAAATTCATTCACCACCGAGATAGAATGGAAAGAAGGACGATCCAAGTTAGAATCTTTAACCTGGACCAGATGATAAAGACACCTCTTTGAGATCAATCTCTTAGCTCTAAGATATGATATGAACTTCCCCTTAGGAGACAGGGAACCACCCTCCCACTCAATAATCGGCTCTTTAGGGAATTTAAAAACAACCTTATGGGTCTGACAGTCTAAATATAGATAGCATGAGTGCAACCAATCCATCCCCAGTATAACATCAAAATCCACCATATTTAATTCAAACAGATCCAATAAATTTTCTTTACCACCAATAGATACCACACCCCCTATAGACTCTTCTAGCAATAACAGAGTTACCTACTAGGGTAGAAACTGAAAAAGGGTTCGAAACACACTCTGAACCAAAACTAAAATGCACAGCCATATATGTGGTCACATAAGAGAAAGTAACAATACACATCACGAGAAAAGAGTTTCAACATACCATTTACGACATCAGGTGATGCCTTGGACTTCTATCGGGTAATGAAAGAATAGAGATAATTCTGACCAGTGCCAAAACTAGATGGTGCGCTAGAGATGATGATGAAGAAACTGGAACCTTATTTTCCCCCGAAGAAACCTTACCTACAGGAAAGTTTCTGAGCATATGCCCTGGCTGACCACAGTTGAAGCACCTGTCCCTCACCTCATCACAGAACCCCAATGTAACCTATCATAAAACTTGCAGAGAGGATATGATGGACTTGAATGGTCCCCACTTACCTAAGATTGGGCACCTATTCCCTTAATTATCACCACCATGGAAATGCCTATCGCCCAATGGCTTTGGGTAGGGAGCACTAGTCATTGAATAAGACCCAAAATTGCCTCCACTTTTTCTTGGGACACTTACCACCATCCATGCCACTCTACTATTAGCCACCACCCTACTCAGAGAACCTAAACTTCTTTCCCTGCCTCTACCCTATTTCAGCCTGCTTCTTTTTCTCTTCCTCTACCTATTGCATATACACAACCAACTTGGAGATATCCATATCCTTGTTTAATAAGACAGCCTTACTCTCCAATATCGAGTCTCTAGAAAAATCAAAAGCAAACTTTTTCATTCTAGCACTCATGCTAGCAACCAACTCCAGAGCATACCACGATAACTAGTGAAACTTTAAGGCATACTCCTTGATAGACATCTTACCTTGCGTCACATTAACAAACTTTTGTGCCTTTGCTTCCCTTAACTCCTTAGGAAAGAAGCGGTCCAGAAAAGCACCAGAGAAATCTTCCCACAGAGAAAACTCAACATCATAACCCCTTGTCTGATCCCATTCCTCGTACCATTGGTACGCCATATTTTTTAGTTGATAGGAAACAAACTCCAATCCTCCACATTCTTGGCATGCATAACATAAAAAATCTTTTCTATCTCATCCATAAAAGCTTGAGGATCCTCCGCAAACCTAACACCAGTGAATACAAGAGGGTTCAACCTCATAAATTAGACAACCCTTGTGGCCTCAAAAGATGGAGTAACAAAAGCACCACACACATCTTGAGAAGCTACAAACTGAGCCAACGTATGGATAGACTAATGAGACTCGACATTCGTCACATTAGCCTAAGGAGTTTGAGATAGACTAGAGAGAATTGGTGGAACTCCAGAGGAAAATTAGGAACTAGACCCCTGGAATGGATTCGGATCCCATGAGTAGAGAATGTCCTATCCATATTATCCCCAGTCGATATAGAGGAGTTTTTGTGAACTTTTGATCGTCGAGGCATGATATGAAAAGCGAACAAGCAGAGATTAGAGAAGAACTCAGGACTTTAGACTTCACTGCTCGAAAACTAAACACAAGAAACAGAAATATTCCTAAATGCCTTGTAGCCTCTCTCTTATGAGTGTGGCACGCCAAATACCTCTAAAATAGACTCTACTCGACACTGATTTGTGGAATTCCAATTGACTATGAACCTAGGGCTCTAATACCAATCTGACACAACTCAAACTAGGGAAAAATCTTGTCGGGTGACTCAAGCCCAACCGACATTAGAGACCACCCCTAATACCCAACCATAAATGCCCTACACTATATGTTGGATAAATTTTGATAACATAACAAGATGGAACAATCATAAATCAAATGTGTTTAAATAGTATCAGCCCCAATACAATACCAATGCCAAGGCTAACACCAATACCGACATCGCCTATGCCAACCCAAAGTAGTCTCACAAAGCCTCTAACCAAAAACAAAGAACATTCGGTCGGGACATGCCCCCCATCATAGAAAAAACTAAAGTCAAGGAAATAACTAGCAGTATGAAAAGATATCCACAGAATGAAATAGATGTAACTCCCCAAAATCGGGTTCCGAGATGTCACACGGTGCTTAGGGTCACATGTGACCCCAAGTTAACCCTTCTACTGGCATAACTCATAAGCAACTGAATAAAATGGTTAAATTTGTATAAAATCAGCGAGAACATAAAACTTTTTTGAACTTGATCAATACAAATCTAAACTTTACAAGATTACAACTCTGCTTTTACCAAAATAAAACTGAAACTGAATACATCAACTCTACTGACTGTCTATGAAGCCTCTACTAGTACTAAATTTAAATAGTCGGGTCATGACTCCCAACTATCTCAACTCAATACGACTGAAATAACAAAATAAAGAATTGCTCAAACTGTCTATCTGGCTCAAATCCTTGAATCAAAAGGATTCATCACCTGCTGACTGGAAGCTGCGAGCTGATTGAATCTGAATGTCATACTAAGTCTTGTACCTACATTATGAGACAATGTATCACATAGACGTATATGTGGATCAGTACTTTGGGAATATACTAAGTATATGGGGGTGTATTCAATTAAATAATCAATATCATAAATCCTTATAGAAAACATGCATGCTAGTATAGATGACTCACATGGCTTGAATTAAAACCATCATAATCATGAATAAGAAAATAGGTAATGTAAATTACGTGAGTCATTGCACTTCCTTCTAAATCTGTATTCTTTCTTTATTCTAAAACTTGTAAAATAGATAAAGTCTTAAAACAACATCTTTCAGAGCATACACTTTAATCTCATGAAAACTAGGAACTTCTTTGGAAACTTAAAGATTTTGACACTTGAGAGCCTTAGAAATTTTGGACTCATAGCTTTTAAAATACATATACTTGTATCTTAGATAGAGTGGGGGACTACTTTGGGAGTTTCTTCTAACCAACATAAATTATGTGATCTACATGGAGTTCAACGTCTTACTCATGTTGGGGAGAGCTGTTCTATCCTTGCCATCGGATAGAACCTTAACTTTAGTGATCACTATCTTAACCCACTTGGGGGATATCAAGAACCTACGGGGGAACGTAGTTCTGGGGCATGATACCTCAGAATCAAGCCCAACTCGGTACTAAATACTACTCTGTTACTTAGCTCAAAACTTTAGAAAATCCACCTTAAAACATTTCAACAATATATATAATGGGAGCCAAAATACATCCCATTTGCTTTAAACTCAAGAATGTGGATTTCTATCTTAACTCATAATCAAAACTTACTTCTTAAAATTCTTTAAAAGTCACCAATATCTCATTCTCAAAACTCATGCTTTAACCATAAGGTTCAATTCACAAACAATAAGACTTGAAATTCTCAAAACATGATATAGACATAGGATTATGTAACTTAAACCATAAATTGACAATTTAAAATATTAATATGTATAATAATATGACAACTTAAATCTTGGGCAAGACATAGTCTCATAAACTCAAAATATAATAACATGATAGGAATTCTCCATGAATTTATGAAATACTTTAAGAAAATATATATAACTTTTGGGCACAAGAACAAACGCGTGTTCTTGTTCAAAACCACATACCTTAAACTTGGAGCGTTTGGATGACTTCAAAAATTCTGGAAGGTTATTCACGAACTATTGGGTGTCCCTCGTAGCCCTCTTAATGGGGAATTCAAATATGCAAGAATTATCGAATTCGCACGGTTGAATCTCTAGATAATTAGGTTTTTATGTTGAAACCCTAACCTTGTGGTTGAAGGTGTGCAGAGAACTTTGAGATGTTTAACTAAAGAGAATGGAAGATAATACTCTCCTTGAGGGTTATAAGTCGTGGGAAGTGAAGGAAAAAGAACAAAATACCTTTACTAAACTGCTTCCCAATTGCTGAAAATCTAAGGTTGACGACATTTGTGATAGGCCGTCAGACTTGTGATAAGTCGTCACAAATGTCGTCACTGGGGGGCTGGAATTGATGGATTTCTGCCTAAGGCTGACGACATTCGTGATAAGTCATCACACTTGTGATAACTTATCAGAAATGTCATCACTGGGGGTTGGATTCTGCCTAAGGCTGACGACATTCATGATAAGTCATCACACTTATGATAACTTATGATGAATGTCATCACTCAGTTTTCCAGGATGACATGCTGGAGTAAAATGGGCATAACATTTTGCTCCGATATCGGATTTAGGCAAAATTAATATCGTTGGAAAGATAATTCTTAGAGATTTCATTTGATATATAGTTGGCCACCCAGTTCATCATATACAAGGAGTTATAGTCAATTGAAGTTGACTCAAGTTTCGACGCTCACTAAAACTCGAACACAGGAAAGCTTTCAACTTGAACTTGAGTTAGGGGATCTCTATGATCTCAATTCATGCTCAAATGGGTTCCCACACTGCATAATTGATTAACATACCAAATTTGCATAGGATTTATGGCTTTTGGAACATCTACACATAGAAAAGACGGTTTTTGTTCTAGCCCAAAATGCAGGGTATTACAATAGAGTTATCCAGAGTGTGGAAGCTCACCACTTCAGTCCGACACAATGCTGTCCACGAATCTAATCACTGGGTAGGAGGAGCAAAATGCCCAGTTTCCACATGTCATGGAGCCGACCTCCCTGCCGTCCCCCCTCCCAACACCCTCCATAATTAAAGTATGTAGAAACCTTGATCTGTTTACTTCCTTCTTTAATAAGATCAATATGAGAAGTGATCTTTTACTGGACCTCGAGGATCGGCTTAAACTTGACACTGCCTCAGAAGCAAAGAGAGGCAAAATAATCAAATTTATGGAGATCTTGGCCTTTGATGAAGATGAACTGATATACTGGCATTTTTTCCAACTCTGTATCCTATCTTAGGGAGAACTATCTCTAGATGGCAAAGTGAAAAGTAGATTTCATCTGCGAATGAACAGAAATATTTTTGAATTTCATGAATACTCTTTGGCCCTATCTCCTCATCTTCTTATTTATAATCCATAACTTACTTCAACGTTTTAAATTACCATACAGCATCCAAAGATGAGTTAGTAGGTGAATGCTAGAATGTACTCACGAATGAGGATAAAATAATGTCATCATTCAACAACAAAGTAATCAACCATATGCAATCACATACATATATACATATATACCATGCCGGGGAAGGGAACCAGGTTTAGTATGCATTTAAAACCTTAACTTGGGTTGTGTAGCTTGATCGTACTAAAACCACCATGGGCTATATGGGTCCAATGTTACCCCCTAAATGAGCCTCAGTGCGTGTAGCCGTACAAACCAGAGATATCATAGGGGTAGGGGATTCTAGTGTACCATTTGCCATCTATGATACATATATACAATTATAAACTTAGGGTATTCCTGTGTACCCCACATGTATATGGTCACCATGACCAACCCTCATGTCGGTAAACATGAGTTTCCAGTGTCCATACATTGGACTCACACCATCACGATTAGATATCACAACCCGCCATTATCACCCAATTTAAACCATTAGAACATAACCAACAAACCAATTCCAGAAGTTATTTACCAAGGCATTATGAAGTTGTATCGTCATACCAACTATAGCTTGCAAGCAATATCATTAACTAACCTTAGGGGATTCCCATGTGCCCCACATGATTTCTAATTAAACCAAAACCATGGTTGAAAAGGCCTTTTCGATCCATTTAAAACCTTTTAAACCAATTTAGGTTCCATTACCAAATTATACAATGCAAGGTTTTCAATAAAAGTCAAACTATGTGATAAAATCATTCTCATAAGCAATTTAACAAACATGCTGAGGGCATATAGTTTCCAAAGCCAAAACCAAGTAATTTGGGGAATCCAAAGTACCCCTAAACCAATTTACCATCACCAAGCATTCCACAATGTTCACACTAACATTATAATGTGAGAAACCCTAAGTAAAACATGGGAAAACATTAACCAACCATTGATAGCCAAAAACCTCAATATGTATTTCAAAACCAAACTATACCCACAATTTAAAACATAAAAACCATCCATTAAAACATGAATATAGTTAAACTAACAATGAGGGAGGAGTAACATGCCTTAGATACCAAAGAGTATGGAGAGAAAACATCCTTGTAAGCCCTAAATTGATTATATTGAAGAAACCTTAGCCTCTTTTTGAACCAAGAGCTTTGAGGGAGATTTGAGAGTGTTTATAGTATGTTTGATTAAGAATAATAAGTTAAATGAAATCCCAATAATGTTTTAAGATTTAGGGTCATGAGAGGTTAAGAAGGGAAATATCCAGAATACCCTCAGTTTAAAAGATGAAAAATATGTGTAGTAGGGTACAACTCCTCCCCCTCCAACTCATACACACATTATATGAGTGGTACCCACCACTCGTACCCTAGACAAAATATTGGACTCCAATCCTGTCCAATATATGACTCATAGACTAGCTCATACCCACAACTTATGATTAGTACCCTAGAATCGTACCCTAGGCAGAATCCAAGGGGTTGGACACTGGACAACATACAAATTGGACTATACTACTCGTACCATCTCCATACAACCCGTATGATGTCCATTCTTACCTTGGATAGAAACCAACCAAAACCACACTGAGTAACATACAACCAAGGCTCATTAAACCATACCCACATCATACGACAAGTACCCGCAAGTCGTATGATGTCCAAAAGATCAAACTCAAGAAATTTCTAAGGCTCAAAACTCCAGGTGTTTCAGAATTAGATAGGTAACGGCTGGTAATATAACCTTGTGCCATGTGTGAATTTAATCTATAACTTGCCTAGTTTTTCTTCTTTGTGTATTTAATCTATAACTTGCCCGATTAGTCTTCTTTGTGTATTTAATCTATAACTTTCCCAGTTAGTATTGCCTAGGTTATAGGATAGTAGGTTAATCTGATCATAGACTATTTTTGAATTTAGTCCACTCTGAGCCTAGACTAGCCTAAATGACCATCCAAATATGAATAAGTATCTCTTGATCCCTAAATTTAATCCTATATTGACCAATTTTCTTATTTCCACCTTTCACCTTCTTAAATTCAATTACAATAAACCTGTTTTGTCTCTGATCCCTTCTTGGATATTGTACAACTCAAATCAGTCAAATCGCTTAAGTTGAGAGTGGTTATTATAAGGGTGTGTAGTTAAAATTGGGTATGAAGAAGGGTTTGAATAAGAGAAAAGAATGTAGGGTTTGGTGTGGTAAAGAAAAAGAGAAATAAAATTGAAAAAGAAAAAAAAAGAATAAGAAAATCCCACTCAACCTGAATAAGCAATAAAGGAGAAAAGGGGAGAAATAATGGAGAAATAAAAGGAAGTTGGTTAAGAAGTGGACCCTAAATGTTATTGATATGTTAAGGAGGGTGAGTCACTAGTTTCCAAATGTACCATACCAACCCCCAAGACTACATTACAAGCTGAGTAAAGTCCTATAATGATCCTAGTCCGACTGTGTGAAAAACTACTGTAAAAAAAATAAGGGCACATATATGGTATTCTATACACATTGATTGAAACTTCTTTTGTAAGTGTGAGTGTCTTGGTATAGTCCCTTGCATGATATGATATTGTGAGATATGGGACTTCTTTCTATGAGGGTACACGGGTTGTGTTGCTAGCTATTTATCTATTCAGGTATTATAACTTTTGTGTGGACTTGATTGTTTATTACTAATGTAATGTCGTAGCTTGATTCAATTGTGTCATATTATTTTGCTACATTAGTCCACATAGTTGGTTTTGAAAAAGTATAAAATAGGAGGGGGTAAAAGTTTTTGAGCTGAAATTGAATTAACTGCCATAGCTGTCTTAGGTTTTTCTTGGTTAAGCATCATTTTGTTGTGATATTTATTTTTTGGAGGAAATGCAAACGTTCTAAGTTGAGGGAGTTAATTTTTCATGATTTCATGGCACTTTCAATGCTTAAAAATGGAAAATATGCAAGTACCTAGGTCCATTTTGATAGATAGGATGTGTTTTTGTGTTTATTTTGCAGAAAACTATGTTCTAGAGCTGAAAACAAGAAAAAGAGTTAAAGTGTGTAGAATACCCTACTTACGGTCCATAAGTGGCACTTACGACCACTGTAAGTGGCCACGTAAGTGTCACAAGAATATGATCTGATAATTTGAAGTCTAAAGTTTTGTCTGATAGTTATAAAGGAACTACTTACGGGGTGTTCGTACCACTTACGCCCCTCATTAGTGCCATTGTAGGTAGAGTTAAGAAGAATGTTGGATTGTCTGATACTTATGACCCAATTAGGAGTCCATAAGTACCACTTACGGCCCGTAAGTGGGTCCGTAAGTGGTCACCGATCCAATTTTCCTTATTTATTTTAATTAGAATTTTTAGGGCTCTTATGTAATCTATAAATACCCATTTGATGTTTTTGTATTAGTTTACACACTCTTTATATTCACAATACTATATTGATTCTACTATTCGACTTTTGATCTTGGAATCCGTTGTACTTGGTTCTTACGATTGATTATTAATTTGAGATTCTGAGTTTTGTTCTTAAATTATTGTAAGATTATTCATGTTATTTCCTTCTTGAATTCAATGGATGTTCTTGTAAACATGAGCGGCTAATCCACCTAACTAGGGTTGTGGGAACCCTCGTGGAATAATGAAGTAAATAATGTGCAAAACCATTCTAGATTAATGTTCTTACATGTATTGTGATTTTCTTTGGTGTGATTGCCTTCTTAACAATGGTCGACGTTGAGAACCTGCCTGTATTTGATACTTGCTTCAAAAGAGAGGTAGAGATTAGGAAAAGAAAATTACGACAATAATTTGAGGTTACCAACCCACATCTAATTAACTTGACACTCAAAAGGTAATAGTTAATCTGGATCCGGGATAAGGGTTAGTAAGGAATAACTTTGAATCTGAAAAGATAAAGAGTGAAATTCGCCCAAGACGTTCACAAAATGGTTGGTGATACATATCTTATCAGATTTTACATACAAGGTATTGGGATAGTTCGGCGGAGCACGATAAATCTACGGAGTTAGGAAGTTAGGGGGAACACAGTACTAATATTCATCTCATATTGATTTCAACCAAAGCGATCCAGAGTTGTTACTATTGATACTGTTTTCACTAAAAAATTTTATTTACTTTTCTACATATTTTTGGCTACTTCAGCAAGTTCGTGAGTTATATTCAACCTATTTCCTATGGGTTCGACCCCAATATTTGTTGGGTTATATGTTTGACAATGACCACATTATACTTCTTAGATGTGTAGTTTTGGGCAACATCAATCGTGCAAGTCTTTCTCTCCTATGTTGCAGTGATTTGATAAATTTTACTTATATTTGTTACCAAAATGAGCTCTAATTGAGTAATTTTTTAAATATTATATTTAAATAAAAGTAAACTATATATTTAAATAATTTTAAATATAATTTGTGAAATATTTTCATATTATAGAAATCACATAGTTCATACTTCATATGTGTCGAACTAAAGTGAGACATAAGTATTGACCGTACAAGTCTTTCACCTCTATGTTACGCTGATTTGATAAATTGCGGATCATTACTTATATATGTTAATAAATCAACCTCTAATTAATTATTTTAATTGTTATGTTTGAATATTTCAATAACGACAACTTAAATACTTTAAACATGGTAAATGTCGACATATTACAGAAATCATATAGTTCATACATATGTGTCGAACCAAAAAGAGTGAAACTTAAGTGTTGATCGTACAAGTTTTCCCCTCTATGTTACACCGATTTGATAAATTGTAGATTGTTACTTATATATTTTACTAAACTGTCCTCTAATTGATTATTTTAATTATTATGTTTGAATAAAATCAAACTATATATTTAAATAATTTCTAAAAATAATTTGTAAAGTATTTTAATAATGACCACTCAAACACTTTAGACATGGTAAATGTCGACATATTATAGAAATCATATAGTTCATACTTACTTATATGTCGAACCAAAGAGGAGACATAAGTGTTGGTCATACAAGTCTTTCGCCTCTATGTTACAGTGATTTGATAAATTGGGGATCGTTACTTATTTATGTTACTAAATTGACCTCTAATTAATTATATTTTAATTATTATTTTAAATAAGATTAATTATATATTTAAATAATTTTTAAACATAATTTGGATAATATTTCAATAACGACAACTCAAACACTTTAGACATGGTAAATGTCAACATATTATAAAAAGCATAAAGTTCATACTTCATATGTGTTGAATCAGACAGAGTGAGACGTAAGTATTGACCGTACAAGTCTTTCGCCTTGATGGTATGTTGATGTGATAAATTGCAGATCACTACTTATATATGTTGCTAATTGACCACTAATTAATTACTTTTAATTATTACATTTGAATAAAATTAAACTATATATTTAAATAATTTTTAAACATAATTTGTGAAATATTTCAATAACGACAACTCAAAACTTTAAACATGATAAATGTCGATACATTATAGACATCATGCATATAGTTCATATGTGTTCTTGTAATTCTTTTGCCCCTCTATTACTCCCATTTCATAAATTGTGAATCATTACTTAGCTTTGTTACTAAAATGAACTCTATTAATTTTTTAAATTATTATGTTTAAATAGGATTAATCTATATATTTGAATAATTTAAAGGAAAAAGGCATGTTTACCCCCCTAAGCTTGTCACGAAAACTTACTTTAGCCATTAAACTTAACATGTAATTATTTACCCCCTTATGAACTTTAAAGTGTATTATTTTACTCCCTTCGTGTCCGTGTGTAAACACGGCCAAACATGGCACGTTAAGTGCTGAACTTGACCTGAATTATTATTTCTTTTGAAAAAAAGGGTCATCTTCTTTTCCATTAAAAACCGACCCCTTAATTCCAATTTAAAAACTCTAACTCCTCTTCTCCTTCATCTTCAATCAGCTCAAAATTTAATTTGATTTGAAATTGATTAAAAAATCAAGATCATTATTTCATTAGTTTCGTTAATTTGCTCTTATTTTTCCTTCATCTTTTTTTTCCCTTTCTGATTTCTCCATTCCTATGAAAAAGGTAAATTCCTTATTCTTTTGTTAGTTATATTTCATTGTCCTTTTTTGTTCTGAAATTTGTGGACTGAATTATTTTGTAGCATATCATGAGATCGGTTAACTTGTCTAAGATTTTTATGGAAGAGGACAATTTTTTTTTGAACCAAGAAGTTCGTTGAAATCATGGTTTTGTAGTCCATTTAAAGACATCTTGGACTTCAACTAATCCCGACAGAAAATATTGGGTGTGTCCTTATTATGGGGTAAATATGTGGTATTTTTCTCTTTTTCCTTATCCCGGTATATTCAATTGAACACTAATCCTTTCTTTAAATTATTAAAGGGTCCAAGATCTTGTGTGTAACGACCCGAAATCGCCTCCCGGGGCGTCACATGGTGCCTAGGGCTATAAGTAGCCCTAAGCTAACCCATAGAACCGGTTCCTACTGATAACCCTTAATTCAAGGAGAAAATTTGAATTCAAACACTAGCACATCCATGTTCATAGAAGGGAATAAAGTAAAGAAGGGGTACTCGGTCCAAAGGGTCATGATAAAGAAATCCCAACAAAATCACAATCTACCATATAGTCTGACAAAGCATCTACAAATCCATAATCTAGAGAGCCGATGGGACAGTCCCCCAACTGACTCGGGACAAACTACAGGTAACAACATAGTCTTTCAGTCCCTGAAATATCTGAAGATTGGTCCTCGAAACAAGAGGACTCACCACTGTAGAAATGGTACACGAGGTACTCGGAGATCAAGGGCGAGGCTGGGATTGAGCACCTGAACCTACATTATGATACAATATAGCACATAGACATATATCTGGATCAGTACTTGGGAATGTACTGAGTATGCGGGGGTGAATGCATGTATATAAAACAGTATCAATTTTCTTCATTCAAATCATGTATGCAATATGAGATGACTCACATGGCTTGAATAAGTATGAAATATAAAGTTCATAAATCATATAAGATGAGGAATATTACACAAATCTCGTGAGTCATCGTTCTTCAACCTCAAAACCGAAAATCTTCTCTTATTCTCAATACTCAAGGCAAAAGGTCTTTAGACAGTACCATCAACTCATGCATATGGGATGATGGGTAAAATAACTTTTAATGTTCAAGATTTTATATCTCTTCAAACTCAAATACTAGAAATACGATCTCATGAGACTTTAGAACATATGTAGAGGCATATCATGCAAGTTAGGAAAAAATCTCATTTCAAGCTTTAGGAGAAATCATCTATCTCAAGGAAAAATGCTCTAGTTTAGTGAAAATGATTCATAGGAGGGAAAAAATACCTTCGTTTGCAAAGGAGTAGCTGATTTAAAGTTTAAAAGGGCAAGGGAGGTTCTCGTAACCGACATAAACCATGTGAGCTGCATGAAGTCCAACGTTTTGTCCTCTTAAGGAAGAGACCCCACGTTGGGGAGGAGCGTCATACTCTTGCCAGGGATTATAACCTAGGTCTAGTGATCACTAAACGAAACTCGGCCTTGGTCCCAATCATAATCATCATAAACTCGGCCTCAGGCCCAACCTACGGTGGCACATAGTTTTGGGGTAAGAAATCATAGTAACTTACTCGTTCGGTGCTAAATACTACTCCCTTTAGATTATCTGCGGTCATCTTATGAAAATCCACTTTTAGAATAATCTCATGGTTCACCACGAACCCAATAATCAAATCGATAATCTCATTTAGTGAAGTAGATTTCAAAACTCAAGGACCCTTAGGTCAATTCATTTCTCAATCATCTCGAAATACTCAAATCATGGGTGCTTATAGCACAAGAGTTCATAAATTCACAAGCCTCAAATAGGGCTTACTAACCCATAGTTTAATATCAAGTTAAAGCTCATCAAAAGCATAATATATAGCATATAGATTCATAAATCATATGGAAATCTGGAAATTTCAGCAATTTATCTCAAAGTCTTAATTTAGTCATATGCTTCAATATCTCAATCATTGCAAATATTAACTTCTCATGGAGTAAAATCATGGGGTTTATACCCAGCTGTAATTTCCCCAGGAAACATGCAAAAATCGTGCCATTTGACTCTTAATTCATGGGAAATATCAAGATAATACATTCAATAATAATAGGTGAAAAAACCCAATTCAAATTCATGTATAACCTCATAGATTTCAGGAAAATCATGATGTAAATAAGCCTTTTGGGCACAAGGGTGAAAGGGTTACCCTTGTTCAAAACCCCACATACCTTAGATTAGGAGATTGGATGAACAAGTTTACTCTAACCTTCTTCTTCTTACTCTTGGAAGAGGGTTCTTGGAGTCTTTGAACTTGTGAGATTCAATTTTCAACTCACTAGCACAATCTTTGGTGAGTTCTTAGATTTCTTGGAGAAGAATTCTTGCTTTGATATGATTTGGAGGAGAAAATCCTAGTCCTTAAGTATTAGAGATGTGCAAATGAGGTCATCTGGTTCATCTAGAATATATATAAGGGTTTAAATGAGTAGAAAGGACCAAAATACCCTTTTTAAAAATAAGTTAAAAATTGTTGATCGGGGTCTGCGATGGTCGAAATGATGGTCCGTCGAAAGTTTGACGGTCCGCCAGATTATTCGTGGATCTAGGGACGAAAATGGAACACACTTCCTTGATGCGATGGTTGGAACGATGGTCCGTCAAAATTTTGATGGTCAGCCAGATTGTCCGTCGCACGAGGGCCAGGATGAGGCCATACTGCCTCCGCTTGACGGTCATCGCGACGGTCCGTTGAATTTTTAGCGGTTTACCATTTTGGCCATCGCACGATGGTTAGAAAAAGGATTCACTGCCTTGGTTTGACGGGACGATCAACGGCCCATCAAAAACTTGACAATCCATCGGATCGACCGTCAAACCTGGGCGATTTCGACAATGCTTAGGAAAACGGCCATAACTTCTCACCCCGATACCGGATTTTGAAAAAATTGGTATCGTTGGAAAGATAACTCAATTTCCCACACCATAAGAAGTTATTTTTATGAAAATTCGATAAGGTTAAAATACTAATCAACTAGGGAGTCCTTTCTCAATCTCTTAAGGCCAGAATTACACTTCATTCAACACGCATCCAAGGTTCAAACTACGAGGAAACTTTGCGGGGTATTACATTGTGACTTTTGGTGTTGGAGGGACAAAGAGTACATTGATACGAGGTATAAATTTGTAATTCCTAAACTAATAGAAAAGTTAGGTGAGTTTGAGAATTTAGTGGAATTTTGTCATCAAATCATGCAACCATCAATCAATGAAGTTGTGAAGATCTTCCGAAGAAGTTGACAAGCCTAGAGTGTCCAAAAAAGCTGATAATTGTGTAGACATCAAATTGAAGAAATTAGAAGAAGAGATTGAGAAGATGAAAGAAAGAGAGAAGAAATGGATAAGTATCATGGCTAAAGAAAGGGCTAGGGAGAATGTTCTCATATTTATTGTGTTTTATTTTTGCATAGTAGTTATAAGCTATTAGTTTAGAATTATCTATGTAAAGAAAGACTCAATAGAGTTACCTTAGGATTTTGGTGTGTATAACCTTTACTATCATTAGATCTTTTGTAATCATCCTTGAAGTATCTATGTAATTCTTTGTTGAGATCCCTTCTTTATTTGTGTATTCTATTTGCAAGTTCATAAGAATATTATTTGAAGTTTGTTATGTTGTTATTCTACTTGGAAGTAACCAGAAATAGACACAAAAAATGAATGATAATGACAGAAATTATATATACCCAAATGTGCAGTCACAACTGCATAATTAAGAGATAAAAAATTATAGTCATAGCTGCATAATTGTTTGAAAAAAAAACAGACATCACAAAGCAGTCACAGCTGCATAATTATTTTACAAAAACATATCTATCCAGGCACAACTACATAATTTTTTGAGCTTATCAAACATCAAATACATGACAGAATTTAGTAGAACAAATCAAACTTCAAGCACTAAACAGCTAAAGAACTTGTTTGGCTCAATTAATTCATTTATGTAGCTTTGGTACTTGTCTTAATTCTTTCTTGTGTTGTTATTTCTTGAATTCCTTGTTGGGTGATAGTAGGAGTTCCTTTCCATTTCACACCTGATCTTGGTTTATGATGCCCAAGATTTCCAGTTACTAGTGTAACGCCCAGAGTCTGATACCCTAGATGCTACACGGTGCTCATGATCCCGAAGGACCATAAGATAACCCTTATCTAATATCTTTAACTGAGCACTGAATAATATACTGTAAAAGGCAGAAAAAAAACTGGAGAAAGGTTGCCAAAAGGTTCAAATATCTTAAATACAACTAAAAACTAAATACTAATACAACTGTCTGAAAAGTCTAGTCTGAAAGCCTCTAAACTGTCTGAACTGTGGAGATGATAGGACAATCCCCCAAATAACTCTGTATACTAAAATACTGAATATAAAAATATAACAAAGTAATAAAACCATCCTCAAATGATGAGGACTCATTGATGGGTCTACTGCTACTGACTTAAACTGAACTACTAAGGGTGCTCTAGATCTCGTGCTTCTGAACCTATGGTATAAGACACCATAGCACAAGAGAAAAGTATGCGTCAGTACATGAGAATGTACTAGTACACTAGATGAGGTAAGGCTAAGTGCAAAGGCTCATATGCATGAACTATAGCTGACTGTATAACATGAATATACTGAATGAGAAATACATGCATGAATGCATAAACTATAACTGAAATTGTAGTAATACTGAACACTGGGTTCTAATAACTGGATTACTGATATTGGGTTTACTGAAAACTGATATCTACTATTACTGTATTTTTTAGCTTACTGATACTAAATTCTGATAACTAGGTCTATAATTTTTGAAATATAAGATCAGGCCTATCTAGCGGGTGATCTGTGGATCTACTGATACTGGCATCTGAATCTTGATTAACTGAATTTGAGATCTAGCCTATCTAGCAGGTGACCTCTGTATCTATTGGTTATGAAAAGAATTAATTAACTCTGAGATCAAACATATCTAACGGGTGATCTCTGAATCTCTTGAACTATCTAAGTTCTTTAGATAGTTGATTGACTGAATCTGAAATAGAGACTGTGGGAGGTAGTCATCCAACTGACATGCCCCGAATCTGAACTATTGGGGTCCAACCTGTAACCCCAGATAGATAGGTGTCAGTACCGTACCACAGGTAAAGACATCTACTATGATCAAGCCTGTCTAATGGGTGACCCTAAACAGGAAGACAAGCCTGATCTAATGGGTGACTCCTGGGAGGTAGCCAAGCCTTAATCTAATGGGTGACTCCTCATCCTGCGCTGGATACGTAGTTTTGGGGTATAGGGATTGCTACTAATGACTCTACCTCTCTAATAGGGAAGCTGTCATCCCTGCCCTCGCTCTATGCTGAATCCTACTCCCAACTGAATAGACACTGAATTAATTCTTATACTGTACTAGACTGAGCTTAATTTGTTACTAATCATACTGTTTAACTGAGATGAACTGAGATTACTGAGTCTCTCTAAGTTCTGTAACTGATTGAGTTCTACTGATCATGGCACGACTGAGATTATCTTGAAAACTGACACTGGCTCTAGATAATCAGCTAAATTATCAGGTATTAAATACCCCCAGGACTCTTTAACATAAATAAATAAGGCATGACAATTCTTGAATAGCATAACAATAGTCTATCATTCATAATAATATCAAGGACGCATCTCTTCAAGAACTTAGAAGTCTTAAACATGTAAACGTATAGGGATGCATACCAATGTCTCATAATTCATTCATTAAGGAATGTACGTAAATGGTAGTGCATGCAACATATCATAATTCATTCACTAAGGCCTTTCAACAAACACTTGGCATGCATTAACTTATACATAATTAGGGATTTCATGCTAACATGCTATAATGACTCTATTTCCTTTACATAAGCACTTTATCAAACATATGGGGAGCATACTTTAGTTATACAACAATCAATACATCCAATTAACATGGCTACTTCAATAAACTAGCAACTTAAATAGGTTCATCATGAACATTATGCAAATCATCACATGCTAGGACTAAAACATGAAACTTTTAATCTAGAATATGAATCACAACTCAACAATAACATAAACATGAACTTCAACTCACATAAATCATGAAAAATCATAAATATTCAATCTTTATAATTTGAAAAGGTTCTTGAACTTCTGGGATGGAAGGGACCCAAGAATCAACATCTAACATACCTTAGGAGACTCTTTCTTGAAAGTTCTTGGAGGGATTCTTGGGGTTGGCCTTGATTTCTTAAACTAGGGTTCTTGCCTCCTTGAGAGAGAGTGACTTTGTTTTTTGAGAGAAAAGGAGGAAAAATAATGGGATAATGGGTTACTTAGGGTTTAATTTCGTGTTTAGGGCTGAATAGGGTGAAGGGAAAATGATTGAAATAACCCTAGGGTCACGACTGTTTTAATGACTAATAAATGGGCACCGATGCGGTGCATCGATGGCATCGACATGATACTCGATATGTTGCGCCATAATCGTGTCAGGCCTCAATACTTTTGACTGGAAGTCCTAGAACAATATCGACCAACTCAATAGGCGACGCGGTGCACCAAGATCGTGTTGGTCCACTATTTTGGAATTCCCAACATAGTCTAAACGTGGTCAAAAAAATTTAAAACACGACCGGGAACACCTATTGACCTTCTTGATCATGAATTAGCTAAGATATCAAAATTTTATGGATGCAAAGGTCATGAAATAAGAATGCAAGCTTTCAAAGGCTAAATAGCACTAACTTTGAAAACTTGGCTAGGAGATTTTATGTTTGGGACCTCATTTTAGGATTTAACGAACTAAACTAAGCTTAGAATTTTGTGGGGTCTTACAATATCTCCCCCTTGGGAACATTCATCCTCGAATGGGACTTACTAATGTGAGAATACTGATAGACTGAACTTACTTACTGGTCATGAACATCAAAAACATGACTACATAACTGAAACTTCTGATATTCTAAAACTTCTTACTGAATATGCATATTTGATGCATGGATACGTAACTGAGTTCTTATACTGAGCGTGCATATCTAATGCACGAATATCTAGCTGAACTAACTCTTGAATGCATGACTGAATATGCAATGATAACTGATAGTAACTCTGTTAGGAACATCTGAATATACAACTGAATGGGTTTAAGGCATGCGAGCATCGGGGAATTATGGGGTATCTCCCCCTTAGGACACTATGTCATACTAAGAATGCTTACTTCACTGAGACACTTGAGGAAAACTGTGGCGATGCGCAAGGCACCTATGAACTGGACCATGACTGAACATCTGGGATATGAAACTAATGTATGACTCATGAACTTGACTAAACTCGCAACTACTAGGATGTTCTATCTTGGAATAGTTATATTACTGAGATTAATGAAAGTATGACTAGATGGGAAGGTGAGAAAACAAACTATACAAATCTGACTGTCTGAATGCTAAACTAAATCACTGGCTTTACTAACTAACCCATGCTGAAACTTAAGCTCAAATAAGAGAAAAGGATCTAATAATGCATATCATGAAGATGAAGGACTTATAACGTACCCAAATCTATATTAGGGGAACCTCCCTAATCATGACGAGTCTGAAGTGCGTAGAACCTGTTCTGATGCTGACCACTAGTGGTACTGGGAGTAGTGCCCTGCTGACATAATTCTCTACCCCTCTGAGCCATAACTCTACACTTCCACAACCTGTGTCCTGGATTGCCACATCCAAAACATACCTCTCTGCCTGCTCTACAAGCACCTAAGTGATTCTTACCACACTCTTCACAAAGTAGATAGGTACGACCACTTCTCACACTACCCTGGGCTTTGGAGCCTGGCGCCCCATTATGACTTCCACCCCTGAACTTCAATACTAGTGCACAAGATGAGGATGGAGCTGGGACTGAAAACTTCTGACTATGCTGAGAATGGTTACCACCCTGCAACCCTGGCTGAGAGAAACTATAACTACCTGTCCTGGCTTTCTTATTCACTCTTTCTCTTTTCTTAGATTTCTTTGCCTCGATCTACTGAGCGTACATCATCAACCTAGAAATATCCATGTATATATTAATCATACCAGTCCTACACTCCTTAACCACTAATCCAAACACACCGATCACAAATTACTCATGTCTGATCTAGGGTCAGCCATCTGCTCAGGGACATACTTAGACAACAAATTGAACTTGAGGCAATACTCTTTCACTGTCATGGAGACTTTCCTTAGGTTCATGAACTCTTCTACCTTAGCTTACCTCATCTCAAGTGGGAAAAAATTATCTAAGAAAGAATCCTGAAATATCTGCCAAATCATGGGAGCTGCATCCTCCCCTCTACTCTTCTTCCACATCACTACCCAATCATGAGAAACATCCTTCAACCTATAGGATGACAACTCAACACTCTTCTCTTCAGACATATGCATGATTTGGGTGATCTTCTTTACCTTCTCAAGAAAAAGCTGGGGGTCCTCACCTGCTACTGACCCAATGAATTGTGGCGGGTTCATTCTCATTAAGTTTCTGATCTTGGCTGTGGATGAATCCCCATCTTGTTGAGGTGGGGATGCATCCTGATGGTTACCCTGAACATTAGTCATCACAGCTTAGGCTAGCACCTGAAAAGCTGCCCAAAACTCTGCATGTGACACATTCTAACTCAAAGGGTCTATTGGCTGAGGTGGCTGGTTATCATTTCTACGGGCATTAGCTTTGTAAGGAGGCATATTCTATAAATAAAAGAAAGAAATGGATTAGATTGAGAGTTTAACTTGAGCTCATGCTCACTGTCACGACATGAATACTGAAAGAAGGGAAACTTTTCCTAAAACCTCTCATAACCTCCTGTACATAAATGTGGCGTGCAACACACCCATGCACAAGACTCTACTAGATGCAGCTTTTAGACTTCCTATGACACTGTTGAACCTTAGGCTCAGATATCAAGTTTGTAATGCTCTGATTCTGGTACCCCGGACGCTACACGGTGCTCATGATCCCAAAGGACCATAACCTAACCCTTATCTGATATTTGTAATTGAGCACTGAATAATATACGAGAAAAGGTGAAAAAAACTAGAAGAAGCTTACCATAAGGTTCAAATATCTGAAATACAACTGAAAATTGAATGCTAATACAACTGTCTAGAAAAAGTCTAGTCTGAAAGCCTCTAAACTGTCTAAACTGTGGAGATGATAGGTCAATCACCCAACTAACTCTGTCTACTAAAATACTGAATCTAGAAATATAACAAAGTAATAAAACCATCATCAAATGATGAGGACACACTACTGGGTCTACTGCTGCTGAGTGAAACTGAACTGCTAAGGGTGCTCTGGATCTCGTACTTTTGAACCTATGGTATAAGGCACTGTAGCATAAGAGAAAAGTATGCGCCAGTACATGAGAATATACTGGTATGCTAGATGAGGTAAGGATAAGTGTAAAGGCTCATATGCATGAACTATAGCTGACTGAATAACATGAATATACTGAATGAGGAATACATGCATGAATGCGTAAACTATAATTAAAATCGTAGTAATCCTGAACATTTGATTCTAATAACTGGATTACTAATTCTAGGTTTACTAATAACTGATATCTACTATTATTTTATTTCTGAGCTTACTGATACTGAATTCTGATAACTGGGTCTATAATTTCTAAAATTTGAGATCAAGCCTATGTAGTGGGTGATCTCTGGATCTACTGATACTGGCATTTGAATCTTGATTAACTGAATTTGAGATCAAGCCTATCTAGTGGGTGACCTCTGTATCTATTGGTAATGAAAAAGATTAATTAACTCTGAGATCAAGCCTATCTAACAGGTGATCTCTGAATCTCAAGAACTATCTAAGTTCTTTACTAAGCTGATTGACTGTATCTGACAGTCTTGATTTCTATATAGCTAAAATGAATTCTATTACTGAGACTAAATCTAAAACTGAGACTGTGAGAGGTAGTCATCTAACCGACATGCCCCGAATCTAAACTATTGGGGTTCAACCTGTAACCCCAGCTGGAAGGGTGTCAGTACTGTGCCACAGGTAAAGACATTTACTATGGTCAAGCCTATCTAATGGGTGACCCTAAATAGAAAGTCAAGCCTGACCTAACGGGTGACTCCTGGGAGGTAGCCAAGCCTTAATCTAACGGGTGACTCCTCATCCTCTACTGACTACGCAGTTCTGGAGTATAGGGATTGCTACGAACGACTCTTCCTCTATAACGGGGAAGCCGTCATTCCTGCCCTCGCTCGGTGCTGAATCCTACTCCCAACTGAATAGACACTGAATTGATTCTTAGACTGTGCTAGACTGAGTTGAATCTATTACTGATCATACTATTTAACTAAGCTGAACTAAGATTACTGAGTCTCTCTAAGTTCTGTAACTGATTGAGTTCTACTGATCATGGCACGACTGAGATTATTTTTAAAACTGACACTAGCTCTAGACAATCATTTAAATTGTCGGGTATCAAATACCCCCAGGACTCGATAACATAAATAAATAAGGCATGACAATTCTTGAATAGCATAAAAATAGTCTATCATTCATAATAACATCGAGGCATCTCTTCAAGCACTTGGAAGTCTTACACATGTAAATGTATAGGGATGCATACCAATGTCTCATAATTCATTCATTAAGGAATGCACATAAATGGGAGTGCATGCAACATATCATAATTCATTCACTAAGGCCTTTCAACAAACACTTGGCATGCATTAACTTATACATAATTAGGGATTTCATGCTAACATGCTATAATGACACTATATCCTTCACATAAGCATTTTATCAAACATATGGGGAGCATACTTTTGTTATACAACAATCAATACATCCAATTAACATGGCTACATCAATAAACTTGCAATTTAAAGGGGTTCGTCATGAACATTATGCAAATCATCACATGCTAGGACTAAATCATGAAACTTTTAATCTAGAATATGAATCACAACTCAACAATAACATAAACATGAACTTCAACTCACATAAATCATGAAAAATCATAAATATTCAATCTTTATAATTTGAAAAGGGTTCTTGAACTTCTGCGGTGGAAGGGACCCAAGAATCAACATCTATCATACCTTAGGAGACTCTTTCTTGAAAGTTCTTGGAGGGATTTTTGGGGTTGGCCTAGATTTCTTAAACTTGGGTTCTGGCCTCCTTGAGAGAGAGTGACTTTGTTTTTTGAGTGAAAGGGAGGAAAAATAATGGGACAATGGGATTACTTGGGATTTAATTTTGTGTTTAGGGCTGAATAGGGTGAATGGAAAATGACTGAAATAACCCTGGGGTCGCGACTGTTTTAATGACTAATAACTGGGCACCGACGCGGTGCATCTATGGCATCAATGCGATACTCGACGCATCGCGCCCTAATCCATTCAGGCCTCAATACTTTTGATTGGAAGTCCTGAAATAATATTGACCTACGCAATAGGCGACGCGGTGCGCCAAGATCGCGTTGGTCCAATATTTTTGAATTCCAAACATGGTCTAAACGAAGTTCAAAAAATCCATAACTCGCCTGGGACGCAAAGGTCATGAAATAAGAATACAAGCTTTTGAAGGCTAAAATAGCACTAACTTTGAATACTTGTCTAGGAGATTCTAAGTCTGGGTCCTCTTTTCAGGATTTAACAAACTAAACTAAGCTTAGAATTTTGTGGGGTCTTACAACTAGAGAGGAGTTCAAAGGCATTCTAGCCTATATTAAAAAAAATATTAGTCTTTTGATGTTTAACTTGAATATTAAAAAGTTTAAAATCATTTAAGCACTTACATTGTGGATTTTAAAACCACTTTATGTATATAGAACCCTCATCCCAATCATTCTTGGTATTTTAAAACTTATCTCTCGACCCCTACTAGTAACACCACCAAGATTAGATGTAGGATCAAAACCCCTCTATCCCTTCCATTAACACCATCAGTATTTGATGTAGTACCAATACTATCTATACCCCTTACAATGACACCAACATTATTTACAGCAGCAACAACAGTCCCTCTACCCCTACAAATCCCTCTTCCCTTTCCAGTGGCACCACCTATATTAGATGCAAGAGCAACAGTCCTTCTACCCTTACCAGTCCTTCTTCCCCTTTCATTAACGCCATCTAAATTAGATGCAACAGCGGCAGTCCCTCTACTCTTACCAGCCCCTCTTCCCCTTCCAATGCCACCAATCATATTTTCTACAGCAGCAGCTGCTGCTGCAATAGCCTAACAGTCAAAATAAGAGATATCAAAATTTAATAGCAAGTTACAACAGCCTAATAGTAAAAATAATATCAAAATTTAATAAAACTTAAGATGAATTATAAATAAATTATACCTATTTTGTAGACTCTTTTCTTTTTCTTCTTCCTTTTCTTGTGCTTAGTTGAGACTGAATTTGAGCTGCAGAAAAGCCAGCTCTTGAACTTGTCCTTTTTCCTCTATCAGTTGTAGCTTTTGCACCAAAAGGACAACTTCTCTTATTGTAATCCTTTATATAACAAGTGTTGCAAGTCATTTAAACACCTCTTTTTGGATAATTTACCTGTCTTGTTCTCAGTTTCCTCTTTCTTTCTTGACTTTGGGGGCCTGCCTGGCATTTTTCTAATTTTTGGTGGTATAACAGGAAGGTTGGTTAACTGTGTCCACATTTGAATTCCAGTAACAGGATGAATAAAAAAGCTATAGGTCTTTTGGTGTGTTTCCTTTTTATACCAATGTGAGACATAGTTAATAGGATCCAATATTCTAAAATGAAGTGCAACTATAACATGACAACAAGGTATGCCTTTTAGAATCTAGGATCTACAAGTACATATTCTATTATTCAGTTGCACTATAAATGTATTTCCCCAATTATCCTTAACCTCAAAACCATATTCACCATTCCATTCAAGGGTACACTTCATTGATTTTGAAGTGTTCTCAACCAATACCTTTAAAGACATTAGAGAAATATCAGTTATCCAAGTTTCAGATAACTGGCTCAACTCTATTATTCTTCTCATTAGTTTGACCCTTATTTTCTCAAGAACTATGATAATAGTCTTGTATCTTTCCCCTAGAATCCTTAAGTTAAAACTTCCAGCCATGTTATTATCAACATTGTCACAATAACTAGAAGTACTAAAATAAACCTTGGACCACCTTTTTATGTTGTACCACAGAAGATATTTACAAATTTTATCACCTAACATCTCTATATGATCCAGATTTCTTTTCAAATCTTACTCATATGTTGACTTGGCACATTGTCAGAAGCAATTCCTTATTTCAATGCCTCTCTAATATGTAGACCAGTTAGCTAAAATGTGTCTTGCACACATTCTTTGTTCTATATTTGGCAGTAACTGTTAGAGAAATATCAGTTATCCAAGTTTCAGATAACTGGCTCAACTCTGTTATTCTTCTCATTACTTTGACCCTTATTTCCTCAAGCATTATGATAACAGTTTTGTATCTTTCCCCTAGAATCCTTGAGTTAAAATTTCCAGCCATGTTATTATCAACACTATCACAATAACTAAAAGTACTGAAATAAACCTTGGACCACCTTGTTATATTGTGTCACAAAAGATCTTTACAAATTTTATTACCTAACATCTAAATATGATTCAGATTTCTTTTTAACTCTTACTCATATGTTGACTTGGCACATTGTCAGAAGCAATTCCTTATTTCATTGCCTCTCTAATCTTTAGATCAGTTAGCTAAAATGTGTCTTGTACACATTCTTTAATCTGCATTTGGCAGTAACTGTTAGAATTGTAGTGTCAAGACCCTTCAGTAATATATAAAATGATTCATTGACATAAGAATGAAGAAAAAAATAAAATAGTTAAAAACAAAAATGAGTAAGATAAAACAAATTACCTTCTGTATACCAGTCATGGTTGTCAATCCTGTCCCATCATCAAGCTCTAGACCATTCCTAACTAGTGTAATAAACCATGTCCAAGTGACAGTATTTTCAACTTAAACTACTGCCCAAGCCAGTGGTAGCATTGGGTCATTCCCATCTTTACAAACAGCTACAAGCAATTCTCCTTTGCAAACACCTTTCAAAAAACAACCATTAAATTCAGTACATCTTCTACATCCAGCTTTGAATGCTTTCTTCAAAGCATCAAAACATATATAGAAGGATTGAAACCTTTGTCTTCCACCTTCAAAAATTTCTACACCAAGCCTCATCACACATGTTCTGCCTGGATTAGTATTTAAAAGTGCATCTCTATAATCAAGAATTCTTTTAAATTCCTCTACATGATCACCCATTATCTGCTGCAACACCATGTTTCTTGCTTTTCTTGCCACAGTTCTCCCAATATACACCTCCAACTCCTTTTTACTAGATTTTGCAACTAAAAAATTCTAATGCTAGGGTGGGCAATAATTCTATCCCTGTACCTCTGTGCTAAATACTTTGAATTTACCAATTTATTTCTAATTGTGGCAGGGCATACATACACTAGATTATACTTTTTCACAACAAAATCTCCAGTCCTTGAATCATGACTGCCAAACAATAACCATAGACAACCATCTATATATTTTACCCTCATCCTAGTTGGTTCATTTACATATTTGTCCAGCTCTACATATTTTTTAACTGCATATCTAGTAACAGCTTCTCTAAATTGCTTAACTTTTTCAAAAGCTAGACCAATTTTCCAAACAATTAACTTACAAGTAGGATCAAACACAACTTTTTTCAGTTTTTTTTTGCCCTCCTTGCCTTTTTCACACTTCTTAAAGGATGTTGAACCTCATCCTGATCATCAACATCTACATCAGTATCTATTTCAAAACTAGCATTCTCATCTAAATCAAAGTATGGCTCATCACCACCTAATTTATCCTATAGGGTATTTTTTTTCTTGGACAAATACTCATTATATCCCACACTAACTCCCTTTTTTCTTAAATTAACCGCTTTAGCTCTAGGCTCTCTTTCTTTTTTTTTGTTTTGGAAACTCTCTTTTCTTCTCTCAAAATCCTAACCTCCTCATGAGTATCACTAAAATATCCATCATCACATTCAAGAAAATCATCATAATTAAAATCTTCACTATCTTGTCTATCACTTTCCCAATCAGAATGCACTATTGGAATATCTGATGCAGTAGCAGCAGAAGTTCTACCCAAATCTTCCACAATACTAACACCACCCCCACATAAATCTTTCTCAAGACTAGTACCACCCTCACCCAAATCTACCTCAACAGTAGCACCAACCTTACCTAAATCTTCCTGAAGAATAGAACCACCCCCACCCAAATCTTCCTCAACAATAGCACCAACCACACCCAAATCTTTCTAAATAGTAGAAGAACATCTACCGAATTCAATAGTAGAAGAAACTTCACCAACACCAATAGTAGGTTGTGCAATTTCTTCAACTTCTTCAAACCCTAAGTTATCCACAGAGGTTTGTGCAGGGTTTTTATCAAAAGAAGCAAAAGATTCTTCACCCACATGCTTACTATATTCAAGGGAGGGGACCACATCAGGTTCATCTATTAAGTGTGACACATACAGTTCAACCATATCCTTATTTTTTTAATTTAGGTATAATACCTAAAATATCTCTATCACATGTGACCTTTACCAAATGATTAGACTTAGGTGGTCTAATGTAAATAGCATAAGAGGAACAATTGTATCCAATTTTCTTAACACAACCTACAATTTCAAAGTAAGATAATTTGTCAATATTTACGTCTAAACAATCAGTCTCCATACCTCCAATTTATTTAATATGGGGTTTTTGTTGTAATATTCATCCATGGTGAAATATCAAGGTAATATACACAATAGCCATTTTCAAACTGCAAAAAATTGAAAAAATATGAGCTTTAGCAAAATAAAAAATCTAAGCACGAAATCCTTTGAAAATCAATTAGATAAAACCTTAGATGCAAAACAGAGGTAAAATAAAGGGATTATTAAATATCAAATCACGATAATCTTAGAAACTCCAAGAAATTAACGATTGATCAGGTTGGAATTAGGAATTAGGTTTTCTTTTTTGGAATGATTTGTTATTAACGGGTTAGGAATGGGAAAGGGCATGAGGGCTAGGTGTATTTGATGGGAAAAGGGGTCGGGTCTGTTCTAATTTTATTTAAAAGGGCCTGGATATTATATTATTATAGCGGGTAGGGTTCATTAATGACGTGAACCAATCAAACCACGAGTGACTATACAACAATAGAGCTTGACTTGGTCTAAGGCATGATGGGAAAAAAATAATACACTTTAAAGTTCATGAGGGGTGGGGGTAAATAATTATATGCTAAGTTTAATGGCTAAAGTAAGTTTTCGTGACAAGTTTAGGGGGTAAACATGCCTTTTTCCTAATTTAAACATAATTTGAAAAATATTTCGATAACGACAACTCAACATACTTTATACCTGATAAATGTTGACACATTATAAAAATCATGCATATAGTTCATATGTGTCGAACCAAAGAGAATGAGACATAAGTCTCGATCATACAAGTCTTTCGCCCCTATGTTGCACCGATTTGATACACTGTGAATTATTACTTATATTTACTAAAATGACCTCTACATTATTTTCTTAATTATTATGTTTAAATAAAATTAAACTATATATTTAAATAATTTTTAAACATGATTTGTGATATATTTAAATAACGAAAACTCGGCATACTTTAGACCTGGTAATTATAGACACATTATAACCAAAGAGTGAGATATACGTGTTGATCGTACAAGTCTTTTGCCCCTTTGTTACGCCGATTTTATAAATTATGAATCATTAGTTATATTTGTTACTAAAATGACATAAAATTAATTATTTATTAATTATTATTTTAAATAAATTAAACTATATATTTGAATAATTTTAAAACATAATTTGTGAAATATTTCAATAAAGACAACTCAAACACTTTAAACATGGTAAATGTCAACACACTATAGAAATCATTTATATAATTCATATGTGTCAAACCAAATAGAGTGAGATATAAGTGTTGATCGTACGAGTTTTTTCCCCTATGTTACTCCGATTTGATAAATTTTGAATTATTACTTATATTTTTTTCTAAAACAACCTCTAATTAATTATTTTTATAATTATTATGTTTAAATAAAATTAATATGTATAATTAAATAATTTTCAAACATAATTTACAAAATATTGCGATAACAACAACTTAACATACTTTAGACCTGGTAAATGCCGACACATTTTAAAAATCATGCATATAATTTATATGTATCGAATAAAAGAGAGTGAGACATCAGTATTGACCGTACAAGGCTTTCGCCTCTATGTTACGTCAATTAGATAAATTGTGAATCATTACTTATATTTGTTACTAAAAGGACCTTTAATTAATTATTTTTAATTATTATATTTAAATAAAATTAAACTATATATTTAAATAATTTTTAAACATAATTTGTGAAATATTTCAATAATGATAACTAAATCACTTTAAATATGGTAAATGTTGACACATTAGAGAAATTGTGCATATAGTTCATATATATCGAACCAAAGAGCGTTAAACATTAGTGTTGATAGTACAATTCTGTCGCCTCAATGTTACACCGCTTTGATAAATTTTACTTATATTTGTTACTAAAACTGACCTCTAATTAATTCTTTTTTAATTATTATGTTTAAATAAAATTAAACTATATATTTGAATAGTTTTTAAACATTATTTTTTATATATTTCAATAATGACAACTCAACATACTTTAGACCTGGTAAATGTTGACACATTATAAAAATCATGCATATAGTTCATATGTGTCGAACCAAAGAGAGTGAGACATAAGTATTGATCCTACAAGTTTTTTGCCCTTGTGTTATACTGATTTGATAAATTGTGAATCATTATTTATATTTGTTACTAAAATGACCTCTAATCAATTATTTTTTAATTATTGTATTTAAATAAAATTAAAATATATATTTGAATAGTTTTTAAACATAATTTGTTAAATATTTCAATAACGACAACTCAAATACTTTAAACATGGTAAATGTCAACACATTATAGAAATTATGCATATAGGTCATGTGTCAAGCAAAAAAAATGAGATATAAGTGTTGATCGTACAAGTCTTCCACCCCTATGTTATGTCAATTTGATAAATTTTGAATTATTACTTATATTTGTTACTAAAATAACCTCTAATTTATTATTTTGTAATTATTATATTTAAATAAAATCAGTATATATATATATATATAAAATTTTCAAATATAATTTGTAAAATATTTTGATAACAACAACTTAACACACTTTAGATCTGGTAAATACTGACACATTATAAAAATCATGCACATAGTTCATATGTATTGAATAAAAGAGAGAGAGATATTAGTGCTGACCGTATAAGTTTTTCGCCCCTATGTTATGTCTATTAGATAAATTGTGAATCATTACTTATAGTATTTGTTACTAAAATGACCTTTAATTAATTATTTTTAATTATTATATTTTAATAAACTTAAACTATGCATTTAAATAATTTTTAAAAACATAATTTGTGAAATATTTCAATAATGAGAACTAAAACACTTTAAATATGGTAAATGTCGATACATTATAGAAATTATGCATATAGTTCATATATGTTGAACCAAAGAGCATTAGAGATTAGTGTTGATCGTACAATTCTTTCGCCACTATGTTACACCGTTTTTGATAAATTTTACTTATATTTGGTACTAAAACTGACTTGTGATTAAGTAATTTTTAATTATTATGTTTAAATAAAATTCAAATATATCTTTAAATAATTCTCAGACATAATCTAAAAAATATTGCAATAACGATAACTCAATATACTTTAGACCTGCTAAATGTTGACACATTATAAAAATCATGCTTATAGTTCATATATGTCGAACCAAAGAGAGTGGAGAAAATTGAAGGAAAGGTGTCTTTTAAGTCTTGAATGAAGGATTGGTGACATTGACCAACTTAAAGGGTCAAACATCATTAGAAAACTTGATTAAGTTAATTGTGGACTTGATTAATATTTTTAAAACTTTCTAATCTTTTCAAAAATACAAATCAACCCAACCTACACCTCTCTTCAATCTAAATCAACCAGTCTCTCTCCCCTCTCTCTCTCGACACCTTCTCTCAACTCTCTCCCAACCAACAGTTCTGCAAATTTCTCCTTTCAATCCTTGGCAACTTCAACATCCTACGACAAATAGTTGGGCTTCGACTTCCTTTTCGACTTCAACCTTCAATCGACGTAACAGCCTTACTCTCCGGCCACAACAGCTTCGAATTCATCATCGTTCCTTTTCTTATTTCACAGGTAAAAATTTATGGCCTTTTTAGTTTTGAAAAAAATGAGGAACTTGAGCCAACTTCTCTTATAGTATTGGTTAACAATTTTAATATTTGTTGCTTTAATTTGAAATGTGGTCTGAACAAAACCCTAATTTCTGATATTTCTTTTCTTTTCTTTTCGAAGTGAATTATGTTTTTTTATTGTTTGTTGCCTTTTTTTAAAGTTTGATTTTTGTTGCTTGTGTTTATAAAAACAAAACAACGATTTGCGTTGATTTGTTCTGTTCTTGTTCTTGGTAAAAATGGTGATATTGTTGTTTTTCTGTTGAATAAAATTGTGCTACTGTTTTTTATTTTATCCAATAGATTATCCATTTGGTACAACATATTAACCATCTGATGCAATAGATTTGTCAGATAACGCAACAGATAAACCATCTAATGCACCAGAGGAACCATCAGATTATAATTTTAATGTAATAGATTAATCATCTGATGCAACATATTAATCATATGATGCAACAGTTTAACTATCTGATGAAACAGATTAACCACATGTTCCAACAGATTAAGCATCGGATAAAAAATCTGATGCAACTAATTAACCATCTGATGCAATGGAGGAACCATCGAATTAATGATATGATGCAATAGATGAAGCTCCTGTTGGATAAAATCATATCAACTCTTCCAACAGGACATGTCCAAGACATGATTTTTCCAACTGATCATTCATCTACCATAATAGACGACCCAATATTGGAAGAAATCTAAATAATATTGACCGTTGATAACTATTCCAACAAATCACTCATGTGTTGCAACGGATGTGTGACCTATCGTACAGACCATTCATCTTTCTCAGTGAATAAGTGATATGTTTTATATTATCGCAACAGATTACTCAGTCGTTGTTGTAGGTTAGTTAACTGTTCTGACAGATCACTCATATGTTGCAACAGATGTGTGATTTGTTGCACAAACCATTTATCTTTCTCAACAGATGAGTTATATGGTTTATATTATCGCAACAGATTACTCAGATATTGCTACAGGTTATTTAACTATTCTAACAGATCACTAATATGTTACAATAGATGATGTTGCAACATATGTGTGCTCTATTGCACAGACCATTCATTTTTCTCAACAAGTGAGTGATATGTTTTGTATTATTGCAACAGATTACTCATTCGCTTCAATAGGTTATTTAACTGTTCCAACAGATCACTCATGTTACAAAAATGTGTGATCTGTTGCACAGATCATTCATCTATCTTAAAAGATAACTGATACATTTTGTATTGTTACAAAAGATTACTCATCCACTGCAACAGGTTTGTTATATGTTGGAACAGATATACTACTTGGTGCAACAAATAAGTTATCTGTTGGAACTGTTATTTTACTATTTTGCTTGTTAGATTTACTATTATCCTTTTTTAACGATGCATTAATCAACTGCAATATATTTTTTTATGTTCCTGTTAATTTTAGATAATATGACTCCAAAAAGAATAAAAACCAAATCAAGTCCAAGTAAAGGAACAATTGAAGTAGCTAGGCTACATCCACCACTCTATGATCTTGCTTTACAAGTGTTATCTCAATCAGGAGCAGAATATGATGAACATAGGGAGAAGGAATATTTCAAAAGAGATGATCCAAATTCTAATAGCCCTTCCACCGAAGAGTTGGTGAAAATCTTCAGCATTGATCTTTATCTTGTGAGAATACAGTGCGATGGTGCCACAGATTTAATGGGTGATTTCGTGGTTAAGTCAGCCATGGAAAAATCTTTTGATGCCTTTAGAAAAATACTTCGAGAAAAAAAATTAGATGCTTATTTCAGAGACAGCTGCTTTGAGAAATATCTTGATTTGCAGGAGGACAACAATGCTCGTTTCCAAATAAAAATGGTATATGAACTTCTCAAGCGTAGGTTTATGTATGAAAAAAAGATAAAATGGATGAGGTATGGATAAATTACTGTGGCATGCCTATTTGTTTTGGTTGGAAAGAGTTTTCCATAGTTACTGGACTAAAATGTTATCCTCATTCTCAAGTTATACCTATTCTAACCCAAAAAAAGCACCCCGCACACCCAAAAAAAGCAAAGGCAAGTCGTGTGATCGTGCTGACATGATGTCCTTTGTTGGTCAAAGCTTCAAAAATAAAAATTTGATAGAAGTGTTGAAAGGTAAAGAACTTTAAAAGAAGCACAAGCAGTCGTTGTGCTTGGTTTGGTTTGTACATAATATTCTTTGGGCAACAGACGTTAACAACAATATAAGTGTTGGTTTAATAAAGCTCTCCGAGGATCTTGAGGCATTTAACAGCTATCCTTGGGGTTATGAAAGCTTCAAAATGACTGTCTAATATTTGTTGACTCCGTTAGCACCAAAGAAAGTCAACTTGAATGGCTTTTCATGGGCTTTCATGGTAAATGTTTTGTTTCTTTCTTTTATTATGATATCATTCATTTTTTTCACTCAATAATAGTTTTGATTTATTGGCGTTATTATATAGGCTTGGGCGTTTGAAGCCATTCCTCATTTGAGACAACAGGTAAACTACCAGGAAGAAGTTTCATGTCCAAGAATCTTGAGATAGTTGTCTTCCAAAACTGATAAAAATATAAAAATTCTTGATCTCTTCAACCCTCCGAAGGATGCAGTAAGTATAATTATAACTAAGTTTTTATTTTAATTAATAATTTTTTTGAATGATCTAATCATCATTCTAATATATGTAATGATTTATGTTAGATTGTGTATCCGTCGCTAGTTCCGACCAATCAAGAGTTGAAGATGCCATTTTTTCTTATTTTACGGTCTGTACAAACTTTATCAAACCCTAAAGTCATCGACAGAATAAAAATGGAATTGTTTAGAGAAACAGTCATTACAAGAAAAATAATTTTGGAGGGTGGACTTGTTGTTGTTGATGGTCTTAGTAGTGATGGATCTATTAGGGGTGATAGTGGTGCTGCTATTGATGATAATGATACTCCTCTTATAGTATTTAAAACAAACCATTATGAGTATGATCATACTGGTTATATAGATTTTGCCTCTCCCAGCGAATGTTCTGCATGCAAATGTCAAGACTACAGGGTCAAACATGATGTAGTGATTAATGCTATTAATGCATTAACTGCTTCTGTAAAGGAATTGAAGTCTAAGAAGGGTGTCATTCTATCAAAGAGGATTTTATTCCCATCCACTCCATTAGAGATTAAAGCTAATAGGAGAAGGAAAGTGATTTCCAAGGCATTATCAAGCATCCAAAAAAGCAAAATTGCAACTCCTCTGTCTGTGTGTTGCACTGAGCAATGTACAATGTCCAAAGAAGAGCAGTACAAGATAAAAAAAAGGTGAATATATATGTTTTCTAACTAACAAACAGACACATTTATGTTTCAACACATGACACATCTGCTGAAAATTATCAAACAGATATATGCATCTATTGCAACAGTTGACTAACTTGTTGCGCCAGATAAAGTACCTGTTGTGACATATGTGTCGTCTGTTTTATCAAATCAAATATCTCTTCGTACCGCTTTTATTTGTACCAACATACGACCTATCCGCTGCAATAGATGAGTCATATGTTGCAATAGATGGTTCATCCATTGGAAATTATCATACAGGTCTTCCTTATGTAGAAATTTGACCCATCAGTTGATTCATTATTGCAATAGAAATATAATATGTTTAGGACAATTTAAAATAGGAGAAAGACCTATTTGATTTGCTAGAACAGATGAGTTATCCTTTTTCATTTTGTTGTATCTCTGTGATTAGCATTGACCAATTCTGGCTTTCCAGATGGATGTAGAAGCTACTGCTGAACAACATTGATAATATGCTACTCTACTCTTTTTACGGAAATACGGAGAACATAAAGCGCAAAAACCATACATAAGCGGCAATAAAGATTCACGATGAGCAAAGCCGAATTTCATAGCACCGGATGAAGAACAACTTATCTATATTGAGTTGATCTTTATAGCTTGAGTCTATCAAAGTAATAACCTCACCCATCCTTAGGACTCCTTGGCATCAATATTTAAATTGTTGATGTATTTGTTGAGATCTGTACCCATAATAATTTTTTTACATTTTATTTATTCATTGATTTTATTTCAGCTAATTTCTTAAGGCTTCGATTTATTTTATTTTGTCTATGAATTTTATTTTTCCCTTAGATTTGAACTTATTAATTGAAATTGAATACTAGATTCAAATATTGCAACTGATAATATATTTGTTGCAACAGACGTCACATCTGTTGGAAAATATCAAACATATTTGACATATGTTGCAACAGGTAGGTAATCTATTGGAATTTATCAAACAGGTCTTCTCACTGCTGTAAAAGATAAACTTAGAAAGAAACACTGACATAATGCAACAGTTGACCAACCTATTACAACAGATAAACTATATGTCAGAACAGGTAGAATATCTATTACAACAGATGGAGAATCTATTGCATTATAAAAATTAGACTTTCATTAAACATAAAAAAATTGCCACTACATGTGAAAAAGTGAAAGTGAATTGAAATAAAAAAAGGAGGAACCCATCGACAGTGTTCAGTTCAAACACCTAAAATAAAATAGGCATCAAGTAGACAATGATCATTTTAAACACATAAAATAAAATAGGCACAAATGTGTCAGGTTGGCTCTTTTTGCTGACTTGGCCTCTGATTTTGCCCCCAACGGTCATTTTCTTTCCCCCAATGTCTTATATATTCATCTTCTTCCTAAAATTTAACCCTAAATTCTCAAATCTTCTACTTCGTCATCATCTTTTTTCTATCTATCCAAATTCTTCAAATTATTTGCATTTGATCTTTTTTTTCTTTATTTTTTTTCATTTTTTTCAACTGAGCTTGACAATGTCTAGCGCATCTTCCACTATTTTTTGTGATAATAATTTTTGATATTGTAAGTGCGGTCATGAAGCTATATTGAAGACTTCTTATACTCAACAAATCTAGGTCTTAGGTTTTTTACTTGTAAGATTTCAAAGGTAATATTTTTTTATTTAATTAGTTGATTAATTATTGACTTGTAATTATTTTGTAATTGTGTTCTTATTTTTATAGAAATTGGATGGATGCGATTACTTTGATTGGTATGAAGAATGAGACCCTTCACAAGAAAATCGTGTAATCTGGGGTTTGTTGAAGAAAGTCGAGGCTTTTGAAGGGAAATAAAATCGAACAAGAAGATACTACATTGTTGTCGTTATTGCTACTGGTTTGGTGGTGTTGGGCACACGAATTTTCAAGCCTAATTGCTGAAATTTTTATGGTGGTGTATTTGCTACTGGTTTGGTGTTGTCGAGCATATGGATATTCAAGCGTGTAATTGCTGCAAAATATCAAACAAATTTAGCCACATTTCGTAAAATTTAGATCATCTGTTGGAAATTATCAAACAGGTCATCCCTCTGTTGCAACAAATTAGACTTAGATCAGATAGAAATAACATCGACATAATGCAACAGATGACCAACCTATTGCAACAGATAAACTATCTGCCAGAACAGATAAAATATATTTTACAACAAATTGACAATCTATTGCATTATAAAAAACTCAACTTTCATTCTATCAGAAAAAACTATTGCCACTACATGTACATGTAATTTAAAGTAAAATGGAATGTGACTTGAAATAAAAAATTGTTATTTCACAGGCTCTTCTATATACACAGGCTCCAAGCGTCCAGTTAGTATCCCATAAGCCCAGACCTCTTGCAGTTTTTCCACAATGTTGTCGCATAGAAAGGTCGTTAGCTCGGCCATTTCTATGCCGGTCAGCAAATATTTGATGTGTGTAAGAGCGTGCGAGCCGCTCGCGTAACTGGCATCATTTTTTATAAGGATCATGTCGTTGTTTCGACCGCCATAATCCCATGATTTCTTCATCAACGCTTTCTTTGGCAAATGATTCATTAGTTTACTCTCCCAACAAGATAGGCAACAGCTCCATCAGTGGCTCCACAAGGAGAAAAAGATTGACATCATCGATGAGAGGTTTGTTGCAGTCATAAACATTGATCTTTACCTCCTTGAGTAGTATCTCAACAGCCCGATAATGTATGACCTTCACGCTAATGACTGCAAGAATCCTCTTTGCCTCGGTCCAGTTCTTGCCATGTGGATTTGGCCTCTCCCCTCTAATACATTTTATCATTTCGTCTTCATCCCAGTCCAATGTAGAAGCTAAGAAATCAAATCTATCACCACAGTCTAATGTGGCATTATTGAGTTGATCGTACTTATCCTTGAGCTTCTTACAGAAGTCGAGGTCCATTATCCTATCGACAGTGCCATAAGCTTCCGAGTACGTTAATTGCCTTTCCCGAGGCAGAGAATTTTGTCAACATGTTGTGATATAAGAAGACAATTTTTAAATAGGTTAGCAATTGTAAAGATGGTCCATCTGCTTCATCGGGTTCTCTGAATCAATAATCCAATGCAACTTATGCAATAGATGGATAGTAAGTTGCAACAGAACCACTACCAGTTGCACCAGAATACCCAGATGTTGCAACAAATTTCACATCTATTGCATAGCTTCTTCTTCATGGGTAGATTAGATTATAAGGCTAGGTTAGGAAAAGTAAACTTACCTTGTCCTCGTAGTGCATATGCATATCTGTCATAGTCTGGAAGTCTTAGGGGGAAGGGGAGGCCTGGGGTAATTTTGTGCTCCTGACTTGGTATTTTTGGCTTGTCGTAGATCGCTCTTCTCTTTGGCACCAGTTCCGTGTATATGTCGACCTTTTTCTTGAATGGCCCCTGAACTTCAACGGCTTTTTGAGAGGGAGGAGTTGTAATTATTTTTTATTTCTGATAGGAGAGTACGTCGGTCATTACTTTTTTTTTCCTCATAACCAATAATGTAGTAGTGTATCGCTCCCTCAACTTCTTAGATGGTATGACACCCCTTTTGGATTTGAATTCCTCGACAGCTTTAGAGATAGCCTCTACTTTTTCAAAGAGTTTATCCTAGCTGTTCTTGTACGCTTCGCATTTACAACGAGAACACAAGAGTGAAGAGAGGTGAGAGGGACCTGTGTAAGGGTGAAAAAGGGTGTTTTCAAACATATTTATTTTTTCTTGAGTATCAACATGCTCATCATCACGAGTAGTAGCAGCATCAGCATGACTTCCACCAACACCAACAACTCCACCAGAAGAAGCACCCAGATCTGCCTTAGTAGGTTGGTCATGAAGAGCCTCAACATTAGGATGACCTTGCCTAACTGCTCTTCTTATGGCTGTTGCTCCAGCCAATTCCTTCCTTATTAACTCCACCGTTGGGTCTGCTATAGTATCAACATGACCTAGAGTAATATAATAAGTCATCAATGACTCCTCCTCAGTAGGCACGATCCGTGGATACACAACCTAGAAAAAAAAGACAGATACATTTAAATCATATAATAGAATAATTTTCATAGTTGTGTTAACATTTTTACAGTCAAATTCTACAACAGATTAATAATATATTGCATCAGCTTATACATCTGTTGCATAGTTTGTAGTAGATGGTTAAAATCCATTTGAGTCGGGTTCAGAGAACCAGAGCAACACATGGATAATCTGATGCAAAATATCAATCATCTGATGCACCAGTTTCATAAGCCGGGTAATCTGTTGGATTATATGTTATGCAACAGATGATCTGTATGTGTATTAATAATATGTTACATCAAATTACACACCTATTGCATAATTTTCAGTAAATGGTTAATTCTTTAGGAGTCGGGTTCAGAGAACCAAAGCAATAGATGGGTAATCTGATGCAAGATATCAATCGTTTGTCACAACAGATTGTCCATCTATTGCACTGGTTGGCACAGGACGGGTAATATATCACAACAGATGTCCCATCTGGTGCATCAGATATAACATCTGTTGCACCAGATATAACATCTGTTCAATAACTTTCATTGAGTAAAATTATTTTACTTAAAGAAGACGTATTGCATCATCCGAGGGGTTAAAGAGATCAACCTTCTTAATTTTGGTGTTGTTCTATGCAGCCAACCACCTAAACATCCTTGCATAAGAAACCTCATTCGGTAAATCCATTACCTGCTTTCGAAGGGGAAGAATGGCTTTAAATGCCCAAGCCTAAAAAATATAAACAGGAAGCAAGAAAAAAAAGTCATAATAACTATATTCAATATAACTTATGGATGAGTTGAAATAGTGATTAATTTTACAGTGAAAGCCTAAAAATCGTATAATGTGGTCGTTCCTGAGGTTTGCTTTGTCAGTAAAGATTGGACAGTCAAGTAGAAGCTGTCATATCCCTAGGGATAATTGTTGAATTTATCAAAATCCTCAGCACACGCCAACAAATCATCTTCTATGACCTTGTTGACATCTCTTGCCAATATAACCGAATGGGCAAACCAAACTAAGCACAATTGCTCCATGTACTGCTTAGGTATGGTTTTATCCATGAGATCTGTTAACAAATCTGATGCTTTATAGCCACGTCGATCAATGTCAAACAACCCATCTATTTTTGCTTGCGTTTTCTTGCTTTGGATCTTTAGCGGGGTGTTCCCTTGGCAATAGGTGGTTCTTCTGGACGATGGAATCTCAAGCCCATTACTATGGCAAACTCTTGCAAGCCAAAACAAACTGGCATGCCACAATAGTTGATCCAGATTTCATCCATCTTTTTGTTTCCCCTACGTACTTGATCCTACGCTTGACAAAACCATATACCATCCTCATTGGGAAACAGGCAGTGGCATCCTCAGCTAGCTTAAGAAAGCATCCAAAGTAGCTCTTCTTAAAAAGTCCGTCTATGTTTTCGTCCTTCATAATTTTCCTAAAATTAGTAAATTTACTCCTCATCTGACATTTAAGTACAATTTGACCAGTTAGTTCTTCTTCTGCTTTTTTGTCATTTATCGGCATCGCAACTTGGAACTTGTCAATACTAAAAGTTTTGATAGCATCATGCAGGGATGACGATATTAATTCACGCCCCATTGGTGATCCATTATCATCATGTTGATGATCATCCTCTTTCTCTTTCTCTTTATCTTTCTCACTCTCTAATTCCTCCTCTTTCTCACTTTTATTTTCTTCATCACTATCTGCAGACCCTTGTCCACCTCCCTCAATGATTTCATATCTCTCCTCAACTTCATTTTGTTTCCCTAACTGAGATTTTTCAGGAAGCTCCTCCGAATCCCTCTACACTGTAGCCTTTTTTTGGGATGGTCAGACATTGATCCACTTTCACTTTCTTTTCTTTTGGAAGACATGTTTTACCTACAAACAATAGAAAAAAATACATTACAATTGATGTATGCATAAATTTTAAAAAATACATTACAAACACCACCAATAACGACACACCAACAGCCACCACTACCACAAATACCACCAACCAATGCCACAAATACCATGAATACTGACATCGCCGACAACCACAATAAACACCACCAACAGCTACCACCAGTGCCATGACAACGACGATGATGACCACCACCACCACCACAAACACCACAAAAACCATCCAACAATACCACGACAGTCAACGGAACACTGCGACAAAAACTAGGGTTTTCTCGAGCTCTTCCTATGATTTTATCATCCAAACTCAAAATTGTAAACTCATTCTCAAAGATAATACAACTAAAAGTTTTCTTTTTCATCATTAACTTAAAAGACCTTATTTTTTAGAAAAAAATAGCAAATATAAAACTTTTCTCGAACTCTATTACCTATGAAGATAGAGAAAATGACTGATACAAGCAAGAATGAAGTCGAAAATAACACATATGTGGTCAAAAATAAGAAAAAAAAATTATTTACTATGAAAGGTAGAGCAATTTTTTGAGTAGTTGTAGTTGTTGTCTGTACTGTATAATTGAGTGAGAAAGAGAAAAGAGCGAGAACTCCAGATTTGAAATGATGAAACTTTTTTCTCATAAATGGATGATTTGTATGGGTTGATTTGTAATTTGGAAAAGAATGATAAATTTTTAAAATATTAATTTGGTCTGAATTGATCTCAATTATTTTTTAAAATTATAAAAGGTATGTATAATTTTTAACCCTCTCATCATGCAATTGCCAAAAGACTCAATTAAAGTTGTAGTTGACCCTATGAACTCACCTATCCCTGGTCCTAGCATAATCAATTTAGGTATATGAAGTCAACTGAAATTGTATAAAAACAAATGTTCAACCTATTGCATCAGATACTAATCTGTTGCAACAGATTACTTAATCTATTCTAAATTATCAAATGGGTTGTCACATGTCGCAACAGATTACTCATCTGTTGTTAGAACTCACCCCTGGTCCTAGATTAATCAATTGAGGTATTGGTCTAATATATGAGGTAGTAAGAATCGGTTCGATCAATGACTCTTGTCGGGAGGAATGCAATACCGTCTCATTATTTCAATTGCCCAAAGACTCAATTGAAGTTGTAGTTGACCCTATGAGAACTCACCCCTGATCCTAGATTAATCAATTGAGGTATTGGTCTAACATATGAGGTAGTAAGAATCGGTTCGATCGACGACTCTGGTCAGGAGGAACACAATACCGTCTCATCATTCAATTGCCCAAAAACTCAATTGAAGTTGTAATTGACCCTATGAGAACTCACCCTTGGTCCTAGATTAATCAATTGAGGCATTGGTCTAACATATGAGGTAGTAAAAATCGGTTGGATCGACGATTCTGGTTGGGAGGAACGCAATACCATCTCATCATTCAATTGCTCAAAGACTTAATTAAAGTTGTAGTTGACCCTATGAGAACTCACCCCTGGTCCTAGATTAATCAATTGAGGTATTGGTCTAACATATGAGGTTGTAAGAATCGATTCAATCGACGACTCTTGTCGGGAGAAATGCAATACCGTCTCATCATTTCAATTGCCTAAAGATTCAATTGAAGCTGTAGTTGACCCTATGAGAACTCACCCCTGGTCCTAGATTAATCAATTGAGATATTGGTCTAACATATGAGGTAGTAAGAATCGGTTTGATTGATGACTCTGGTCGGGAGGAATGTAATATCGTCTCAGTATTTAATTGCCCAAATACTCAATTGAAGTTGTAGTTGACCCTATGATAACTTACCCCTGGTCCTAGATTAATCAATTGAGGAATTGGTCTAACATATGAGGTAGTAAGAATCGGTTCGATCGACGACTCTGGTCGGGAGGAACGCAATACCGTCTCATCATTTCAATTGTCCAAAGACTCAATTAAAGTTGTAGTTGACCCTATGAGAACTCAATCCTAGTCCTAGATTAATCAATTGAGGTATTAGTCTAACATATGAGGTAGTAAGAATCGGTTCAATCAAAAAATCTGGTCGGGAGGAACGCAATACCGTCTCATCATTTCAATTGCCCAAAGACTCAATTGAAGTTGTAGTTTACCCAATGAGAACTCACCCCTTGTCCTAGATTAATCAATCAGGGATCGTTTGGTAGAGTGTGTAAGAACAATGCAAAATATACTGTATTAGTAATGCTTGCATTAGTAATACTTGTATTATTTATGCGTGTATTAGTTATGCATGTATTATTTCTTTATTATACATTGTTTGATTTGATGTATAGGAAATAATACATCTTACATAATTTCTATAAAAGAAATTTTTGTGTGCAAAAATACCCTTCTTTGATTTTGTACACTTTTTTGCAACAAAGTTCTTTTGTTATTTCAAACATAATTAATATTATTTAAATATTATATAGAGGTTTAGGATTAATTGCAAGACCTTCGTCTTTGCGCAAAAATATTATGCTGATGGATTAACATAGTCGAAATAAAAATAAAATACAAGACGTAGAATTAAAAAATAGTCTCAATTTTTTTAAATCTTTTTAAAGACTCTCGAAGCAAAGAAAAAATATGTTATGTTATAGTTATTTAAATCAAACATTCATTGTTGTTTATTCAAATAGTGGGAAAAGAAATTGTGAAATGTTTAGAAAAGATTCACTAGTGCAAAGTAAAATGGCGGGAAAAGGAATGGTGAAATATTTTGAGAGAGAAATTAAGGGGTATTAAGGTTATTTAATAAGTTAATACATGTGTTTAAAATCTTTGTATTACTAATACATAGGAAATAGAGTGTATTACTATATTACTAATACACACTTCAATATTGTGTACCGAGCTTTGGATATTTTCGAACAGAAATTGGTATTTGTTGCACTTAGATGTTTTAAGACCCTTTTTTTAAAAGCAATTTAGGTATTTCCTTTCAGATATAAAATAAGTTAAAATACTAAGGTGGTAAAAAATATACTTGGATAACCAGAAATCTCCTAAGTGAGTAGTCTTATCTGGTCTTTTCAACGTCACCGTCTCGTTGTGCCCCTCAAAATTCAAATGTTATTAATGAATATTTAAAACCCATATCTAGAAGAATACTCTCTCCTTCATCCATAACATAAGTAAGACTCAAGACTCAACTCAACTTATCTATCACTTTTTCTTCTTTATCTCTTTCTTTCCTTTTTGCCTCTTTTTTTATCTTCTTTCGGATGAGAATCCTTTTGAATCTCAACCGATCAATATCTTTTCTCAACTGAATTGGACGTTCTGATCCCTTTGCTTTTTTTACATTGCAGGTATGGTTCACTATTGCTCTTTCTATCTCGTCTTCTTCTTTGTATGTCATTTAAATTAGATATTTACATTTGTTGCTATTGATGATTTACCCATTTACTGGTTTTCTATTTGTTGAGAAAAGTGAAGGAAAGGTGAATTTTAAGCCTTGAATGAATGAACCATAGTTTTTATATCTGTTGCAAAATGCCTCATCGGTTGAATAAATGGGTAATTTATTGCATCAGATTGGTCATCTGTTGATTCACTCAATTTTGTGTTACCCTTTTGTACAGACGGAGCAACTGTTTGAAGAAATCAAATCAGTAGCAAGGCTGGTTTGATTTATTCCAATAGATGACTCATCTATTGTAACATGTCATCCATCTGTTGCAATATATGCCTTCGGTTGAGAAGATGGGCAATCTATTGCATCAGATTGGACATCTGTTGATTTGCTCAATTTTATGTTACCCTTTTATAATGTTCTTTTTCTTCTTCTCTTGTTTGACATCAAATGTATTTATCTTGTTTGTAGATAAAAGAAAGTGAAACTGGATCTATTTTTGCCCGACCAGCATTAAAGGCTAGAGTAAAGATGCGTTCGAAGAAATAAACTGCTTGTAGATGGAACCACTTCATATATGGGAGGTATGTATTACTGATCAACCTATTGTGAAAACAAATATCCAGTACAATGATTTTGTGAATGTTTGTTCTTTACCTATTAGGCGTTAATTCTTCAAACAAGATATGATATTTTACAGTTAAGATTGTTAGGTTCGAAATGGTAATGTTGAGGGACCAAGTAGCTGGTGTCGATACCCTTCTATAATTTAATGAACGTTTATGCTCATGTTTTTGTGTCAAGTTTGGGGAAGGGTTCAAGTTTTTGGTGTAATGTAAATATCCAATAGTGATTGGACCAGTTTTAAAGGCTCAATGGACTTCTTGAAAGGCTTCCGAAGTCTCGTACTGCAGCAAACACTGATGCAACCAATAGAAATTCCCCTAGTCCAAATTTATATGGATGGTTGCTGGAGGAGACTATTATACAGCCGTAGGTGCTTGGGAGAATACTTGTGCGGGAAGGGGGAGGTTGAAAAGGCCATATATCATCTCAAACCTTGTCTAAGAGGAAATACAGGGTAGGAAGGAAAGTGTAGCAAAATTGGCTGATAAAATTGACATAAAAATGAAAAAACTGGATGAGCTGCGAATGTGAAAGCGTATCCAAAAATGAAAATCCATCAGTCGTTGAAGTAAAAAAATAATGGTCAAGAGGACTGGAGATGGTCACTTTGCTAGAGATAGCAACTAGCGAGCGTGGCCTCAATGAAGACCCACAAAGTGAGGGACCAGAATTCTAAGGAAGAAGTTTCGCGAGCACACAAAATTGATACGATTATCGGTCAGAATTAAAACCTAAACCAACTACTCCTAAATTAAAAATACGAGGATCAAGCCAAGGTGGCAATTTCTTAAGTTAAACTTGCATCTCATGCCTCCTACTTATGGCTCTGTTCAGGTCCCAAGTTAAAGTTGGGATTTCTGCCCAACTTTAGACCTTTTTTTTTCTACTGCTATCGACCTGGTCATAGCCACAAACAAAAGGTATGGCATGCAAGTTTAACTTGAGAAATTTCCACCTTGGCTTGATCCCGTATTTTTAATTTAGGAGTAGTTGGTTCAGATTTCATTTCTGACCGACAATCATATCAATTTTGTGTGCTTGCAAAACTTCTTCCTTAGAGTTCTGGTCCTGCACTTTGTGAGAGTCTTCATTGAGGCCCCGCTTGCTAGTTGTATTCTCGAGCAAAGTGTCCAGCTCTAGTCCTGTTGACCATTCTTTTTTTTTTCAACGACTGATGGATTTTTATTTTTGGATACACTTCCACATTTGAAGCTCATCTAGTTTTTCTATTTCTTATGTCAATTTCATTGGCCAGATTCACTAGAATTTCCTTGCTTGCTCCCTATGTTTCCTCTTAAACAAGGTCTGAGATGATATATGGCCTTCTCCATCTCCTCCTTCCTGCACAGGTATTCTCCCAAGCATCTTCTGTTGTATAAAAGTCTCCTCCATCAATCCATCCATATAAATTTGGAATAGGAGAATTTCTATTGGTTTCATCATTGTATGTTGCAATGCAAGGCTTCGGAGGCCTTTCAAGAAGTCCATTAAGCCATTAAAATTGGTCCAATCACTATTGGATATTTACACTGCGGCTAAAAACTTAAACGCTTCCCTAATCTTGACAGAAAAACATGAGCATAGACCATCATTAAATTGTAATAGGGTATCGACACCATGGTCTGGGAACCCTTCGGCCTTATCAGTTTGCACCTATCAAACTAAACTGTACAATGTAGGATCTTGTTTGAATGATCAGTGTCTAATCGTTAAAAAACTACATTCATAAAATCATTGCACTTTATGTGTGTCTGTCGCGGTAGACTAATCAATAATACATAACTTACATGCATGAAAGTGGATCCATTGCACGCACCTTATTCTTTCTACCCCATCAAAGACACTACAATGTTGTTTATTCATCTGCACGCATGTGATGACAATTAAAAAAGTGATGTGAAGAGTTGTGACTTTTTTTAACATATTCAAAATAGATGATGAATCAAAAACTCCATCTGTTGCAACTGATGAATCAACTATTGGAAGAAATCAAAACATCTCCTCCAACATATGGTCCATCTGTCGTAATAGATAATCCATATATTGTAACAAATTGTTAATCTGTTGTGATAGACCAGACATAGTTTATTCATCTGTACGCATGTGATGACTATTAAAAAAGAGGTGAAGAGTCGTGACTTTTTATCTAACACATTCAAAATAGCCGATGAATCGAATTCTCCATCTATTGCAACTAATAAATCAGTTTTTAGAAGAAATTAAAACATCTACAATATATGGTCCATCTATCACAACAGATAATCTATATGTTGCAAAAGATGGTAAATCTGTTACGGTAGATGGACGATCTATTGTAACAGCTCAATAATAATAGTTGTTATCAAGTCTTCTTAAAACCGTTTTGAAGAGGTGAGAAGTATTAATGTAAACAAAAAAGTCACGACTTTTCACAGAAAACAAAATTCCACCAGTTTGAACGATGATATTCTGCGCGACACAGTGCAAAACTTTAGAGGTAGGTTAATGACCTGCAAGGGGAGTTGGTCGTTGTGAGAGCGACGATGTTCAGAAGATGCAGAGGCTGATGAAGGCCCTGCTACTGTGAGTCAACCGGTCGGCTGTCATTAATGATGATGATGATGATGATGATGATGATGATCTAATAATAATTAGAATGTGTTTTTTTTAGCGTATGAATTTTAATTTTTCTATATCAGATCTATACCTAATGTATTTTATTTTTCGTTTAATGAAAAATATATTTTTAGTCGATTTTGTCTTTTTAATTCTTATACAATTTTTATTCTGTCTATTTCTTCTTCTAAATATTTTACATGTTAACGTATCGACGGTTGGAGGTAAGGAGCAATTTTGAATTCAGTAGCAATAGCAATTTTGGCTTTTGAGTTCTTTCAACAGATGGACCATGTGTTGGAACAGATTAATCATTTGTTGGGTTTCTATCAACAGATTATCCATCTGTTGCGACAAATTTATTATCTGTTGGAGGAAAATATTCTAGTTTTATGGAACTAATTGTGTTGGGTTCTTCCAGCTAATGTCCATTTATTACCACAGATAGGTAATCTGTTGAAAATACTTGTGGTCTGTTGTATTGTTTAGTTCATGTTTTGCCTCTTTTTATTGATGCACAAGTTGATAAAAAGATATTTTATATATAATAAATGATAACATTACGTTCACAACAATGAGTTAAATATATAAAGGTCCAGAACAAACAACTATACAAGTTTCTGCAATTACAATGATCATGGTGGATTACGATCCGGGCATGTAGTTCTTTTGTGTCCAGTGCGCTTACATATGGAGCACTTGTTTCTTCTTGATGAAAATGATTCTCCGACTCCATGCCTCATCTTATATGGCTTTCTTCCGAGTTTGATAGTGCTTGGGTCAATATATGGAGGAGGTATTAATCTCCCCATAAGCTCTGCAGGAACAACCCAAGATTCTTCGGGAGGCACCGAAGTACTATACCCACTATATGTCATTTTATATTTTTCCACCGAATAATATTGAGAGGAGTGCTCATAAACTTTAGTTCCATATTTATGAACGTTTTGAGATTGAAGTGCTTCCATAGCACGTGGACAGGGTATTTTTTCCAAGTCAAAAACTCTGCACGTACAAGATCTTATTTGAAGATTGATCGTGGCAACATCACCATGACCAATGATACTGAATTTGTAATCTGTTATTTTATGAGGTAATAACCTATTCCCCAAACTGACGTTCGTTGATATTATTTTTTTGATTTCAAGAACAAATCGGGTTCTTATTTTTGGGCACTTGAACTGCTCACACCTTTCGTTAAAAAATTTGTCTTACTTCTGGCTTATTTTTTAAAACATAGCCTTGATGGGAAATTCTCTTTCATCGCCAAATAATGAATTCACCGATTCAGCTATGTTTGATGTCATAATATTGTACCTATACAAAGAATCACTTAGTACGACATCATACTAAACTTGTAACTCAAACAAGACATTAAAATTTATGTCTATCTCTCAAAATCGGCATGTATGAGAAATTCTGCTACCTTGGGATTCACATCCGTTATTTGATTAAAATGGTCTAAAAACTCCTCTCTACTATATGTTTTAGCTGCTCTATAAAAAAGGGTCATGACCCTTTCGTTGTGATAGCTGGTCCGAATGTTCTCTCCAAGATGCCTGATGTAACAATCAAAGTAAGCTGAAGGGAAGAAATGTTAACCCATCTTTGGAATACTTGGATGCCTATCAGATACAAAACACAACTCTTCGGTATCTTCGACGCAGCTTCGCAGTTGTTTAAAAAAAATCCATAAGGGGCATCACATTCCTTGTCCGCTACACAAAAAGCGACAGGAAAGATGTGATTCTCCGCATCCTGCGCCACCACCACTAGCAGAACTTCATTATACTTGTTCCTCAAGAAGGTACCGTCGATGGTTATGCCTTTTTTTCAACTGTCAAAAACCTTGAATCCAAGAACCATAGGATATAAAAAAGTACTTGAACCTTGCGTTTTCATCAAGATCCAATGTCTTCTTACTTCCGAGATTTGTGGACTCAATCATGTAACAGTAGGCATCCACGACTGCATACCCATGCTCGAGTGTCCCCCTAACCAAGTCCTTGGCAACCCCCATGGTCATATATATCTTCAAATAACTGACCACGACACCCAATACCATAAGGATTTGATTGACCATAACCCTTGTTAAGGGCCTTTGACATCGGAGAAACTACTCCTAAAATATTCACCGAGGACCTTTGCCGTGGCGTGAGGATTTTGGCCCGAGATGTGCTCCAACCACATGTGTGATGCTTTTCATGTTTATGAATGATGAATCTATCAGAACTTGCATATTTCACTGCTCTCAAACACCACTTGCAGTTCGAATTAGCACATTTGAAGCAAAAGACACCGCTCAAATTAATCACCTTCTTTTTTCTAAAAAAAAAAATTCAAGCAAGAAATAAACAAAGTCATAGATAGTTCATTCTTGTCCTTGAATGAAATTCCAATAAAAAAGCCAGTCCCATCGTCTTGAAGATTTCCAGACTGTGTCGATTGAGAAAAACTGCACATCGTATTGGTCGCATCAACGGGCATAGGTGTTTGATCATCATCTGGACTATTCATGTCTAGATCATCCAACTTATCAGCAAAGATGTTTTGTTGTTGTCCTTCTTCTATGTTTTGGTTCTCATTCTCTCTTATCTTTTCAACCACATACACCCTTAACACGGCCTGGATGAATCACTAAGATAAGCACGCAACCGAACCTTATCGGTTATCTTGAAAGGCAGTACCCTTTGATTTTCAAAGGAGTTGTGCATGTAGCTGATGATGAGTTCTTTCGATTGATAATTCTGTCCACAATAACTGATGATTAAGTTCAAGAAATTATCATACGAAATATCACTTTGGACTGTCATAGCTATCGTCTCTAGCATTTCACCCTCGTTCCAATGCCATATATATCGATTGCTCTTCTCGATCCATTGACCATGACAATCCACCCCTATTGTTATTGATCCCTCCATTAGTGGTACCTAAATAAAGTCATTTGTTAAAAAAAGTTAATAGTGATTTCATAGTGCCGTAAATGAATCCCAACAGATGTGTAATCAGTCACAACAGATCACTTACCTGTTAGGATTCATGTTACGCTCTTGAAGCTGATTTTAATAGAAAAGTCATCTGTTGTAACAGGTGAATCATATGTTGCAACAGACTATATATCTATTGGGGTTGATGTTACAGTACTGAGGCACCTTTAAAGCTGATTCCGATAGATGAGTGACATGTTCCAACAGATAATTACGCTCCTAGAGCTGATTTCAACAAAATAGTCATCTGTTATAATAGGTGAATCATATGTTGCAACAGACTATATATCTGTTGGGATTGATATTACAGTACTGAGGCACCTTTGAAGCTGATTCCAACAGATGAGTGACATGTTATAACAGATAATTAACCTGTTGCGACAGATGGCTTACCTGTTGCAACAAACTATGATCTGTTGGAATCGAGGTCAAGTTCTAGCGTAATAGGTTACTAATATATTGCAACAGATATTTACCATCTGTTGGAATCGAGTTTGGGTTCTATTGCAACAGGTTGATAATCTGTTGCAGCAGATATTTACCCTGTTGCAACAGATAACATGTCTGTTGGAATCGAGTTCAGGTTCTGTTGCAACAGGTTAATAATCTGTTGCAACATATATTTATCATGTTACACCAGATAACTAATTTGTTTAAACAGATAAATCATCTGTTGCAACAGGTGACCCATCTGTTCGATTCATGTTATGGCCTATAGAACTATAAACATGAATCCAACATATCAGTCTTCCGTTGAAATAGATGTCTCATCTATCGCAACAGAAGATTTATCTATGTAAACAGATGGATCTTATATTGGATTCATGATTGGGTTCTATCCATTGTTGGAAAAACAGCACAATAGCAGTTACCCTGATGAAAAATTCAACTAAAAATCATAATTTGACTTATCAAAGTCTCCTATGAAGTAATGTCAAAGTGGAAAGTGATGTACGAAACAAGATTTGACCTAAATAAATTGGTCAAATAGCAACAGTAGCGGTTACAACAATAACAACAACAACGACAATGGTCAACAAGAAGAAGATGAAGATGATAATGAAGTAGAAGATAATGATAATGAAGTAGAAAATAATGAATAAAGAAGCAACAATAATGAACAACAAAAATCGCTAAGAGTGAGAAAACAACAATCGATGAGAAGAGAGAGAAAGACACCTTTTTTCCCTCCGTTTTCCATTTTATTAGGTAAACATTTGGATCAAAGTGTAAATTTAAAAACTTGTGGGTTATTCTCAAACTTACCAAACTTTCTTAATTCATAATAAAGTAATTGTCACCTTCACTCAATTATTAAGACTTGTGCCACTTACACCTCATTTTAAAACTTTTTTGTCACCTGTGGCCCAAAGCCCCAAGAGAGTGAGACATTAGTGTTGATGTACAAGTCTTTCACCCCAATGTTATGTCGATTTGAATAGCGAATCATTACTTATATTTGTTACTAAAATGACTTCTAATTAAATTTTTAATTACTATGTTTAGATAATATTAAACTATATACTTAAATAATTTTCAAAAAAATGTGTCCGATGTTAGATAACTGTGTTAAGTGAAAAACTAATAATGTTGCACATTCTGGTTAGACTCTAAGATAAAAAAAAGTTGGAAACTAACAACTTTGCACCTTTAGGTTAGACTCTTAATTAGATCAATAAAAGTTGGCTAACAACATTAAGTAGGTATACATTGTTGGTAGTAACACTTTTGCCTTAATTCGTTATCGCCAGTTACGAGACTCTGTAACTCTGCTATCTCAGAATATTTAAACATCTCTGACGTTGAAATTGTTATTGTGAATCACTTTTTAAGGTTTAAGTGTTATAGTTATGCTAGCAATCTGATAAAAATTATATACTTGCTAGGTGATTTCATTTTCTTTTTGAAAAGAGAAAAAGTTATTGAGAATTAGTCTTGCTTGAGTTTTGATAACGCCCAAACTACAACTCTCGTAAGAGTGTAAGCGGTCGCTGTCAAATATAGAACCCAACTGGGTTGGGTGTCGAATCCCACAGGGAATACTTGGTCACTAAGTGTTGCAATTATTAGTAGACTGTTGGTCAAAAATTCTACGGAAAGGGGGAAATTTGAGTTTGGCGTGAATTAATACTATGGAAGTAAAAACGAAATGCTTGATTTAGTAAGATTTAATCACAGAGAATAATAAGTTAGGGTTATGTCCACCTTATGAGTTCTACGTATCGATTAACTATGAGTAATGCGGAATTCAAACATGCATGCACTTATAGAGATTCGTATTCTAATGGTAAATCCTAGTGTTTCTCAACCATCAAGGATTATTTCACTTTAACTCTCTCGAGCCTAAAGTGTATAACTAACGGTACAAATTCTCCAAGAAGTTAACCCAGTTACGGCACTAACGTGTAAATAGGGGTTGGTAGCCCTATTTCCTTGTCACACTCTCTTTTCCAAACATGTAACTTTTCTCTCGAACAAGTTAATGCTATAATGGCCTATTCTCTATGTTTGCAACCACGAAAATTAAATTAACACGAAGAGAGTAATGATATAAGTAGCCTACGCATCAAGAATTCACAAACTCATAGTAATAGATGGTATATCAAAAGGCTTCCATAACCCTAACAGAGAAGTTTAGCTACTCATGATTGTAAAGGAAAACAACGAAGACATCATCATCATCATACCAAAACGATAACAATCTCACGATGGGTATGTATTGGCGTCACTATGAGAATGACGTGATTTCCTCTCTAGCCGTTCTTGTAGCGTTTTTTGTCTCTCCAGTTCCAGAAATTGTAACGTGAATAATACCAAAAGTGTCGACTGAAATTATCAAAAAGCAATCCTCAAAAATTCAGCAAATAAGGTTTTTATAACATCCTTGTCCTAGTCCTACTAGGTTACTGCTGCACCCCTAAGTATTAAGAAATACTGATTTTGCCCGGGACAGATTCTCCATGCATCACATTCAGTCCACAAGCTTCCAAAAGCTGCCTTCCTTCATACATGAAGTTTTCCTTTGCTGCCCAAAGGTCCACAAAGTGCTGAAATCTTCATCATTAATACCTGAAAACATGCTAATCACATAGGTTAGCTCACTTACAAGAAAATGGACTAAAAGTGCAGGAATTATATATTTTATCCTCAAAACTTAGCTAAAATATGGGTAAATTATGGTTCTTAGGCGTGCAAATACGCCCAACATCAACACCCCACACTTAAAGCTTTGTTCGTCCTCGAACAAAATATTATGTCCATGCAAGCATCTAACTAGGATTTCACAGCAGTAACACAAAATATTCATCAAGACAGGCACGGCAATTATTAACAAAGAGTAGTTTTCTGGATCACTACTAGAAACAATTCAACCTCCAACATAGACTCTTAATGATGGCTAATTTGTATCCACAAGTTAAGGCACCAAGAATCATACAAAACTACCCAAAACTCATCAACCATGTGTGTCTCACACAAGATATCACCCATAATCACTCACAAGTTTTGTATTTTTCGAAACATGGGTATAAGATTCTCCTTGCTCTCACTCTCACAAAGAATTCATATGTTGCAACTGATGACCATAGGCTTTCCCTTAGTGTAATGCTCCACTAATATCAGAATGCTAAGCTTAGGATCAAATAGGTCTTTACAGGTTGTAATGTAGGCTAAGGAACAGGTAGGACTATTTTGGCCAGAAATAGTGACTATTTTCCCTAAGCGCTTTAATACATCACATTATGCCATTAACACTCTCTTTTAAACAACCCTTCTACCTTTATTTTCATCTAACACCCCTTTTCACCTATTTTGTTATTCAATTATAAACACAAAGATGAGAATATACAACTTATTTTTTTTATTTTTCTATTTCTATTTTTTTTTATTTTTTTTATAAAACACCTCTATGATAGTCACTCTTATTCACAACAATTTCAAGTACTAATACACTCTGAGGCATCACTCTCACCCACTTTCCTCTTATTTTGTCACATGACTCTACAATTTAAAGCGCTTAGGAATTTGGATCAAATTATGGTCTTGAAAAAAAAATGGATTAGGCTACATATGAGGCTGTCAAAGAAAATAGCTAAAGGCTCAAAGGGGGTTAACTAGGATAATGTTCACGGGTAGGTAAAAAGAAGGTAAACAATCACAGGCTGCCAAAGAAATGCCTAAATCATCTCCTAAACTCACATTCTTTATTTTGCTTTACACACATACCAGGCAAGTTCTAGCATCAGTCACAACACAGAATAAACTATAACCTCACACACACAAGGCACATGGTCAACTTTATTGGGAGCAGTATAGACTCTTGACCCAACAGATGAATGAATTAAACCACACACTTATCACACAGTGAGTCACACTTAGAGCCTAAACGTCTCAATAGTAATGATTTTGGCACAAACTCTTGTCATAATACCATGCCGCCTATCAGAACAATTTCATGCAAACTCTAAAAAAAATTTTAAAATCTCAAAATTTAGCTACAAATCTAAAAATTTAACTACAAACGAGAATAAATGCAGGCAAAGAAGTACAATACATTATACAAATACCAGCACCCCACACTTAGACGGGACACACTGTCTTCAGTGGAAAATAAATAAGGAAAACCTGATTAGTCGGACTCTTCCTCTATGTCTGGGGTCATACCCCCTGCATCGGAATCATCATCAGAGTCGTTGTCATCAGAGTTATCCTCCACGTCTGAGTCTGGCTGTCGGTGATCATCGTCAGTTGGTACGTCATCATCGAGAGGTTCCTCAAAATGTACACCTACTCCGCACATAGCTCGCGCATGCTCATTCATCGGGTAGTCATAATCCAACTACTGGAGCTCTACATCAGTTGGAACACGTCCCCCACTCATCATGGTAAACCTCATCATGCCATATAAATGGCAGAAGAAGCTTTCATCGCGAGCATGTCTTTCTGCAGTGGTCAGGTTAACGCCATGCATAGTGTCAGGATCTTTAACCTTCGTAAGATCAACCTTCTTCGGGTTGTGTGGAAGCTTATGATTTGCAGGTTCCTCTTCAATGTTCTCCTTCCTCAATATCGCGGTCAACAAATTGCCAAAGCTGAAGTAGGACCTCTTGCGCAGCCTAGCCTTACGCATTGACGACCGTATAACCGTACCAATGTGGATGGAAATATTAGTCATCAGAGCGTACACCAAGCATACTCTATAACGTGTGATCTTTGTGTACTGTGTCCCTGGAATCAGGCAAGAGTTGACTATCCGCAACCATATCCGAGCTTCTCTGTTCAAGGAAGCATACGGAAAGGTATTATGCCGACCGATATCCTTGTGACGACTCCAACGTGCCATTGATCTTGTTCCGCACAGTGTGTGTCTGATTGCCCTGTATGAAGGTCTGTGATAAAGCTCTTTGAGCGGTGATGGATCCACAGATGGAAGACCCAGAAAAGAGTTGAAAAACTCCGCAATCAGTTGCAAGACTTGGCCCCGAATCTTCACTTCACTTCCGGTAATCTTTGGGGACCAATTGGCATAGAATTCTCGTGTTAGATCAAGATTGCATTCTCCCATATCTCGGAAAATGAAATCAAGATGTAGCGCCATGATTTTAGCCAAAATGCGAGATTCTCTCTTCGCTAGACTCTCCTTTTGTATCAACTCCACGAGAACATATTTTTTTACTTTGTTGTTCTTGTACCACTCCTTTCCTTCCTCCTCTAAGACCCATTTTATCCCAAACATGCGGCGAGGTATTTGTAGCGATGAGGATTCAGCTTTCTCTTTTCTTCCCCTTTTCTGACCTTTCTATGAGGTGGACGTTTTTTCTTTTCCTGGTCGACCTTTTGGTGCCATTTTACCTGAGATTAAAATAAAGTTATGTTAGCTTATCTCGAAAGATTTGATCGACAAACAAACAATAATGGCACCACCCCACACTTAATTTGTTGGCACCAATTAATTAAGTTAATGATATCGATTACTCAGACTTCATCGACATACATGTAGGCGATATGTTCCAACAATATGTTCAGCACAGTCATACTTTCATGGAACCTTAACTATTCTTTACATGTTTGGATTAATGCACCTTTTGAATAAGACTACTACATAGAGATCGTATCAAGTTATGGCAGAGAAATAATCACAACATCTCATGCTTGTATTCAATCATGATTTTTATCTCGATGAACGAGTCATTCAAACATTCAAGCTTTCATCTTATAAGATTATGTAATTAACTTTACCATTTCGATTCCGCAAAAAGATGACAGTGTATAACAATCAAATACAAATCGGAACAAAGTCAAGAACACCCACACGTATTCTTTTACTCAACTAGATGTATCATAACGAACCATCCACCTTCAAATCACCAACACCACTTCAAGATTTAACAAATCATTATAGGTGTAGTATTGTAATAACTACGGAATATAAAAGAAGAACTTACTTGGTGATGGACTTGGAAGATGATCTTGCAAGGTTAGATGAGCAAAAAGAAAAGTTTTGAGAGATTTGGGAAGGTTTAGGCGGCGCCTAGGTTGAGCAAACAATGTGATTTTATCTCAAAGTTGAAGTTCTATTTATAGACCAAGGCTTGGGTCGGGTTTGACCCATGAAAAATTGGGTTAGGAGACCAAAAAGCAAAAGTAGGCGGCGCCTAATGCTTTGCCTATGCTTAGCATAGGCGATGCCTTTAGCAAAGCCTAGTTGAACATAGGCGGCGCCTATGCTATGGCCTAGTTGGGCATAGGCGGCGCCTATGCTATGGCATTGTAGATTCAGAGAGCAAAGGCAATGGCATAGGCGGCGCCTTTAGCTTTGCCTAGTTGAGCATAGGCAGCGCCTATGCTATAGCATTGTCGATTCAGAGAGCAAAGGCAATAGCATAGGCCTTGCCTTGTCCGTTGCCTAGATTTACATAGGCCTTGCCTTGTCCATTGCCTAGATTTGTATAGGAAATGCCTAACCGAAAGCCTTTTGCTCCTTCATTACTCACTTACTACCTTTATCATTGCTCACTTTCAAATCAAAATTTGAGACCAAGCTCCTCCTTTATACGTCTTCCCCTACACTAAATCAAAAACAACGAAAAATGATTAGAAAGATGGGTTGCCTCCCACCAAGCGCCTTAGTTTTGGTCGTGGCTCGACTCATCTTTTTGGATTTTTATTTAACAAAACAAACTCCTAGGAACACAAAACGACTAAAAACAATGGGTTGCCTCCCATGTAGCGCTAGATTTATTATCGCGGCATGACATAGTTACTTCGATTACTTAGACTTCGTCGAGATAGATGGTGGCCATGCATTTTATCGAGTCAAAAGGACCGATATATGGCTTCACACGTTGGCCATTCACCTTGAAAACACTACCATTTTTTTCTTCTAACTCTACTACTCCAGACGAGTAGACTTGGCTAATTCTGAATGGACCAGACCATTTAGACTTCAACTTACCTGGAAATAGCTTCAGTCTGGAGTTGAAAAGAAGCACCATATCACCCTTCTGAAAGTTTCTTTGGATAATCCGCCGATCATGGTACTTTTTCATCCGTTCCTTGTAGAGGTCTGCCCTTTCATACGCATGTAGACGGAATTCATCCATCTCATTCAGCTGTTCCAATCTCAGATTAATAGCATCATCCCAATTTAGGTTAAGCCTCTTCAACGCCCACAATGCTTTATGTTCGAGATCAATCGGCAAGTGACAAGCCTTCCCATAAACTAGTTGGTACGGGGACATGCCAACTGGTGTCTTGAATGCAGTCCTATAAGCCCATAAGGCATCATCCAGCTTTCGGGACCAATCCTTCCTACTAGCATTTACAGTCTTAGCAAGGATCATCTTGATCTCCCGATTAGAATCCTCTACCTACCCACTAGTTTGTGGGTGGTAAGGTGTAGCTACCTTATGTTGCTTGACCCCATATTTCACCAATACGGCTCTGAACAGCTTGTTACAAAAGTGTGATCCTCCATTGCTTATGATGGTACGTGGTACCCCAAAATGAGAGAAGATATTTCTCTATAAGAATGCTACAACACGCTTACCTTCATTATCAGCCAGCGCTACTGCTTTGACCCATTTGGATACATAATCCACAGCAACTGGGATATATTTCATCCCAAACGAACTCACAAATGGGCCCATGAAATCAATACCCCATACATCAAATAGCTTCACTTCAAGAATTTTAGACATGGGCATGTCATGGTGCTTCGAGATAGAGCCTTGCCTCTGACACTGATCACACCTTCTCACAAAATCGTAAGCATCCTTGAATAATGAAGGCCAATAATAGCCGCTTTGTAATACCTTCCTGGCTGTCCGATCACCTGCATGGTGAACCCCAACTTGGGAAGCATGACTTGCTTCCAAGATGCTAGGCACCTCCACATCAGAGAAGCATCGCCTAAAAACACCATCAGCACATCGTCGAAAAAGATACGGTTCATCCCAGAAGTAGTGTTTCACATCATGCATGAACTTTCTCTTTTGATGAAAGGAGAGATTCTCAGGCATCACTTTACTTACCACGTAGTTCGCAAAGTCTGCATACCACGGTAAGTCTTCCACTATAGCGGCTAGGATCTCTTCGTCGGGAAATGCATCATCAATCTCAAGGTCGGGTTGCGCTATGTGCGCACTCTCAAGTCTAGATAGATGATCAGCTACTTGGTTTTCGCAACCTTTTCTATCCTTTACCTCGAAATAAAATTCTTGAAGCAATAACACCCACCAAATTAGCCTTGGCTTAGCATCCTTCTTTGCCATTAAATATCTCAGAGACGCATGATCTGTATGAACCACCACTTTGGTTCCCAACAAGTAAGCACGAAACTTTTTAAAAGCATAAACAACTGCTAGAAGCTCTTGTTCCGTGACGGTATAGTTCTTATGGGCTCCATTCAATGCCTTGCTCGCATAGTATATTGGATGAAATAGCTTTTCTATTTTCTGACCAAGTACAGCACCCAAAGCTACCCCACTTGCATCACACATCACTTCAAACGGTAGAGACCAATCGGGTGCTACAATAATAGGAGCTTCAACTAGCTTCCCTTTGAGGCATTCAAATGCCTTCAAGTAATCTTCATCGAAGTCAAACTTTGCATCCTTCTCCAAGAGTTTGCATAATGGACTAGCAATCTTGGAGAAGTCTTTAATAAACCTTCGATAAAAACCTACATGACCGAGGAAACTACGAACTCCCTTTACAGAAATTGGAGGTGATAGTTTCTCGATAACTTCAATTTTGGCTCGATCAACCTCAATTCCTCTTTCAGAGACTTTGTGCCCAAGAACAATGTCTTCCTTAACCATAAAATGGCACTTCTCCCAGTTTAGCACCAAGTTGAACTCAACACATCTCTGCAACGCCATACTCAGATTCGCCAAGCACGATTCAAACGATTCACCCATAACTGAAAAATCGTCCATGAACACCTCCAGGGTGTCTTCAACCATATCAGAAAAAATGGACATCATACAACGCTGAAAAGTGGCAGGTGCGTTACATAACCCAAACGGCATACGTTTGAAGGCAAACGTACCATATGGGCATGTAAAAGTGGTCTTCTCTTGATCCTCAGGAGCAATGCAAATCTGATTATAACCGAAATAACCATCTAAGAAACAAAACCATCCCTTCCCTGCCAATCGATCAAGCATTTGGTCCATGAATGGCATTGGAAAGTGATCCTTAAGCGTCCACGAATTCAGCTTCCGGTAGTCCATACACACTCTCCACCCTGTGACAGGTCTGAGTGGAATCAGCTCATTCTTTTCATTCGCAACTACCATCATGCCCCCTTTCTTTGGCACACACTGTACAGGACTTACCCACTTACTGTCGGAGATTGGATACACTACCCCAGCATCTAACCACTTAATAATTTCTTTCTTCACCACCTCCTGCATGGGTGGATTCAAACGTCGTTGATGCTCAATGGTAGGCACACAATTTTCCTCGAGCTGAATCTTGTGCATACATATCCCAGGAGGGATACCAATAATATCAGCAATAGTCCAACCGATGGCTCTCTTGTATCTCCTCAGAACAGAAATAAGAGCCGCAACCTGCTGCTCACCTAAATCAGCCGCAATAATAACCGGAAGTGTATCGCCACTTCCCAAAAACGCATATTTCAGGTGACTGGGCAGCTCCTTCAATTCTAGCACTGGTGGTTCTTCAATGGATGGCTTTGCTGGTGGTGAAGGGCGATTTTTAAGATCCGGATCCAGCTTCTTAGGGGCATGAGAATGGGAGACAATTCCTGTTAGGGTACAAATAGTTTCTTCATACTCTTTAACATCCCCACGCTCAAAATTCATAAGCACAGCAGCCAATGGATCAACAATAAGTTGCTTCTCTACAGATAATTCCTCCTCATCTTCATAATAAACATCAGCTACAGAGAACACATTCATATCTTTGGGCTGCTTCATTGATTTGCATACATCAAAATGGACCACTTCGTCATTCATCCGAAATAAAAGCTCATTATCTCTTAAATCAATAAGCACACTTCCTGTTGCAAGGAAAGGACGCCCCAAGATTATGGGAACTTCAGAGTCCACCTCACAATCCAAAATAACAAAGTCTGCAGGAAAAATGAAGGAAGAAACCTTCACCAATACATCATATAGGATACCAACAGGTCGTTTTACCGACATGTCTGCCATCACGAGCCGCATATTGGTTGGTGTAGGATCACCCAACCCCAACTTCCTGTAAATAGATAGCGGCATCAAATTGATGCTAGCCCCCAAATCGCATAATGCCTTGGCAAAATTCATAGATCCCACCGTGCAAGGAATAGTGAAAGCACCAGGATCTGCCTTCTTCTGAACTAACGATTTTGTAGCGATTGCACTGCAATGATGAACATTATCTGTCAGCTCATAACTATCTGCCCGCTTTTTTTTCAAGAGGTCCTTCATGAACTTCGCGTACCCAGGCATCTGTTCCAGCGCCTCTACCAAAGGAACATTAATAGTCAGCTGCTTCAACATAGCCATAAATTTATTAAACCTGGTGTCATCAGCTTTCTTCTTCAGTCTCTGAGGAAAAGGTGGTGGTGGAAGAGGAATAGTTTTCTCCACCGCTTCTTTTTTATCTTGCTTCCGATTATCAATCTTTTCAGTTTGCAGACGTCTAGGGGTGATGTCATGAACACACTCTTCAGCTTCTTCGACCTCTTCACATTCTGCATCAATAATATTACCCGCTATATCATCAACCACCTGCTTGTCCTTGGATGGATTTTCCAACACTTTACCACTCCGAGTAGTAATAGCCATACATGATCCGTCGTTCCTTGGGTTTTGCACAGTGTCGCTAGGTAACGTTCCATCCTTTCTTTGGTTGAATGTCGCTGATAGTTGACTCAATTGTTGCTCCAGCTATTTTATTGCAGTAGAATGCGAGTCGACCAATTAGTTTATTGAAGAAAAATCATTTTTCACCTCGGTTACACCCATGTTGGTTGCCTCCACTCCTTTCAACAGCTTAGCCATCATATCTTCCATGGACATCTTCCCAGAGCCAGACGCCACAGCCTCACGATTTCCAGGAGGAACGTACAAACCACTCCTGTCGGTCTTATTCTTCCAACTACTTTGATCACGGTCCTTATATCCTGATTTATCATAATAGTTCCGACCTTGGTTTCCTTGGGCATTGCCTCGGAAACCCCCCTGATTATTCAAGTAGTTTGCTTCTTCCTCAGAGTCTGATTCATCTCTTCCCTGTGATACAATGGCCTTAACCTTTTCGGTCTTCCCTGATAGTAAGTGCTTGGTAAGAAGATCCATCTGCGTTTTCATGTGAGCCATATCTTGGTCACGCTCCTCTTGTCTACGCCTCTGCTCTGCAGTCATGCCAATGGATATAGTAGAGCTTGCTACCTCAGAATTCCTGGTATGCCAAGCTCTACTCTGCTTTGTCATATGGTCCAGCATATCACTTGCCTCAATGAAAGTAAGGTCCATGAATGACCCTCCTGCAGCATTGTCAACCACTGGCTTAGTCACCGAATTCAAAGACCTGTATAATATCTCCATCAAGTGGACATTGGTCATATGATGATTTGGGCACCGCATAAGCTTCTTCTTGAACCTTTCCCATGTTTCGTGGAGAGCTTCAGTTGGAAGTTGTCGAAAATTGCTTATCTCATCTCTTAATTGGGCTCTTTTGGATGGCGGAAAGAATCTTTCTAGGAAAGCGTATTTCAATTGCCTCCAATTTGTAATAGAATCAGGAGTTAGCCCGTTCAACCATAGAGTTGCCTCTCCAGATAGAGACAATGGAAATAAGCGCAGCCGAATTGCATTCTTTCTAACTCCTGGATTGTCAAACGACTTACATGTTGAAATAAAGTTGATCAGATGCATATTCGGATCATCGCCTGCGAGTCCACCAAATAACCCCTTGAGCTGCAATAACTGAATCATGGTGCTAGTGATGTTGAACTTAGCTCCGGGTGCTAAGGGTGGAGGAATAATAGCCCTTGTGGCACCAGCTCCATCCAGATCGTCATCATCATCATCAAAAGGAGCCTGCACAGCTCGGCGGTCAGGTCTCATTCTAGCTTGACGTTCCCTCCTATGCATAGGTGCCGCCACCTCATCAGTACGCCTAGGATTCAGTAACTCATCATCACCCAGGTCCTCATCATCAGGATTTGTTGCTCGCCCTGGGTTATCAATATTCTGTTGATGTACTTGAGCAACTGCCAGTACAGCTAATCTAGCCTGCTCCTGTTGAGCCGCCCTTCTGTCAATGTCGCGTTGTCCATCCATTCTGCCAATAAGTTGAGGTTCAGGATTTATGGGTAATAATGGCTGACCAGAACTACGAGTATTTGGCATGCACTCAACAGAACCTGAATAAGACAAAAACAACAACTAAAAGTAAAATTCGAGAATCTTTGACCAAAGGGTCTAGTAACTATCACAAACTTAGTTGACAACCGTATTCCCCGGCAGCGGCGCCAAAATTTGATAACGCCCAAACTACAGCTCTCGTAAGAGTGTAAGCGATCACTATCAAATATAGAACCCAACTGGGTTGGGTGTCGAATCCCACAGGGAATACTTGGTCACTAAGTGTTGCAATTATTAGTAGACTGTTGGTCGAAAATTCTACGGAAAGGGGGAAATTTGAGTTTGGCATGAATTAATACTATGGAAGTAAAAACGGAATGCTTGATTTAGTAAGATTTAATCACAGAGAATAATAAGTTAGGGTTATGTCCACCTTATGAGTTCTACGTATCGATTAACTATGAGTAATGCGGAATTCAAACATGCATGCACTTATAGAGATTCGTATTCTAATGGTAAATCCTAGTGTTTCTCAACCATCAAGGATTATTTCACTTTAACTCTCTCGAGCCTAAAGTGTATAACTAACGGTACAAATTCTCCAAGAAGTTAACCCAGTTACGGCACTAACGTGTAAATAGGGGTTGGTAGCCCTATTTCCTTGTCATACTCTCTTTTCCAAACATGTAACTTTTCTCTCGAACAAGTTAATGCTCTAATGGCCTATTCTCTATGTTTGCAATCACGAGAATTAAATTAACACGAAGAGAGTAATGATATAAGTAGCATACGCATCAAGAATTCACAAACTCATAGTAATAGATGGTATATCAAAAGGCTTCCATAACCCTAACAGAGAAGTTTAGCTACTCATGATTGTAAAGGAAAACAACGAAGACATCATCATCATCATACCAAAACGATAACAATCTCACGATGGGTATGTATTGGCGTCACTATGAGAATGACGTGATTTCCTCTCTAGCCGTTCTTGTAGCGTTTTTTGTCTCTCCAGTTCCAGAAATTGTAACGTGAATAATACTAAAAGTGTCGACTGAAATTATCAAAAAGCAATCCTCAAAAATTCAGCAAATAAGGTTTTTATAACATCCTTGTCCTAGTCCTACTAGGTTACTGTTGCACCCCTAAGTATTAAGAAATACTAATTTTGCCCGGGACAGATTCTCCATGCATCACATTCAGTCCACAAGCTTCCAAAAGTTGCCTTCCTTCATACATGAAGTTTTCCTTTGCTGCCCAAAGGTCCACAAAGTGCTGAAATCTTCATCATTAATACCTGAAAACATGCTAATCACATAGGTTAGCTCACTTACAGGAAAATGGACTAAAAGTGCAGGAATTATATATTTTGTCCACAAAACTTAGCTAAAATATGGGTAAATTATGGTTCTTAGGCGTGCAAATACGCCCAACATCAAGTTTACAAACTAACGATGTTGTGAAAGAGGATTCCCAAGTTGGATTGTAAAGGATGTTGTATGCTCTTTTGGACATATTACGTCCCTAATGAATTAATAGATGAAAGACTGTTGAAAAAAATGCACTCTGACAGTAAAGTAGTTATCGGGTTACTCGATTCAAATCTGTCCAAATTGAGACTCACTCCGAAAATTTGATAGTTGTAGTATACTAAATCGAGACCCGATACGATAATCTGATAAGTCGAATCAGTAGTCCAATAACTAAGTTATACAGATTATTGGTTTTGGTTCGATCTTGAACAGGCCTAGCTAGATTCAAGGATGTTATCTTCAAACTAAGAAAACGTTAACTAAAGTGATTGTCTTTTGTTATCACAAATAAAATTCTTATTATGAAAGGATAAGCATTGACTGAGATCACACTGAAACATTGAGATCTCTACCTAACTATTTTTTTTCTTAACTTGAAAAGGTGTCAAATTTGAGGTAGTGGTATGGACTTGGTACATTCTACCCTCCCAAACCCCACTATGTGGGAATATACTGGGTTTGTTATTGTTGTTATACACGTATTAAATATGGATAATACTCAAAACAAATGTATTTGGCTGTGAAAAATTGATTATTGAAAACGTGTTTGGCTATTTGGCTATGAAAAAATAATTATGAAACAAACACTTTCCTATTTTTGACTATGAGAATTAGCAATGATTAAGCTCATTAATAGTTTCGATGTATTGGAAATACAACTGAAGAATATATTCAACTTTTAAGGTAAAAGGACAAAAATGTTCAAAAAGAAATTAGTTTATAGTGTGAATAAGTCTTTTTACTATTGTAGTCAAATTTGGGCCAAATTTTTGTGGCCGAAAGGATTTTCCATATATATTATATGTATTTTGTTAATAATATTGTATCAATTGTGGTGTTTCTTCATTAGATGCAACGACTTTTCCAGTAATTAGAACTAGAATAAGCTTTTTTCGCCAAGGGTATGATAATAATTTTGAGATTAGTTATCTCTAGATAATGCAATGAAAATGACAAAAATAAATTTGGGGTATCTTAAAGACTTAAACCACTTTTCTATCAAATAAGGTGGATGATATTTTTGTTAACAAACAACTTCTTTTAGAAATTATGCAATGCATGTTATTTTTTATAAAATATACCAAACCATCAATAAACTAATCAGGATATATTTATCTTCAAACCAAATGCTCAAACATGTTCATTAGAATATTGCAATGAGCTTCAAGGAGTGGCAAGTGGACATTACGTAAAAAGGGTCTATTCGCATAACAAGAGGTGGCTGAATTCCGAAACTCATATAACAAGATAGCCAGTGGCGAGCCTTGTCGCTTCAAACCGATTCAGGGAAATGGTGGTAGTAATAATGTTTTACAGGTTCAAAAGATATCCAAGCCCACTCCTTGCACTAGCTACATGTATGTAGTATGGTTTCTATTGGTTGCACTTTGGCATCGTCCTGCTAGCTAGCTAGAGGCGCTGCAGGTATCCTTGAAATGATTATCTTCAGTATCTTGCTTGTCAATTTTGTTGAATATCACATTAAGGGGGCATTCGATTTGAATTTTGTGTTTCAACCTAGGAATAACTGAGTCTTTATCTGAAGGAACTTCTTCACTTTAGGGAAGATTTTCCTTGAGTTGCAAGATTAACATGCTAAAATTGCTTGTCAACATTTTTTCTAAGATCAAGAACTTGTTGGAGGGACCAAAGCAATGACCAGAGGCAGTAGGTGTGAAGATTGATCCCACTAATATATCTGCTTTAATTCATGATGAATAGTTGAATAACTGAGATACTAAAGTAAATTTCTAACATCAACTCTACACATTCAAATTACTCTTGTTTACACAAGTAGTAAGCTTTGTTTACACAATTAGTACGTCTCCATAGAAATGCACAACCATTAAAAAATTACTCTTGTTTACACAAGTAGTACGTCTTGTTTACAAAAATAGTACATCTCCATAGAAACGCACAATCATTAAAAAAATTACTCTTGTTTACACAAGTAGTACGTCTCCGTAGAAATGCACCATCATTAAACAATTAATCTTAATTTACATAAGGCAGGGGAAAAGAATCCAGTCCAAAACTTTTCACTGTTTCTTTTGCATCTGAACTTTCTCAGTAGCAACAGAAACAAGAAGCTACTAAGCTTGCATAAAGGCCACGCCAAAATGCAACCAGGACATACTCGAACATATATACACAGTATTTTTTAATTTATTTGGGGGGTTTGGGGGTGGGGAGGGCGAGCGGCAAATATTCTCCATGAAAGTGATACAATGAAGGAAAAAGTGATAGGCTTTCAAACTTGTTTTCACATAGGGCATACTACAAATCTGAAAGCCTCTTTTCTGGAGGTTGTTCTGTGAGACACATGCCCCTTAGCCATTAACCAATAGAAACAGGAGACATTCAAAGGAGCGTTATTACGCCACAAAGCAGCCAGGACATCCTCAAAACGTCCATGTAGACAACCAACCTATTAATTGCATGGTAATACAAAACTAGTTGCACCCGTCATTTGAATCCCTTATATCCATTTCGCGATATTAGGACACATGTAATTCCTTACAAAACGAAGTTACTCTGTTCTAAGGAAACATAAGGATCATATACCTTTATATGGGCCCCAAAAACCCCATAGGAAAAGGTAGAAGGGAAAGCTATCCAAACTTCAACAGAGACCATATATCAAAAACAAAATTATCTTACCAACAAACTAGACAATTAGCAAGAGACAAATTAGATGGAATCCATATACTAGCCAGTCATGAAGGACAGACACCTAGCTGAGTTATGATTAAGCATATATGCAAGAAACTGTTCTAATTTCATATTTAACCCCCAAATATAAAAGCAAAAAATTGCAAGTATTGTGCGGTAAAAAGAAGAAGCCATGCATAGAAGATATTACACAGGCTTCCTCCCCAATTTCTTCATCCATTAAAAACTTCTTCAATCATCACCTCCCTCTTCCTCATCAACCTCGGACTTTGACTTGTAAGATTCCTCTTCTTCAGAATCTCCAGCAGCTACTCGCCTGTTATAAGCAGTCTTGTTCTTATAGTATTCTTCCATCCTTTTCTTTACCTCTGCCATGTAAGGAGCTTTTTCAGCATCAGACAACTGTTTCCACTTCTCTCCACCAGCAGCCAATGATATATCCTTTGGATTCTCCTCTTTGAACTGCTTCCTAAAGTCCTTCATAAAAAGGAAGAAAGCACCTGCAGGTTTCTTGGGTTTGTTAGGATCCCTGGCAGACTTCCATCCTCTCTTAACAAAGGAACACCTTGCAGGAATCTTATGTTTGTTAGGATCCTTGGCAGCCTTTTTTGCTTCTTTAGTCCAGAGAGCTTTCTTTTTCACGTTGATCATGTTATCAGCTTTGTCATTGAACTTATATCCTATCATGATGAAACCTCCAGGTTGAGAAAATGAAGGAGTGGGAGAAAAACAAAGCGATATTACTTAGCTCATTGTGGGGTGGTGAAGTGAGTGTGGGTTGAAAGGGAAGGGATAAGAAGGGGCTCGGGGAAAGGACTCAAAGGCAATCTCATACTTATAATTACGATGATATACAAATCTGTGACTACAGCAGAACTAGCAGACTTATTACAAGTAGAAGAGCAATTAGTAGTTAACCCCAATTAGTCAGTCATGATTTACTATTTATGCATCATTATATTTCGTTGTGTCTCATTGATCTTATGCATGCATAGATAGACTGAAAACAAATTAAATACACCAAATGTATAAAGGGGTCAATGTTACCTGGATGTGAACACCATGGATTTCCCACCTCTTTGGAGCCAGGGAATGGATCAACAGTTTCTTCCTCAGAGTCCGATAATTCTATTAGCTCCCTAAAGATTTTCACGGGAGCTTTCTTCTTCACTCCGAGCATGTTATCAGCTTTGGCGTTGGATTTACCTCCTTTCATGATGAAATCTCCAGGGTTGAGACAAATATACAGATGTATGGGAAGACAACAAATAGCTATGCCATCTCATTGTGACTTGGTGAGCTCACAAAGTTAAGGGATAAGAAGACTATGCTGAGGGACCAAAAGGGAATCTCATACTACTTAATAGTCACGATGATATACGAGTCTTTAACTAGGCTAAAAGAGTGTTTTAAGTTACCAAAATAGCAAACTTAATACAAGAATCAACAGCAATTAGGACCTAACCCCACCCCAAGTAGTCAGTATGATCTATATGCTTTATTTGTGTTCATTGTATCTGCCATAGATTCTAGTGGATGCACAGATAAACAAAATACACTTACATATACCAAATGTATAAAGTGGTGGACCTTACCTGAATGCCAATAGCATGGATTTCCCCAGTCACTGGATGGATCAACCCTCTCTTCTTCAGAATCTGATAGAATTACTGGCTCCATTTTCACTTCATTCGCTTTCTTCTCCACGCCAAGCATGTTATCAGCTTTGGAATCAGATTTATCTCCTTTCATGATAAAACCAAATAAACAAACAAATAGGTAAGTGTCTTAGATGAGGTACTAAGAAGGGCTTCAGGGAGGGACTCAAAAGCAATCTCATACATATAGTCAACAACAACAACAACATACCCTTTGTAATTCCACGAGTGGGTCTGGAGAGGGTACAATCTCATACATATAGCCATGATGATAAATAGTCTTTTTAGGTCAAATAATTGTATATATACAGTTTTTAACTAGGCTAAAAGGTTATTTTAAGTTGTTCAGAAATGGCTAAATCAACAAAAGTTAGAACTTAACCCCAATCACCCGGTATGATAAAATTTATCTGCATAATTTATTCACATGTGTTCGTCATCAATCTCGCGGATGCGTAGGTAAAATGAAAACAATAAATCATATCAAATGCATAAAGAAAGAGGTCAAGGTTACCTAAATATGATAACTGTACTGGCTCCATTTTTACTTTCTTAGCTTTTCTTGAAGCTTCAACATTTCTTACCTCCCCTTTTTCCTCTGCAGCTTCCTCTTCATCTGAACTGCTAAGTTCCTCAAAATGTCTAATATTCGTGAGCGATTTCTTGGAGTAGAGCAGGACATGGAATGTTGATTTCTCAACGAGATAGAAGATCAACATGTCTCCTGACTCAAATTTATGATGCTGCAAAAAGCGTGGCCAGTCTCCTTCACACATGAAGTAATGAGATGTCTCCTTCACTATCTTTGCTTCCCAGGAAAGCCCTTCATCCGTTTTCAGTAAGCATGTCTTGGCTAACATCTTCTTGTGTTCTTTGACAAAAGCACCCGGCATTCGCTAACAAGTTGAATCATCAATATTAGGAAAAGTCAGTTACAAAATAAAAAAAGCAAGAATAATAAATATATGAACTTTTTTCAAAATAAAGAAAGAATTACTTACTATTTTATTGGTATATTCTTGTTGAAGTAGCTTAGAGAAAGATGGATGATTGTTGTTGGGATCCATTGACATTGTGAAATTTGAAATGAAAGTAAGAAAAAAGGGGTGAAGAGAAACTTTAGTGCTGGTGAAGTTGTACAAATATATATGTTGTTGGCTCACTATTGTTGTTTTGCAAATTTCAGAGACTACACACATACAATAGTTGTGTGAGGAATGGCACCCACCTATCAATTTGTTACAACAGAGTGTCAGTCCTCTGATGTTCTCTTTCACAATTTTGTTTTTTTCTGATAAATGGCAACTTTTTCTTTTTCAAAATAGAGAAGTCACGTTTTATCCATGATATATGAATTTTGAGTTATCTGAAGTACCTTCTAAATTTATTGTTTTAGTACGTCACCTGATCCTTTTTGGACCTCTGTCTTCTCTCCCTATTTATTATCTCTTTTTTCTCGATCACTTTTAAAATGTGTAAAAAATATTTCTTTCAGTTGCTTTTATTTTACCTACTTAAATTAGGGGTGTACATCGATCGGTTCGGTTTCATTTTTATATTATCAGTTTAATTTATCGGTTTTCGATTTTTAAATACGCTAAATCAATAACCAAACTAATAAGATATTTTCTTATCGATTTTTGATTTATCGAATTTTAGTCCTTAATGATTCGATTTTCGATTTAACGGAGAAAAAAATACTCATAAAATAGAAAAGTAGTAACTAACATGAAAAGAAATCGAATCTTAGTTGTAACTAAAATCCTACGGGTATATATATATATATACTAGTTTAGGATACGCGCCCTGTACCTCACTTTAATGAGTTTTTAATTTTATAAAATCACTTCAATATTACTAAAAGTATATGACCCGGACATTATAATAGATTTTGTCTTCTAGTATATCTGATATCAATAAATAATAATAATAATAATAATAATAATAATAATAATAATAATAATAATAATAATAATAATAATAATCCAACAATTTTTTCATTGTCAAAATTTTCAAGTTAATACTTTTAAATTACAGTAACATATTCAGTGTAGTCTCGCAGGTGATACATCGAGATTATAAACATCAAGAATATACTAAAACTTTAAAAAACTTACCTCAAATCACAAGTAATTTTTTCTCTTCAATCATAAACTATCTCAAATTTCACAAAAAGACTTCTCAATTATCAATTATTAACAATAAGACATGATAACTCATTTATTGTAAACTTCAAGAATATACTAATACTAAAATTCTTAAAAAAACTCACATCAATCACAAGTAAAATTATCTCTTTAATCATTTACTATCAAGATTTCAATTGATAAAAATATTTTAGTGCACGTGTTTTGCACGTGTATCTTGCATCGATAAATGTGATATCTATTTAATTGTCAAATAAATATGATATCTCAAAATGTACTACGAAAAGTTCTACCGTCCTCTTAATTCGTAAGATTTATGATGACACACGTGTAGCTTATCCTATCCAGTGTAGAATTTATGTGAACTTATAAAGATAAATATTTTAGTTTAGTTACTTTTCTCATACAAAATTCAAAATTTTAAAATTTTCAGAAAAAATAAAAATAGACCAGCCAAAAAAAAATCTTTCTAAGACCTAAAAAATTTGAACTCTCTTCCAAATTCAGGCCTCCAATATGGTGATGCAAAAATATTACAATTTTGCTATTGAGCAATAGCTTAATAATGTAAAGTGAATTTTATTAGAGTTACACAATGGTCTCTTATCCTGAATCTCAGAAAGAATCATAATCCCAGAAAGAATCATAGTGATGTTCATTCAAACGGCGTCATTTAATAAGTCAAACCTCTGATGTATCCTTACAACTGGATTGAACTCAAATTATGAGCATATTGATGGGATCTATGCAACGTAGTGCCGTGCGAAAGCTAACACAGAAATTTTAAGCAACGATAACAAAGAAAAAACTTGTATGAGGGCTACATTGTAAATTTGGTTAGAGCTACACAATGATCTCTTGTTCTGAATTTCAAAATGTTCACGCGAACGACGCCATCCAATAAGTCCAATCTCTTTATGCACCCTTAGAACACGATTGAACTCAAATTGTAAGCACATTGATGAGTCTATACAATATGACATCGTGTGAAAGCTAATAAAAAAAAACTTGAGTGATAGTAACAAAGAAATTTTTTTTATTTGAGAACTATATTGTGGATGTTATGTTGTATTAAGAAAGAATTCTCAATTTATAAAAATATGAAACTTTTTCCTACAAGAAAGGAATTATCTAAATATGATAAATTTTTATTTTTCTTCTATAAATTATTTATTAATATTAAAATAACATGATTGGTGTCCTTTTTAACTTGAAATTTGTATACATTTTTTTTTGTGTCCTTTTTCACTAACTTTGTATTCTTTCCTTTTACTTATTTAATTCCATAAATAGCTTGGCCTTCTTTTTTAAGGTTTAATTTTGTTTTTTTGTTTTTAAACGTATTTTATTTCCTCCTTTTTTGGTGTTCTACTTATAGGTGTCAAGTGGGCTGGGCCGACCCGACCCTCATAACTAACCCGGCTCAGTAAGCCCTAAGACTTTAGGATTTCGGATCCCGGGCCGGTTATTTTTTTAAAATGGGTCCGGCTAACCCGGTCCGGACCAAGCCCGTTCTAGGCCCGCGGGTTAACCGGCCCGGCCCGGATATCTTTTTAAAAAAAAAAAGAAAAAAAAAATAGAATTTTGGGCCAAACTAGCCGTTGGCCCAACGGCTATATAGCCGCTTTTGGGTCCAAACAGCTAGTTTGGGCCCATTTATTAAAGAAAAAAAAAATTAACTTTAAAAAATATTTTTTAATCCCAAAAAAAATTCTATAAATACCCTACAACTTCAAATCATTTTTCACACAATTTTTCACTCTCTCAAATCTCATTCTCTCTCAAATCTCAATTCTCAAATATTCAATATATTTAATTTCTTAAAGTGTTCACTTTAATTTTTTAATTTTTCGTTTACAAAGTACGAGCGAAAGTTTCTAAAGTCGCAATCTTCGGATACTTCCAAAATTTGGTATTGTCGTTCCATCTCTTACGTTTAATTTTTATTTATTGTATTAATTGTTGAATATTTAATTTTATTATATTTGTGTATTTTGAATATTTTTAGTTTAATTTAATTCATATTATGGATAAATTAAGAAACCTCGCTACTAAAGGTGTTAAAAAGTTTTGTCCCGGAAGTGGTAGTGGTAGTAAAAAGCAAATTACTAGCGGTAGAGGTAGTTCAAGTAGTAGATATACCCGTATGCCTTCGCCTCCGGTACCGCTTGGTACACCTTTTGAGGAAGAAATAGGTGTAGGTGCTCACGATATGGATTATGTAGAAGCTCAGGAAAATTACGGTATAGATGAAGAAAATGAAGTAGATGCGATTAATTTAGACGAAGATAATGAAAATATTGCTGAGACACCCGCAGTAGGAGATGCTAACATTAGATCTGAATCGGTTAATCTCCCTCCCCGTCCTCCCAGTGCCCCAAGACCTCGTAAAAAAACTAGTATTGCATGGCAATTTTTTGAACGTATATCAGATATTGAGGTGCAATGCAATATTTGTCAACAAATATATAAGCATAGAAGTGGAGGCAAGCAAGGGGGTACGGGTACGTTAATGAGACATGTAGCTGAAGATCACAAAAGAGAGTTAAATATTGCACAAGGTGTGGGGATGTTGGTGGGCCAACGCAAACTAGAATGGACCCAGCAACCGGTCACGTAGCGAAGAAGTATAATAAATTGAGGGATCGGGAAGAAATAGCTAAAATGGTAACTGTGGGTTGTTTGCCTTTTAATTTTCCTTCTTCTGATGCCTTTATTCGTTATATACAAGCAATTTATAATCCTATGTTTAACGGTATTCCTAGAACTACTTGCCGGTCTGATATTTTTAGACTTCATTCACAATATTATTTTTATTTATCAACATTGTTAAAAAATATTCAATGTAGATTGTCCCTAACTTCTGATCTTGGTCGTGCTGTAAATAAAAATGATTATTTAATCGTTACTTGTCACTGGATGGATAGTAATTTCGTGATGCAAAAACGTATTCTTGCTTTTTTATATGATGAAGATCGTAAACATACTGGACAATTTTTTGTTGATTCTATTGTTAAAATTGCCGGATATTATGGTATCGAAAATAAAATTTTATGTATTGCTTTTGATAATGCTTCTAACAACAACACTGCTATAAAAAAATTAAAATCTACGCTATCTCCGCCCTTGCCTGAAATTTTTCATATTAAGTGTGCATGTCATATATATAATTTAATTGTAAAAGATGGTCTTAAGTTTTTTGAGTTTTATATTGAAAAAATTCGTCTTGCTGTTGGTTTTATTTAAGGAAATAATCGTAGATCAAGAATTAGAGAATTTAAAGTTAAATGTCAAGAAAATGGACTTACACCGATTTTGATGCCTGACGAAATTGATATTAGATGGAATTCTATGTATGAATTTTTAAAAACTTGTTATAAATTTAGAATTCCTATTACACTAGCTTTTAACCAACATTGCGGTTCATTTGTTGATTCTGTTGATTGCATGCTACATAATTCTGATTGGGTTGTAATTAATGATCTTGTTAAGGTTTTAGAAAAATTTTATGTAGCTGCGGTTGAATTTTCCGGTGCTTATTATCCTACTGTTTGTAATATTTTGGCATATATAGCCGATATTTCTGGTTTGCTCAAACAATATAAAAATAAAGAAGGTTATAAAGAAGCTGTTGGCGCCATGTTTACGAAATTTAAAAAATATTTTTTTTCGATTCCCCCTATTTACTTGGTTGGTGCTATGCTAAATCCGTGCATGAAATATAATAATATGTGTCACTTTAGTACTCTTATTTATACTAACTTAGAAATAAATACTAACCATGATTCTGAACAAGCACAACCTGATCTGTGGACGGCTACGGCTGATGCAAAGGATTACATAGAAAAATTATATAATCATTATGATGATTTATTTGATTTAGCCGTACCTACAAATATAACTCCAACTGTCGCTCCTCATCCTCCCGAGGAGCCATCATCTTCTAAAAGGCCGGCACATTGTGTTTTTTCTGATTCATTTTATGATTTAAATTGTTGGAACAATGTTGATGAGAGAACTTACATATCAACTTATCGGGAAGAGCTGAAATATTATCTTCGGACGGCACCAGAGGATCGTAGACGACGGATCAACACGTTGGATTGGTGGAGGAGTAATGAAACACAATATCCTGTGCTTTCAAGATTAGCTAGAGATATCTTGAATGTTTCAATGTCAACCGTTGCATCAGAGAGCGCCTTTAGTCAGGCACGACAACAGCTTGGAGACAACCGACACTCATTGGGAAGCAATGCAATGAATGTTCTAGTTTGCCTCAGAGATTGGATTACAGCGGAAAGAAGAAACCAAGGAATGGAACCGGAGCCGAGCGACGAGCTGAAACTTGAAGAAATTATGACTTCACGGGAGAACTCAGCAGAATCAAGTCCAATGCATGGTTTTGCCCCCGTTGACTTCGACTATCCTATGCAAGTTCCCATTAATATTAACATGAATGAGTTGGAAAAAATGATGCATAATTTATAGATTTTTCATTCATGTAAATTATAAATTTTGGATCATTTTGCAATCAATAAAATTCCCCAAATTCATTCACTCCTTAGTCCTTGCTTTTTATATTTTTTCATTTAACGATTTAAAAATTTAAATTGAATTTCTAGTTTTCTACTTAAAATTAAAAACTTACTTCTAATATATTATTAATTTACTACCAAATATTATTAATTTATTATATTAAGTAGCATATGTTTTGTATATTTGTGCATATATCTTCTATAGAAGTGTATATTTAACGTATACATGTGTATATGTTTTATAAATTAGTATATAAGTATATATATATATATATTGTAATGTATATATAATGTAGTATATTTTATAAGTAGTAGTATATATATCTTGAATGGTGCGTATACACGTGTATATATCTTCTATAGAAGTGTATATTTAACGTATACATGTGTATATGTTTTATAAATTGGATATCTTCTATAAAAGTGTATATATGTGTATATATCTTCTATAGACGTATATATTTAACATATACAAGTGTATATGTTTTACAAATTAGTATATAACTATGTATTTATACATATTGTAGTATATATATATGTATATTGTAGTATATATTTTATTTAAAATAGTACATATATATTGAATGGTGTGTATATATGTGTATATATCTTCTACAGATGTATATATTTAATGTATACAAGTGTATATGTTTTAAAAATTAGTATATAACTATATATATATACATATTGTAGTATATATATATGTATATTGTAGTATATATTTTATTTAAAGTAGTACATATATATTGAATGTTGTGTATATATCTTCTCTAGACATATATATTTAACGTATACAAGTGTATATGTTTTACAAATTAGTATATAACTATATATATATACATATTGTAGTATATATGTATATATATATAGTTATATACTAATATATATAATTAACTATAACATATATATATATATATATATATATATATATTATTGTATATACTTTATTTAAAGTAGTACATATATATTGAGTGGTGCGTATATATGGGTTTATATCTTCTATAGACTTATATCTTTAACGTATACAAGTGTATATGTTTTATAAATTAGTATATAAGTATATATATATATATAGTAGTATATATATATATTGTAGTATATACTTTATTTAAAATAGTACATATTATTGAATGGTGCGTATATATGTGTATATATCTTCTATAGACGTATATCTTTAACGTATACATGTGTATATGTTCTATAAATTAGTATGAAACTATATATATATATATATATTGTTGTATATATATATATATATTGTTGTATATATATATATATATTGTTGTATATATATATGTATATTGTAGTATATATTTTATTTAAAGCATAACATATATATATATATATATATATATATACAAGTGTATACGTTTTATAAATTAGTATGTAAGTATATATATATATTATAGTATATACTTTATTTAAAGTAGTACATATATATTGAATGGTGCGTATATATGTGTATATATCTTCTATAGACGTATATCTTTAACGTATACAAGTGTATATGTTTTATAAATTAGTATGTAGCTATATATATATACATATTGTTGTATATATATATATGTATATTGTAGTATATATTTTATTTAAAGTAGTACATATATATTGAATGGTGCATATATATGTGTATATATCCTCTAAAGTAGTATATATTTAACGTATACATGTGTATATATTTTATAAATTAGTATATATATATATATATATATATATATATATATATATATATATATATATATATATATATATATATATATATATATTGTAGTGTATATATATATATATTATACTATTATAGTATATGTTTTATTTAAAGTAGTACGTATAGTCATATATTAATTATATATTGAATGGTACGTATATATGTGTAATTGTTTATATATTTTTTTAAAAATATATATTGTATATTGGAGTGTATATAGTGTATATTGGAGTGTATATAGTGTATATTGGATTTTTTATTTATTTTTTAAACGGGTTTGACTGGTTTTTAACCAGGTTTGACCGGATTTTGGTGGGTTTGACCGGGTTGGGTTAAATGGGCCGGATTAGGATGGATTTTAATGTTTTTACTGTTTGGCCCGGCCCGGCCCACGTCAAAACCGGCCCTTAACCGGCCCTCAACCCGATTAAAATGGAAGGGCCGGTTCCGAGTTGACCCGGCCCGGCCCGTTTGACACCCATAGTTCTACTGCCCTTTTTCACTAACTTTGTATTCTTTCCTTCTACTTATTTAATTCAATAAATAGCCCAACCTTCTTTTTCAAGGCTTAATTTAGTTTTTTCTTTTTAAGACGTTTTTGATTTCCTTTTTTTTATTTCAACTTTGTATGCTTATATTATTTAAATTAAATAATTTTTTTTTATATAATTGAGTAAATGACTATTTTGTCTATTGTGGAATATTTTAGTGAAGAGTAAAAAGTTCAAATCACCTTTTTAAAGGTCTTCACACTTTTAATATTATATATATATATATATATATGGGGTGTAAAATAATAATTTAGTATAATCTTATTGGTTTATCGATTTACCCAATAACTCGATAAAAAAAATTAAAGCCGAACTAATAACCCAGTAATTTGTTTTATAAAATCATTAAAAAATTGTTAACCCAATAACGATAAATCAATAATATTTTTATCGATTCGATTTTTGTACACCCCTAACTTAAAGATCAGTGACTATATCAAATTAAGAAAAATATGCATTAGCTAAGTTCATCAATATCTGGACAACATCCATTCTGAAACAACAAAACCTAATCAAAGTTAATAATTTTCTTGGTAATTTTATCCGAATAAAATGAGTCCCAACTCACACCAATTGCCACCAATTAACTGATAGGATTATGGACTATAAAAAAATGGGAACCGAAAGGAATTAGTATGTAGACATATGTCATAGCCAATAATCTAGATTTCTGCATTCCATCTTTAACACTTAAATTAATTCTCATGTTGGATATTTAATGGGCATGTTAACAATCATATATATTAGGAAGAGGATAACATGTTGGTTTTTTTGAAATAAATATTCAAATCACTAAGTGTTAATTAGTTACAACTTTATAAGCATTCATTTATGATATTTTAAAAATAAGGGAGTAAAAGATAGACCTTTAATGGAGTACTTTCTTGCAGTTTTAAAAAAAAAAAAATCTTCGGTCTCAAATAAGTTGAAAATAACATCAAATTGATCTTTAATAGACTACATATATAATTATTAAATACATCTGGGTTATTCTGTAATTAGTTATTCTTCAGTTCTCTATATATACAGCTGTAACCCCTTCAATATTAATAAGATCAATTATTATTAAATCAGTATCATGGTATCAAAGCTAGGGTTTCTTCTTCCGCCCAAACCCTAATCTCTCCTCTTTTCCGACGTGTGTGCGCCGCCGCCACCGTCTACACCACGCCGCACGGCCTTCCTCCTCCGCCGTAGGTCGGCGCCATGGACAAGGTTATTGATCCTCTGTCAAAATTACCGTCTGGAGTAAAATTACTGCTCAGGAATCTCCACAATCTCATCCCCGAAAAATTATCTGACAACAACTACCCGGCCTGGGCACTTAACGTCCGCACCGCCCTCGCAGCCAACTTGCTGCTCGGATGGATTGACGGTGCGGAGAAGCCGCAGCCCGAGACAGCCGAGAAGGACGGCGTCAAGCTCCCAAATCCCGACTACCTTCCGTGGATGATCTTGAACATCTATCAAAAGTAGCAACACAATCAGAGAAAACTCCTCTAAAATCATGACTAAGTCGAACTCAATTTTTTTCGAACGCACTTTCATTTTTCAAGATTGCTAAAGTATTCTTCATATTTTCCTCTCTAAGTAGCTGCATGAGTGAGTATTATGTATTTGTTTTAATTAATTAATTTTTTTTTTCTCTTATTTTTGCATGCATGCATAAGTTGCAAAGTTATAGGTTATAACATAACTACACACTAATTGCATGTCAACTAACACAATTTTGCATCTTTTAACACTAATAACTTAAAAAATTATCTCTGTTAAAACTAATCTAATATAATTGACATTATTTTAAAAACAACAAACGAATTACAAATAAAGGCATAGAGTATGAAATACATAAAATAATAAACTAAGCACACTAAATAATATAAGAAGCCATCGAAATAACTTCATTTATGCTTCAATTTACAACAAAATTTATAAAATAAATAGTATAAAATTTGATAGGAACCTGCATAATGAATTAAACCGAGAAAAGAAGCAAGAACATCATCACCAAAAACTCAAACGGAGACCTGACCTCCACTCTTTTCTTTCCCTTTCTTTTCCTTTTTTTTCTTACTTTCGATTTTACTCTTTTCGTTGTCGTCTTCTTCTTTTTTTTTTCTACTGTTTTGTTTCTGATTTTCTCAGTTTTTGTTTGTTCCTTTCTCTCTTTGCCTGTCTTTTTTTTTTCAATCTCCCCTTCTCCCTTTACATATGTGTTTGTGTGGGTTATATAATAATATGTGTAGGTGTGTTTGTGTTGTCTGTCGTGTATGTGTGTGTTGCCAAAAAAGATAAGAAGTAGGGGACGGTTTTAGGTTAGTGGGGAGAGGGTTACTAAGGGTGGTTTTAGGGTGTGGCTAGATTAGGATAAGATTTTATTTTTATTTATTTAAAAATAAAAATATTAATTAACTTTTTTTAAATTTATTTTTATACTAAAAAAAATAAGAAAAGTTTATAACTAGCCTAAAATAAAATATAATTAAGAAAAATAATAAAATTACTAGCTTATTTATTAAAATCTAAATTAAAAGAAAAAATATTTAAAAAAAATTATTATTTAAAAATAAATAAATAAACATATCCTAAAATGTAACTTTATATTTTGAACTCCTTTCTACATTTTTTTTAAAATGAAACCTACTAAAAATGAAATAAGAGCTAAAATAAATATTGGACAATATAAATATTTAATGCCGGAAAATAGGTTAAAATTCGGGGAGGATCAAAATCACGTGTCTACATTTTGCCCCTTTTTGTTTGAAATCTCAAAGAGTTTTCATACAAAGAAGTAGACAACGAGATGAGTTTTCACCCTTCGGTTATTCAAAATATATATATATAAGGACCGAGTCCTGATTTTAAACAACCTACATATCCTGAGTTATAAGGGAATCATGCCACGTGTAGTTCAGAGAGGTAAAATGGTGGGACGACGAGTGAGGTTCCGTCGAGTTTCCGGTTCACAATTTCTGCTTTTACATTCAAATGAAAAACAAAATTTAAAATGAAGATACAAGTGAAAGATCCTATCTATGCACAACTTTTCTGAAAATCTTGACTTGAATCTTCATGACTTCTCAAGTGGTGAGACAGTCGTTATTTTAAGTTGAACTTAAAAAATGAAATGTTCCTCTCTGTCGACTCTTGGTATCGGAGAGAAACTTGAAAATTAACTTATTCTTCAGACTTTTTTTCTGACTTGAACTTGAAGATCTTCACCTTATTCTTCAGGAGAGCTCCTGAACTTGCAACTTCTTCACCTTGTTCTTCAGGCGGGCTCCTGACTTGCTATTTCTGATTTTCCAAACATCTTCCTGAACATCAAAGTAAAAGGTGAACTAGAAAAGACAAATTCCATTATCTAGAAAGGTCCTGAGATGAAAAATAAAATTTCATTATCCAGAAGAGTCCTAAGTATAAAGTAAAGTCCCATTATCCAGGAGGGTCCTGAGCAGAAAATAAAATCCCATTATTCAGGAGAGCCTTGAACAGAAAGTAAAATCCCATTATCCAGGAGAGTCCTGAGCTGAAAACTAAAATCTCATTATCCAGGAGGGTCCTGAGCAGAAAATAAAGCGCCATTATCCAGGAGGGTCCTAAGCAGAAAGTAAAATCTCATTATCCAAGAGGGTCCTGAGCTGAAAAGTAAAATCTCATTATCCAGGATGTCCTGAGTTGAAAATAAAATTCCATTATCCAGAAGGATCCTGAGCAGAAAATATAATCACATTATCCAGGAGGGGTCTGATTATAAAGTAAAATTCAATTATCCAGGAGGATCCTGAGTAGAAAGTAAATTCCAATTATCCAGGAGGGTCCTGAGAATAAAGTAAAATCCCATTATCCAGGCGGGTCCTAAGAAGAAAGTAAATTCCCATTATCCAGGAAAGTCCTGAGCAAAAAGTAAAATTCCATTATCCAGGAGGGTCTTGAGCGGAAAATAAAATCTCATTATCCAGGAGGGTTCTGAGCAATAAATAAAATCCTATTATCCAGAAGGTTCCTCGGCAGAAAGTAAAATCCCATTATCCAGGAGGATCCTGAGCAGAAAACTAAAGTCCCATTATCCAGGAGGGTCCTGAGCAGAAAAGTAAAGTCCCATTATCCAGGAGGGGCCTGAGAAGAAAATAAAATCCCATTATCAGGAGGGGCCTGAGCAGAGAATAAAATTTCATTATCCAAAAGGGTCCTAAGCATAAAGTAAAGTCCATTTTTCGGGAGGGTCCTGAGCAGAAAGTAAAATCTCATTATCTAGAAGGGTCCTAAGCTAAAAGTAAAGTCATATTATCCAAGATGGTTCTGAGCATAAAGTAAAATCCCATTATCCAGGAGGGTCCTGAGCAGAAAGTAAATTCCCATTATCCAGGAAGGTCCTGAGCAGAAAGTAAAATTTCATTATCCAGGAGGGTCTTGAGCGGAAAGTAAAATCTCATTATCCAGGAGGGTTCTGAGCAATAAATAAAATCTCATTATCCAGAAGGTTCCTCAGCAGAAAGTAAAATCCCATTATCCAGGAGGGTCCTGAGCAGAAAATAAAATCTCAATAACCAGGAGGGTCCTGAGCATAAAGTAAAGTCACATTATCTAGGAGGGGCCTGAGCAGAAAGTATAACAAGGTCCCGAGCTGAAAAGTAAAGTTCCATTATCCAGGAGGGTCCTGAGCTAAAAATAAAAATCCCATACAACACGAATAAATTTTTTGCCTCAATTTGTACTAGAAAATTTTGTGAGTGTCAGTAGATCATAACTTCTTGAAAAGTACAGAAAGGAGGGTGAATCAGACTTTGATTTTAAAATGTGAATTTTTTTGCCAAATCAACATTTTTCAAGGTCAAACCCGAACCCCCTCTCTTTTTTTTTTTCAAAAAAAACTTCAAAGTCTCTTCTCTGTTCTCTTCCTATTTATTATCTCTCTTTCCTCCATCACTTTTAAAATGTGTAAAAAAAAATTCATTCAATTTCTTCTATTTTACCTACTTAAATTAGGGGCATGCATCGATCGGTTCGGTTTAATTTTTATATTGTCGATTCAGTTTATCGGTTTTTAATTTTTAAATATGCTAAATAAATAACCAAACCAATAAGATATTTTCTTATCGATTTTCGATTTATCGATTTTTAGTCCTTAACGATTTGATTTTCGATTTACCGGAGAAGAAAATACTCATAAAATAGAAAAGTAGTAACTAACATGAAAAGAAATATATATATATATATATACACACACACACACACACACATATATATATACGGGGTGTAAAATAATAATTTAGTATAATGTTATTGGTTTATCGATTTACCCAATAACCCAATAAAAAAAATTAAAACCGAACTAATAACCCAGTAATTTTGTTTTATAAAATCATTAAAAAATTGTTAACCCAGTAACAATAAATCATTAACATTTTTATTGATTTTAATTTTTGTACACCCCCAACTTAAATTGCGATTTCTTACTCCATTAATTATAAGAGAAAACGTATTTGTGCATGTGAGTCTCCTCAAAATTCTAATCGAAACTGTAATCGGAAACTACTATGAAACACTAACCGAAAAAAGCAATCACATATTTTTAACACAAAAAAAACACATAAATTTTTAGATAATAGCTCACTTGATCGACGAAAATTCAGCATTTCATTATTTCGGAGTAAAGGAAAACTCAAAACATAATTTTTTTAGAGGAAAATCGGATAATTAATGGTAGAAATGGATTATTTTTTGATATAAGATAAATATGAGGAAAGTGAATGGTATTTATCCACGTGGACAGATACATAAACAGTTTTTTCCACGTTATGCGTGTGTTTTACACGTGATTCGCAGGCGAAAAAGGGGCACGCGACTTACTAAATCAACAGGTTAGGGGGGGGGGGGGTTACTTAAAACGATTTAAAATTCAGGTGTATCATGAATAAAACGAGACAACTTCAGAGTGTAATTAATACTTCTCTCTTTTAAAAAATAAAAAGAACATTCGAACCTTCTTCTCCTATTACCTGTGAATTACTACTAGTTCTTTCTTATAAAAAAAAAATCACCTCTATCTATCCATGTTTCTCAATTAGATGTGTGATATTTAACGACAAAAATAATTCACACATACATATCTTGGTAATAAGGTTGGTCCATTTTTCTTTATTTTGAAATAACTCTTGGAATGAAGGGTATATTAGGTCCATTAAGATAGTTGAAGGGTATTATTGAGCAAAAAATGTAACATTAAGGACATAGGGCATTTTTGACCCAAAAATATAATGGAGTAAATTTGTCCTATTTTGAATAGTTCACAAGTATTTTATTTTCTTAAGTTTATTTCAAATTAAAAGCAGACATATCTATTGACAGTGATGGAGTAGTAATTTATAAATAATAATGTGAAAAAAATAGAAGTTTGGGATGATTTTAATGAAGATAGAAGAAAGTTTAGAAGAGTAGGAGAGAGAGAGATGAAAAAGTGAGAAATGCCACTTGGTATAACAACAAAATTACATAGGAGTGTCTCTTAGTTTGAATATTTCATCAAATTATTTGTCTATCTTTTTAAATGTAATAATAATTTCACCATTCTAATAAAATAAACTAATTCAAAAATTAGTTAATATTACATTATCAGTGAGGATTCGATTTTTAATTTTGTAATTTCCTTCCCATTTTCCTACCCTCAATATTTAAAAAAGAAAACATTCCATAATTATTAGTACTGCGTCTTTATTTCAGGTAAAGGACCAAATTGAAAGAGAGTGAGAGAGTAACAAATTGATTCCCACTTCTCACACAACTATTGTGTGTACAACTTCACCAGCACTAATCTTCTCCCTCATTGCAATTATCAAAATGCTAGACGTAGATCCAAACAAACATCCATCTTTCCCCAAGCATTTACTTGAACAAGGCTTTATGGATAAAATCGTAAGCTTTTTTCTATTTTCTTTTTGTTTCTTTTTAAGAAGTCCATGTTTGCATATATATATATATATATATATATATATATATATATATATATTCTTGCTTTGTTTTCTCTATATCTGAGTTTTCCTTACATTGATGATCCCACTTGTTAGTGAATGCCGTCTGCTTTCATCAAACAACACAAGAAGATGTTGGCCAAGACGGCCTTATTAAAACGAATGAAGGGCTGTTTTGGGAAGTCAAGATAGTGAGGGAGGCATCTGTTACTTCATATGTGAAGGAGACTGGCCACGATTTGTGATGCATCACAACATGGAGCTAGGGGACATGTTGATCTTCTTTCTCGTTGACAAGTCGACTTTCCATGTCCTGCCCTACTACAAGAAATCTATTACCAACATTCAATATTTTGAGGAACTCAGCAGTTCCAACGAAGAAGGGGAGGAGAACATTGAAATGGGACCTTTAAGAAATTCTAAGAAAGTTGGAGGAAAGAAAAAAAACAGAACTTAATCTATATAAGAAAAAAACAGAACTTGAACTAAGAAGAGAAAGAGCAAAAAGCTTGGTTATTTGTTATTGATCACTGCCACATTTACACATAATATCATAACTGAAAATGCTGAATAAAAAGAGTAAAATAAACTATTATTAACCCTAACGATATAGCCTGACGATCAACAACTGTTATAAAATCAGATTCTGCATGATTGCAGCCTTATTTACCTAAACTTAATCCAATTTTAAAGCTGTATTTTGAATTACAGCAGCTAGTACAACTAATCTTCAGCTTTTGAGGCACTAATCTTAACACTCCTCTTTGACTCAAGAGTAGTAGCACCAAGTCTTTCGCTGAGAAACTCTAATCTTTCTCTGGGTAGAGACTTAGTTAAAATATCGGCATTTTGGAAATCAGTTCTGCAGTGCACCATATTTATGTCTCCACTCTTATGCGCCTCCCTTAAGAAATAAAGCTTGATCTTGAAATATTTTATCTTTCCATGAGAGACAGGATTATTTGCAATTGAAATTGTAGCTTCATTATCCACAAGGATTTCAACACTCTTTTTTTGTTCCATATACAAAACTACCAGAAGCTTCCAAATCCAAAGGGCTTGATACATAGCTAAAGCAGCTGCAATGTATTTTGCTTCGGTTGTAGATTGAGGCACCACATCTTGCTCAATCCAAAGGGATTGATACATAGCTAAAGCAGCTGCAATGTATTCTACTTCAATTGTAGATTGAGCCACAACATCTTGTTTCTTTGAACAACAAGAGAATATTCCAGAACCAAAACTAAAATAGTAACCTAAGGTGCTTTTTATATCATCTGAGCAACCAGCCCAATCACTATCAGAAAATCCACGAAACTGAAAATCTAATGTCTTTTTGAATATAATGCCAAAATCAATAGTACCTTTGACATATCTAATCACATGTTTAGTTGCTTGAAAGTGAATTTCGCTAGCACAATGCATATATCTTGAAAGTAAACTCACACCATAAACAATATCTGGCCTCGTTGCAGTCAAGTACATTACGCAACCTATTTGACTCCTATAAAGTCCCTCATCAACCTTTTCAGCTCCATCTTCTTTGCAAAACTTCTCATTTTGATTCATAGGAGTTGCAGTAGACTTGCAATCTTTAATTTTGAACTTTTTGAGAATTTCTTTTCATATTTCTACTAGCATATAAAGATCTCATTTCTTTTTTGCTGAACTTCCATTCCAAGGAAATAAAACATTTTACCAAGCTATGTCATCTCAAAAACTTTCATCATTTCAGTCTTAAACAGAATGATCAAGTCCAAATTGCTACCTATAACTAGCAAGTCATCTACATGCAAAGAGACAATGGTCAAATCAGAATTCTCTTTTCTAATATAGAGCGTACATTTGCTGAGGATTTTTTGAAAGCCTAAGCTAAGAAGATGAGTATCAATTCTGCTATACTAAGCTCTAGGAGCTTTTTTCAAACCATACAATGCCTTCTTTAGCAAGTACACTTTGTCTTCTTTGCCTTTGATAGAAAAACCTTCAGGTTGTTCTACAAAGATTTTTTCTTCAAGGTAGCCATTTAGAAAAGCGGATTTCACATCAAGCTGGTGGATTTTCCATCCTTGTTGAGCTGCTAATGCTAACAACATTCTTATCATATCCAAATGAGCGACTGGAGTAAAAGTTTCAGAAAAATCTACTCCAAACATTTACGCATACCCTTTTGTATCTAGCCTGGCCTTGTACTTGTTTATAGAACTACAAGGATTGAGCTTACTTCTATAAACCCACTTGACTCCAATAGACTTCTTGTGTGATGGCCTGTCAACCAGCTCCCATGTGTTGTTCTTTTCTATCATTTTGAGCTCCTCCTGCATTGCATATCTCCATTTCTCATCTTCCGCAGCCTCTATAAATCCTGCAGTTTCTAGAACTGCAACATTACACCTTTGATAAATATCAGAAAGTGTTCTTGTGCCTCTAACAGGTACATCATCATCTAAAAATTCTAGGTTTTTTTTCTTTTCATCATCTTGCCAGCTCCAAGTGTCATTCTCCACGAACTTGGCGTCCCTGCTAACAATCAGTTTGTCATTTGAGGCTGATAAATCCTGTAAGCTTTTGATAGATTACTATATCCTACAAAGATTCTAGGTTTAGCTTTCTTATCTAGTTTATCTCTTTTCACCTAAGGTACATAAGAAAAACAAAGACAACCAAATATTTTCAGATTTGTTAGCAAAGATTCGTGACCAAACCAAGACTCAAATGGTGTCTTCTTTTGCAAAGCCTTAGTTGGCAATCTGTTTAGCAGAAATACTACGATATTGGCAGCTTCAGCCTAAAATTTCTTTGGCGGCCCTTTCTTATGGAGCAAACACCTTGTTATCTCTATTAGCGTCCTGTTTTTCCTTTTCACTACTCTGTTTTGTTGAGGAGTATAGGGTGCCATTAGCTGATGCTTGATTCCTGCTTCATTACAAAAGTTGTTGAACTTTTCTGAAGTATATTCGATTCCATTATCTGTCTTTATCACCTGAATTCTGCAACCACTCTAATTTTCCACAAAAGCCTTAAATTTACAAAATACATCAGCGGCCTCAAATTTAAAAATCAAAAAATAAATTTAATAATATCTGAAACAATCACCAATTAAGGCAATGCAATACTTACTACCATTTAAAGATGGTGTTTTCTAAGGTCTGCCTATATACGTATGAATAAGTTGCAGCTTTTTCTTTGCCCTCCATGATGAATTCTAAAAAGGAAGCCTTGTTTGCTTCCCGTACTAACAAGCTTCCCAAGCAGGCAAATTTTTCTCAAGGCTCAGAAGACCTTCTGCGAGTTGATTTTTTTTCATGAAGAGTATTGCATCATGATGATAATGTCTGAGTCTTTTGTGCCATAATTCTGGATTATTTTCCAAATGGACAGTTGTTGCTTACTCCTCGACCAATAGATTCAAGAAAAAACTTCTTCCTCTCATCTTGTCCTTGAACATCTCCTTATTATCAGAATCCTTGATGACACATGTTTTTTCTTCAAACAACGCTTTAAAACCATTTTTAATTAGCTGTCCAACACTTAAGAGGTTTTGATCAAGATCGGGAACAAAGAAAATATTAGTTAAAAGTTTCAAACATGTAGGGCTTTGAATTACAACTGTTCTTTTTCCTTTTGCATCAAGATATTCTCCATTTCCAATTTTGACTTTGGAAATAACAAATCTATCTAGATCTTCAAAGAGCTCTTGATCACTAGTCATATGATTTGTACATCCGTTATCAATCAACCAACTTTTAGAAGTGCTTTTGCCAGCAAAACTAGTTGCTACAAATAATTGCTTTTCTTCATATTGATTTACAACAACCTTGGCTTCTTCTTGTTGCATTTGTGACTTGCATATCCTCTCCACATGGCCCAGGTGACCACATTTGTTGCACTTGACATCTGATCTCTACTAACATTTCTATTGAGAGTGATTTGTCTTTTTGCAATAAGGGCAGGGTGGATTACTTACTCTATGATTGTTGTACTTATTGCCTTGCATTTGCTTCTGTTTTTTTTCTTTTTCTTGTATGACTCGTTTTGTGATTTAGCTTGAAAAGCATCTTCAACATAACCTTCTTTCCGCATTATTCTTCTTTGCTCCAATGCCTGCAAAGCTTTAACAACTTTTGCCAAGGTAATGCTTGACAGATCCTTAGAATTCTCTAAAGAAGAGATGTGGCTTCATATTTCTCAGGAAGTATGACAAGAATTTTTTGAACAATTCTTTCATCAGTAAAATCCTTACCAACAATCTCACCTTGTTGGCTAAGTCGAGTAGCTGATCTGCATAATCTTTTATAGTTTTTGATTCTTTCATTCTCTTCATTTCAAATTCCCAAATCAGATTCATCACTTGCATATTATGAACTCTTTTATTTCCTTGATATTCCTTTTTGACATAATCCCAAATTTCTAGAGGGAACTTCTTTTGCATAATTCTAGTAAGAATTAAAGAAGATACTACAGAGAAAAGACATGCTTTGGCTTTGAAATTTCTTATCTTTTTCTCCTTATGATGTTTCATCATTCACTGTTGGATTAGCTCCAAAAGGAGCTACTTCATAGTTCTCCTCTACTTTTTTTTCATAGATCTAGTGCTTCAAGATGAACCGTCATTCTAATTGCCCAAGCTTGATAATTCTCACCATTCAAGACAAGTGGAGTTAGAAAGCTTTTTCAGAATTCATTTTCTCTAAACTATTTAAGATAACATTTTAAAGAAAGGTTATATAGAAAGAACTTGTGTTCTTATTCACTCTCTTCTCATAGGTCCCTCAAGATGGCAATGCTCTGATACCAATCTGTAGGAAAGAAAAAAAATAGAACTTAATTTGTATAAGAAAAACAGAACTTGAACTAAGAAGAGAAAGAGCAGAAAGCTTGGTTATTTGTCATTGATCACTGCCACAGTTAAACACAATATCATAACTTAAAATGCTAAATAAAAGGAGTAAAATAAGCTATTATTATTTCTAACAATTATAGTCTAAAAATTAGCAACTGTTATAAAATCAGATTCCGCATGATTGCAGCCTTATTTATCTAAACTTAATTCAACTTTAAAGCTGTATTTTGAATTACAACAGCTAGTACAACTAATCTCCAGCTTTTGAGGCACTAAACAAAAGCACCCACATCTCATTATGCACTTCGTTCCTTGCAATAAAGTTTGTGTGTTCAGTTCACTTGCACTTTTTTTTGGTGCATTGAATTGTATTTTTGTGCAAGTTTTTAATGGAAATCAAATTAGACTATTGGGGAGTCCTTTAAGTGATGTTGTGGCTCTTTTTGATGTTTTGGGTGTTCTTTAAAAAATTGGGGGCAGGGGTAGGAGAAATGAGGAATCGGCCAACCAGGAGAAAGTTCTACTAGTCAATCAATTGAATTATTGAGATTCCTGAGAAAATAGTGTTTTTGTGTATATATACCAGTTTATTTATCTAACTTGATGGTAATATATATATTTCCTTGAAATCCCATAGTATACGGCCCAGTGAGTCGGATGATGAGATCCTAGATAGTACCCCAAGAAGCAATAGAGGGAAAACAAAATTTTCAGACATGGCTGTGCATTCTTTTGAAAATCTAAGTCCTAATAGTCCATTGGGACAGTCTAGCAAAATAAAAAGACGAGAAGGAGATGCAGAGAATGGTGTTTCACTTGACATGCATATCAAAAGAATGGAGATTGAGAAGTTGCTTGAAGAGGGCGTTTCTTCACCTTCTTGCACAAGAGAGGGCCAAAGTGAGCTCTTTATCTGCACAGTCATCTCATTACGTGTAAATTCTGTGTTAACGCGATGATCTTAATTTTCTGTGTGAAGCAAGAGACAGTGAAAGATGCAAGATGCAAAGCAAATAATGCAGTATATTTTATGATGTGCAGAGAGCAGTATTTGACAAAGAGAAAGCTGTAGCATATCAAAGAACAAAAGCTAATAAGTCTAAGAATCCATTCTTTATATATTTTATGCCCCCATCGAATATCTCCAGGTCGCATCTGGTAAGCTCTACAAATTAATCATCAGTGTATATACTTTATCAACTCAATTCATTTAGTTCATCTCTTTTGGCAGACCATAAAGTTGACATTTGCTAGGAAATATATCCCGAAAAACTGCAGCAAGATAATGCTTCGGGTTGCAGGCAAGGAATCTTGGGCTGCCATATATTCTGTGGGACCAACACGAGCTAGAATTAGCACTGGATGGAGCACGTTTGTGGTTGGCAATCACTTAAAATTAGGCGATGTTTGTGTATTTAAAGTGATTAAAGGCACTCAGGTCGTCATGGATGTCACTATATTTCATGCAGCTGAGAGCATGCCAATGCGGGAAATTGATGGGCCAGACTATAATTAGTTCTTGTTACTGGTTGATATAGTAAAATGAAGTTAGTATTACGAAGTGAATCTTGAAGGAAGGATTCTAAAATTTGCTCAATGTGAAATTAAAATGAGTTACTATAGTTCAGTCTTGCCTTCATATCAAATTTTCAGTAGTATTTTTTAATGCAATATATATATATATATATATTTGAAGAAAAACTAGCCGAAGGGGGTTAAACGCCTACTATATATATGTAAAAATTAATTTTAAACATGTATGAATAGTATATTTTTTCATCGAAGGGAGAACTCCCTAGCACTACTAAAAAAAAAAAAAACCGACCACAAGTGGTCGGTTTTCCCCAATTTTCGACCACAAGACCGACCAAAATTTGTGGTCGGAAAAGTAGTGGTGGCTTTTTAAAAACTGACCACATGTGGTCGGTTTTTTTAAAAATATATATTTATTTTTAAAATTCATTATTATTTTATTAAAATTGAAAAAATAATTTTAGGAAAAATAAACCGACCACAAGTGGTCGGTTTTTTATTAAATTAATTTATTAATTTTAACTAAAAACCGACCACATGTAGTCAGTTTTTAATTAAATTAATTTATTAATGTAATTTAAAATCGACCACATGTGGTAGGATTTTTTGTAAAATTTTTCAGAAAAACCTACCACATGTGGTAGGTTTTTTGTAAAAATTTTCAAAAAAAACTACCACATGTGGTTGGTTTTTTGTATAAAATTTCAAAAAAACTACCACATGTGGTCGGTTTTTTTAAAAATTTTATAAAAAAAAATATTAAAAATTTTCAAAATACAAATAATAAAACCAAATTATTTACAATACAACCCACCCATCATTTACAAACATTAAAAATCAAATCAAATTATTTACAATACAACCCACCAATCATTTAATATACAATCAACCAACCACCATAAGAATACAAACATTAAAAATCAAATTATTTACAAAATTTATTGAGGTTACGAATTCAAACTATAAAACATACAAAAGACTAAAAACAACAACTCATCATCCGCATCTTCATTCTCAGCCTCATCCATTCTATTATCAATATTTCGTGTTGATATATCCAGTTGTAATCAGGTTCCATCTACATAATCAATCACATTTAAATAATTAGTTCCAAGTCACAAAAGTTCACATTTTAAATACCTACACCTTTCAAGTCACTAATTCACTTCAGAAGTTATCAAACTAAACTAAATTCAAAAGAAAAAGTTCACGTTTAAAGTACCTACACTTAAACATTTTGAAGTAACCAATTCACTTGTCAAGTGACCACAGTTTACTAAAATCAAAACGCAAGTTCACATTTCAAGTACCTAAATTCAAAACAAAAGTCATTAATCCATAATTCAAGTACCTAAACATTTTCAAGTTACCAACGTAAACTAAATTCAAAATGAAAAGTTCACATTTCAAGTACCTACACCTAAACATTTCAAGTCACTAATTCCCTTCACAAGTTACCAAACTAAACTAAATTAAAAATGAAAAGTTCACATTCCAAGTACCTACACCTAAACATTTTCAAGTCACTTTCCAAGTTACCAAACTAAACTAAATTCAAAATGAAAAGTTCACATTTCAAATACCTACACCTAAACATTTTCAAGTCACTTCACAAGTTACCAAACTAAACTAAATTCAAAATGAAAAGTTCACATTTCAAGTACCTACACCTAAACATTTCAAGTCACTAATTCACTTCACAAGTTACCAAACTAAACTTAATTCAAAATGAAAAGTTCACATTTCAAGTACCTACACCTAAACATTATCAAGTCACTTCACAAGTTACCAAAATAAACTAAATTCAAAATGAAAAGTTCATATTTCTAAGTCACTAATTCACTTCACAAGTTACCTACACTTAAACATTTTGAAGTCACTAACTCACTTCTCAAATGACCACACTTAACTATATTCAAAACACAAGTCCACCTTTCAAGTAACTACACTTAAATATTTTCGACTCACTAATGCACTTCTCAAGTGACCACAATTAATTAAATTCAAAACACAAGTTCACATTTCAAGTACCTACACTAAAATATTTTTAAGTCACTAATTCATTTCTTAAGTGACCACACTTAACTATATTCAAAACACAAGTCCAACTTTCAAGTAACTATACTTAAACATTTTGAAGTCACTAACTCACTTCTCAAGTGACCACACTTAACTATATTGAAAACACAAGTTCACATTTTAAGTACCTATACTTACACATTTTCGACTCACTAACTCACTTCTCAAGTGACCACACTTAACTATATTCAAAACATAAGCCCACCTTTCAAATAACTACACTTAAAATATTTTCGACTCACTGACTCACTTCACTTTTTCAATTAAACCATAACCTACCTCAACCGAAGAATCCAAGATAAGCAAGCTAATTCACAAAACCTTTCCTTTCTTCCACGCCCCAGAACTTTCATGATCTATCAAATGTATATTATTTATAAGTAAAGAAATCCAACTCTATAATCAACTTTCTACCTTAAACGCAATTTATAGGCCAAAAATCATGTATTCTTATAAATTCCAAGTCTAAGTCTAAGGCTTAATCTTCTTCCAGTTTCTTAAATCTCACAATATTTGTACCATATAATGTATTTAATATTTAAGTGCATATACCATGTACCAGTTTCTTTTGAAATTTATATATCCTCCTTATTTCCCCTTCTATTTAAAAAAGTGAACAACTTTTTTAAGTCAAAACCATAATGAAACTTGAAACTAGCAAGACACAATCACCTATTGGAAATTCAATAAAGCAAAATGATAGAGATTTTAACCTTAGAGAATGGGTCTTAAGGCTATAATTAGCAGAGAAAACACAAATTCAAGAAGATTTCCAGCTTCTTTTATTAGAAGTTTCAGAGAAGATGCAAAATCTTTTAGATCAAATATTCCCATTTCTAGTACTGTTTCTTCCCCTGGGTACACCTTAAGAGGTAATAAAGCTACTTCTCTCATTGCCCCGCCTCATCTTTGTTTCATTACTATTTTATAATAAAGTTTTATTCCTTTTTACAGATGAAATTGACCCATCTACTTATTCTTTTACCACTGCACTTAAAGCTAAGCCTTCAGATTATCTTTTATACCTCCGAATTCAGGATTTAGTCTGTAGGTTCAAAATGCTTGAAATCCTGCTATATGTATAAATATTTTTCACATATTTTGTTTTGCATATGTATATGTAGTATAAGTAAAAAGTAACGAATTCAGTTGAACTCATAGAAATTGACGGAGAGGGAGAGGGGTTGACGATGGGGTTGGTCCGACGGGGGTCTTAGATCTGTTTTGCCGATGTGGGGCTGGCTGTTGGCGGTGGATGGTGGAGATGACAACGCGACGACTGGAGGGGTGGCTTCGCCAGTGGCTGGCAGTGGAGGTGAGGTCGGCGGCCATAGCTGGTGCAGCGGCGACGCTGGCAAGGAGAGGGCGACGGAGGAGGCGCTAACGGAGGAGAGGGACGACCGACGATGGAAAAGACAACGTTGATGATTTTGTCGTAGGGTTTTTGAGAGAGTAAAGAGATAGAAAGAGAAAGAGGAAAGATGAGAGAAGGGGGGTGTAGGCTGCTGTGAAGAGATTAGGGTTTGGGGGTTGATTTTTGTCTTTAAAAAGGAAGAGAAAGGCTTTTGATCTCAGCTGTTAGATCAATTTTGATCAACGGTTGAGATTTAAAAGTCTAAGAATAGGGTTAGAATTGAGAATAAAAAATAGATTGAGTCTGATTTAGGCTATAATTGTAATGGAGTAAATACAATTAGGCTAAAATCGTAAGAAATTGGATTAAAAGGGGAATGAATTATGCAAAGTATCTTAATTTAGGCTGTTATTTAAATAATAGTAGGAATAATAATAATAAATAATATATAATAATAGTAATAATAGTAAACCATAAATAATTATAAATAATAAATAATAAAAATAATAATAAATAATAATAATATATATGATAACGGTACATTACATATCTATTTCATCACTACACGAGATATACGTATATATATATAAATATATTCAATTGGCTATCACCATTCAAATACATACTATATACATTACATACCCGATTTTACTACCCCATAATAATATACAACGTAACGTAATTCACAAATACTCAGTTGAATTATCGGTTGGTTTATCTTATGTCATTAATATACGTTCACTATATTATATGTATATACTATATATATATATATATATATATATATATATATATATATATATATATATATATATATATATATATATATATATATATATATATATGCCTATACATACACACACATATATGACATATCTGCTTCAACTGTTTCAATCGTAATTTTACTAAATATCATCCTAATTAATTATTATAAGTCATCTAAATATTATAAAAATATATATTTAATAATAAAATAAAATAGATATAAAATGATAAGTTAACTTTTGATGTTTTAAATTAACTTCACGTCTTATATGAGACCCATTTTTTTAAAAAAAATCACACGTACTTTTTGTAGTAATTTTGTTATATCACTTCTTATTAGTTATTGTGAATAATTTAAGACATATGTTTGTTTCTTTTCTTCAATCATAATTTTACTATATCACCTCTAATTAATTATTATGGTCAACGCATTGTGCCACTTAAATTGGAATATAAGGAAAAGTTTTATAAACCACAATAATTAAAAACTTAGATTATTTAAAATATGCAATTGACTATCAATGCCACAAAATTTTGGACAAGGAGAGTAACATGTATTATTTGAAAATTACATAAAAAGTATTATAAATTACAATAGTTAACAACTTAAAATATCTAAAATTAAAAATAATGTGTTATATATTTCAAAAAGTACGTAAAAAAATATTATAAATCACAATAATTAACAACTTGAAAATTTTTAAAAGATATGAAATATTTGATTGACTCTCAAAATTATATCAATGACATTTAAATTGAAATAGAAGAATAGTATAATAAATCACAATAATTAAAAACTTAAATTATTTTTAAAATATAATTGACTATCAACGCCACAAAAGTTTGGACAAGGAGAGTAACATATATTATTTGACAACAAAAAAAATATTATAAACTACAATAGTTAACAACTTAAAATATCTAAAAACGTATTAAAAAGTATGATTGATTATCTAAATTCTATTTGGATCACATTGTTTGAGATAAAAAAATAACATATATTGAGCCCGTGTTATCTGAAAAATAGTAATATAGGCCCATCGAATTTGATTTTTTAGGCTCTTTATTAATTTATACATTTGTAGATTTTAATTTTGATCGTGAATTAAATTTTTGAAATAAAATTATATATTTGAATAATAAATCATAATAATTGATAATTCAATATATTTTAAGAATATATGCAAAAATTACTTAACAAAATAAATTTATTTAATTTTTAAAATTCAAAAAATTTGGGAGATGGAGAATGTCTGAGGCTTGGAGATAGAGTACGATGATTTCATTATATAAAAACAAGGGCGATGTTCAGAGTTGCAACAACTATAGGGGTATTAAGTTGTTGAGTCACACTATAAAGATTTGGGAGAGGGTGGTCGAGCGGAGATTGAGGAACGTAGTGTCCATTTCGGAGAATCAGTTTGGTTTTATGCCTGGTCACTCAACGACAAAGGCAATCCATCTGGTGAGGAGATTGGTAGAGCATTATAGGGAAAGGAAGAGGGATTTGCACATAGTGTTCATCGACTTGGAGAAGGCGTATGACAAAGTCCCTAGGGAGGTTCTTTGGAGATGCTTAGAGGTGAGAGGTGTTCCGGTGGTGTACATCAGAGCTATTAAGGACATGTATGATAGAGAGAAGACTTGGGTGAGGATGGCAGGAGGTGACTCAGGGCATTTTCCGATTGAGATAGGTCTGCATCAGGGTTCAACTCTTAGCCCTTTCCTTTTTGCGGTGGTGATGGACGTGTTGACGCGAAGTATTCAGGGTGAGGTGCCTTGGTGTATGTTATTTGCGGACGATGTAGTGCTGATTGATGAGATGCGGGGGTGTGTGAATGAGAAATTGGAGGTTTGGAGGCAAACCCTGGAATCGAAGGGGTTCAGGTTGAGTAGGTCCAAGATGGAGTATTTGGAATGGAAGTTTAGTGACGCGAGTCAGGAGGATGAAGTGGTGGTGAGTTTAGATTCCCAGGTTGTTTGTAAGAGGGATAGTTTTAAGTATCTTGGGTCTATTATCCAGGGGAATGACGAGATTGATGAGGATGTCTCTAAACGTATTGGAGCAGGATGGATGAAGTGGAAGCTCGCTTCGAGAGTGTTGTGTTATAAGAAGGTCCCCCTTAAGCTTAAAGGAAAATTCTACAGAGTGATAGTCCGTCCGGCCATGCTGTATGGAGCGGAGTGTTGGCCAGTCAAGAACTCCCACATCCAAAGACTGAAGGTGGCGGAAATAAGAATGTTGCGATAGATGTGTGGCCTTACGAGAGGGGATAGAGTTAGGAATGAGACTATTTGAGGGAAGGTGGGAGTGGCTTCGGTGGAGGATAAGATGCGAGAAGGAAGGTTGAGATGGTTTGGGCATGTGATGAGGAGGGGCACAGATGCCCCAGTTCGGAGGTGTGAGAGACTGGATTTAGATGGCTTTAGGAGGAGTAGAGGTAGGCCGAAGAAATAATGGAGGGAGGTGATTAGACATGACATAGAGCAGTTGCAGCTCACTGAGGACATGACCCTATATAGGAAGGTGTGAAGGTCACGAATTAGGGTAGAAGGTTAGGGCGAGTGTATGGATTGTGGCTAGGTGTTAGGAGCACTAGTGAGTATCCAGGAAGTAACCCCTGGAATGTGTCCTTGAGTAGGAGCCTTTAGCCAGGTGAGTTCGGTGGGGTAGGTAAGTGGGTGTCCTAGTTCTTATTTCTTATTTCGTATTGCTCGTATTTCTCTTATTTTGTACTTCGCTGATATTTATTTCTATTATTTCTTATGTCTGCATGCCAACCTTTCCTGTTACATGTTCCTTTACGATCTTGGTGTATTATTCGAGATTCTGAGCCGGGGGTGTATCGAAAACAACCTCTCTACTTCTTCGGAGATAGTGGTATGGACTGCGTACATCTTACCCTCCCCAGACCTCACTTTGTGGGAATACACTGGGCCTGTTGTTGTTGTTGTTGTCACATTAATTGATATGATTATTATTATAATATTAATTTATAATAGATGTTGGGCCTGTGCAAACTAGTTTAAAATATAAAATCGACCATTTGAGGTCGCTTTTTAAAAATAATAATAAAAAATTAATAATAAAATTATTTAATTAATTATTATAATTTTTTAAAAAATAAAAAAATAAAAAAACCGACCACAAGTGGTCGATTTTAAAAAAAATTTAAAAAATATATAAAAAATCGACCACAAGTAGTTGATTTTTTTATATATATTTTAATAATTATTTTTTTAAAAAACCGACCACCAGCGGTCGTTTTTTTTGAAAAAATAATTAAAAAATAATCAAAAAATCGACCGCAAGTGGTCAATTTTTAAAATATTTTTTCAATTTTTTTTTTCAAAAAAATCGACCACTAGTGGCCTTTTTTTTCTTTTTTTCTTTTTTTCTTTTTTTTTTCATTTTCAAAATAAATAATAATTAATACTAAAATTATTTTAATAAATATTTTATTTTTTAAAAATAAAAAAGCTACCACTTGTGGTCGCTTTTAAAAAAAAAATAAAAAATTTTAAAAAATTAAAATCCGACCACAATTTGTGATCGGTTTTCTGTGGTCGGTTTTGCCTTTTTTTTACTAGTGTATAGCCATAGGTTGCCTCCATCTATTTAGAATCACAAATGTCGTTCAAGCTGAAAAAAATAGCAATGGTGGTGATCGATTGGTATCTTTATTACAGATGATTGTTGGCTTATGTCCTAACGTTCTGGTTATTCTCAACAAAGTATGAAGGACATAATTGTATTGGGAAAAAAGATGACAATATTCGTTTTCAAGTTGATTCCAATTGATGCCGAAAAAGAATCAAATTGCACCATTTATGCAACGATAAATGCCTCGTTCTCTCTTGAAGTTAACCGTAGGTACATTTAGAATTGTTGTGGACATCTCTTTCCATCACTTAATAAGTGTCTTAATTTGTTAAAGAAACTGAAACTCACTACACAATTCTTAAAAGTGGAGGTTTCAAAATGGCTTCGAACAATGCTTCCAAGAGAAAAGTGAGAAGTTTTAGCATGGGTCGCTCCTATTCCGGAGGTCTTTAATTTTTACTACTTATGATGAAAATTTGTGAACTAGAACGCCTCGATTTACAACTATTTTTTTTTTGGACATAGGTTCAGATAACTTTTGTCTCGCTCGATAGGAATTAAGTATTATTTACAACGTTTTTGGGTACAAGAATCTGTATATACATGCAACAATAACTTCAACACAAGTTCAAGTCTAAGACTAGAACACTTACGAAGTTCCTTAACACCTTCAACATAAGTTTATAAATAATCTATCCAAGAAGTATGTTAACTTTCAGAAAAGAGATGAAACAGAATTTTAAGGCCAAGTCCCCCGACTTCACGGAGTGTCCTTAAGGAATAATTCCCCTCACTGTACCCGAGGTTATGGAATCTTTCTCCCAGGATAAAGAGGCCTTCAATTCGAACAATAGCGGTATCTCAAATTGTTGGATTCAACGAACTCACTCAACAGCTTAATGATCACACAAAGTTTTTGTTAAGAATAAGAGAGTTTTTGCTTTCAAAATAGATACTAATACCTGAGGAATATATCAGGTATTTATATCCTTAAATGTGTCCTTTCAGAAAGGATGCATTGGTTCAGCAGAAAGGCACATTTTCAGTAGTAGTCACGTCCCTGTGCCCAGTCTGTGCTGGACCCGCTCCTGATCTGCGGCCGCAGGTGATGTTTGGAAAATTTCAGTAGCTTCTATGCTACATCTGCGCTCACAGGTCGCGTACCTGTGCTGCGTCTGCGCCCGTAGGTCACCTTACAGTGCGAAACAGTGTGCCTTTTCCCTCAAAGGGTCGCATCCCTTCGTGATGCGTTGTGTATGCATTTGCATGGCGTCTGAAATGCGCCCGCACTTGGAGAAAAATTAATTTTATCAGATTTTGGATAAAATTTTCACTTGTAAACAAGTTTCAAATAAATTTTGTCTAAAAATTAGATCTCATTGATCATTTTCCAAATCCAAATCCAAATCCGAAGCCGAAGCCGAAGCCAAGCTGAGCGAGCGATGACGACGAAGGCGCGAGGCACCACCTTGCTCTTGCCTCACTATCCATGGGGAGTTAGTATTTCTCATTATAAACACTTACAAGTTCTCTTCTCCCACCAATGTGGGAGAATTAGTGAACTTTCCTTTAAAAAGAGTAGACTTTCCAATTTGAGAGTACACTTTCTAAATTGGTGTCTCTCTTCCCTCCACTATTTTTTCTCTATTTTCTATTCACATATTTACCTTGAACCTAACAATCCCCCACATGAATGGGGAATGGCTATCTGTTGAAGAAATTTATGGCCAAGCATGTGATCATTTAGCAAAGGTTAATTGCATCTGGATAAGTAGGTTTCCCTTTGAACTTTCTGTAGTGAACATGCATCGGATGCACTCGGTCAATTGGTAGATTTGATATCTTTGAACTGTCGAGCTTTAATGTGCACCTAGACAACACATGTCACACAACCAACCTTTTACTGTTTATGGTTCTCACGGTTTTGTTCTTTTCAGTCATAAACACGTCCCAGTTTCATAAGCGCTTGGAGAATAGGCCTTTACTAACATTCTTATTAAAGCAGCTTCCACTTCTCCCTTACATAGGTGATATGGGTACGATCATGATCGGGGTCCAATACGTTAAGACTCGATCTCGGGGGGCTGCCCATCCAAGGAACAAGCTTTGAAATGTAGAGAACAAATCCCACAAGCTCTAAAACTGTTCACTGTTCATCCGCGTTCACTGTTCATCCGCCCTTTGCAAGGGTTTTTTAGTCATTTTTAATAAGTTAACCTAGGTATAAATAGAACCTCATTAGGTCATTTTGGGGGGATTTTTGGAGAATATATTTTGTAGCCTCTTTGAGAGTCTTTAGCAAGGTGGAATCCTTGTGTTGATCATTTGCTTAGAAATGGAGATTGCTTGGGAATTTCGGTTCCCTTGAGGTCACGTAAGAGATAGGTTTAGGTTGTGTATGATATTAAAGGTCCAAAAGTGGAATAAGCTTTTGGGTTATTAATATTATACCATCCCTTTGTCTATCTATCTTTACTTTCTTGTAATCGTTTGTTTATATCTTGTAATCCGTTTGTGTTCTTGTCTTGTAACAGTGTATTGTTGTTATTACATCTTGTTTATCAAGTTTTGTTGCTGTTTTAGTGTGTTTTACTCTTGATATCACTTCCCTTCTTGTTCTTCTTGCGAATCCGAGAGAGGTCATCAAAAGGGTCCATAGTTGTTGAACCAGTGAACTGATTTTGGTGTTTGTGTTGTTGTGTTCTTGGGGAGTTTGGTATCAATAGGTGATTTCTAAATGTTCAATCCTATAGATTAAACTATTTGGTCAAATCTGCCAAATTTAGATAATCATTAAAAGACTTTTCACCTTAAGTCTTATCCTTGTTTACTAAACATTGTCTACATTATGAGAATGGGTTGGGTATTTGACAATGTTGAACCTGCCAGATACAACTTTTTTTGATCTCCTTGAACCTAGCTCTTGGGATCTCCAATCTGCTGGTAGAGTTACCGCTATGCTGACTTGTCCTAGGCCATAAACCTATTCCCTTAGATGTCCTACCAACTCTTTCTTTAGCTAGACCTTTTGTAAGTGGATCCAACACATTATCTTTTGACTTTACATAGTCAACAGTGATAACTCCACTAGAGAGAAGTTCTCTAACGATGTTATGTCTCCGTCTTATGTGACAAGATTTACTGTTGTACATCATGCTCCCTGCCCTACCTATTGCCGCTTAGCTATCACAGTGTATACATACTGGTGCCACTGGTTTGGGCCAATAAGGAATATCTTCCAAGAAATTCTGGAGCCATTCTTCTTCTTCATCGGCTTTATCTAATGAGATAAATTCAGATTTCATTGTAGAGCGAGCAATACAAGTCTGTTTGGATGATTTCTAAGAGACCGCCCCTCCACCGATAGTAAATACATATCCACTTGTGGAAGTTACTTCGTTTGATTTGGTGATCCAATTTTCAACACTATATCCTTCAAGTACCGCTGGATATTTATTATAATGCAAAGCGTAGTCTTGAGTGTATTTAAGATACCCCAAAACTCTTTTCATTGCCATCCAATGAGTTTTATTAGGATTACTCATGTACTGACTCAACTTACTAATAGCGCATGCTATGTCTGTATATGTACATTTCATTATATATATTAAACATCCCAATACTCTTGCGTACTCCAATTGTGAGTCACTTTCACCTTCATTCTTTTAAAGTGCAAAGGTCACATCCAATGAAGTCTTGGCAATACCAAATTCCATATACTTGAATTTGTCAAGTACCTTTTTTATATAATGAGATTGTGACAATGCCAACCCTTGTGGAGTTCGATGGATTCTTATTCCTAAGATCATATCCGCAACTCCAAGGTCTTTTATATCAAATTTGCTCTCAAGCATTCGTTTCGTTGCATTTATGTCCGAAATATCTCTACTGATGATCAACATATCATCCACATACAAACACAAAATGACTTGGTGATTTGGAGTATCTTTAATGTAAACACATTTATCACATTCATTTATCTTGAACCCGTTTACCAACATGGTTTGGTCAAACTTTGCATGCCATTTTTTAGGTGCTTGTTTTAGTCCATAAAGTGACTTACCAAGTTTACACACCTTATTTTCCTTTCCTGGAACCACAAAACCCTCAGGCTATTCCATGTAGATTACTTTCTCCAATTCTCCATTTAGGAATGCTGTTTTCACATCCATTTGATGGATTTCAAGACCATATACTTCCGCCAAGGCAATTAATATCTGAATTTACGTTATCCTCGTTACTTGCGAGTATGTATCAAAGTAATCAAGGCCTTCCTTTTGTTTGAAGCCTTTTACAACAAGTCTTGCCATGTACTTATCAATAGTACCATCATCTTTTATTTTCCTTTTGAAGATCCATTTATAACCTAAAGACTTATTTCATGGAGAAAGATCAACCAACTCCCACGTATGGTTGCTTAAGATTAAATCAATCTTACTATCAACTGCCTCTTTCCAAAAGGAAGAGTCTGAAGACGCCATCGCGTCCTTAAATGTTTGAGGCTCATTTTCTAAGAGAAATGTTATAAAATCTGATCCAAACGAAGTTGATGTTCTTTAACATGTACTACGTCTTGGATTCTCATCATTATGTACATTCTCACTTGGTTTATTTCGAGGTCGTTTAGACTCTCCACTAGACTGTTCATGTCTAGTTTTATACGGGTAAATGTTTTCAAAGAATTCAGCATTATCTGATTCAATTACCGTATTTTCATTAATATCCGGATGTTCAGATTTATGAACCAAAAATCGACATGCTTTACTACTTTTAGCATATCCTATGAGCACGCAGTCCACCATCTTAGGTCCTATCTTAACCTTTTTAGGCATAGGAATGTGGACCTTTGTTAGACACCCCCATATTTTGAAATATTTCAAGTTGGGTTTCCATCCTTTCCATTTTTCATGAGGAATTGATTGTGTCTTACTATGGGGAACTCTATTGAGTATTCGGTTGGCTGTAAGGATAACCTCCCCCCACAAGCTTTGCGGTAAATCCAAACTTATAAGTAAGGCATTCATCATTTCCTTCAAAGTTAGGTTTTTAATTTCTGCAATTCCATTAGATTGAGGTAAATATAGGGTCGTAGTTTGATGGACTATTTCATTCTCTACACATATCTCGGTGAAGGAAGATTCATATTTTCTGCCCCTATCACTTCTTATCATTTTTATCTTTTTCTCTAACTGATTTTCAATTTCAGTTTTGTATTGTCTAAATGCATCTATTGCTTCATCCTTACTATTTAGCAAATAGAAATAACAATATCTCGTGCAATCATCAATAAAAGTTATGAAATACTTTTTCCCACCACGTGATGGTGTTGACTTCATATCACAAATATCCGTGTGTATTAAGTCTAAGGGATTGAAATTCCTTTCAACGGACTTATAAGGATGCTTTGCATACTTTGATTCCACACACGTTTGACACTTTGATTTATTGCACTCAAAGTTCGGCAAAACTTCTTAGTTAATCAGTTTTCATAATGTTTTGTAATTAACATGGCCTAAACGTTCATGCCACAAATTGTAAGACTCAAGCAAGTAAGAAGAATTTGAACTTTTATTGATTTCAACATTCATTACATTCATTTTGAATAGGCCCTCATTGAGGTAGCCTTTTCCTACATACACTTCTCCTTTACTAAGTACAATTTTTTCGGAAACAAATACATATTTGAATCTGTTTTTGTCTAGAAGTGAAACTGAAATCAAGTTCTTCCGTAACTCCAGAATATACAAGACATTGTTAAGTGTCAACACTTTGCCGAAAGTCATCTTCAAGCACACTTTTCCTGTTCCTTCTACTTTCCAGTAGGGGAGTTTTCCATGTAGATCTTTTATTCTACTTGAGCCGGAGCGAATGTCGAAAACAACTCCTTGTTAGCACAAACATGACGTGTGGCACCAGAATCCATCCACCATTCACGAGGATTTCCCACCAAGTTTCATCGAAAAGCATAACACATAGATCATCTGTTTCTTTCTTAGACTCAGCCAGATTTTCTTGGTCCTTCTTTTTCCCTTTCTTCGGGGCATGACAATCTGTAGACTTGGGGCCAATTTTGCCGCAGTTGAAGCACTTTCCCTTGAATTTCTTCTTGGGTTGATTGCTTTCATTTTCAGCTTTCTTTCACTTTTCGGAATTGTTTTGGTCATCTTCTACAATGTTAGCTCCACTCATTGCAGAATTGCCTCTTAACCTTCTTTCCGCAGCCTTATTATCTTCTTCAATGCATAGTTTTACAATCAGATCTTCGACTGACATCTCCTTGCATTTATGTTTCAAGTAGTTTTTAAAGTCTTTCCACATTGTTGGTAACTTCTCTATTATTGTTGCTACTTGAAATGCTTCATTCACAATCAAACCTATAATAAAGTTCATGTGAATACTAAGAGCACGTTTAAATTATTCAACATAGGTATTTGTCAAAATCATACCTTCTGCTAGGAGATCATGGATGATCACTTGCAGTTCCTGCACTTGTGAAACAACAGACTTGTTGTCTACCATTTTGTACTCTAGGAATGTTGCAATAAAGAACTTTTTAGTTCGGGCATCCTCTGTCTTGTACTTCCGTTCTAACGCTCCCCATAACTCTTTTGCAGTCTTAGTTTCACTATACACATTGTAAAGGTCGTCTTGGAGGCCACTCAAGATATAATTTTTGCAAAGGAAGTTTGAGTGTTTTCATGCCTCCACAATCATGAAGCGTTCTTTTTTAGAGGTTCCTTAGGGAACCTCCAAAGCTTTCTCAACTGTGACCCTTTGAAGACATAGAGTGGTGAGGTAGAAGAATATTTTCTGCTGCCATCTCTTAAAGTCAATACCTGCAAACTTTATGGGTTTATCCGCTGGTGCCATTACCGGTGGAGCATTCGTGCGACTTGATGTGGCAATACTAGTTGCCCCCACAGTCGTTGCAGCGTCTTGCACTTGACTTTCGTTATTCATTTTCCTGTCACAACAAAATATTACCTTTAGTATATAGAAATACTTATCACAAAGTTGCAGCAACTTTAAATACTTTTTGTTTCTAGTTTAACGATGAAGTTTTTATGACTTCCAATCGTCAACCGAGTGATCTTTAACTTGTGATGAAGATTTTATGTCTTCAAATCACTAGTTAAGTTCAAACGGAGTAGAAAGCTTAAAGCTTTAATCTCCAAAAGCAAGCTATATAGATTCCGAAAGATTATTCCTTAAGATTGTTATTTACAACATTTTCGGGTATAAGAATCTGTATATACATGCAACAATAACTTCAACACAAGTTCAAGTCTAAGACTAGAACACTTATGAAGTTCCTTAACACCTTTAACACAAGATTATAAATAATCTATCCAAGAAGTATGTTAACTTTTGGAAAAGAGATGAAACAAAATTTTAAGGCCAAGTCCCGCGACTTCACGAAGTATCCTTAAGGAATAATTCCCATCACTATACCCGAGGTTATGGAATCTTTCTCCCAGGATAAAATGGCCTTCAATCTGAACAATAGTGGTACCTCAAATTATTAGATTCAATAAACTCACTCAACAACTTAATGATCACATAGAGTTTTTGATAAGAATAAGAGAGTTTTTGCTGTCAAAATTGATACTAATACCTGAAGAATATATAAGGTATTTATAGCCTTAAATGTGTCCTTTCAGAAAAGATACATTGGTTCAGTAGAAAGGCACCTTTTCAGTAGTAGTCATGTCCCTGCACCTAGTTTGTGCTGGACCCGCACCTAATCTGTAACTGCAGGTGATGTTTGGCAAATTCTAGTAGCTTCTGTGCTACATCTGCGCCCACAGGTTGCGTACCTGAGCTGTGTCTACACCCGCAGGTCACCTAACAGTGCGAAATAGTATTCCTTTTCCCTCTAATGGTCGCATCCCTCCGTGATGCGTTGCGTATACATTTTTATGGAGTCTAAAATGTGCCCGCACTTAGAGAAAAGTTAATTATATCAGATTTTGGATTAAATTTTCACTTGTAAACAAGTTTCAAATAAATTTTGTCTAAAAATTAGATCTCATCGATCATTTGACAAATCCAAATTTGAATCTGAATCCAAAGTCGAAGCCAAAGCCAAAACCGAAGCCGAAGCCGAGCCGAGCCGAGCGAGCGACGACGATGATGATGCAAGGCACTACTTTGTTCTTTCCTCACTATCCATGGGGAGTTAGTATTTCTCATTATAAACACTTACAAGTTCTCTTCCCCCACCAATGTGGGATAATTAGTGAACTTTTCTTTAAAAAGAGTAGACTTTCCAATTTGAGAGTACACTTTCTAAATTAGTGTGTCTCTTCCCTCCACCATTTTTCCTCCATTTTCCATTCACATATACACCTTGAACCCAACATTAAGTTATGCAGAATTAGTTCTGTTGTATTTCTATGGCCTAACTTAGCTGGGCAAAAGTTCAGAGAGCTTTGTCTTGCTCGACATGAGTTTGATAGGAATTAAGTTATGTATTTTACCATACCATATAACTTGTGGATTTTGAAACTGAATTTCTTCTCTTTCAATATAAGTTCTGTAGGAACTAAGTTGTGCCTTTTTACGCATCAATTGTGAGCTCTAAACTAAGCTTTTGCTTATGTAGGTGTAACTTCAGTAATAATTGTCATTAACTTGTTATGCCTTTTAAGGCATAACTCGTGTTTTATTATAATACGAAAATATAACTTATGCCAAGTGAAAATTATTTATTATTTCGGTTTCAAGGTATTTTTCGTTACTTATATTTTATTTAACGTGTTGAAAGACAAATTAAAGATTACTCCAAATAATGACATATAAAAATAACCCAAAAATAATAGGTGAGATTTGAATTGAATCATAGCTGTAATACCCCACGTGTTATTTTTTAATGAATGGCTAATTGGTAATTTTAATCAATTATTAATAGTAATGAAGGAAATTAAATGAAGCAAGTCAAAAGCCTGACCTTTTCCCTTCTTTAATTTCACATTTAAAACACTACAAATAGAACACTAGGGGTATTTGTTTTATCCCATTATTCTAGTGGAATCTCCAAGTTGCGTAGAAAAAAAGAGTAAGAAAGAAAACAACAGAGAGTATCTGAACAATGTTAGCACACATCCTCGTAAAGTAATAAGGTACGAATTTTATTTGTAGTTCTTTAGGATAGACATATTTGGTGATACAACAGTAATATGGTGATGACATTAATTTGAGAATGGAAAGCATGGACAAGCTGATGATTGTTAATATGATGATTTAATCATTACGTAATGATTTGGGGATGGTTGAAGTTGAATGAGGGAGTATGTTTTTCCTTTTTGTGGGGATAGAACACAAAGTCCCTAATTTGTTTACTGATTTGGGTGAAGTTGGTAGGAGAAACATGTTATTTTCTTTCATATTTCATACTAGGCATCTTTTTTAATCCTATAATTCATGTACTAGAATAAGCTTACTGACCAATTGCCTTGGTAAACCACTGTTGTGATAAATTTATTTTTGTAATTGCTTTTCTGTTGTGTTAATTTTTTTAAAAGAAAAGTAATAAAATTAGACGCACCACATAAAGGGTTTTCATTATTTTAAACTCATTTTGATGTAGTTTGAGGTAATTTAGATTTGCAGAAGCATAGTTTTGATATATTAGAAGGGGTGTTTGAATTGTGAGTTTGAGGTAAGTGAGACTTTAAACTTTGATTCTTGCTCTTCAAACCGCCTTATAAAAATAGATATATATTTTTCTACCTAGTTTATGTGTTGGAACAAGCATGCGGCTTGGTAGAATCGGTGGTATTGACTAGTTGTGGATATGTATTTGTGAAGTTTAATGAGAAATTCTTAGTGGTAATATGTGAAGAGATGTTGGGGAATTGAACATATTTTCTTCACTGTCGTTATAGTCTCTAAAGGCATACATAACTGTTGTAATATATTAGGGGCATACTTATGTTGCCGTAATATATTAGCGGCTTGTACATGCTGTTGTAGAAGACTTTTGGGGCATTATATATGTTGTCATGGACTTGTCGGGGTGCTAGACCGATCACCTTTACTGTCGTTTATGACAAGTTGTAAGAGTAGGTTTAGTTGAGATACATAGTGGCTTTTTGAACTTCTATTTGGATCTTGTTAAGCATTTCCTTATAAGAGTCATTGTGCACATATTATTTATGTATTTGTTGTGTATTGTATTTTCTAACACCTATTCAGGGGTTATTAAAGTAGATACTTGATAATCTTACTGGGTTATATTTATATATATCTCACTCCTTACTTGAATATCTGCAGATACGGTTGCGGAGGAAGAAACTCATGGATGACGATCTTTACGTGTGGATTCTATTGTTGAGGTGAGCCTTCACATTAGTCGTGGAGGCTCTCATCCAGCTTTAGTTATTTTTAAATTCTATTTCTTTTCATTGGGTTTGCATGCCCGATAGTCAAACTCATATAACTTTGTTTAGATGCTCCATGCTCTTAGTATGAGATTTGGGACTAGATAGTTATTAACTAAGTATTGTTTTTTTCATAAACCATATTACAATAACTAGGTGGATAATTACTTTGCTTTTAATAATTTTTTCATGCATTTGGAGTTGCATATATTTTTATCTCAGTGTTTATGGACATTGTGAATGTAAGGAAAATTGGTTCTTTCGATAAGTGGTGCTAGCGGGAGCCAGTGACTCCTAGAGGTTATTTTGGGATACGACAAAGTTGGTATCGGAGCCTAGGATTTAGATACCGGGTTATGGAGCAGTGTTTAGTTGATTCTTATTCATGGGTATTTAGGCACCCATACTTATGAATTTGAGGCTACATAACATCTAGGAAGTTTTCCCCTTTCCATTCATTATTCATGCGTTGAGTTGAATTAAGTCTAATCTTTAAATATTATTTTGCAGATGGTTAAGAGATGTTGTTCTTCTTTCACTAGTGGATCTAATGCACCTGTTGGGCGTGGTGTTGGACAGGATTCTACTTGAGTTGGTGGTCGAGTTGGATCTCATCCAACTAGGCCTTAAACAAGGACACAGACTGGTGCTCATCCTGGAGTTGGGAATAGGGGCCAGCCCCAGGTTGTTGCTTCTGAGAAAGTGTAGGATTGGGTTGATTGAGAGGCTCTACCTGCTGTGTAAGGAACTATACCTACTGCTGTATTACCTGCAGATACAGTGGTATGATTGTTGAATGTACTAGAGGAATTGATTCCTAATCAGGGTCGAGTTCTAGCTCCTCAGGCTATTTCGCAAACGCAAGAACAAGTTTCGTTGAATGTTGCAACTCCCCAGGCACCTCAACCATTTGATCATTCAGTTGCAGCTATGGGGCAACCTAAGGATCTTAGGAATTTCATGGATCTTAAGCAACCAGAGTTTGGTGCAACACCATTTTTTATTGAGCCTCAAAAGTTTATTGATCGTTGTGAGAAGATACTGACTACTTTGAGATTGACGGAGACTCGTGGTGTAGAATTTACTACTTTACTATTCTTAAGGTCTCTCCAGGCATGATGGACTTCCGTTTTGAGAGGCAGAAAAGCAGGGCTTCCACCGATCACTTGGTCAGAGTTTGTAGCCAGTTTATGGATAGATTTATTTCATTAAGCAAACAAGATGACATGAGATGCCAGTTTAATAACCTATGACAAGGATCTATGACAGTTGTTGAGTACGAGTCCAAGTACTGAGTTTTCCAGGTATGTTCCATCATTGGTTGCATACTAGAGGGAGAAAATAAGACAATTTGTTGATATACTTAAAGCTTCTTATTGTGGTACAGTGATATGAGATGTGAGTAATGGATCATATGCTAATATGGTTGACACTACTCTCCATTCTGAATCCTATTATGAGATGGAAAAGATTAATCGAGAAAACAAAAAAGCACGTAACTTTGGTAGGTTTAGTGGTGCTTTGTCTGTGAGCATGAGTGGTTTAAATTTTGGTTAGTCTAGGCATGCGCAGTCAGAGTCAGTGGGCCAATCTTCAAAGAATATTTATCCAGCTAGATAGGGTTAGCAAGAGATACAGCGAAAGAGTAGTGATTCTTTTTAGCCCAGACAACATCCAAAATATTTTAATTGTGCTATAAATCATAGTGAGTGTTGTTTTGGAGTTGGTGGTCCTTGTTATACTTGTTGTGAAAGAGGTCATATTGCTAAGTTTTGTCCTAAGAGAGATTCTGGTTCTTGTCAAGCTACTACATGGGTGCAGAGAGATATTGCAGGTACTCGTGTTCACATTTATCCAACTAGGATTGTTCCATAAGATTCTTGTGGAAAAAATTGACAAGGTGGTTAGGGTGTTTAGATAATAGGTGAACCACCGAGATTCTTTTCTCTGGCTAGACAGGACATGGAGGCATCTAATGTAGTGATCACTGGTATTATCACTATAAACTCTCATGAGGCATATTCTCTTATTGATCCTAGTTCTACATATTCGTATGTATCCCCATCTTTTTCTTTATTCTTAGAAAGAAGGATTGAGACTTTTATTGAACCATATATTATTATGACCCCAGTAGGGGAGACCTTATTAGTGGATAAAGTTTATAGAGATTATGTGATATCTGCTCACGGTAAGGACACCATAGATGATCTATTTGTGTTGCCAATGACTAATTTGATATGATTATGGGTATGGATTGGTTGGCGTCATGTTACACTTCGGTTGATTGTTATGCTAAGCTTATACATTTTGATGTTCCTGGAGAACCACCTTTAGTATGGAAAGGTATAACTCCTATGACCCAAAGAAAGGTAATATCTTATGTAAAAGCCCACCAAATAATTAACCATGGTTGTTTGGGTTTTATTGCTACCGCTCATGATACTCGAGTAGAGAAACTTCTATTAATAATGTTCCCATTGTTTGGGAGTTTATTAATATGTTTCCAGATGATTTTCTCGGGTTACTTTCGATGAGAGAAATTGAGTTTAGCATTGATTTAGTGCCAGTGACTCAACCTATCTCTATTCCACCTTAGCGCATGGATCCTACTGAGTTGAGAGAACTAAAAGTTCAACTTCAGGATTTACTTGATAAGGGATTCATCAGGCCTAGTGTGTCACCTTGGGATACACCTGTGTTATTTGTAAAAAAAAGATGGCACGATGAGAATGTGCATCGACTATAGGCAGTTAAATAAGGTAACAATCAAGAATAAGTATTCTTAGCCCCAAGTTGATGATCCATTCGATCAGTTACAGGGTGTTACTCACTTTTTTTAATTGACTTGAGGTTGGGTTATCATTAGCTGAGAGTCAAGGTCGAAGATATCACTAAGACAACTTTTTGGACCAGGTATGGACATTTTGAATTTTTAGTGATGTCTTTTTGACTGACTAATGCACATGCAACATTTATGGACCTCATGAACAGGGTATTTAAGCCATACTTAGACCATTTTGTGATTGTGTTCATTGATGACATTTTGGTTTACTCTCAGAGTGAGGTAGAACACTGACAACACTTGAGAGTTGTGCTGCAGATACTTAGAGAGCATATATTTTATTCCAAGTTCTCAAAGTGTGAGTTTTAGTTGTGCATGGTTTCTTTTTTGGGGCATGTGGTGTCAAGATATGGGATTCATTTCGATCCAAAGAATATTAAAGTAGTTCGAGATTCATCTCGACCTAGTACTGTTACAGAGATACGTAGCTTCTTGAGTCTAGCTAATTATTACATGAGGTTTGTAGAAGGCTTCTCAAAGATAGCCGCTCTATTGACAAACTTGACTAAAAAAATATGGTTTTTCGATGGTCAGATGAATGTGAAGAAAGTTTTCAGAAATTAAAAACAATATTGATTCAGCTTCGATTTTGACTTTACCTATGACAGAGGGTGGTTTCATTATTTATTGTGATGTATCTCAAATTGGATTAGGTTATGTTTTAATGCAGAATGGTAAAGTGGTGGCATATTCTTCTCAACAGCTAAAGGTCCATGAGAAGAATTATCCCGCTCACGACGTGGAATTGGCTGCGATTGTATTTACACTTAAGAACTGGCGTCATTATCTTTATGGTGAACTATGTGAAATCTATACTGATCACAAGAGTTTGCAATACTTATTCAAGCAAAGAGATTTGAATCTGCGACAACGACGGTGGTTAGAGTTACTTAAAATTTATGATCTCACCATCTTGTATCATCCTGGGAAGGCGAATGTAGTAGCAGACGCTTTGAGTAGGAAGTCTATGGGTAGCTTGGCCTGATTTTTTACCGAAATATGAACTTTGGTTATGGATATTTAGTCTTTAGCCAATCATGGAGTTCAAATTGATAACACAGTGCCTGACAAGTAACTTGCAGTTATGGTGGTTCATTCGTCCTTAATTGGGCAAGTTAAGACTTGCCAATATGATGATCCCTACCTTACCAGGCTTCGATATCAAGTGCAGATCAATGGTGTTGAGTCTTTCACTATTGATGGTGAAGGTGTACTATGTCATCACAGAATATTATGTGTTCCCATTATGGGTGATGTGAGGCAGTTAATTCTTAAAGAGGCTCATAGCTCACGATACTTTATCCACCCCGGTGCTACGAAAATATATCAAGACTTGCGTGGATTATACTAGTGGAAACGTATGAAGGTTGATATTTATAAACAGGTGACTAGTTGTTTAAATTGTCAGCAGGTCAAATATAAACATAAATAAACGAGTGGAATGAAGCAAAAATTAATTATCCCAGAGTGGAAGTAAGAACAAATTACTATGGATTTCGTTCTTGGGTTTCCAAATACCTTCAAGAAGCAAGACTAAGTTTGGGTGATAGTGGATAGACTAACAAAATTTGCCCATTTCATACCAGTTCAGGTGACTTATAGAGCGAAGTAGTTATGATAACGCTCAACTTACACGTCAATTTAGTGCAAGGCGGTCATCGTCAATATATTTACCCAACTTTTGAGTCGGGGTCGAATCCACAGGGAACAATGTGAGTGGCGATTAAACTAGTTTGAAACTAAAGCTACAAGTTAAATTCAAACAAATGATACGAAAAGATAAAATGGTTTTTTTTTTATGATCAGCAAATAATTGTTGGTCACTTTTAGTTTCAGTGTTTGTAAATCAAGAGTTAATGAAATAACCAGAATTATGTTCACTAGGGCTTCCGGTACATGACAAATACTAAAAGTGGTTCACGATTCTCACGGTGGGTAGGATAACAAGCTATCTTTATCGATGTTATGCTTAAATGTCTCTCGACCTACTTAAGCGTTTAATTCCCTAATCCTCTCGGACTTAGGGAATTTCTATTTACTGTACAGATTATACCTTAGGTTAACCAACCTTGTTACAACGCTGATTATTAGACGAAGTATTTCCGAGTCCCTGTTGATAATTCACTTCCTACTATATTTGATTTCTTTCTCAAGAAAATCAAAGCAGGTGTGTCTACTGTTGGCAACCAATAGACGTTAATTAAAACTTCAGAATTATCAAGAAATCCTACCACCTTTTGAATCTTGAATACTTAGCACCTCATCAAGACCTAACCCTAGATCCTATAACTCAGGTTAATGGAGTTTAGCCACTCATGATGTAACGAACAAAACACATAATTGAATTCATGATTTGAAAGATAAACTTACAGAGATGAATAATAACTAGTGAATCGCAGATTAGATCACAAAGGAAAAATCCCAAAATACTGATAATAATATCTCAAAAATAGTTGTGTTGTTAAAGTCAAGAAGTAAAGAGAGAAAATATCAAAATATGATGTCCAAAACTCAAGGTGTCGACCTTGTGCGGAATAATAATAATAATGTCTAGAAAATCCTAAAACAAAGCTTTAAATAGTTTACCCTAAATAAGGAAACAAATTAATAAAAATCAGAAATCCTTCGAATTAGCCGATGACATTTGTGATAGCTTATAAGGAAGCTAACGACTTATCACAAATGTCGTCATCTTCTTCTTTAGTTTTGGATCTTCCTGCTTAAGGATGATGACAAACTTGATAACCTATCAGCTACGTGACAACCTATCACAAAATATCGTCAAGGCTTTGCTTCAGTTCTCCTTGGCTGCCTTAGGTTGACGACATTCTTGATAACTTATCAGACCCTTGACGACTTATAACAAAATATCATCACAACTTCTACTTTATGTCAATTCTCTGTCTACTAATGACGACCAACTTGATAGCTTATCACAGGGCTGATGACTTATCACAAAATGTCATCACAACTTTCAAATTATCTTCAGATTTCTTCAAATTTCAACTTCTTTGCTTCATTTCATGTTGGTTCTCTATCATATCAGCTCAAACTACAAAATCAAACATAAACTAATAAAAAATAACTAAAGTTGCTCAAGACCTTGCAATTATTTAGATTTAAAAGCCTCAAATGTGTTAGCATATGCTCACACAGCAAGTTAGCAGAAATTTACGAATGGGAGACAGTTCGGCTTCATGGTGTGCCCATTTCAATCATATCTGATCTAGGTGCACAGTTCACTGTTGATTTTTGGAAATCATTTCAGAAAGCATTAGGTCGCAGGTTGAGTTAAGTGATGATAGGCATATTTACACGCCTAAAGCACCATAATTTACCCATATTTTAGCTAAGTTTTAAGGAAAAAATATATAATTCCTGCATTTTTAGTCCATTTTCCTGTAAGTGATCTAACCAACGTGATTAGCATGTTTTCAGGTATTAATGATGAAGATTTCAGCACTTTGTGGACCTTTGGGTAGCAAGGGAAACTTCACATAAGAGGGAAGGCAGCTTTTGGAAGCTTATGGACTGAAAGTGATGCATGGAAAACTTGTCCCTGGCAAAAAAAGTATTTCTAAAGACTTGGGGATCAGCAGTAACTTAGTAGGAATAGGACAAGGATGTTATAAAAACCCTATTTTGCTGAATTTTTCAGGCATTCATTCATTCATTCATTCATTTATTCATTCATGCATTTCATTATTCACTAATTGAGAGATACTTTCATTATTCATTCGACTTTCTAGTATTATTCAGTTTACAGATTCTGTAAGTTTTAACAGAGAAAAAATGCCAACTTGTGAGAAACGTCTAGAGGGTAAAAACGTCAATCTAGTTTGACGCCACACCCATCTTCAACGTGAGATTCTTTGAGCTTTGGTATGATGATGATGTCTATTGTGATCTTCGTTGTAATCATGAGTAGCTAAACTTCTCTGTTAGGGTTATGGAAGACTTTTGATATACTATCTATTACTATGAGTTTGTGAATTCTTGATACGTATGCTACTTATATCATTACTCTCTTCATCTTAATTAAATTCTTGTGGTTGCAAACATATAGAATAAGCCATTATAGCATTAACTTGTTCGAGAGAAAAGTTACATTCTTGGAAAAGAGAGAGTGACAAGGAAATAGGGCTACCAACCCCTATTTACACGTTAGTGCCGTAACTGGATTAACCTCTTGGAGAGTTCGTACCTTTAGTTATACGCTTTAAGCTCGAGAGAGTTAAAGTTAGATAATCCTTGATGGTCGAGAGACACTAGGATTTACCATTAGAATACGGATCTCTATAAGTGCATGCATGTCTGAATTCCGCATTACTCATAGTTAATAGATACGTAGAACTCATAAGGTGGACATAACCCTAACTTATAATTCTTATCAATTAAATCTTATTCAACAAAGCATTCCGCTTTTACTTTGCTATTTTGATACTTTTAATTCACGCCTAAACCATCCCCCCTTTTTGTAGAACTTTCGACCAACAGTCTGCTAACAATTGCAACACTTAGTGACCAAGTATTCCCTGTGGGATTCGACACCCAACCCAGTTGGGTTCTATATTTGACAGCGACCGCTTACACTCTTACGAGAGCTGTAGTTTGGGCGTCATCAAATTTTGGCGCCGTTATCGGGGAATACGGTTGTCAACTAAGTTTGTGATAGTTACTAGACCCTTTGGTCAAAGATTCTTGAATTTTACTTTTAGTTGTTGTTTTTGTTTTATTCAGGTTCTGTTGAGTGCATGCCAAATACTCGTAGTTCTGGTCAGCCATTATTACCCATAAATCCTGAACCCCAACTTATTGGCAGAATGGATGCACAGCGTGACATTGACAGAAGGGCGGCTCAACAGGAGCAGGCTAGACTAGCTGCACTGGCAGCTGCTCAAGTACATCAACAGAATATTGATAACCCAGGGCGAGCAACAAATCCTGATGATGAGGACCTAGGTGATGATGAGTTACTTAATCCACGGCGTGCAGATGAGGTGGCAGCGCCTGTGAACAGGAGAGATCATCAAGCTAGAATGAGACCTAACCGCCGAGCTGTGCAGGCTCCTTTTGATGATGATGATGACGATCTTGATGGAGCTGGTGCCACAGGGGCTATTATTCCTCCGCCCTTGGCACCTGGAGCTAAGTTCAATATCACTAGCACCATGATTCAGCTATTGCAGCTCAAAGGTTTATTTGGTGGACTTGCAGGCGATGATCCGAATATGCATCTGGTCAATTTTATTTCAACATGCAAGTCATTTGATAATCCAGGAGTTGGGTAGAATGCAATTCGGCTGCGCTTATTTCCATTGTCTCTGTCTGGGGAGGCAACTCTATGGCTGAATGGGCTAACTCCTGATTCTATTACTAATTGGAAACAACTGAAAGATGTTTTCCTAGAAAGATTCTTTCTGCCATCTAAGAGAGCACAGTTGAGAGATGAGATCAGTAATTTCCGACAGCTTCCAACTGAAGCTCTCCACGAAACATGGGAGAGGTTCAAGAAGAAGCTTATGCGGTGCCCAAATCATCAGATGACTAACATCCACTTGATGGAGATATTATACAGGGCTTTGAACTCAGTGACTACGCCAGTGGTTGATAATGCTGCAGGTGGGTCATTCATGGACCTTACTTTTCTTGAGGCAAGTGATATGCTAGATCGTATGACAAAGCAGAGTAGAGCTTGGCATACCAGGGATTCTGAGGTAGCAAGCTCTACCGCATCTATTTGCTTGACTGTAGAGCAGAGGCGTAGACAAGAGGAACGTGACCAAGTTATGGCTCACATGAAAACGCAGATGGATCTTCTTACCAAACACTTATTATCAGGGAATACCAAAAAGGTTAAGGCCGTTGTATCACAGGGAAGAGATGAATCCGACTCTGAGAAAGAAGCGAACTACTTGAATAATCAGGGGGTTTCCGAGGCAATGCCCAAGGAAACCAAGGTCGGAACTATTATGATAAATCTGGATACAAGGACCGCGATCAAGGTGGTTGGAAGAATAAGACTGACAGGAGTGGTTTGTATGTTCCTCCTGGAAACCATGAGGCAGTGGCGTCTGGCTCTGGAAAGATGTCCATGGACGATATGATGGCTAAGCTGTTGAAAGAGGTGGAGGCAAACAATATAGGAGTTACTGAGGTAAAGAATGATTTGTCATCAATAAATCAATTGGTTGATTCGCATTCTACCGCGATAAAAAAACTGGAGCAATAATTGAGTAAACTATCAGCTACATTCAATCAAAGAAAGGCTGGCACCTTATCTAGCGACACTGTGCAAAACCTAAGGAATGATGGATCATGTATGGCTATTACTACTAGGAGTGGTAAAGCCTTGGAAAATCCATCCAAAGGAAAGCAGGTGGTTGATGATATAGCAGATAATGTTATTGATGCAGAATGTGAAGATGCCGTAGAAGCTGAAGATAGCGTTCCTGACGTTACCCCTAGACGTCTGCAACCTGAAAAGATCGACAATCGGAAGCAAGATAAAAAGGAAGTGACGGAGAAAACTATTCCTCTTCTACCACCACCTTTTCTGCAGAGACTAAAGAAGAAAGCTGATGACGCCAGGTTCAGTAAATTCATGACTATGTTGAAGCAGCTGACTATTAATGTTCCTTTGGTGGAGGCGCTAGAGAAGATGCCCGGATACGCTTAATTCATGAAGGACATTTTGACAAAGAAGCGGGCAGCAAGCTATGAGCTGGCAGATAATGTTCATAATTGCAGTGCAATCGCTACAAGATCGCTAGTTCAGAAGAAGGCAGATCCTGGTGCTTTCATTATTCCTTGCACGGTTGGATCTTTGGATTTTGCTAAGGCATTGTGCGATTTGGGAGCTAGCATCAATTTGATGCCGCTATCTATTTACAGAAAGTTGGGGTTGGGTGATCCTACACCAACCAATATGCAGCTCGTGATGGCAGATAGGTCGGTAAAACGGCCTATTGGTATCTTATATGATGTGTTGGTGAAGGTTTCCACCTTCATCTTTCCTGCAGACTTTGTTATTTTGGATTGCGAGGTGGATTCTGAAGTTCCCATAATCTTGGGACGTCCTTTCCTTGCAACAGGAAGTGTGCTTATTGATCTAAGAGCTAATGAGCTTTTATTTCGGATGAATGATGAAGTGGTCTGTTTTGATGTATGCAAATCAATGAAGCATCCCAAAGATATAAATGTGTTCTCTGTAGCTGATGTTTATTATGATGATGAGAAAGAATTATCTGTGGAGAAGCAGCTTATTGTTGATCCATTGGCTGTTGTGCTTATGAATTTTGAGCGTGAGGATGTTGAAGAGTATGAAGACACTATTTGTGATCTAACAGGAATTGGCTCCTATTCTCATGCTCCTAAGAAGCTGGATCTGGATCTTAAAAATCGCCCTTCACCACCAGCAAAGCCATCCATTGAAGAACCACCAGTGCTAGAATTGAAGGAGCTGCCCAGTCACCTGAAATATGCATTTTTGGGAAGTGGTGATACACTTCCGGTTATTGTTGCGGCTGATTTAGGTGAGCAGCAGGTTGCGGCTCTTATTTCTGTTCTGAGGAGATACAAGAGAGCCATCGGGTGGACTATTGCTGATATTATTGGTATCCCTCCTGGAATATGTATGCACAAGATTCAGCTCGAGGAAAATTATGTGCCTACCATTGAGCATCAACGACGTTTGAATCCACCTATGCAGGAGGTGGTGAAGAAAGAAATTATTAAGTGGTTAGATGCTGGGGTAGTGTATCCAATCTCCGACAGTAAGTGGGTAAGTCCGGTACAGTGTGTGCCCAAGAAAGGGGGCATGCCGGTAGTTGCGAATGAAAAGAATGAGCTGATTCCACTCAGACCTGTCACAGGGTGGAGAGTGTGTATGGACTACCGGAAGCTGAATTCGTGGACGCTTAAGGATCACTTCCTAATGCCATTCATGGACCAAATGCTTGATTGATTGGCAGGGAAGGGATGGTTTTGTTTCTTAGATGGTTATTCCAGTTATAATCAGATTTGTATTGCTCCTGAGGATCAAGAGAAGACCACTTTTACATGCCCATATGGTACGTTTGCCTTCAAACGTATGCCATTTGGGTTATGTAACGCACCTACCACTTTTCAGTGTTGTATGATGTCTATTTTTTTATATGGTTGAAGACACCTTAGAAGTGTTCATGGACGATTTTTCAGTCGTGGGTGAATCGTTTGAATCGTGCTTGGCGAATCTGAGTATGGCGTTACAGAGATGTGTTGAGTTTAACTTGGTGCTAAACTGGGAGAAGTGCCATTTTATGGTTAAGGAAGGCATTGTTCTTGGGCACAAAGTCTCCGAAAGAGGAATTGAAGTTGATCGAGCCAAAATTGAAGTTATCGAGAAACTACCACCTCCAATTTCTGTAAAGGGAGTTCGTAGTTTCCTCGGTCATGCAGGTTTTTATCGAAGGTTTATCAAAGACTTCTCCAAGATTGCTAGTCCGTTATGCAAACTCTTGGAGAAGGATGCGAAGTTTGACTTCAGTGAAGATTTCTTGAAGGCATTTGAATGCCTCAAAGGAAAGCTAGTTGAAGCTCCTATTATTGTAGCACCCGATTGGTCTCTACCGTTTGAAGTGGTGTGTGATGCAAGTGGGGTAGCTTTGGGTGCTGTACTTAGTCAGAAAAGAGAAAGGCTATTTCATCCAATATACTATGCGAGAAAGGCCTTGAATGGAGCCTAGAAGAACTATACCGTCACGGAACAAGAGCTTCTAGCAGTTGTTTATGCTTTTGAAAAGTTTCGTGCTTACTTGTTGGGAACCAAAGTGGTAGTTCATACAGATCATGCGGCTTTGAGATATTTAATGGCAAAGAATGATGCTAAGCCAAGGCTAATTCGGTGGGTGTTATTGCTTCAAGAATTTGATTTCGAGGTAAAGGATAGAAAAGGTTGCGAAAACCAAGTAGCTGATCATCTATCTAGACTTGAGAGTGCGGACATAGCGCAACCCGAACTTGAGATTGATGATGCATTTCCTAATGAAGAGATCCTAGCCGCTATGGTGGAAGACTTACCGTGGTATGCAGACTTTGCGAACTACGTTGTAAGTAAAGTGATGCCTGAGAATCTCTCCTTTCATCAAAAGAGAAAGTTCATGCATGATGTGAAACACTACTTCTGGGATGAACCGTATCTTTTTTGACGATATGCTGATGGTGTTATTAGGCGATGCATCGCTGATGTGGAGGTGCCTAGCATCTTGAAAGCAAGTCATGCTTCCCAAGTTGGGGGTCACCATGCAGGTAATCGGACAGCCAGGAAGGTATTGCAAAACGGCTATTATTGGTCTTCATTATTCAAGGATGCTTACGATTTTCTGAGAAGATGTGATCAGTGTCAGAGGAAAGGCTCTATCTCGAAGCACCATGAGATTCCCATGTCTAAAATTCTTGAAGTGGAGCTATTTGATGTATGGGGTATTGATTTCATGGGCCCATTTGTGAGTTTATTTGGGATGAAATATATCCTAGTTGTTGTGGATTATGTATCCAAATGGGTCGAAGCAGTAGCGCTGGCTGATAATGAAGGTAAACGTGTTGTAGCATTCTTAAACAGAAATATCTTCGCTCGTTTTGGGGTACCTCGTACCATCATAAGCGATGGAGGATCACACTTTTGCAACAAGCTGTTCAGAGCCGTATTGGTGAAATATGGGGTCAAGCAACATAAGGTAGCTACACCTTACCACCCACAAACTAGTAGGCAGGTAGAGGTTTCTAATCGGGAGATCAAGCTGATCTTTGCTAAGACTGTAAATGCTAGTAGGAAGGATTGGTCCCGAAAGCTGGATGATGCCTTATGGGCTTATAAGACTGCATTCAAGACACCAGTTGGCATGTCCCCGTACCAACTAGTTTATGGGAAGGCTTGTCACTTGCCGATTGAGCTCGAACATAAAACATTGTGGGCGTTGAACAGGATTAACCTGACTTGGGATGATGCAATTAATCTGAGATTGGAGCAGCTGAATGAGATGGATGAATTCCGTCTACATGCGTATGAAAGGGCAGACCTCTACAAAGAACGGATAAAAAAGTACCATGATCGGCGGATTATCCAACGAAACTTTCACAAGGGTGATATGGTACTTCTTTTCAACTCCAGACTAAAGCTATTTCCAGGTAAGTTAAAGTCTAAATGGTCTGGTCCGTTCAGAATTAGCCAAGTCTACTCGTCTGGAGTAGTAGAGTTAGAAGGCATTGATGGTGGTTTCTTTAAAGTGAATGGCCAACGAGTGAAGCCATATATCGGTCCTCTTGACTCGATAAAATGCATAGACACCATCTATCTTGACGAAGTCTAAGTAATTGAGATAACTATGTCGTGCCACGACAATAAATCAAGTGCTAGATGGGAGGCAACCCATCGTTTTTAATCATTTTGTTTTACTAAGAGTTTGTTTTTGTTAAATAAAAATCCAAAAAGAAGAGTCAATCCACGACCAAAACTAAGGCGCTTGGTGGGAGGCAACCCATCGTTCTAATTGTTTTTGTTGTTTTTGAGTAAATGTAGGTGTAAGGCGTATAAAGGAGGAGATCTAGCCCAAATTTTAATTTGGAATTGTGTCATGTTGAAGGTGGTAAGTTTGGAATGAAGAAACAAAGGCTATTGGTTAGGCATTGCCTATGTAAAGCTAGGCAACGAACAAGGCAAGGCCTATGTAAAGCTAGGCAACGAACAAGGCAAGGCCTATGCTATGGCCTAAGCTCTCTGAATCTACAATGCCATAGCATAGGCGCCGCCTATGCCCAACAATGCCATAGCATAGGCGCCGCCTATGCTCAACTAGGCTTTGCAAAAGGCGCCGCCTATGCTAAGCATAGGCAAAGCATTAGGCGCCGCCTATGCTTACTTTTTGGTCTCCTAATCCGATTTTAAATGGGTCAAACCCGACCCAAGCCTTGTCCTATAAATAAAACTTCAACATTAGAACAAAACACACTTATTTGCACAACCTAGGCGCCGCCTTTACTCTCCAAATCTCTCAAAATTTTTCTTTTTGCTCTTCTAACCTTGCAAGATCAGCTTCCGAGGTCATCACCAAGTAAGTACTTCTTTTATATTCCGTAGTTATTACAATACTACACCTATAATGATTTGTTAAAGCTTGAAGTGGTGTTGGTGATTTGAATGAGGTTGGTTTGTTATGATACATCTAGTTGAGTGAAAGAATACGTGTGGGTGTTCTTGACTTTGTTCCGACTTGTATTTGATTGTTATACACTGTCATAATTTGATGAAGTCGAAATTGTGAAGTTAATACATAATCTTGTAAGTTTAAATCTTGAATGTTTGAATGACTCGTTCATTGAGATACCAATTATGATTAACCACAAGCATAAAATGGTGTGATTATGCCTATGCACTAACTTGTTTCTATTTGTGGTACGATCATTATGTGGTAGTTTTGTTCAAAAAGTGCATTCATCCAAACATGAAAGTATAGACAAGATTACATGAAATAGAATTGGAAAGGATAGTTAAGATGACATGAACATATGACTGTGCTGAATATATTGTTGGAACATAACACCTAAATGGATGGCGATGAAGTCTGAGTAATCGACATCGTTTACTTAATTAGCTTGTCCCCACACATTAAGTGTGGGGTGGTACCACTACTGTTTGTTGGTCGATTGTATCTACCGATATGAAGCTAACATGACTTTATTTTAATCTCAGGCACAATGGCACCAAAAAGTCGACCAGGAAAAGAAAAAACGTCCACCTCACAGAAAGGGAAGAAAAGGGGAAGAAAAGAGCAAGCTAAATCCTCCTCGCTGCAAATACCTCACCGCATGTTCGGGATAAAATGGGTCCTAGAGGAGGAAGGAAAAGAGTGGTACAAGAACAACAAAGTGAAAAAATATGTTCACGTGGAGTTAATACAAAAAGCGAGCCTAGCAAAGAGAGAACCTCGCATTTTGGCTAAAATAATGGCACTACATCTTGATTTCATTTTTTGAGATATGGTAGAGTGCAATCTTGATCTAACACGAGAATTCTATGCCAATTGGTCCCCAAAGACTACAGGGAGTGAAGTAAAGATTCGGGGCCAAGTCTTGCAACTAAATGCAGAGTTCTTCAACTCTTTTCTGGGTTTGCCATCTGTAGATCCATCGCCACTCAAGGAGCTTTATCGCAGACCTCCATACAGGGCAATCAGACACACACTGTACGAAACAAGATCAATGGCACGGTGGAGTCGTCACAAGGATACCGGTCGGCACAATACCTTCCCGTATGCCTCCTTGAACAGAGAAGCTTGGATATGGTTGCGGATAGTCAACTCTTGCCTGATTCCAGGGTCACAGTACACAAAGATCACACGTGATAGAGTGTGCTTGGTGTACTCTTTGATGACGAACATCCCTATCAACATTGGGGCGATTATTCAATCTTCAATGCGTAAGGCCAGGCTGCACAAGAGGTCCCACTTCAGCTTTGGCAATCTGTTGACTGCGATATTGAGGAAGGAGGACACCGAAGAGGAACCTGCAGATCATAAGCTTCCACACAACCCAAAGGAAGTTGACCTCACAAAGGTGAAAGATGCTGAATCTATGCATGGCGTCAACCTGACCACTGCAGAAAGAAATGCTCGCGACAAAAGCTTCTTCCGCCATTTATATGGCATGACGAGGTTCACCATGATGAGTGGGAGTCGTGTTCCAACTGCTGCAGAGCTCCAACAGTTGGATTATGACTACCCAATGAATAACATGCGAGGGCTATGTGCGAAGTTGGTGTATATTTCGAGGAACCTCTTGATGATGACGTGCCAACCGATGACGATCGCCGAATGCCAGACTCAGACGTGGAGGAGAACTCTGATGACGACAACTTTGATGATGATTCCGATGCAGGGGGTATGACCCCAGACATAGCGGATGAGTCCGACTAATCAGGTTTTTCTTATTTATTTTCCACTGAGGGCAGTGTGTCCAGTCTAAGTGTGGGGTGCTGGTATTTGTATGCTACACTTCTTTGTCTGCATTTACATTTATTCTAGTTTTTGTTTGTTTTAATTAGTCGTAATTAGTTAGTTTAATTTTATTTTTTGAAATTGCATGAAATTGTTCTGATAGGCGGCATGGTATTATGACAAGAGTTTGTGCCAAAATCAATTACTATTGAGACGTTTAGGATCTAAGTGTGACTTACTGTGTGGTTTAATTCATTCACCTGTTGGGTCAAGAGTCTATACTGCTCCCAATAAAGTTAACCATGTGCCTTGTGTGTTTGAGGGTATAGTATATTCTATGTTGTGACTGATACTAGAACTTTCCTGGTGTGTGTGTAAAGCGAAATAAAGAGTGTGAGTTTAGGAGATGATTTAGGCATTTCTTTGGCAGCCTGTGATTGTTTACCTTCTTTTTACCTACCCGTGGACATTATCCTAGTTAACCCCCTTTGAGCCTTTAGCTATTTTCTTTGACAGCCTCATATGTAGCGTAATCCATTTTTTTTTCCAAGACCATAATTTGATCCAAATTCCTAAGCGCTTTAAATTGTAGAGTCATGTGACAAAATAAGAGGAAATTGGGTGAGAGTTATGCCTCAGAGTGTATTGGTACTTGAAATTATTGTGAATAAGAGTGGCTATCATAGAGGTGTTTTATAAAAAAAAAAAGAGAAAAAAAATAGAAATAGAAAAAAAAATAAGTTGTATATTCTCATCTTTGTGTTTATAATTGAATAACAAAATAGGTGAAAAGGGGTGTTAGATGAAAAGAAAGGTAGAAGGGTTGTTTAAAAGAGAGTGTTAATGGCATAATGTGATGTATTAAAGCGCTTAGGGAAAATAGTCACTATTTCTGGCCAAAATAGTCCTACCTGTCCCTTAGCCTCCATTACAACCTGTAAAGACCTATTTGATCCTAAGCTTAGCATTCTGATATTAGTGGAGCATTACACTAAGGGAAAGCCTATGGCCATCAGTTGCAACATATGAATTCTTTGTGAGAGTGAGAGCAAGGAGAATCTTGTACCCATGTTTCGAAAAATGCAAAACTTATGAGTGATTATGGGGGATATCTTGTGTGAGACACACATGGTTGATGATTGTTGGGTAGTTTTGTATGATTCTTGGTACCTTAACTTGTGGATACGAATTAGCCATCATCACGAGTCTATGTGGGAGGTTGAATTGTTTCTAGTAGTGAACAAGAAAACTACTCTTTGTTAATAATTGTCGTGCCTGTCTTGTTGAACATTTTATGTTGTTGCTGTGATATTCTAAGTAGATGATTGCATGGACGTAATATTTTGTTCGAGGACGAACAAAGCTTTAAGTGTGGGGTGTTGATGATAGGCGTATTTACACGCCTAAAGCACCATAATTTACCCATATTTTAGCTAAGTCTTAAGGACAAAATATATAATTCCTGCATTTTTAGTCCATTTTCCTGTAAGTGAGCTAACCAACGTGATTAGCATGTTTTCAGGTATTAATGATGAAGATTTCAGCACTTTGTGGACCTTTGGGTAGCAAGGGAAACTTCACATAAGAGGGAAGGCAGCTTTTGGAAGCTTATGGACTGAAAGTGATGCATGGAGAACTTGTCCCTGGCAAAAACAGTATTTCTAAAGACTTGTGGATCAGCAGTAACTTAGTAGGAATAGGACAAGGATGTTATAAAAACCCTATTTTGCTGAATTTTTCAGGCATTCATTCATTCATTCATGCGTTTCATTATTCACGAATTGAGAGATACTTTCATTATTCATTCGACTTTCTAGTATTATTCAGTTTACAGATTCTGTAAGTTTTAACAGAGAAAAAATGCCAACTTGTGAGAAACGTCTAGAGGGCAAAAACGTCAACCTAGTTTGACGCCACACCCATCTTCAACGTGAGATTCTTTGAGCTTTGGTATGATGATGATGTCTATTATGATCTTCGTTGTAATCATGAGTAGCTAAACTTCTCTGTTAGGGTTATGGAAGCCTTTTGATATACTATCTATTACTATGAGTTTGTGAATTCTTGATACGTATTGATGATAGGCGAATTTACACGCCTATAGCACTATATTTTTCCCATATTTTAGCCTAGTTTTGAGAACAAATTATATATTTCATGCACTTTTAGTCCTTTTTCCTGTAAGTGAGCTAACATACATGATTAGCAAAGTTTCAGGTATAAATGATGCAGAATTCAGCATTTTATGGATAACTTGACGCCAAAGAAAGCTTCACGAAAGGAGAAAAGCCAATCTTGGACGCCAAGGACTAAAGATGGCGCATGAAAATTCTGTCCCGGGCTAAAACAACATTTCTGAAGGCTTTGGGGACTAGCAGTAATTTATTAGGATTAGGATAATGATACATTAACCTAGTACAATTGGGTTAAGTATTTCATTAGCTTATTAGGATTAGGATAATGATACATTAACCTAGTACAATTGGGTTAAGTATTTCATTAACTTAGTAGGATTTGGTTAAGCATTTCATTAGCTTAGTAGGAATAGGATATGGGTATTATAAATACCCTATCTTGCTAGAGATTTTAAGACATCTTCTTCTGACATCTTCTTACATCTTCTGACATTCAATTCTATTCTATTCTACTTCTAAGACATTCTAGTTCTAAACAATCATTCTTCCATTAATTCTATTTTTCTTCTTCTATTCATCTATTCTTAAATTCCACAACAAGAGAAACGTTACTTTGCTGAGGGATTCACGCCTAACGCCTACCACACCATTACAAACGTGAAATCTTTATTGTGGTATAACAACAATGTCAATTGTGATTTCCTTCGCACTCATGGGTAACTAAACTTCGCTGTTGGGGTTATGGAAGCCGAATGAGATACTATCTATTGCTGTGAGCTTGTGAGTTCGTGACACGTATGTTGCTTATATCATTATTCTCTTCATCTTAATCTAAATTCTTTGTGGTTGCAAACGCAAGAATACGCCAGTATAACATTTAACTTGTTCGAAAGAAAGGTTATCTGTTTGGAAAAGAGATAATGTCAAGGTAGTAGGGTCCCATCCCCTATTAAAAAGTTAGTGCCGTAACTGGATTAACCTCTTGGAGAATTCGTACCGTTAGACACGCTTTAAGCTCGAAAGAGTTAAAGTGAAATAATCCTCGAATAGGTCGAAAGACGCCTAGATTTACCATCGAATACAATTCTCTATAAGCACATGTATGTCTGAATTCTACACACTCATAGTCAATAGAGACGTATAACTCAGAAGGTGGACATAACCCCAACTCCTCAACTCTCATTGTTTACATCTTACTAAAATATTCTTTCTCTTTTTACTTTGCTATTGCCGTTTTTAGCTACTATTTGGTTACATTACTTGCACAACAAGAATCCCCTCTTTTTTGAGACTTTCACTAAAAGTCTAGTAATCTTCACTTACTTGTTGACCAAGCTATTCCCTGTGGGATCGATACCCAACCCAGTTGGGTTCTATATTTGCTAACGACCGCTTTACACTCCTACGAGAGCTGTAGATTGAGCGTTATCACGTATGCTACTTATATCATTACTCTCTTCATCTTAATTAAATTCTTGTGGTTGTAAACATATAAAATAAGCCATTATAGCATTAACTTGTTCGAGAGAAAAGTTACATGCTTGGAAAAGAGAGTGTGATAAGGAAATAGGGCTACCAACCCCTATTTACACGTTAGTGCCGTAACTGGATTAACCTCTTGGAGAGTTCGTACCTTTAGTTATACGCTTTAAGCTCGAGAGAGTTAAAGTGAGATAATCCTTGATGGTCGAGAGACACTAGGATTTACCATTAGAATACGGATCTCTATAAGTGCATGCATGTCTGAATTCCGCATTACTCATAGTTAATAGATACGTAGAACTCATAAGGTGGACATAACCCTAACTTATAATTCTCATCGATTAAATCTTACTCAACAAAGCATTCCGCTTTTACTTTGCTATTTTGATACTTTTAATTCACGCCTAAACCATCCCCCCTTTTTGTAGAACTTTCGACCAACAGTCTGCTAACAATTGCAACACTTAGTGACCAAGTATTCCCTGTGGGATTCGACACCCAACCCAGTTGGTTTCTATATTTGACAGCGACCGCTTACACTCTTACAAGAGCTATAGTTTGGGCGTTATCATTAAGTATGACTTTTCATCCGCAAATCAATGGGCAGTCTGAGTGAGTTATTCAGATCTTGAAAGACATGCTTACAGCTTGTGCAACTGATTTTGGTGGCCATTGGGATGACCATTGTCTTTGACAGAGTTTGCTTATAATAATAGCTACCAGCCAAACATTCAAATGTCACCATATGAGACTCTATATGGTCGCAAGTGTCGTTTACCAGTTGGCTGGTTTGAGCCCAACAAAGCATGATTATTAGGTCTAGATCTAGTTCAACACGTATTGGAGAAGGTTGCGGTTATATGAGATCGACTTAAGACGTCACAAAGTAGGCATAAGTCCTATGCAGATAAGAGGGTTCGTGATTTAGAGTTTACAAAGGGGGAAAAAGTTTTTTTAAAAGTTTCTCCCATGAAAGAACTTATGAGATTTGGCTGGAAAGGTAAGCTGAGTCCTAGATATATTGGTCCTTATGAGATCTTGAACTGAATTGGAATGGTGGCATATAGGCTTGCTTTACCTCTGAGATTGTCCTCAGTTCATCTTATATTTTATGTGTCAATGCTTAGACGATGTGTTCGTGATGATATTCATAAGATCCAGCTAGAGGATATAGAGCTTGATGAGGATCTCACTTATGAGGAAAACCCGATAGCTATTCTTGATAAGCATGTACGATAGTTGAGATCGAAAAAGATAGCATCATTCAAAGTATTATGGCATAATCATCCAATTGAGGAAGCTACTTGGGAGTCCGAAGGGGAGATGCTAGTTAGATATTCTCACTTATTTGACACTTCAGGTATGGTTCTAGACCCGTTCGAGGATGAACATTATTTTAAGTGGTGGAGAATGTAATAGCCCCACGTATTACTTTTTAATGATGGGATAATTGGTAATTTTAACCAATTATTAATAGTAATTAAGGAAATTAAAGGGAGTAAGTCAAAAGCCTGACCTTTTCCCTTCTTCAGTTTCACGTTAAAAACACTACAAATAGAACATTAGGGCTACTTGTTTGATCCTATTATTATAGAGGAAGCTCCAAGCTTCGTAGGAAAAAAGAGAAAGAAAGAAAACAATAGAGTATCTGAACAACATTAGCAGGAATCCTCGTAAAGCAATAAGGTACGAATTTTATTTGTAGTTCCTTGGCATAGACGTATTTCGTGATACGACAGTAATGTGGTGATGACATTAACTTGAGAATGAAAATCGTGGACAAGCTGATGATTGTTAATATGATGATTTAATCATTAAGTAATGATTTGGGGACAAAACACGACCTTCCTAATTTGTTTACTGATTTGGATGAAGTTGGTAGGAGGAACATGTTATTTTCTTTCATATTTCATACTAGGCATCTTTTTTTTTACCCTATAATTCATTTACTAGAATAAGCTTACTAATCAATTTCCTTGGTAGACCACTGTTGTGATAAATTTATTTCTCTAATTGCTCTTCTGTTGTGCTATTTTTTTAAAAAGAAAAGTAATAAAATTAGACGCACCACATAAAGGGTTTTCATTATTTTAAACTCATTTTGGTGTAGTTTGAGGTGATTTGGATTTGCGGAAGCATAGTTTTGATATATTAGAAGGGGTTCTTGTATTGTGAGTTTGAGTTAAGTGAGACTTTAAACATTGATGCTTACTTTCAAACCACTTTATAAAAAAATATATATATTTTTGTGCCTACTCCATGTGTTGGAACAAGCGTGCGATTTGGTAGAATTGACAGTATTGACTAGTTGTGGATATGTATTTGTGAAGTTTAGTGAGAACTACTCAGTGGTAATATGTGAGGTGATATATGTTAGGGCGTTGAACATTTTTTCTTCGCTGTCGTTATAGTCTCTAGGGACATACATAGCTACCGTAATATGTTAGGGGCATACTTATGTTGTCGTAATTTATTAAGGGCTTGTACATGCTGCCGTAGAAGACTTTTGGGACATTATATATGTTGTCACAAACTTATCGGGGTGCTAGGCCGATCACTTTCACTGTAGTTTATGACAAACCGTGAGAGTTGGTTTAGTTGAGATACAGAGTGACATTTTGAACTTTCGTTTGAATCTTGTTGAGCATTTCCTTCTAAGAGACATTGTGTGCATATTATTTATGTATTTTGTTCTGCCTTGTATTTTCTAACACTTGTTCTAGTGGTATTAAAGTAGCGAGTTGAGGATCTTACTGGGTTATATTTATATATAACTCACTCCTTATGTGTATATCTGCAGATATGGTTGCAGAGAGGGAGACTCATGGCTGACGGTTTTTACGTGTGAATTCTGTTGCTGAGGTAAGCCTTCGCATTGTTCGTGGAGGTTATCATCCAACTTTAGTTAGTTTTAGATTATATTTCTTTTTGTTGGATTTGCATGTCCGAAAGTCAAACTCATATAACTTTGTTTAGATGCTCCATGATCTTAGTTTGGGATTTGGGGCTAGAGAGTTATGAACTAAGTATTGTTGTTTTCATAAATCGTATTACGATAACTGGGTGGATAATTACTTTGCGTTTAATAATTATTTCATGCACATATTTTTATCTCAGTGTTTATAGACATTGTGAATGTAAGGAAAATTGATTATTCCGGAAAGTGGTGTTAGCGAAAGCTAGTCACGCCTAGGGATTATTTTAGGACGTGACAATAGCCTAATAGTTGGAGTCTATTACATAAATGTTCATTGTTTACTACTCCCTCCGTTTCAAAAAGAATGACCTACTTTTTTTTTTAGTCCGTTTCAAAAAGATTGACCCCTTTCTTTTTTTGGCAATACTTTAATTTCAACTTTCCACATGACATGTTTAGGACCACAAGATTAAAGGACATTTTGGTACATTTGACACAACTTTAATTTAAGGCCACAAGATTCAAAAGTCTTTTTTATTTTCTTAAACTTTGTGTCAAGTCAAAGTAAGTCATTCTTTTTGAAATGAAGGAAGTATCCTTCTTAACCTAAATAAAGAATAAAGGATATGGACTAACTAGGGTCCAGCTAGAATCTGTTTGGGGGAGCTGTTCTGGTTTTGTTAAGTATATCACTAAAGAAAAAAAAATCACTTTGGTGCACTAAGCTCCCACTATGTACGGATTCAGGGACAACCGGACCACAAGGGTCTATTTTACTACATGTCTACATATATCATAAACGGAAAATAATTTGTTCAGAGGTGTACTAAAAGCCAATTCCTTCAGAAATTTATAATTATTTTCGGGTTAAGTTTATGAACTTTGCTAGACAAAATATTCCTAATTCAGGGAGATGGTTAATTACCAAACTGGCAAACTCTAAAAAGCTCTTTGGGGACAGTGGAAAATATATTTCATGAAAAGTACTGTCATACCTCTTTTATGCAAATTTCATCCATCTAGGCTCCCACAACCAGAATTTGTATCACTCCATTTTTGTGAAATTTCCTTCTCTCTCCCTTGGGCTCTTCATTTAAGTAAAAGATTTTGATTGGAAGGAAGAAAACGTTGTGACAGAACAAATCCTGAAAATTTGGCTTTCCTGGTACAAGCAGTAAAATTTTTTGTAAAGGGATTCTCTTTGACATGGCCTATCTATAATTGTGGTTATCAAGGCCAAAAGTCACGATCAAGATAGTTGTACAATTTGCTCCCAGGTTGCAATGTTTGATTGTGTAAATTAAGGCTACCTTAATTATGGCAAATGAGTATTTGATTCGCTGGCTGTGGATGGCTTTTAAAAGATAGTATTCCATAATGCTCTGATGTACTCCTCCATTCCATTATTTTATTATAGTTTGTTTCATCGTAAAGTTAAGATAGAATGAGCATTATTAAATTCGTGGTCTAAAATATGTTATAACACTGCACTTATAAGATTTTTGACATTTGTGAATTCTTAAATATGTCATAATATTTGTATAGCTATAATATAAAGAATTCTCAGAAAAAAGAAATATATGTAAGTGTATCTTTTTTTCTTTGAAAGGACTAATAAATTGCATCATTTCTATTGGTGTGTTTTTGGGAAAATGCTTTATTTACCATTCAACACCTCTTCACTCCACAAATGCTGAAAGTTCAAATTTCACACAATATGCTGATACTAGGACGCATGCAATTCGTTACAACACTAAATCACTCTGTTCTTTAGGCAAATTATGGATGACATAATTTTTATGGGTCCCAGAAACCCCATAGGAAAAGGTAGAACGGAAAGCTATCCCGAGTTTAACAAAGAGTGCATATCAAGAACAAATCTTACTAACAAACTAGACGAATTAGATAGAAATCCATATACTAGCCATGGACAAACACCTAGCTGAATTAGGAATAAGCAGCATTGAAGTAAAATGTACATAAACTACTGAGCTATGAAAGAAACTGTTCTAGTTTCATCTTTACCCTCCGAAAATAAAAGCAAAAACGATTGCAAGTGTTATATGGTAAAAGAAGAGGCCTCGTATAGAAGAGATTGCACAAGCTTCCTCCCCAATTTCCTCATCCATTTAAAACATCTTCAATCCTCCTCCTCCTCTTCATCATCAACCTCGGACATTGAATTGTAAGATTCCTCTTCATTAGAAGCTCCAGCAGCTACTCGTTTGTTATAAGCAGCGTTGCTCTTATGGTATTCCTCCATCCTTCTCTTTGCCTCTGCCATATAAGGACCTTTTTCAGCAGCAGACAATTGCTTCCACTTCTCTGCACCAGCTCTATTGATAGCAGTCTCAAATTTATTTTTTGGATTATCCTTCATGAACTGCTTCCTAAAGTCCTCCTTGAAAATTAAGAAGAACTTGCAGGCTTCTTCAGTTTTTTAGGATCCTTGGCAGACCTCCGTTCTCGCTTAATGTAGATAGACCTTGCAGGCATCTTAGGTTTCTCAGGATCCTTGGCACCCTTCTTCGCTTCTTTAGTCTCGAGAACTTTCTTCCTCACATCGAGCATGCTAGCAGCTTTTGTGTCGGATTTACCTCCTATCATGATGAAACCTCCAGGGTTGAGAAAATGAATGAAAGGGAGGGGAGACAAAGTGATTGTGGGCTGAAAGGGAAGGGATAAGGGCTTCAGGGAGGCACTCAAAGGCAGTCTCATACTTATAGTCACGATGATATACAAGTCAGTATCTACACATGTGCAGAACTAGAAGACTTAATACAAGTACAAGAGCAATTTGGAATCAATCCCAATTAGTCGGTATGACTTAATATGAATCATTTCTGTTTCATTGTTTCTCATCGATCTTGTGCATCCATAGATAAACTGAAAACAATTAAACATACCAAACATAAAAAGGGGTCGATGTTACCTGGACAAATTAATTAAGGATGACAAAAAAAGTTTCAAAACTAAAAAAGAGTGACACAATATTGAGTAGAGGTGACAATTTTAAAATTAGTGTTAATGATACTAATGTTAAAACCCTCAAATTTTATTATTTACACAAAGATTCCTACCCCATATTTACACAAAGATCCCTACACCATCACCACCACTCCTCCTCCACATCCTTTTTGTTGCCGCCCGCAGTTGCCACCTCCTCTTCCTCCACTATCACTACCATTGCCACCTCTTTCAGATTCATCATTATTTTCTCCCTCTACATAACTATTGCCTATTTTTATTCTTTCTCCTTTACCACCGTCGCTATCAACACCACAACAAATGTCATCTTCTCATTCGGCGTCACCACCACCACCACCACCACCACCTCTATTTTTACAATAACTATCACTCTTTCATGGGCTCCTCCTCCAATCAGATCTTTTTCAGAAATTAAGGAAGTATCGAAGTTGCTGCAGCAACAGTCGAAGTTGCTGCAGCAACAGTCGAAGTTGCTGCAGCAAAATTACCGTAGTTATTGAAACAACCCTCGTAGTTGCTGAAGCAACTCTCGTAGTTGTTGAATTTGCTAAATTATTTCTTCATTCATTTTTAAAAGAAATCAAAAAATTTCTTTTCAAACTCTTCAATTTTTTTTTTAAATAGTCCATAAAAATTTAAAAAGGAAGAACGAAATGAAAAGAGAAAGAAAAAGAAGAAGAAACGATGGAAGAAAAGAAAAATCCATAGAGAGAGGAAAAAAAAATAAGAAGAAGATGAGGAGAAAGAAAAAGAAAAAAAATTGAAAGATAAAAAAAGGGGAAACTCTAAAATTTGAAATTTGGAGTTGGAGGACATTTTAAAAAAATATTTTTTTTAAAAAAATTACACTTTACACCCCAATTAATTTAATCACAATTTAAATGAAGCTTTGACCCTAGCTGGCCAAAATTGTGTCATTTTTAATTTAAAAGCTTTTTTGTCACCTCCAACATAATTTTCTCATGTTACCTGGATGTGAATAGCATGAATTTACCCCATTTTTGGAGCTAGAGGATGGATCAACGTTTTCTTCCTCAGAGTCTGATAATTCTATTACCTCCATAAAGACTTTCTTCCCTTCTTTAGTCTCGGGAGCTTTCTTTTTCACACCGAGCATGTTATCAGCTTTGGCGTCGTTACATCCTTTCATGATGAAACATCCAGGGTCGAGAAAATTAACCAGAGTGAGACAAAGAAAGAGATATATTCCCTAATTTCGTTGTCGCTGAAGGTGAGGTCAGAAATTACTTAACAGATGTGATGATATACGAATCTTTAACTAGGCTAAAAGAGTGGTTTGCGTTACCTTAATAGCAAATACAAGAAATCAACAGCAGTTAGCTAGGACTTAACCCCAAGTATTCAGTATGATCTATATCCACTCATTTGTTTTTTCATTGTGTCTGCCGTTGATTCTGGTGCATACACAGATAAACTGAAAACAATTAAGTATACCAAATGTATTTCTCCCATATCTTCTTCAGATGATAGAATTACTGGCTCAGTTTTTACCATCATTCACATTCTTACTCTCAGGATATTTGGCATCAGATTTACCTACTCTCATGATGAAACCAGACTGAGACAAACATCATGCAGTTATTAAGAAAAGAAAGGGCAGCCCGACACACTAAAGCTTCCCCGGCCGGACCACCAGGTTTATTGCACATAGCCTTACAATAACTAGGACAAAAGGGTTGTTTTAATTTATTCAGAAAAGACAAAATTCAACAAAATAATAGGACTGTAACTAGGCTATAATAGTGCTTAAGGTTGTTCAACTATGACAAAATTTCAACAAATAATAGCGACTTTAACTAGGCTAAAATAGTCCAAAACGTAGTACTTTCTTTCAAAGCTTGCACACAAATACGCAACCAAAAGAAACCAAGTGCATAAAGAGATCAGCACTACACATACCTAAAGACTCTATTGACTCTGTTTTAACTTTCTTCGATATTCTTGAAGGTCCGATTTCAATGTTCTGTTCGTCAGAACTGCTGAGTTCCTCGAAATGTCGAACGTTGGTAGCAGATTTCTTGGAGTAAGGCAGGACATAGAAGGTCGATTTTTCAACGAGAAAGAAGATCAACATGTCTCCTAGCTCCAACTTCTGATGCATCACAAACCGTGACCAGCCTTCTTCACATATGAAGTAATGAGAAGTCTCCTTCACTAACTTCACTTCCCAAGAAAGCCCTTTATCAGTTTTCACTAGGCATGTCTTTGCCAACATTTTCTTGTGTTCTTTGACAAAAGCAGCAGGCATTCGCTAACAATTTTAGGGAAACTCATGAGTCAGAAAGAAAACAAAGCAAGAATAAAAAGATGTCAACTTTTGGTTTTAAAAAAAAGTACCTAACTTACAAGTTTATCCATAAAGCCTTGTTGAAGTAGGTTGGAGAAAGATGGATGATTGTTATTTGGATCCACTGCCATATTGAAAATTAAGATAGCAGGAAGAAGAGAAGACAACAGTTGGTGGTGAAGTAGTATACTACTACTCTGTTGTTGTTTGTGCTAATCTCACACTACACACAATAGTTGTGTGTGGAGTGTTTCTACCTAACTATCAATTTGTTACTGTAGGGCGTCTTACTCTTTCACAATTTTGTTTTTATACCAAGTGGCATTTTCTCACTTTTTATTATAACTCTTCCTCCTACTCTTTTAAATTTTTTTTTTTTTTTTTGGTTTCCCACCCAGTGTTCGGTACCACATTGGAGCCCGACTAATTCGAATTACGCATTGCAAGATTCATTCTGGGGGTGACACTCCCAACATGATTTTCTCCATACCTAAGTCTCGAACCTGAAATCTTTGATTAAGGGTGGATAGTCTCACCACTACACCACAATCCATGATGGTGATTTTCTTTTCTATTCTTTCACGAGAACCATCCCAAGTTCCTAACCTTCTCACTTATTTTTCTTCAGGTTATTATTTTTTTCATTTGTACTCTAAAAAATTTCAAACTTTTTTTAAAAAATGCATGACCAAACACAACTTTAAGTTCTGAAAATTACTACTTCAAACACTCAACTTTGAAGTTTCAAATTTCAGCCTCAAAATCTATGGTTAAATGGGAGCTTAGTGCTTAGAATGTAGATCATCCATAATGCTCACCATGAAACTTTACGGTTCCTTTGATTGAAATATTCCGATGTTATATAGCTATATTAAGTTTCGATGATAATTTTAGTAAATTTTTTTTACCTAGTGTGACTTAGTTATAATTTAGAATCACTATGAGCTAAATTGATAACCGAATAATTAACGTTTAATAACTAATAAGCTGATAATCGAAATTGTAACGAGACCATGAAGATTTTGGGGGTATTTTGTTAAAAGTGACAACAAAATTTTAAAATGGGGTGTAGCTGACTTAAGTTTTAATAATTGAGTGTAAGTGACAATTACTTTATTAAGGATAAAAAAAGTAAGAAAAGTTTCACAATAACAACAAGTTTTTTAATTTATACTTTGATTCATGTAAAACCTAATATAACTAGAAATGGAGAAAAAAAAAGACGTGTTTCTCTCTCTTCCCATTTATTGTAGTTTTCTCTCTCTTTGCGATTTTTGTTGTTCATTGCAGTTGTTGCTTTATTCCCCATCTTCTTCTTCAATATTGTCATCTTCTTCTTCATTATCATCTCTTCTTGTTCATCATCATCTTCTTGTTGTTCACCATTGTTGCTGTTATTACTGTTACTATTGCTACTTGATCAAATTTTTTTAGGTCAAATTTTATTCGTATATCACTTGGGCATTACTTCATAGGTGATTTTAGTAAGTAAAATTATAATTTTTAGTTGAATTTCTCATCTGAGTGTATCTGCTACTGCTGCTTTTCTTAACAATGGATAAAACATGTGACGTGAATCCAATAGATGGGTAATCTGTTGCAACATATGACTCATCTGTTGTAACAGATGAATCATATGTTGCAACAACACGTGGGTAATCTGTTGCAACATATGAATCCAACTTATGGATCATCTGTTGCAATAAGCGAATCATCTGTTGCAACAGATTACTCACTTGTTGCAACAGATGACTCATATGTTGGATTCATGTTGTAGGTTCTATCCATTGTAGCAGTAACAGATACACCAAATAAGAAATTCAACAAAAATCATAATTTTACTTACAAAGTCACCTATGAAGTAATGTCCAAGTGATATACAAACAAAATTTAACTTAAAAAAATTCCAAAAGTTTCAACAGGGGCACAATGAATAAGTGAAACACATGAAAAATTTCATGAAACAAGTAAAAAAGACAAAAATAGTATACCATACATCAAATGCAAAGGATCAAGGGGACAAACGTTTAAGTTCCCTAGTATTTTAATTGCTTTCAAATAGATGACCCATCTGTTACAATAAATTTTCTATCTATTTGATCATTTTCAACAGATGAATCATCTGTTACAATATGTTAGTCATCTGTTGATTCAAAATAAGCAATTATTAGTAATAATTGAATTGATTTAACTAAATTAAAGACAAGTCTTTAAGACAATGGGACAAACATTTGAGTTCTCCTGAAAATATTTGAGTTCCCTAGTATTTTAATTTTTTTCCAACAGATGACCTATTTGTTGCAACAAGTTAGTCATCTATTGCAACAAATGTTTATAACAGGTTAGTCATTTGTTGATTCAAATTAAGCAATTATTAGTAGTAACTTTAATTAAAATTGAAGACAAGTCTTTGAGACAAGATCTTAGACAAAGGGACAAACGTTTGAATTCTCCTAAAAATATTTGAGTTTTTGTATTTTAAATTACTTTTCAACATATATCCTGTTTATTTGATAATTTCCAACAGATGAGTCATATGTTGCAACATCTTAGCCATCTGTTGTAATAGATGTCTATATCTGTTTGATAATTGTCAATAGATGAGTTATTTATTGCAATAGGTTAGTCATCTGTTGCAACAAATGTCTATGTTTGTTTGATCATTTTCAACAGATGTCTTTATCTGTTTGGTTATTTCCAACATGTTACTCATCTGTTGCAACATGTTAGTCATCTATTGATTCAAATTAAGCCATTATTAGTAATAACTAAATTGATTTAACTAAATTAAAATATAAATTAATAAGTTCAATTATAATTTTAATTAATCTCATGGTAATTACACGATTAACTAAGTGTGTTCGTCCTGAGTAGCGTGATCAATTGACCAATTTTATTTTAAATGATTCAACCTAAGCCATCATTAGAAATAACTATATTGATTTAACTAAAATTAAAGATGAATTAGTAATTTCAATTACGATTTCAATTAATCTCATGGTAATTATATGATGAACTAAGTGTTTCGTCCTGAGTAGAATGATCAATAGACCACTTTTATTTGAAATGATTCAAATTAAGTCATTATCAGTAATAACTATATTGATTTAACTAAAATTAGAGATGAATTGATGAGTTCACTTACAATTTCAATTAAATTTCAATTAAGCTCATAGTAATTACATGATTAACTAAGTGTATTCGTCCTGAGTAGAGTGATCAATTGACCAATTTTATTTCAAATGATTCAAATTAAGTCATTATTAGTAATAACTAAATTGATTTAACTAAAATTAAAGCTGAACTTACCATTTTAACTAATCTAGTAGTAATTACTCGATCAACTAAGTGTATTCATCATGAATAGAGTGATCAATTGAATAATTTTATTTGAAATGAATCAAATTAAGTCATTATTCGTAATAACTAAATTGATATACTAAAAGTAAAGATGAATTGATAAGTTAACTTACAATTTCAATTAATCTCATAGTAATTACATGATCAACTAAGTGTATTCGTCTCAAGGAGAGTGATCAATCGACCAATTTTATTTGAATTGATTCAAATTAAGCCATTATTAATAACAACTAAATTGATTTTAACTAAATAAAAGATGAATTGATAAGTCCACTTACAATTTCAATTAATTTCATAGTAATTACATGATCAACTACGTGTATTCGTCCCGAATAGAATGATTAATTGACCAATTTTATTTGAAATGATTCAAATTAAGCAATTATTAGTTATAACTAAATTGATTTAACTAAAAATAAATACAAGACCTTAGACAAGAGGACAAACGTTTGAGTTCTCCTAAAAATATTTGAGCTTTAGTATTTTAATTATTTTTCAACATATATCCTATCTGTTTGATAATTTTCAATAGATGAGTCATATGTTGTAATAACTTAGTCATCGGTTGCAACAAATGTCTATATTTATTTGATAATTTTCAATAGATGAGTCATTTATTGCAACAGGTTAGTAATCTGTTGCAATAGATGTCTTTATCTGTTTGGTCATTTTCAATAGATGTCTTTATCTGTTTGGTCATTTTCAACAGATGTCGGTATCGGTTTGATCATTTCCAATAGATTACTCATCTATTAAAATATGTCAGTCATCTATTGATTCATATTAAGCCATTATTAGTAATAACTAAATTGATTTAACTAGAATTATACATGAATTAATAAGTTCAATTACAGTTTCAATTAATCTCATGGTAATTACACGATCAACTAAGTGTTCGTCCTGAGTAGAGTGATCAATTTACTAATTTTATTTGAAATGATTCAAACTAAGACATCATTAGAAATAACTATATTGATTTAACTAAAATTAAAGATGAATTAGTAACTTCAACCACAATTTTAATTAATCTCATAGTAATTACATGATCAACTAAGTGTTTTGTCTTTGAGTAGAATGATCAACTCATCAATTTTATTTGGAATGATTCAACCTAACCTATTATTGGTAATAATTATATTGATTTAACTAAAATTAAAGATGAATTGATAAGTTCACTTACAATTTCAATTAATCTCATAGTAATTACATGATTAAGTAAGTGTGTTCGTCCTGAGTAGAGTGATCAATTGATCAATTTTATTTGAAACGATTCAAATTAAATAATTATTAGTAATAACAAAATTTATTTAACTAAATTAAAGATGAACTTACAATTTCAATTAATTTCATAGTAATTAAATGTTCAACTAATTGTATTCGTCATGAATAGAGTGCTCAATTGATCAATTTTATTTGAAATGGATAAAATTAAGCCATTATTCGTAATAACTAAATTGATATAACTAAAATTAAAGATGAATTGATAAGTTCACTTACAATTTTAATTAATCTCATAGTAATTACATAATCAACTAAGTGTATTCGTCTCGAGGAGAGTGATCAGTTAACTAATTTTATTTGAAATGATTCAAATTAAGTCATTATTAGTAATAACTAAATTAATTTTAACTAAATTAAAGATGAATTGATAAGTTTACTTACAATTTCAATTAATTTTATAGTAATTACATGATCAACTAAGTGTATTCCTCGTGAGTAGAATGATCAATTGACTAATTTTATTTGAAATAATTAAATTTAAGCAATTATTAGTAATAACTAAATTGATTTAACTAGAATTAAAGATGAATTGATAAGTTTAATCAAAATTTCAATTAATCTCGTAGTAATTACATGATCATCTAAGTGTATTTGTCTTGAGTAGAGTGTCAATCAACCAATTTTATTTGAAACGATTCAAATTAAGACATTATTAGTAATAACTAAATTGATTTAACTACAATTAAAGATGAATTGATAAGTTCAAATAAAATTTCAATTATTCTCATATTAATTACATGATCATCCTAGCGTGATTGTCCTGAGCAGAGTGATCAATTGACCAATTTTATTTGAAATGATTCAAATTAAGCCATTATTAGTAATAGGTAAATCGATTTAATAATTACAATTTCAATTAATCCCATAGTAATTACATGATCATTTAAGTGTATGACCTATTGCAATAGATTTAACCTGTTGTAACAAATGAGTTATCAGTTGAAAATTATCAAATAGTACACACATATGTTGCAACAGATTGTTCATCTGTTATAACAGTGTCTTTATATATTTGGTCATTTCCAACTGTAACGCCCCGAGCCTGCACCCCGAACGCCACATGGTGCTTACAACCCCAAAGGACCACAAGCTAACCCATGAATGGTACCTGCTGTGACCACTGAATAATAATACGGAAAATAATGTGAAAATAGGCTGAAATGACATAAGATTCATAATCTGAATATTGATAAAGAATAATAACTGTAATAACATCTGAAAAACTGAACACTGTCTGGACTAGTCTAGTTTGAAAAGCCACTAACTGAGTTGTCTAGATATGGAGTTGATGGGACAAACCCCCAACTAACTCCGACTACTGAAATACTAAATCTACTGTAATGCTGAAATAAAAGCATATCCTAAATAGATGAGGACTCACTACTGAATCTGTTGCTGCTAACTGAATCTTGTCTAAGCGCGATCAGGAACCTGAGCGTCCGAACCTATGATATGAGACATCATAGCGCAAAGAGAAAGTATGGGTCAATACATGGAATGTACTGGTATGATAGATGTGGTAAGGCTGAATGTAGGGGTTCATATGGATGAACAATAATTGATTAAATGATATGGAATAACTGAGTAAGAGTACATAGATAACTGAAACTACTGTAAAATACTGAGTATGTAATACTGTGAATATACGTGAATACTGTATCTGATCTTTTACTGAAGCTGAGAACTAATTTTTGAAATTGAGTAACAGATATCTGAGATTGCTGATAACTGGATTACTGATAACTGAGTGACTGTGTCTGACAGTCTTGATTCTATAGAACTAAACTGAGTTCTATACTGAGACTGAAACTGAGACCGTAGTAGGTAGTCATCTAACCGACATTCCCCAAATAAGGTAACTGGGGTCCAACCTGTAACACCAGTTGGAAGGGTATTAGTACTGTACCACGGGTAAGGACAACTGAAGAGTCACCCTCATCTGGTAGGTGCCCTAAATAAGAATGGTGGTGCGCTCAACTGGCAGGTTAAAACACCTCATCAACCCTCAACTGGCAGGTTGATGTCTCAACCTACGCTGGATACGTAATTCTGGAATGTAAGGATTGCTTCTAAGGAGCATACCCTCTACTGGATGGTGAGTCCCCATCCTTGGGTTCACTTGGTGCTGAATCCTACTCCCAACTGAATAGACACTGATTATTATACTGAACTGAACTAGGCTGATTCTGAGTTTCACTGAGTTCTATAACTGATTGAGTACTACTGATCGTGACACTACTGAGACTATTCTGTAACTACAGTAGCTCTAGGTAAACAAATAGATTGTTGGGTGTTAGATACCCCCAGGACTAGATAGCATGAAAAGTAAAGAATATCATGATCTTGAAAGGCAAAACAAGGTCCACTTGTTTATAATTCATTCATAGAGACATTTTATCAAACACTTGTAGGGCATAAGCTTGTACATATGCCAGCATGTCATGATTTCACCATTTAATTCACATGGGCATTCCATCAAACACATGGGGAGTACAACTTGATGCATATAATCATGAACAACATGTAAACATTGTAACAACAACACCCAAACTTGCTAATTCCAGGATTATAACATGGGAATGACACAATTCAATATACATGTTATTTCAATTTCATGGAATCTACAATTAATCATGGATTGAAACTAGATTAATGTCATGAACATAAATACAATCCAATTTCAAGCATGTAAATCATAAGTCAATAATCTTTCAGTTTTAAAAATGGATTCTTGGACTCTATGGGTGAAAAGAACCCATAGATGAACACCTAACATACCTGAGAAGATTAATTCTTAAAGATTCGTGAAGGGGTTCTTGAGGATTGACCTTGATTCTTGAAGCTAGGGTTTTGCCCTCTTTGAGATAGAGTGTGTAAATAATGATATAATACGTTATTTAGTTAATTTCGTGTTTAGACTGATTAGGGCCGTGGAAAAATACCAAATTACCCCTAGGAAGAATTAAATTTCATCACTAAAGAGTCCCGATTTTGGCCTCCACCGAGATGCGGTGGCATCGCGGTGAGCCACTGTAATGGGGTTGATACTGTTTAAAAAGCGATGAACGTGAAATGGGCTTGTGGCATGACGCGGTGGTATCACGTTGCCACACTGGAAATTGACAATTGGGAAAATGGCCCTTGGCGAAATGTGGTGGGATTGCGGTCCCTCACTGGAAAATGACAATTATGAACAGGAACCTTAGCACGATGCGGTGATATGCTAGGTAGCACACTGTTTTACAAAAAATGCTCTAACTCTTCACCCGGGTATCGGATTTGAGCGAATTTTATATCATTGGAAAGCTGACTGAATTTCCCACACATCGGTAAACTCTAAACTGAAAAATACTGAGTATTTTAAGAATTTTATATATAAATACTCATGTACTTAGAGTTAAATTAAGCTAATAAAATATGGGGTATTACAATATCTCCCCCTTAGGAACATTTATCCTTGAATAGGACTGATCAAGCTGAGAAACACTGATAGACTGAGCTTACAAACTGAACATGCATAACTGAAACATGATTGCATGACTAAAATCACTGATAAGCTGAGTTTTCATACTGAACATTCATCTCTGATGCATGAGTACATAACTGAACTGATTCATGAATGCATGACTGAATATGCAATGGTAATGGATACCAGGTTGGTTATTGTAACTGAATAGGGAACTGAGCAAAGCTAAGAAAGACTGTTACCTCAAGATAAATCAGAGTTTGCGGAGAATAGGTAAGGATACTTGGTTCGTATATCTGCTTCTGCTTCCCAAGTAGCTCTCTCAATGGATGGTTTTGCCAAAGAACTTTGACCAAGGGAACTTCTTTGTTCCTCAGTCTGCGAATCTAATGATTGAGGATTTGAACTAGAACCTCTTCAAAAGAGAGATCATTATGAATATCTACGCCCTCTAAGGGAACTATAACGGTTGGATATCCAATGTATTTATTTAGCAAGGAGACATGGAATACTTGGTGTACTGAAGCTAGATCTGAAGGCAACTCAAGCTCATAAGCTACCTTTTCAAAATGGCTGAGAATTTTGTAAGGACCAACATATCGGGGATTGAGTTTTCCCTTCTTGCCGAACCTCTTCACCCCCTTTATGGGAGAGATTTTTAAGAACACAAAATGATCGATTTTAAACTCGAGATTTTTTCTCCTTACATCTGCATACGATTTTTATCGGCTCTGGACGACCCTAAGCCTTTTTTTGATTAACTGAACCTTCTCTAAGGTATCAAATACTCAATCAGGCCCTACAACTGTGGCCTCACCTACCTCGAACCAACCAATTGGATATCTACATATTCTACCATAAAGAGCCTCAAACGGAGCCATCTGAACACTGGAATGATAACTGCTGTTGTATGCGAATTCAATCAAGGGCAAGTGGTCATCCCAACTACCCTTAAAATCAACAACGCATGCTCTTAACATATATTCTAGAGTCTGAATGGTCCTTTATGCTTGACCATCTACTTGAGGGTGGAAAGCTATATTGAGGTGAACCTGGGTACCAAGACCCTTTTGGAATGCTTTCCAGAAGTGAGAGGTAAATTGGGTATTTCTATATGAAATGATGGATACTGTGACTCCGTTTAACCTGACCAACTCTCTGATATAGAGTTTGGCATAGTCCTCTGTTGAATAGAAAGTATGAACTGGCAAGAAATAAGCAGATTTGGTCATCTGTCTATGATAACCCAAATTGAATCATGCTGATGATGGGTACGAGGCAAACCCATCACAAATTCCATGTTCACTTTTTCCCATTTCCATGTGGGAATACTGAACTCCTACATGGACCCACTAGTTTTATGGTGCTCAATCTTAACCTGCTGATATGTAGAGCACTTACCTACAAACTCTAAAATGTCCCTCTTCATCCCACTCCACCAATAGATCTCCCACAAATTATGGTATATCTTAGTGGCCCCTGGATGAATCGAGTAACGTGCACCATGCGCTTCTGCAAGAATTCATTACCTCAATTCATCTACACCTGGCACGCATAACCGACCCTGGCAACGCAGCACACCATCTCTCCATTGGGAGAAAACCTCTACTTTCTGATATCCGACTGACTCTCTCAACTTAACTAGACTGGGATCTCTGTCCTAATTTTCCTTTACTTTGGAAACCAGAGATAATTCTGAGCTATTCTGTACCCACTCACTACCCTCTACTGAATTGACTAAGCGTGTCCTAGTCGAGCATGCTGATGAACTTCCTGAAGTAACTTATTTATACCATCCTCAATATGCGCAAAACTACCCATAGATAACCTACTGAGAGTATTTACCACTACATTGGCCTTGCTCGGATGATACATAACACTCATGTCATAATTTTTCAACAACTCTAACCACCTTCTCTGACGCAAATTCAAATCTTTCTGAGAAAATACATACTGTAGGCTTTTATGATCTGTGAACACATCAACATGCACCCCATACAAATAATGCCTCCAAATCTTTAAGGCAAATACTACAACTGCTAACTAAAGATCATGGGTAGAGTAATTCTTCTCATGGGTATTAAGCTATCTAGTGGCATAGGCTATGACCTTACCTCTCTGCATGAGGACACAACCCAAACCTTCTCTGGATGCATCACAGTACATAACAAATCCATCTGAACCATTTGGTAGAGTCAAAATTGGGGCTGTAGTGAGTCGAGTCTTCAACTCTTGAAATCTCTTCTCGCAAGAATCTGACCATTAAAACTTGACTATTTTCTGAGTCAATCTGGACATGGGGTATGCAATAGATGAATACCCTTCAACAAACTAACAATAATAGCCAGCTAAACCCAAGAAGCTCTTGATATCTGATTGAGAAATGGGTCTAGGCCAGTTTCTCACTGCTTTGGTCATTTAAGAATCAACTATAATTCCATCACCGAAAATAATATGACCAAGGAATGCTATTGACCTTAGCCAAAATTCGCACTTACTGAATTTGGCGAACAACTGATGGGCTCTGAGAGTCTGAAGTACAATTCTAAGGTGATCTGCATGATTATTCTCGCTTCGAAAATAGACAAGAATGTCATCGATGAAGACTTTAACGAACATTTCCAGGTACTGCTTGAACACTCGGTTCATTAAGTCCATAAAAGCTTTGGGGGCATTAGTGATACCAAATAACATGACTAGAAACTCAAAGTGTACATACCGGGTTTAGAAAGTTATTTTCGAAATGTAACATTCTCTGACTCTGAGATGATGATAGCCTGATCTGAGGTCTATCTTAGAAAAGTAACTGGCACCTTGAAGTTGGTCAAACAAGTCATTGATTCTAGGAAGTGGGTGTTTGTTCTTGATTGTGACTTTGTTCAACTGACGGTAGTCTATACACATCCTAAGAGAACTGTCTTTCTTACGCACGAATAAGATTGGTGTGCCCTACGGAGAAATATTGGGTCTAATGAACCCCTTATCTAAAAGGTCCTTTAGCTGCTCTTTCAACTCTTTGAGTTTGGATGGAGCTATTTTGTATGACGAAATAGAAATAGGCTGAGTATCTGGAAGAAGGTCTATTCTGAAGTTAATTTCCCTTTCTAGAGGAACTCCAGGAAGATCTTCGGGAAACACATCTGAGAATTTATTTACTAATGGAACTGACTCAAGACTAAGAGTCTTTGACTCGCACGAGATGATAGACACATCCATTGGATATCATTCTTCTTGCTTTAAGGTATGAAATCAACTGACCCTTAAGTGTTGTAGTACTACCCCTTTATTCAAGGACTGGTTTATTTGGAAACTGAAAATGAACAATTTTGTTTCTACAATCAACTAAGGCATAGCATGAATAGATCCAATCCATGCCAAGAATGACGTCAAAATTCATCATCTTTAACTCTACTAAGTCTGCTGAAGTGACTTTCTGAGATACCATAACCAAGCAATTCCTGTATACCTGTCGGGCTATGATAGACCGACCCACTGGAGTAGAGACTGAGAAAGGTTCTGTTAAGGTATCTGGTTTGACCTTAAAGTTGACTGCTATATAAGGAGTTACAAAAGACAGGGAAGCTCCTGGATCTAATAAGGCATAAACATATAAATGGAAGATCTGTAACGTACCAGTGACCACATCAGGAGAAATTTCCTGATCTTTCCTGGACTGAAGTGCATAAAGCCTATTTGGGCATTGCCCACTGGTGGTAATGGAAGTGGCACCCTGTTGATTTGGGCAACTAGACTGAGCTGAGGAATGATTATACTAACCCTGAGAACCTGACTGAGGACAATCTTTGATTCTGTGGATGGTTTGACACACCCGAAACAAACATCACTGCTAGCTCTGTAGAGACCCTGGTGGTTTCTGCCATATTTCTGACAAAGGGGATTTGTTCGAGCACTACTGAAACTACCCTAAGATTTAGAGCCTGGCGTCCTATCTTTGTTACCATTTTTAAACTTAGGGACTAGAGCACTGGATGGGGATGGAGCTGGAACTGAAGATTTTTGATGAAACTAGGAACGATTACCGCCTTATGACTTAGGCTGAGTGAAATTGAAGCTACCTATTCTAATTTTCTTATTCTGCCTCTCTCTCTCCTTATTCTTAACCTTCTATATCTATTGTGCATGAACCATGAGCCTAGAAATGTCCATCTCCATAATCAATATCATAGTTCTACACTCCTTAACCACACTCTCTGACACCCTAGACACGAACTTTCTTATTCTGGACCTATTGTCTGCTACTACATAGGGAGAATACCTGGATAATTGAGTAAACTTGAGGGAATACTCTTTCACACTCATGTTGCCTTGCCTGAGATTGATGAACTCTAACATCTTGGCTTCTCTTAGCTCCAAGGGAAAAAATCTATCTAGAAAAGTAGTAGCAAACTCTTCCCACTTTATGGGCTCTGCATCTGTGGCCCTGTCTACCTTCCATAGCTTAAACCATGTATGAGATACATCTTGTAGCTGATTGGAAGCTAACTCAGCACTCTCACTGGAAGTCACTCCCATAATATCTGTGACTTTTTTAACCTAGTCGAGGAACTCTTGTGGATCCTCTTCTTACTTAGATCCTGAGAATAGGGGAGGATTCATTCGGGTGAAGTCCCAAATCCTAGATGTAATAGTATTGGCCACTGGGTTTGCCTGAATAGCATCTATCCATTCATTCTGACCTGCTACAGAAATGGCTAGAGTGGTGAATACAACTTTGAATTCTACACGGGAGACATGCTCATCCAGGGGATCTTCCTGAATGGGCTAAGGTACTGACTGGTTTCCTTTTCTTCTTCCGTTGTTCTTTTTGGGAGGCATGTTTTGTAAATAAAAGTATGAAAAGGATTAGAATTAGAGTTTAACTTGAGCCCATGCTCACTCGCACGACATGGATATTGAAAGAAGGGAAATTTTTCATAAAACATCTCATAGCCTTTTGCCCATAAGTGTGGAGTGCTACACACCCATGGACAAGACTCCACTTGATGCGTCTTTCAGACTCCTTAGGACTCTGTTCAACCTTAGGCTCTGATACCAAGTTTTTAATGCCTCGAGCCTGCACCCCGGATGCCATACGATGCTTATGACCTTGAAGGACCATAAGCTAACCCATGACTGGTACTTGCTGTGAGCACTGAATACTACTACTAAAATAATGAGGAAAATAGGATAAAATGACATAAGGTTCATAATCTGAATACTGATAAAGAATAATAACTATAATAACATCTGAAAAACTGAACACTGTCTGGACCAGTCTAGTTTGAAAAGCCTCTGACCGAGATGTCTGGATATAGAGTAGATGGGAAAACCCCCCAACCAACTTCGACTACTAAAATATTGAATCTACTATAATGCTGAAATAAAAGTATATCCTTGTTAGATGAGAACTCACTACTGAATCTACTGCTGCTAACTGAATCTTGTCTAAGTGCGGTCAGGAACCTGAGCATCCTAACCTATGATATGAGACATCATAGTGCAAAAAGAAAGTATGCGTCATTATGTGGAATGTACTAGTATGATAGATAAGGTAAGACTGAATTCAAGGGTTCATATACATGAACAATAACTGACTAAATGATATGAAATAACTGAGTAAAAGTACATGGATAACTAAAACTGCTGTAAAATACTGAGTATGCAATACTGTGTAATATACGTGAATACTATATCTGAGCTTTTACTGAAGTTGAGAACTAATTTTTGATATTGATCAACTGATATCTAAGATTGCTGATAATTGGATTACTGATAACTGAGTGACTATGTCTGACAGTCCTAATTCTATAGAACTAAATTGAGTTCAATACTAAGACTAAAACTAAGACTGTGAGAGGTAGTCATCTAATGACATGCCCCAAATAAGGTAACTGGGGTCCAACCTATAACCCCAATAGGAAGGGTATTAGTACCATGCCACGGGTAAGGACAACTGAAGAGTCACCCTCATCTGGCAGGTGCCCTGAATGAGAATGGTGGTACCCTCAATTAGCAGGTTAAAACACCTTATCAACCCTCGACTGGCAAGTTGATGTCTCAACCTATGCTAGATACATAATTCTGGAATACAAGGACTGCTTCTAAGGAGCATACCCTCTACTGGAAAGTGAGTCCCCATCCTTGGGTTCACTCGGTGTAGAATCCTACTCCCAACTGAATAAACACTGATTATTATACTGAACTGAACTAGGTTAATATTGAGTTTTACTAAGTTTTGTAAATGACTGAGTACTACTGATCGTGACACTACTGAGACTATTCTGTAACTACTATAGCTCTAGGTAAACAGCTAGATTGTCGGGTGTTAGATACCCCCAGGACTCGATAGCATGAAAATTAAAGCATAACATGATCTTGAAAAGCATAACAAGGTCTACTTGTTCATAATTCATTCATAGAGACATTTTATCAAACATTTGTACGGTATAAGCTTGTACATATGCTAGCATGTCATGATTTCACCATTTAATTCACATGGACATTCCATCAAACACATGGGGAGCACAACTTAATGCATATAATCATGAACAACATATAAGCATTGCAACTACAACACCCAAACTTACTAATTCCAGGATTATAACATGGGAATTACACAATTCAATATAGATACTGTTTCAGTTTCATGGAATCTACAATTAATCATGGATTGAAACTCAATTAATGTCATGAACATGAATACAATCCAATTTCAAGCATATAAATCATGAATCAATAATCTTGCAGTTTTAAAAATGGATTCTTGGACTCTATGGGTGAAAGAAACCCATAGATGAACACCTAATATACCTGAGAAGATAGTTCTTGAAGATTCATGAAGGGGTTATTGAGGATTGACCTTGATTCTTAAAGCTATGGTTTTGCCCTCTTTGAGATAAAATGTTTTAATCTCGAGAGAAAGTAAATAATGATATAATAGGTTATTCAGGGGTTTTATTTCATATTTAGACTGATTAGGGCTGTGGAAAAATACCAAATTATCCCTAGGAATAATTAAAAGTATCACTGAAGGGTCCCAATTTTGGCCTCCACCGCGACGCGGTGAGCCACTGGAATGGGGTTGATACTATTTAAAAAGGGACGAATATGAAATAGTCTTGTGGCGTGATGCGGTGGTATCATGTTGCCTCACTGGAAATTGACAATTGGGAAAATGGCCTTTGGCACGGCGCGGTGGGATTGTGATCCCTCACTAGAAAATGACAATTGTGAACTGGACCCTTAGAGCGACGCAGTGATGTGCTAGGTGGCACAGAGAAATAAAAGAGCAATTAGCCAAGTACTCTCCAATCAAAAATCCAAAAAAATTGCAACTCCTCCCTCCCCAAAAGCTGTTGAAGTTCAGGGGCCATTCAAGAAGGTGAAAATAGATACGAAACTTAGCGCCAAAGAAAAGAGGGATCTGCGATGGATCAAGCAAATGCACAAGATTATCCCATCCATACCGTTTCTTCCCAAGACTTTAGAAGTATGACAGATACGTGTACGCAGTACATGGACAGGATAATTTTACTTTTCCTAACCTGGACTTCTAATCTACTTGTCATCTGTTGTAACATATGTGTATTCTGGTGCAACTAATGGTGGTTCTGTTGCAATATATTGCCAATCTCTTGCATAAGTTGCATTAGATGGATAATTTGTGAATAGATTCAGAGAACCCTCTGCAATAGATGGACCATCCGTTGCATATTTCATGATGTTTTCTTTTTTTACAATTACTACCCTATTTAAAAATTGACTTTTTATATCACAGTATGTTAAAGAAATTCTCTGCCTCATGAGGGGCAGGCAATTAGTGTACCCAGAATCTTATGATGTTGTCGATAGAATAATGGACCTCGACTTCTATAGGAATCTTAAGGATAGGTACGATTATCTTAGTAAGCTAGTGTCAACTTCCGGTGGCGAGGGATTTTATTTGTTACTTTCTGGGTTCCAATGGGATAAAGAAATGATAAAATATGTTAGAAGGGAGAGGTCAAATCCATATGGCAAGAGATAGATCGAGGCAAAGAGGATTGTTGGAGTCATCAACATGGATGACATACATTAGCAGGATGTTGAGATACTTCTCGAGGAGAGAAAGATCAAGGTTTATATGATTGCAACTTACTTGCCTTGGACGAGGTCAATTTTTTTACCTACATGCATCCACTGTCGGAGTTGTTCCACATCTTATTGAGGCAGAGTAAACTAATGGATCATTTTCCAACAGAAGTATTGATGAATCAACCATGGGATTTTGAAGGTCGAAATAAGGACATGGACTTTCCAAAAAATAAAACTGTTGTCGCATGCGGGTCGCACGCTCTTGCACACATTGAATGTTTGCTGACTGGCACAGAAATGGATGAGCTAACGACCTTTCTATATGACAACACTGTGGAAAACATGCAAGAGTTCTGGGCTAATGGGGTACTAACTGGATGCTTGGAGCCTATGTATAAAGAAGAGCCTGTGAAATAACAATTTTTTTTATTTCAAGTCACTTCACTTTACATACTTTACATTACATACATGTAGTGACAATTATTTTTGTCGGATGAAAGTTGAATTTTTTACAATGCAACATTTTGTCCATCTATTGTAAAATATATTCTATCTATTCTGACAGATAGTTTATCTATTGTAATAGGTTGGTCATCTATTGCATTATGCTGATATTTCTATCTAAGTCTTATCTATTGTAATAGTGGAAAGACCTATTTGATAATTTCCAATAGATGACCTACATGTTGCAACACATATCTAAATCTGTTTGATATTTTCCAACAATTAAGCTTGAATATCCATGTGCTAAAAACACCAAACCAGTAACAAATACAAATACACCACCATGAAAATTTCAGCAATTAGGCTTGAATATCCATGTGCCCAACACCTCCAAACCAGTAGCAATAACACCAACAATGTAGTATCTTCTTGCTCGATTTTGTTTCTCTTCAAAAGCCTTGACTTTCTTCAACAAACTCCAGATTACACGATTTGCTTGTGACGTTTGTCGTTCTTCATACCAATCAAAATAAATATATCCACCCAACTTCTACAAAAAATAAGAACATAATTACAAAACAATTACAAGTAAACTAATTAAATAAAAAAATATTACCTTTGAAATCTTACAAGTAAAAACTACGACCTGGATTTTGTTGAGTCCAAGAAGTCTTCAATAAAGCTTAACGACCACACTAAAAATATCAAAAAAATTTATAACAAAAAATAGTGGAAGATGAGCTTGACATTATCAAACTCAGTTGGAATAAATAAAAAAAATATGCAGAAAAATCAAATAAAAATAATTTGAATAATTTGGATAGAGAGAAAAAGAAGATTCAGATATTTAGGGTTAAATTTTAGGAAGAAGATAAATATATAAGGCAATGGGAGAAAATAACTGTTGGGGGCCAAATCAGATGCCAAGTCAGCAAAAATAGGGTTCAACGAGCCTTGGATGTGTGGATTACACTCGAGCAGCCAACAAGGCAAAAAGTGCCAAATTGACACATTTGATGCCTATTTTATTTTAAGTGTTTAAAATGAACACTATCTACTTGATGCCTATTTTATTTTAGATGTTTAAAATAAACATTGTCGATGGGTTCCACTTTTTTTATTTCAAGACACTTCACTTTAATGTAGTGGCAATTTTTTATGTCTAATAAAACTTGAATTTTTATAATGCAATAGATTTTCCATCTGTTGTAACAAATATTCTACCTATTCTGATAAATAGTTTATCTATTGCAATAGGTTGGTCATCTATTACAATATGTCGATGTTTCTTTCAGAGTCTATCTATTGCAATAGGTTGGTCATCCGTTGTATTATGTTGACATTTTTATCTAAGTCTATCTATTGCAACAGTGGGGAAGACCTGTTTGATAATTTCCAACAGATTACCTACCTATTACAACATATGTCTAAATTTGTTTGATATTTTCCAGCAGATATTTCATCTATTACAACAGATACAATATCTGTTGCAATATTTGAATCTAATATTCCATTTCAATTAATAAGTTCAAGTCTAAGGAAAAAAATAAATTCATAGACAAAATAAAATAAATCGAAGACTTCAGAAATTATATGAAATAAATCAACAAAAAAATGAAATGTAAAGAAAATGTTATGGGTACAGATCTCAACAAATACATCAACAATTTAAGTATTTAGGCCTAGAATTCCTAAGAAGGGGTGAGTTTATTACTTTGACAGACTCGATCTACAAAGATCTACTCAATACGAACAAGTTATTCTTCATCCGAAGCTATGGAATTCAGTTTTGGTCATCGTGGATCTTTAATGTCGCTTGCGTATGGTTTCTGCGCTTTCTGTTCTCCGTATTTCCATAAAAAGAGTAGCATTTTGTCAATGTTGTTTAGCAGTAGATTCTATAGTGACATCCACTAGGAATGCCAGAATTTTTCAATGCTAGTTACGGAGATACAAAAAAATGATAAAGGATAACTCATCTGCTTTAGAAAATCAAACAGGCCTTCCTCCTGTTTTAATATTATCCCAAATAGATTATATTTTTGTCGCAACAGATGGATCGTCTGTTGGAACAAATTATAATATGAGGAATACCTATATGATAGTTTTCAACGGATGAACCATCTGTTGCAACATATGAATCATCTTTTTGGAAAAACTGAAATGGTAGGAAGTCTTGATTTAATTTATCCCAAAAGATGACCCATCCATTGTAGAAGATAGGTCATTTAGTGGTACAAATAAAAGTGGTACATAGAGTTATTTGATTTCCTAAAACAGATGAGACATATGTTGCAACACATACTTTATCTGATGCAACAGGTTAGTCAACTGTGGCAACAAATATAAATATTTGTTTGATAATTTTCAGCAGATATGTCATCTGTTGAAATAGATATGTGTATTTTTGTTAGTTGGAACAGACTATATATATTTACTTTCTTCATCTTGTGCTACTCTCTTTTGGCCATTGTATATTGCTTAATAGTGCAATACATGAACAAAGGAGTTGCAATTTCACTTTTTTGGATGCTTGATAATGCCTTGAAAATTACTTTCCTTCTCTTCTTAGCCTTAATCTCTAATAGAGTGGATGGATATAAAATCCTCTTTGATGGAATGACACCTCTCTTAGATGTCAATTCCTTTATAGAAGTAGTTAATGCATTAATAGCATTAATCACTACATCATGTTTTGCCTTGCAGTCTTGACATTTGCATGCAGAATATTCACTAGGAGAGGCAAAATCTATATAACCAGTATGATCATACTAATAATGATTTATTTTAAAAACTGTAAGAGGAGCATCATTAGCACCAACAGCAGCACCACTACCACCACCAACAGCTCCATCACCACTAAGACCATCAACAACAACAAACTCACCTCTAAAATTGTTTTTCTTGTAATAGTTGTTGCTCCAAACAATTCTATTTTTATTCTATCAATGACCTTAGGGTTCAATAAAGTTTGTACAAACCGTAAAGTAAAAAAAATGACATCTTCAACTCTCGATTGGTCAAAAATAGCGACGGATGCACAATCTAACATAAATCATTACATATATTAGAATGATGATTAGATCATTCAAAAAAATCATTAATTACAATAAAAACTTAATTATAATTATACTTACTGCATCCTTTGGGGGGTTGAAGAGATCAAGAAATTTTGCATTTTTATACATTTTGACCGACAACCATCTCAAATTTCTTGGACAGTGTAACGCCCCGAGTCTGGTACCCAGAATGGTACACGGTGCTCATGACCCTGAAGGACCACAAGCTAACCTATGACTGATATTTGTACCTGAACACTACATAAAATATAGTATAAATGTGGAAATAAAGGCTGAAAGGCCATAAAGTTCAAAACTAATAAAACATAACATCTGAAAGTACGGTACATCAGTACCAAAACAAACTGAAACAAAATTTTTTGAACATACTGTAGTCTGAAAAGCCTCTAAAACTGAACTTTCTGAATAAGGAGTTGATGGGACATGTCCCCAACTAGATCCAACTATTGAAATAAACTATGTAATGAAAAATAAAATAATGATCATGGCCTCGAAGGATGAGGACTCACTACTAACTCTGACTGCTGAAACTAGAATGCTACTGATGCTCTGGAGCTCGTGCTTCTGAACCTATGGTATAGAATAAAATACCATAGTGCCAATTCATCCGTACGATTAAATGTACTGGTATGCATGTGGGGTAGGCTGAATGCAAAGGGTTTAAATGCATGAAGAATACTAACTGACTATATAACATGAACATGAGAATACATGCATGAATAAGTTCCTGTAACTGAATTCATGATGGTACAGACTACTGAGTCTGATTACTGATAACATGAGTTACTGATAACTGATATAACTGATACTGAGCGGCTGTATCTGACAGTCTAGGTTCTAATTGAACTAGCTGAGTTTCATACTGTACTGAGTTGACTGTATCTGACAGTCCTAAAATATGAAGAACTATCTGAGTTCTTTTACTAAGACTGAGACTGTAGAAAGTAGTCATCTAACTGATATTCCCCAAATAATGCATTATAGCTGAGTTGGGGTCCAATTTGTAACCCCAATTAGAAGGGTATCAATACCGCGCCACTAGTAAAGACAAGTTGTGTATGACCCTCATCTGACAGTGTCCTCAAAAGAGAATGGTGGGACCCTCATCTGACAGTATTTATCCACCTCATCAACCCTCATCTGTCAGTGTTGATGTCCTAACCTATGCTGGCTACTAGTTCTGGAATGCAAGGATTATTTTTAAGGATCACACCCTCAACTGTCAGTGTGTGTCCTCATTCTTGGGTTAACTCGGTGCTAAATCCCACTTCCATCTGAATAGACACTGAACATGATTAACTAAACTGAACTGGACTGAGTTCATTGAGTTCCATTGACTAATAGAATACTACTGAGATTACTGAATTATTGTGCTTTCTGAGATTACTGGGATTACTGAGTTTACTGAGTTTTCCTGAGTCACATGACTGACCGAATTCTACTGAACATGGCTTGACTGAGGATATCGTGAAACATGATACTGGATCTAGGCACACAGCTAAATTATTGGGTACAAATACCCCCAAAACTCGATAGAAGGAAACTGACAAGGCATGATATTCTAGAATACATGACCAACATCAATAATCCATAATATAATAAGTTTGGGATTTCATGAAGTACATGGTTATCATAATCTTGTACATGGTAGGAATGCATGTACTCAATGTCAAAATTTCATACTCTAAAATCACGAGCATTCCAACAAAAATCTACATTGCACATCAATAGCATGGGAGTCATTTGAACATAAGGGTAAAATATGAATCCATCACATAAATCTCAATTGAGCTATATTACATAATTTCAAGTTTCTTATGCATTTTATCAAACACTTAGGTTGCATGACTTAAGGCATGGCATAATCACCAAATTAACATATCATAACCAACTAAAATTCATGGTTTTCAACTCGCATGCTAACATATTTTCATAAAAACACATAAAAATTCCAACTTGGGAATCATACAACAACCACATAAACATAATCAACCCATAGCATCAATATCATAATCTATAGTTTAAAACTTTATTTTTGGGCTTCATGGACGAAAGGAATTCATGAATGAACACTATGCATACCTTAGTACATAATTCTGTGAAGATTTATGGTGGAATTTTCTTGAATTTGAATCCCCAATTGAGAAACCTAACTTGTTCTTGAGAGAATTTTGAGATAAATGACTATATTTTAGTTAAATTGGGGCTAAATCCCATGTTATAGGCTTATATAGGGGTGGGAAATACCTATTCTGCCCTTAAAATAACTCAAAAATGGGGTGTTTACGTTACTTGGGCATAATATATGCGGCGCACAACGTATCGCGTAAGCTAGGTTGTGCGGCGCATAACTTATCGACTAAGTTAGGTTTTGAGTCGCACAACTTATGGCATAAGTTAGGTTGTGCGTCGCAAAACTTATGGCATAAGTATTCCAGTAGCCTTAGGTGATTTGTTAGGCGACGCACTCCACTTTGCAAAACCATAACTTCTTGCTCGGATGTCGGATTTTGGTAAAATTGGTATTGTTGGAAAGCTAATTTGATTCTATAAGTTTGGTGGGTCTAAATCTTCCAAAATTACACATATACATCAAGATATTCTCATTCAAAGATGAATCTTACGAAATCAAACAGTAAAACTTGATGGATTCACAAGCTCTTAGCTTGCCTTACTCTAAGTGACTCTTATGAACATGCTTAACACATCATAAGATCTCTTCTCACTAAGATACTCATTGTAAGTCATGTAATCAAATATGAATCATAGGATAGGAGGTTTCATACGTAGGAACAATGGGTTATTTTCTAGCTTAAAAATATACGGGATATTATAATATCTCCCCCTTGGGAACATTCATCCTCGAATGAGACTGACTAGACTGAGAATACTGATGGACTGGACTTACTTAAGGGTCCTGAACACCTGAAACATAACTATATGAATAGAACTACTGGTATACTGAAATCTCATACTGAATATGCATGTCTGATTCATGGATATCTGACTGAATTGTTCCTCATGAAAGCATGACTGAAATTTTTTATAAGCTGAGCTTCTTTATTGAACATGCATGTCTAATGCATGAATACTTGATTGAACTGACTCTTGAATACTTGAATGAACATGCAATGGAAATTAATTCCAAGTTTATATTGGGGATCTGAACATGACCTGAATACCAAACTTATAACTGAAATCTAAACATGAAACTGAAAAACTTAAGAAGAACTTTTACCTTGAGCTGAGTATGAGTTAGAGGAGAAGAGGTGAGGATACTTGGTTCACATATCTGCTTCTTCTTCCCAGGTAGCTCCCTCAACGGACTGATACCGCCAAAGAACTTTGACTAGAGGGACTTCTTAGTTCCTCTGATAGTCTAAGATTTCGACGAGAATTTCTTTATAAGAGAGGTTGTTCTGAACATCTTTACTCTGAATAGGGACTACAACTGCTGGGTCACCTATGAACTTCTTGAGCAAAGAGACATGGAAGACTGGATGAACTGAGGCTAGATCTGAAGGCAACTTAAGCTCATAAGCTACCTTGCCAAAACGACTGAGAATTTTGAAGGGACCGATATATTGGAGACTGAGCTTTCCCTTCTTGCCGAACCACTTCACTCCCTTCATGGGAGAGATCTTTAGATAGACATAATCACCAATCTCAAACTCGAGATCCTTTTTGCGCACATCTGCATAAGATTTCTGGCAGCTCTGAGCAGCCCAGAGTCTTTCTCTGATCAAATGGACTTTTTCTAAGGGATCAAATACTAAGTCAGGCCCTATAACTGAGGCCTCACTAACTTCAAACCAAATGATTAGAGATCTACATCTCTGACCATATAGGGCTTCAAATGAAGCCATCCAAATACTGGAATGATAGTTGTTGTTGTATGCAAACTCAATTAAAGGCAAGTGCTCATCCCAACTACCCTTGAAATCAATTACACACGCCCTTATCATATCTTCTAAAGTATGAATGGTCCTTTCCACTTGACCATATATCTGAGGATGAAAGGATGTACTGAGATAAACTTAGGTACCAAGACCCTTTTGGAACACTTTCCAGAAATGAGAGGTAAACTGGGTACCTCTGTCTGAGATAATAGATAGCGGAACACCATGCAATCTGACCAACTCTCTGATGTAGAGTTTGGCATAATCCTTGGCTGAATAAGAGGTATGGACTAGAAGCAAAAGAGTTAATTTGGCTATCCTATCTACAATGACCCAAACTAAATCATGCTGATGACGAATACGAGGCAAGCCCATCACAAAGTCTATGTTCACTTCTTTCCACTTCCAAGTAGGAATAGTGAACTCCTGCAAGGACCCACTAGGCTTCTGATGCTCTATATTAACCTGCTAACATATAAAGATCTTAGCCACAAACTCTGCGATATCTCTCTTCATCCCACTCCACCAATAGATCTCCCACAAGTTGTGGTACATATTAGTGGCCCATGGATGAATAGAGTAGTGCACACCATGCACTTCTGCAAGAATTTTTTGCCTTAAGTCATCTACACCTGGTACGCAAAGACGACCCTGACAATGCAAAACACCTTCTCCCCCTTAGGATAAAACCTCTACTTTATGGTCCTTGACTGGCTCTTTCAACTTGACAAGGATGGGATCTCTATCTTGCTTTTCTTTTACCTCAGAAACTAGAGATGATTCTGAACTACTCTGAACCCATATATCACCCTCTTCAGTATCATCTAAGCGAACGCCTAGTATGGCAATATGATGGACTTCCTGAGATAACTTTTTCTTACTGTCCTCAACATGAGCAATACTACCCATAGAAAGTCTACTGAGAGCATCGGCCACTACGTTGGCCTTGCCCAGATGGTAAAAGACACTCATGTCATAACCTTTCAAGAGCTCTAACAACCTCCTCTGACAAAGATTGAGATATTTCAGGGAAAATACATACTGAAGGATCTTATGATCTGTGAACACATCTACATGAACTCCGTATAGATAATGCCTCCAAATCCTTAAGGCAAATACTACGGCTGATAACTTAAGATCATGAGTCAGATAATTCTTCTCATGGGGTTTAAGCTGTCTGGAGGCGTAGGCTATGACCTTACCATGATGAATGAGGACATAATCCAAACCTACTCTGGATGCATCACAATATACTATAAACCCATCTGAACCATCTGGAAGAGCCAAAACTGGAGTTGAGGTGAGTTGAGTCTTTAACTCCTGAAAAATCTTCTCGCAAGGATCTGACCTCTGAAACTTGACTTTCTTCTGAGTCAATATGGACATATGGGATGCAGTAGAAGAAAATCCCTTAACAAACCATCTGTAATATCCAGCCAAACCCAAGAAACTCTCGATATCTGATGGAAAGATAGGTCTGGGCCAGTTTGTTACTGCTTTGGTCATTTAAGGATCAACTATAATGCCATCACCGGAAATGATATGACCAAGGAATGCTACTGACCTTATCCAAAACTCATACTTATTGAATTTGGCAAATAGTTTATGATCTTTGAGAGTCTGAAGCACGATTCTGAGATGGTCTGCATGATCATGCTCACTGCGGAAATAGACCAGAATATCATCTATGAAGACAATGACTAACATGTCCTAGTACTATTTGAACACACGATTCATCAAGTACATGAAATCTTCTAGGGCATTGGTAAGACCAAAGGACATGACTAGGAATTCAAAGTGACCATACCAAGTATAGAAGGCTATTTTTGGAATGTCACATTCTCTGACTCTGAGCTGATGATAGCCTGGTCTGAGGTCTATTTTTGAGAAATAACTGGCACCCTGAAGTTGGTCAAATAGGTCATCAATTCGGGAAAGTGGATACTTATTCTTTACTGTGACTTTATTGAGCTGACCGTAATCAATGCATATTCTAAGAGAACCATCTTTCTTGCACACGAATAAGACTGTTGCACCCCATGGGGATACGCTGGGTCTTTTGAATCCCTTATCTAAGAGATCCTTTAACTGCTCTTTCAATTCTCTAAGTTCTACTGGTGCCATTCTGTATGGCGGAATAGATATAAGCTGAGTATCTGGAAGAAGATCAATGCCGAAGTCTATTTCCCTTTCGAGAGAAATTCCTAGAAAATATTTGGAAAAGACATTTGAATATTCATTCATGACTAGGACTGATTCAAGACTCGGAGTCTTAGAGCTAGAGTCCTTAACATGAACAAGATGATAAATACATCTTTTAGATATTATTTTCCTTTCCCAAAGGTAGGAAATAAGTTGATCTCTGAAAGCTGAAGTACTACCCCTTCATTCTAGGAAAAGTTCATTCAAAAACTAGAATTGGACAACTCTGTTTCTGCAGTCAACTTTGGCATAGAAGGAATGAAGACAATTCATGCCAAGAATGACATCAAAATCAGTCATCTCTAATTTTACTAAGTCTTTTGAGGTGACTTTCTGAAATATCATAACTTGACAGTTCCTGTATACCCGTCGGGCTATGATAGTTTTTCCCACTGGGGTAGAGAATGAAAGGTCTCTACTAGAATTTTAGGACTGACTCCTAAGTCAACTGCTATGTAAGGAGTAACGAAAGACAATAAAGCTCCTGGATCTAGCAAATCATAAACATGAAAGTGAAAGATCTGTAACATAGTAGTAACCATATCAGGAGAATTTTCCTGATTTTGCCAGGATAGAGAGCATAAAGTCTGTTTGGGCGTTGCCCACTAGTAGCACTGAAAGTGGCACCCTGCTAATTTGGGTGACCGGACTGGGCTGAGAAATGGTTCTGCTAACCCTGATAACCTAACTGAGGACAATCCCTAACTCTGTGGCCTGACTTTCCACATCAAAAACAGATATCGCCGCTAGCTCTGCAAACACCTTGTGGTTCTTACCACAAGTTTGACAAAGGGGATTAGTTCGGGCATTGCTAACACTACCCTGAGACTTAGAGCCTGGCGCCCTATCTCTATTGCCATCTCTGAATTTCAGCACTGGAGCACTAGATGAAGAAAGAGATGGAACGGATGACTTAGGAAGGAATTAAGAACAATTCCCTCTTTCTGATTTAGGCTGAGCAAAGTTGAAACTACCTATCCTTTCTCTCTTATTCTTCTTCTCTCTCATTTTAATATTTTTCTCTTCTATCTGCTGAGCATGGGTCATAAGCCTGGCTAGTTCATGTCACTATTCAACATTGTGGACCTGTACTCATTAACCATACTATTATTCACCTCGAAAACAAACTTACTCATCTTGGCCCTGCTGTCTTCCACTACATGAGGAGCATATATGGCTAATTGAGTAAAGTTAAGAGAATACTCTTTCACCATCATGTTGCCCTGCTTGAGGTTGATAAATTCTAACACCTTAGCTTCTCTATGATCTTGGGGAAATAATCTATCTAAGAATGCAGTGAAAAACTCCTCCCACTCTATAGATCCTGCATCAACTGAACTCTCTGACTTCCACTACTTGAACAAAGTATGAGAAATATCCTACAACTGATATGCAGCTAGCTCTACACTCTCACTAGAAGTGACCCCCATGATGTCCTTAACCTTCTAAACTTGATTAAGAAATTCCTGAGGGTCCTTATTCGCCTTATACTCGAAAAAAGGATAGAGGATTCATTCAGGTGAAGTCTTAAATCCTGGCTGAAGCTGAATTGTCCACTGGGTTGGCCAAAATAATAGTTGGTCATTTATTCTGAGTAGCAACTGACTAGGCAAGATTAGTAAATACAGCTCAGAACTCTGTATGAGAAACATGTTCTCCCAAAGGATCTTCTGGCTGAGGGGTTGACTAATTTCTAGTTCTCTTCTTGGGAGGCATGTTCTGTAAACGAAAGAGAAAAGGATTAGACTGAGAGATTAACTTGAGATTATGCTCACTGGCACGACATGAATACTGAAAGAAGGGAAACTATTCCTAAAACATCATATAGCCTCCTGCACATAAATGTGGCGCACAACACACCCATGTACAAGACTACTAAATATAGGTTTCAGACTTCCTAGGACACTACTAAACCTTAGGCTCTGATACCAAGTTTATAACGCCCCGAGTCTGGTACCCAAAATGCTACACGGTGCTCATGACCCCGAAGGACCACAAGCTAACCTATGACTGATATTTGTGCCTGAAAACTACATAATATATTGTATAAATATGAAAATAAAGGCTAAAAGGCCATAAGGTTCAAAACTGATAAAACATAACATCTGAAAGTACAGTATATCAGTACCAAAACAAACTAAAACAAAACTGTCTAAACATACTGTAGTCTGAAAAGCCTCTAAAACTGAAATGTCTGAATAAGGAGTTGCTGGGACATGTCCCCAACTAACTCCAACTACTAAAATAAACTATGTAATGAAGAAATAAAATAATGATCATGTCCTCGAAGGATGAGGACTCACTTCTAACTCTAACTGTTGAAACTAGAATGCTACTGATGCTCTAGAGCTCGTACATTTGAACCTATGGTATAGAATAAAATATCATAGAGCAAATGCGTCTGTACGATTGAATGTACTGGTATGCATGTGAGGTAGGATGAATGCAAAGGGTTCAAATGCATAAACAATGTTAACTAACTATATAACATGAACGTGAGAATACATGCATGAATAAGTGCCTGCAATTGAATTCATGATGGTACTGACTACTGAGTTTGATTACTGATAACATGAGTTACTGATAACTGATATAACTGATATTGAGCGACTGTATCTGACAATCTAGGTTCTAATGGAACTATCTAAGTTTTGTACTCTGTAGAGTTAATTGTATCTGATAGTCCTGAAATCTGAAGAACTATCTAAGTTCTTTTATTGAGACTGGGACTATAGGAAGTAGTCATCTAACCTACATACCCCAAATAACACATTATAGCTGAGTTGGGGTCCAATCTGTAGCCCCAATTAGAAGGGTGTTAATATCGCACCACTAGTAAAGATAAGCTGTTGGTGACCCTTATCTGACAGTGTCCCCAAAAGAGAATGGTGGGACCCGTATCTGATAGTGTTTATCCACCTCATCAAACCTTATCTGTCAGTATTGATGTCTCAACCTATGCTAGCTACATAGTTTTGGAAGAAAGGATTGATTCTAAGGATCATACCCTCAACTGTCAGTGTATGTCCTTATCCTTGGGTTCACACGGTGCTAAATCCTACTCTCATCTGAATAGACACTGAACATGATTAACTGAACTGAACTGGACTGAGTTCATTAAGTTCCTTTGACTAACGGAATACTACTGAGATTACTGAATTACTTAGCTTTCTGAGATTACTGGGATTACTGAGTTTACTGAGTTTTCCTGAGTTACATGACTGACTGAATTCTATTGAACATGGATTGACTGAGGATATCATGAAAACATGACACTGGCTTTAGGCAGACAGCTAAATTGTAGGGTACAAGTACCCCCAGGACTCGATAGAAGGAAACTAACAAGGCATGATATTCTTGAATACATGACCAATATCAACAATCCATAATACAATAAGTTGGCGATTTCATGAAGTTCATGGTTATCATAATCTTGTACATGTTAGGAATGCATATACTCAATGTCGAAATTTTATACTCTAACATCATGAGCATTCCAACAAACATCTACATTGTACATCAATAGCATGGGAGTCATTTGAACATAAGGGTAAAATATAAATCTATCACATAAATCACAATTGACTTATATTACATAATTTCTCGTCTCTTAAGCATTTTATCAAACACTTAGGTTGCATGACTTAAGGCATGGAATAATCACCAAATTAACATATCATAACCAACTAAAATTCATGGTTTTCAACTCACATGTTAACATATTTTCATAAAAACACAAAGATTCCAACTTGGGAATCATACAACAACAACCACATGAACATAATCAACCCATAACATGAATATCATAATATATAGTTTAAAACTTGATTCATGGGATTCATGGACGAAAGGAATCCATGAATGAACACTATGCATACCTTAGTACGTGATTCTATGAAGATTTGCCGTGGAATTTTCTTGAATTTGAATCCCCAATTGAGAATCCTAACTTGTTATTGAGAGAATTTTGAGAGAAGTAACTATATTTTGATTGAATTGGATCTAAATCCCGTGTTATAGGCTTATATAAAGGTGGAAAATACCCATTCTGCCCTTAAAATAGTGAAAAAATGGGGTGTTTACATCACTTGTGCCATAATATATGTGGCGCACAACTTATCGCATAAGCTAGGTTGTGCGTCGCACAACTTATCGCCTAAGTTAGGTTGTGCGTTGCACAACTTATGGCATAAGTTAGGTTGTGCATCGCACAACTTATGGTATAACCATTCCAGTAGCCTTAGGCAATTTATTAGGCGACGTACTCCACTTTGGAAAGCCATAACTTCTTGCTCGGGTGTCAGATTTTGGTAAAATTTGTATTGTTTGAAAGATAATTTGATTCTCTACAATTTTGTGGATCTAAATCATCAAAAATACAACATATACATCAAGTTATTCTTGTTCAAATATGACTCTTGCAAAATCAAACACTAAAACTTGATGGATTCACAAGCTCTTAGCTTGCCTTACTCTAAGTGACTTTTATGAACATGATTAACACATCATAAGCTCTCTTTTAACTAAGATACTCATTGTAAGTCATGTACTCAAATATGAATCATAGGATAGGAGATTTCATACATAGGAACAATGGTTCACTTTCTAGCTTAGAAATATATGGAGTATTACAGATAGGAAACTTCTTCCAGGTAGTTCACTTGTTGTCTCAAATAAGGAATGGCTTCAAACGCCCAAGCCTATAAAATAACTCCAATAAATCAAAAGTATTATTGAATAAAAAATAAATTATGTAATGATAAAAAAAATATTTACCATGAAAGCCCATGGAAAGCCATATAAGTTGACAGTCTTTGGTTCTAACGGAGTTAACAAATATTTGACAGTCATTTTGAAGCTTTCTTAATGTAATACCCCGCATTTTTAAAGTAGAAGCGGAACTGTTGTTCCTACGTGTGTAAGCTCTTGGAAATAAATTCCAAATGAGAATAAGTGTCATGATCTATATCCTTGTGTTTGAAGTGTTTTCGAGGTAAAAAATCTTCATAGGAGTCGCTTAGAGCGAAGTTGAGCTAAGAACCTTTGATTCGACTAAATCTTTGTATTTAATTTTATAAGGGTCTACTTTGAATGTATAACTTTTGATACAACTAAAATTTTGCAGCTTAAGACACACCAAATTGTAGATAATTGAGTCATCTTTCCAACGATACCAATTTTTCCTTAATCTGATACCTGAGCGAAAAGTTAAAGCCATTTTCGTAAGAGAATTAGCATCTACGCGTGATTAGCATGCGACGTACACGCTATTTCAGCACTCCAGAGCATGCGACGCACACTCCATTTCACCCCTGAGGTTTTTAGCTTTCAGTCACCTTTTTCAGGGGCATTTCAGTCATTTTTCCTCACCCAAAACCATCCAAAACACAAGATTTAAGCCCCCAAAAAAACTTTTGTTACATCTTTATTCTCTCTTCCTCTTCAAGAAAATCCTAAGCCTCCAAATATCAAGAATCAATCTCCTAGGTCAAGAATTTCAAGAAACGAGTCAAGATTCAGATTCTATTATTTGAACTATGTAATCTACGTACGTCGGGTTTTCCTAAAACTATATGGGTATGGTGAAATAGTTTTAATGATATTTAAGTGTTGAGAAACCATGAAATTACAAAAGGGGTTTGAGTTTTTCATTGATAATTATGCTTGGTGAACCCTTTTTGATAATAACATTTTGATCTTGAGGCCTTCCCCTTGAAATTAATTGTTACTCGTATATGTATATATATATATATATATATGTATGTATGTATGTATGTATGTATGTATTTGATGTTTGAAGTTTGAATTGAGAGCATGAATATTTGTACTCCCTCTCTAGTTATAATCCTTTGGTTTTTACATGTTACAAATTGATAAACTTCCTCTTTTGAAGCATGGTATAAATGTTTTTTGGTTATTCTTAAATGATTTGATATTGAATATGAATTGAAGAGAGGGTGTTTTACTTGTTGATAAATGTTGAATAGGTTTACTGAAAGAACTGCATGATTTACTACAAAGTAAGTGACCACCACATGTTTAAGGATCGAAAGAGAGAATCTTTGCATAAATTTTTATGTATGCTGAAATACAATTTCTCTTGTGCTGTTTGAATGACTTGATGGTCCAAATATTATGTTTTGAATGAAAGATTTTAAACATGATATTGTATGGATCAGTTATACGACTTGCAAGTCTTGGTATGATGATACCAGAACAGATAATGCCATAACAGACTCAGAACTGAACATAAGTCAGACTCCATTCAGATTTTGAATTCAGAAAGATGCATGTTTAGAACAGGTTAAAAATGGGCACAAGAGAGTTAGGTGGTTACCCAAAGTAGGCATGAGTCATATAATTCAATTTTTGGAATTGTGTTTTGTCGATACGGGTTTATTATGTCCCCAAAAAGGGATTATACGCTAGCCTAGTTCCCTGTGGCGTATAAGATTCAGATACTCCAACCCTTGCGGAAAACTTGGATTGGGGGCTTGGCTGTCGAGTTAAGGGAGGATCCCATACAATCCATAGGATACTTTCAGATATGTAGGGTGTACCACCTATCTCAAAAGTAAAACAAAGAAGAGGAATTGCATCTGCAGAATTGTTTTAAGATCACATGAAACAGCCCATGTGTTTTAATTTATTTTATGCATAAATTTTTTTTGTTAAATGCCCTCACTTATGTTATATATCAAAGTACTTTATTTTGGATTGCTCTGCATACCGGTAAATATGTATTGACCCCCTATATCTCAGGATCCGAGGCACAATTCGATAGTCCCGTTCAACTGCAACTTCACCTGTGTCTGTCAGAAGTTGCAGTTGGTGAGCCTTCTCTATTCGCGAAGGCATAATTTTTAGATTTCTTTGTTCTTTCTGTTTTATGGTCTACTGGGGGCCTTGTCCCAGTTCTTAGACAGATGTTGATTTTCATGTTATTAGAGATTTTGCAAACTAGTGTCATGTAGTTTTAATATTGAGTACTTCCTTTTGAATTGTTCAGTTTACTTATGAGATTGACCATGTTTTCGTATGATAATTTTCTGTATTTCTTTATATTGTATGAACATTATGTATGACTGCCAGATAGAGATTGGTGTTCGAGAATTCATGGTTTGGGATGTCCGTCACGGCCAAGGCCTCGGTTTTGTTGTGACACATAACCCCGAGAATAGCTGTTAAATGCCTCAAGATCTTCAGAGTGCTTTATTAAACCAACGCTTATGTTATTGTTAACGTCTCTCGCCCAACGAATATTATGTACAAACAAAATGAAGCACAATGATTTCTTTTGCTTCTTTGAAATTCTTTTAGCTTTCAACGCTTCTATCAAATTTTTGTTTTTGAAGCTTGGACCAACAATGGACACCAAGTCCTCTTGATCACTCGACAGGCCTTTGCCTTTTTTGGGTGTGCGGGGTGCTTTTTTGGGTTAGAATAGGTATAACTTGAGAAGGAGAAAGGGGATAATATTTTAGTCCAGTAACTATGGCAAACTCCTTTCAATCAAAACAAATAGGCATGCCATAGTAATTTATCCATACCTCATCCATCTTATCTTTGTTTTCATACATACACCTATTCTTGAGAAGTTCATATACCATTTTTATTTTGAAATAAGCATTGTTGTCCTCCGGCAAATCAAGATATTTACCAAAGAAGTTATTCCTGAAATAAGCATCCAATTTTTGTTCTTGAAGTATTTTTCTGAAGGCGTCGAAAAATTTTCCTATGGCCGACTTAACCACGAAATCACCCATTAAATTTGTGGCACCATCGCACTGCATTCTCATAGATAACAATCAATGCTGAAGGTTTTGAACAACTCTTCAGTGGAAGGGCTATTAGTATTTGGATCATCTCTTTTGAATCATTCCTCCTCCCCGTGTTCATCATATTCTTCTCCTGATTGAGATAATGCTTGTAAAGTAAGCTTATACAGTGGTGGATGTAGCCTAGCTGCTTCACTTGTTCCTTTCCTTGGACTTTTAGGAGCCATATAATCTAAAAATAATAGGAACATAAAATAGATTACAATAACAACAACAACAAACCTAGTATATTCCCATATCATAGGGTCTGGAGAGGGGAGGGTGTACGCAGTCCATACCACTACCTCTAAAGAAATAGAGGGTAGGGTGCAATAGATTATAGTTGAATAATGCATCATTAAAAAGGATAATAGTATATATAACATGTACAATAGTAAAATAACAGTTCCAGTATATCACATATCCATTGCACCAGGTAGATTATCTATTGCAACTTATAACCAACTTGTTGTAGCGGATGAGTAATCCGTTGGAAATAATAAAAACAGATCACTCATCTGTTGCACCAGGTAGGTTATCAGTTACAACTTATAACCAATCTGTTGTAGCGGATGAGTAATTCATTAGAAATAATAAAAATAGATCACATATCTGTTGCCCCAGGTAGGTTATCTGTTGTAACTTATAACCAACTTGTTGCAGCGAATAAGTAATCTATTAGAAACAATAAAAATAGATTACTCATCTGTTTCTTGCACCAAGTATTTTATCTATTACAACATATAACCAACCTGTTGCAGAGGATGACTAATCTATTGGAAATGATAAAAATAGATCACTCATCTGTTGAAACAGATCACTCATCTGTTGTAAAAAGAGTAATCTATTGGATCAATATCATTTAGATTTCACCCAAATAGAAGAGTCATCTGTCGTAATAGATGAATGATTTGTTAGATTGTTTATCTGTTGCATCATATGTTTTATCTATTGCATCAGATGTTTTATCTGTTGCATCATATGTTTTATCTATTGCATCAGATGTTTTATCTGTTGCATCAGATGGTTCATTTGTTGTGCTAAATGGTTCATCTACTGCGCCAGATAGTTCATCTGTTGCAACACCATTTTTACCATGAAAAATAACAAATCAACCCAGAAACACCAACACAACACACACACATACTAAGAACATCAACGATGACCAAAAATCACCAACAAATCAAATCAACAGTTTGACAACAAAAACTACAATAACAATAAAAAATTATATTTCACACTGGAAAGAGTAAAGAAGAAATGCCAAAAATTAGGGTTTTATTCAGTCCACATTCCAAATTTAAGCAAGAAATATTGAAATTGTTAACCAATACTAGAAGAGAAGTTGGCTCGAGTTCCTCTATTTCTTCATAACTAAAATGACAAAAAATTTTACCTATGAAAGATGAAATGGGACAACGAAGAACTCAAAGTTTTTATCATCGGAGAACACTATTTGTCACATCTATTGATGGTTGAAAGTCAAAAAGGAACGCGCTCAGCTATTTGTTGCTGGAGTTTGAAGTAGCCGGGAATTAAAGGGAGAAATTTTATAGAATTGTTGGTTGGGAGTGAGTTAAGAGAGACTCTAGAGAGAGAGGAAAGAGAGGAGAGAGATGATTGATTTGGAAAGGAGATAGGTGTGGGTTGATTTGTATTTTGGAAAAGATTAGAAAGTTTTGAAAATATTAATCAAGTCCACAATTAAATTAATCAAGTTTTCTAATTATGTTTGACCCTTTAATTTGGCCAGTTTCACCAATCCTTCATTCAAGACTTAAAATACACCTTCCCTTCAATTTTCTCAAGTAACACACACTAAGAACATCAATATTTACCAACTACATCAATATTGTACAAACATAAATAACAAAAAACATCAAACAAATAACAAACATGAACAAATCGATAGTTGTTTGTTAGATTTGGTCACAAAGATGTCTCTGGAAAAAAACTAAAATTCAAATCTTGCTATTTTTACAACAATGTTCAACAACAAGAACTACAGTAATGATAAAAAATCATATTTCACTCTGAAAAGAAAAGAAAATAAATACCACAAATTAGGGTATTCTTGAGTCCCCATTGCAAATTTAAGCAACAAATATTAAAATTGTTAACTCATACTAGAAGAGAATTTAACTCAAGTTTCTCGTTTTCTTCATAACCAAAAAGCCCTAATTTTTTTCCTGTGAAAATTGAAAAAAATGATAAAGAACTCGAAGTTGTTGTCGCCGGAGAATGTTGTCACATCGGTTCACGGTTGAAAGTAAAAAATGAACAGGCAAGAACTCAAAACTATTTGTCGCCGGAGGTTGAGGTTGCAGAAGATTAAAGGGAGATATTTGGAAAGTTGTTGGTTGGGAGAAGTTATGTAACATCCCAAGACTACACCCTGGGCGTCACATGGTTCCTACGACCCCAAAGGACCACAAGCTAACCCATGACTGGTACCTGTTGTGAGCACTGAATAATAATCATGAAAACATATGCGGAAGTAAAACTGAAAATTCCATAAGGTTCATAAAATTGAATCAAAGCTGAATACATCTATAGAATAACTACTAACTGATAATGTCTGAAAGCCTCTAACATCTAAAATAAGAAGTTGATGGGACAGGCCTTAACTAACTCATAAATGCTTTCTGAAAGTAACTGAAAAGTTGAAATATTGCGAATAATAAAATGACTAAATAAATTCCATGACCTCGATAGATGAGGACTCACCACTGTAGTTATGGATGATCAACTAAATTTGGCTAAGTACGGTCAGGAACTCAAGCGTTTAAACCTATGATATGAGATATCATAGCGTAAAGAAAGAGTACGCGCCAGTACTTTAAATGTACTGGTATGCTAGGTAAGGTTAGGCTGATATGCATGGGTTCACATACATGAGAATAATAACTAAACATCATGACATAACTGGATGAGAGTATATGAAAGACTGGGAATACTGTAAGTACTGAACATGAAATATCAAGTATATATCAGATGTCTGAATTAGTCTAAAGCTGAAGTACTGAGTTTCTGATAACTGACAATTATTAGTCATGATCGTGCTGAACTGAATTGAGTTATGTACTTAATATTGAATACTAGATACTGATAACTAAATAATGAAACTATTATAGTGAGAGTTATCATCTAACCGGCATACCTCAATTATAGATTGATTTGGGGTCCAACCTGTAACCCCAGTTGGATAGGTTTTAGCACCATGCCACGGGTTACTAATAGTAGATGGGACAACCCTAATCTAGTAGGAATACTTATGAGATATATATGGTTATGTCAACCCTAGTCTAGTAGAAAGACAATTTACCCTTTGCTGGCTACGTAGTTCTGTAATTTAGGGACTGCTACTAAGGGTCAAACCCTCTGCTGACAGGAATGCCCTCATACCTAGGTTCGCTCGGTGATGAATCCTACTCCCAACTGAATCGAAGCTAAACTGATCACTAGACTGTATGAGGCTTGACTGAACTCACACTGATTCTGCTGACTGACCGAATACTTCTGTTTGGGATACTACGAAATCCTTCTATTCTGACTGAAGACTAGACAACAGCTAAATTTTGGGTATTCAATACACCAAGGACTTGATAGCATAGATAATGAAATCATATCTCAACTCTAAAAGCATCACACATAGGTTATCATGCACAATTCCTTCCCATAGATATTTTTTCAAACACCTAGGATACATAACTCTTGTACATGAGAATGAGCAATATATGAATATCATGACTACAACATTCAATACCAAAATTCAAAGATTAAACATGGGGGTTACATAATTCAACATGCATTCTAGTTAATTCACATGAAACTCAAATCATCCTTGACTTGAAAACCACAAACCATCACATACATGAACATAGTTCCATTCAAAATATAAATCATAATCTAAGTTCTTGAAAAGGGATTCTTAAACTCCAAGGATGGAAAGAACCCAAGGATGAACACCTAAACATACCTTGATTGTTGAATTCGTGAGAATTGTTGGTGAATTCTTGGGATTTGATCTTAGATTTGATGAACTAGGGTTTTGCTTTTGAGAGAATTTGTGAAATAATGAGTGAATTTTTCCCTTTGGGAGGCTTAATTTCGTGTTATAGTTGAATGATGTAAGGGTAAACTGACTAAATTACCCCTACAAACTCGTAACTTAATATAAAAATTATGCCCAGTGACCCAATAGGCATTGCGCCACGTTGATAGTATCTATGTGACTACCGACATGTTACGTCGATGGTGACGATACGATAGCCAATGTGATGCGTCCTGATCGCGTTGGCTTGCTATTTTGGTCATCCAAACGTGACTCAAATGATGTTCGAAAATTTTGAAACTCACCCGAGATGACCTATAGATAACCCTGATCATGAATCAATTTAAAAATTGATAATCTGAGGTTGAAAAGATCATAAATGATACCATTGAAATATCGAGGCCAAAAATAAGACTAAGTGTCAACACTTAGCTGAAATATTCTAAGTCTGGGACCTCTTTTTGCATTTCTATGAAGGACTGAAATGACTAGGACTTTGCGGAATCTTACAATATCTCCCTCTTGGAAACATTCATCCTCAATGAAACGGATTAAGCTGAGAGGCACTGGGGTGCGAGTCTATATTGATATGCATATATAAAATATGACTAAATCTTGAGACATGACACATGACGAATTGATCCATGAATGCATGAATTATATGAGAATGATATGCAGCTAAAACTAATCTTGGAACAGAGTAAATCTAAGGAAGACTATTATCTTAGGATGAGTCTAAGTTTGCGGAAAAGAGATAAGGGTACTTGGTTCGCATGTATGCTTTAGCTTCTCAAGTATCTCCCTCAACGGACTGGTTCTGCCAAAGAACTTTGTCCAAGGGAACTTTTTTGTTCCTTAGTCTGTGATTCTAACGATCAAGGATTTTGACTGGGACTTTTTCGTACTAGAGACTATTCTAAACATCTACACTCTCTACGGGGACTACAAATGCTGGGTCACCTATGCACTTCTTTAGCAAGGAGACATAAAACATTGGGCGCACTGATGTTAAGTCTGTATGTAACTCAAGTTCATAGGCTACCTTTCCGAAATAACTCAGAATCCTATAAGGACAACCATATCGGGGAATAAGCTTCCCCTTCTTACAAACCTCTTCACCCTCTTCATATTAGAGATTTTAAAATACACATTGTAGACACCTAATTTTGTCCCTCCCAAAGCCTAAATAATTAATTTTTTATCTCACGTTATTCTACACCCTCACCCATGTGATTAGACCTTATAAAAATATAAAAATAACCAAAATCCATAACAAATTGAGTGTTACCCTAACAAACTTTATCCTAAACAACTCATACCTTACTACCCTACCCCGACCCCCAACCACCTACCCCTACCCCATTCATTGCCCTTCATATTTTCCACTGGTCAACATATATACACCATCACACAATATACAAAGGGGGGAACAAATCTGAATTCCATTTTAAAGAGGTCCACAGGGAATATAATATCTATACAAGGAGGGGTCACCATTAAGGGGGACCAATTTCCATTTCCAAAACAAGAACACAAAGCACACACAGAAGGGAAAAAAAGGGAAACCTTGATCGCTGGACACTCGCATACGAAAGAGAGGGATGATAGGCATAGACAGACAATTAAACCCCCCATCGTCACTCTCAACACACGAAAAACACACAAAAAATAAAGAGAGAGAGTAACACGGAGAGAAAGAGAGTCACGAAGAAAAAGCTATAGAGGAAGATCTAGAAGACAAAGAGTGATCGATAGGGGATTGGTGCAAACGTTCGATCCTTCGCCAAGATTTTTTTTTGATGGAAAACTTTCACCGGAATTGATTCCGATTCATCATCCGGTTAACCAGCTTATAAAGAGTCCAAATTTCTTCATTATTTCCTGGGATTTTCAAGGTAATTTGGCCGAAAACACTAAGTTTATCTGGGAAATGTGGACCAGTAATGAATTCCTCACTGAAATATGTTTAGTTTCAAATCAGTTTCTGCGTTTAGCTTTGTGTACGGGTTGGGTTTATTTTGTTGCTTTCCACTCGATTCTTTGGTCTTCGTACTGTTCTGGGATTCGTAGTTCTGTCTGTTTCCGTCGATTCATTGGGGTCAGTAGCAGGTTTCTATTTTTTCGATACTGAGTTTTGAGTTTATTCATCGTTGAGGTGCTATTCGAGCTTTCAGATCTGGTTTTCTTAAACTCTATTATCAACGTAATATCGAAAGGTCCATTACTTTAACCCATTCTCTCTTCTTTTGTTGAATTGGCTATGTTTGAGATTGAATGATTTGGTGGATGTTGGATGTCATTAATGTAAAATTCATATGATTACCATGCTTTAATTGTCGTTATGTTTATGTTGTTGATGTTGGATTCTGAGTTAAAAAATTGATTTGATAATGAAGCATGTGTTGATTGTTGGTTGAAAAGAGAATTTGGGGTGGAATTTCGATTTGATAAAATAGTGAATTTAGATTAACTTTGGTTCATTGTTGTTTTCAGAATGAGCATAAATATTGTCGGAATGAAATAGAATCATGATGCGTTGAAATGGATAGGCAATATAGGTTCAGGTAGGCAAATTTAGGCGTAATGCGTCAATTTAATGCTTTGAATGTTTAAATGTGTGTTTTGAACATTTTTCTAGTTATCTTATTTAATTCAGATGTATTCATTTGACCGAAGAATGCCCCGAGGTATTTGTGTTTATTGATCGGGGAAAGCCCTGAAGTATTTTATACTCGAACGATGTTCGTGATGAAGGCCTGAGGCATCGGGTTGGAGCTTAGTCTAGCATTAGTATAGAATAGGACTTATATTTTTGTAGTTTTTTCTGTTTTGGACTGTATAATCGGACTGAACATTATATTTTTTAGATTTGTTTTGTTTGTGTTTATTTGTTTAATTGTTGTGTGTTTTATGTGGTTTATACATTCGTAGGGTCAAATTAGCCGATATGCTCCACCAAGCGACCGTGGTCGAACCACGAGATTGAGGGGTGCCTAAAACCTTCCCCTCAGTCAACAGAATTACTTAGATGGAATCTCTATTCGTGAACTAGTTTAAAAAACGTCAAATCATTTTGAAAAGGATTTTCCAAAGGTGACTTGGCACACCAGATTATGCCAAGTGGCGACTCTGAGTTTTGAATATAAAAGGTCCCTTTTGAAAAAAAATTTCATCTTTTGTCACTTTGATAATAAAAATCCTTTCTACCCTTAAAATGAATCTTTTTGGAGTTTAAAAAGGGGTGTGACAGCTCTGGCGACTCTGCTGGGGAACACTTTCAGAATTTGAGCTTATTTTTTTTGGAGTTGTATCGGCTTAGTTTGACTATAGGTGTATAGACATTTTGTTTGTGTCATTTTGTGTTATTGTTTTATCACTATTGTGCGTCTACGTGCTCTTTGTTTATAGTTTTTCTTTATGTGTTACTGCTTTATATTTGGCATCATTTGCATAATCCGAGTCAATTCTTTCGGCAACAAGTATCGAAGTACATGTCGTGTACACGAACTCAAGTTGAGTCACCCTTATTTTAGGAGGGGGAGCCGTCGGACATATGGAGTGGGTGGAAAGTTGTCGCAGCCACTATCGACCATACGCTCCCCCGAATAGCCTTGTTTGTGAACCCTGATGTAGGTCAGCCTTTAGGTCATGCTTATGTTCATCATATTAAGACCTAGAGGGGCTCACTTAGTCCTTTGTAGGAGAATCACCTCTAAAGCATCCCTACGTGCTAAATATTACATCTCTGAGGGTAACGTGGTCATTTGACGGACTGATTTGGGGAAAGCATGTGTCAGAAGTAAGGTGTGTAGGCATCGAAAAAAAAGGTGAATCGAAAAGAGTTTCGTAGTTTTTAGGGTTCTTTCTGGTTTTTGTTTTCCATAATTCAAAAAAAATAGATTTTTTACTTTTTGTACTCATTTTTCAAAAATCAAAAACATCAAAAAGATTTTCCTTTTGTTTCCTTTAGAAAACATTCACAATTCGAAAACTCCAAAAAGATTATTTTTAGGAGCTTTTTATAAAAGAAAAATTCAAAAAAAGATGGTAGAAGTTTTGTGCATTTCATATAACGAAAATACCAAAATATTTTTCGTTCATAATTGTTGGTGTCATTTTATGTGAAGTGTCAAATTAAAAATTCCAAAAAAAGATTTTATTGACGTTTTTCATCATTTGTCATTGGTAATGGCTCCTAAGTCAAGGTTTAGTTTGCTATTTAATCCTTAATTGCCCAATCTGACGAACTACGCACCCCTGATTCTCCTCTCTCGGGAGTGAGATACGCAGGCAACCTATTATTGGTTCGGGGATTTTATTTCAAAAAATTCCAAAAGATTTTCTTCACTTTTCACTTAGAGTAGGTGTTTCATATACATCTTTAAAACAAAAGCACAAAAAAAGATTTTCCTTTAATAGGTTCATGTTTCATTTTTCATATGAAATTCAAAGTCGAAAACCCAAAAAGATTTTTCTTTGGTAATCATAAGTTTCATTTTGTATAGGAAGCTGGAAAATTCAAAAAGATTTTCGTTGATTCTTTTGATAATTTTATTTTCTTTTCTTATTAAAGTTTCAAGAAAAAAAAAGAAGAATGGAAAAAGAGTTTAATTGGCCATTTTGGCAAGACTTCACGAACTACGCACACCCGATTCTCCTCTTTCGGGAGCGAGATACGTAAGCGCCCTTATTGGGTTCAGTGATCTTTTCAAAAAGAAAAAGAAGGAAAAGAGGTTTTGAAAAAACGTTGAACTCTAACACCTTTATTACCTCTTGTTCAATTAGCTTAAGGTGGTTGGTTTGTGGCATCCTGGATGGTCCTCCATATTACACCAAATCCAAGGAAAAGTTAGTTGTGTCCAACAAGAATATAAAGAGTGAAATCATGGATCAAACAAAGAGTCATGAAAATAAGAGTTTGAAGTAAGAGATTAGGAGACTAAGGCAACAAATGACAGAAATGCACCGAGCTTGGGCCAGTGGATTGCCTCCTCATCCATTTTCTATTATTAATCCTATAAATACCTCGAGTTTTCCCCCAAAATTGGAGAGTTAGTTTCCTACTATTGTTGATGCACCGCAATATGACTCAGAGTTCATTCTAAGCCCCAAGCATCTCAATACTTCCTCCACTTTTCCTCTAGCTCCTCAGTATAAGCCTGCTACATTCACAACACCACATGTCGTCCATGATCTTGTTGCTCAATCCTCTATTAAGGCTTCTACATTGGCTATCCGCCCAATGATTTTGCTTTTCGATGCTGCTAGTAGACCCTTGTTCAATAGTCTTGGTAATCATTGTGATACTCCTGATCCTACTTTTAAGCTAACTGGACCACCAAAATTTCTTAACATTAAGCCTAGTGTGCCAGAAGAGCCAGAGAAAATGGTTGGAAAATAAAAAGTGCAGGAAATACCGTGAAAAGTTCCCTAAGACTTGCGAGTGAAGAAGATGTTTCATACAAAAATTGGGGCATATCTTCAAGTGTTAATCCTCCTCCAAGCCTTGAGATATCGAAATTAAAGAGCAAGAAGGACAGGAGGAATTCGGAAAACATTTGGGACAATATTTCAACCAATTAAAGAAAACTGGATGGGAGAAGAATGAGAAAGATACAGTTGTTATTGTAGTTGGAGAACGGGCACATCAGTTTCAAGCCCAAGTTCATACCCAAGCTCTCTATAATCCCTCTCAAAATCTATTATACTCTATTTCTCCACCTCCATATCTAGTATACTGCACACAACCATATATTCAACTTTCTTCTTACCAACTATGGCGTGCAACAAATCATCAGAGTCATCCTCAAACTCCACAAACATACCAAAGCCCTTCTAAGCCAGATTTTTTATCCAAGCCAAACAATGAAATGATGCCGAAGTCTTGAGATAACTTCACACTAATTAGAGAGTCGTATGCTAGTTTATTATACAGATTGGTACAGCGGGGCATGATCACTCTTCTCCTTATGTATACTCCTAACCCGCATTCAAGAAGTTTTAATCCGAATGTACGATGTACGTATCATTCTGATGTTCAGGGTCATAGTATTGAAGATTGTCGGGCTTTGAAAAGAGAAATTGAAAAGATGATTCAAGATAGATCAATTATGGTGCATAATATTGACAGTGAGAAAAGCTCTAGTCATGCTGATATGCAAACCAGTGGCTAAGATGTCAGGCAGCAATTGAGAAGTCATCCCTCTCCTTCTTAGAAAGAGGTCTGGTGGTTTGTTTTGTTTTATTTTCTGTTATCTGAATTATTTCAGGGTTGTAGTTCGGGATCTATCTTGTTTTGTTCCTTTGTTGTTATGTTCAAACCCTTCTATATTTTATTTTAATTAAACGAAGTGCCCCTTTTTTCTTTGTGTTTTAAATATGTTTTTGTTTGTTTTCTTTCCACATTACATTTTATGTTGACTCTAGTGATATGACATGCTAACGGAATTTTCAGTCAGATTTTAAAATCCAGTTTAAGCATGAACATTGAATCAGAGGGTTAATTTAGAAAAAGAGAGCATCTGAGAAAATAGGTAGAATGCTGAGACATTTGGTGATAAGTTCAAGCCTTCTTTGAAAATTAAGGCAATTATTTTGAGAATCACAAGAATAACTTGGTCATAAATTGAAAAACATAGCTCAATTAGGTCAAATAGAGGATGTGTGATCCCGAGGAACAAAAAAATAAACACCACGAAGTCATGAGTCCTTCAACATGAGGAAGGTACAACAAAGTGGAGTTGTATACTGGACATACGCAGAAATAGTGATGCACACGCTCAGTTAAGTTAGTGTTGTAAAAATGTCATACATGATCTTCATCTCCCACTTTCATATTGCATGTTATGTACTTGCATTTTTAAGGATTAATATGATGAAGGCATTTTATTCTTCTATTCAAACATTGTGTCATCTTTTATTTACCCCATTTGAGCCTTAGTTCTATTTTCTTCCGTACCCCTCTTTTGGAATCAGGATAGAGTCTGCAACGTCCAAGAAAAAGTGTCACCAAAAAAGGATAAAAAAAATTCAAAAAAAGAGACAAAATGTGTCCAAAAAGAAAGAAAAAAAGAGTGTTAAGAAAATGGAGTTAGAAAACGAATCCCAAGGAGAAAAGAGCCAATAAAAGAAAAATCAGATCAAAAGAAAGAAAAAGTTGTCGAAACTACGCGTGACCTAATTCTCCTCTTTCGGGGGTGAGATACGTAGACTGCCCTACTCTGGGCTCGGTCCAATCTAATAAATAGTTTAGAATTGCCCAGTCAAAAGAAACTGGGGCATGAGTTAATCCTCATTATTTGAGTCGATTCCAAAAGTTGTATGTCCTACCCCGCTTCAAGTGTCGTTTGGGCCCCATGCCATCCTTTCTTTCTAACCCCATCTAAAAGCCAAGTTCCAACCAAAGAAAGACCTTCAGATCAATCTTTAGGATGTTAAGGCTAAGCATGCAAGGGATATGATGATGCATTTGGGAACTGTTTGTCTTCCTCGACATAAGAAATCAAAAGAGAAATAAAGATGAGAGAGTCTTATTGGTGAAAACTCTCACGGGCATCGTAAGATGATGGTAAGTTGAGAGAGATAAAAATGAGAGAGTCTTATTGGTGAAAACTCTCACGGGCACTGTAAGACGACTGTGAGTTGAGAGAAACGAAGATAAGAGAGTCTCATTAGTGAAAAACCCTTACAGACAACATAAATCAATGGTGAGCTGAGGAAAAAAAATGAGAGAAGTTTGTTGGCGAAAACCCTTCAAGGAGACCTAGCCGAATGAGGTCTTAAATGCACCTAAGTAAGTAACTCAATTTCGAGGTCATTAACTCAACAACAATTGGTAGAAATTTTTGGATAGAAAGATTAGACAGTTTAATCCGATAGGCATGTCATAATCATTAAAGTTGACTGTCATTTTCAGATAAACTTTTCTTTCATATTTTTCAACAGCGACATTCATTGTCATTTCTTTCTTCCCTTTAATTATATTTTTATTTTCTTGAGTCAGTTATCCAAACAAAACATAAATTATTGTTATTTTTCTCTTGTCTTTAAGTCAAGTCCATGTCAAAACAAGTGAGAAAAGATTTCAAAACTAGCTACCAGCTTCTTCAATTACAAAAAGCAAGACAATGGGCCAGCACATGAAAGAAACAAGATTGCAAGTCAGAACAAGGCATGCAGAAAGTTTTGTCAATAGACAAGTCTGAGAACTCATAGAAATACCAAGGTTCAAAGGATTTATCTGAGGAGCATGGCAAAGCATAGATATTGTGTTTGTTTCAGAGTCATTTCCCTTAATCTGTGTTTGGGTCAATAACACGATAAAACGGGGGCAAGTACCAGCAATCTGAAACAAAATGAAGGGAATGAACACAGGAGTAGGTGTCAGGAAAGCCAAGTGTTGCAATCCACCACTAAGTTTTTAACTGACAAATTTTCTTTGTTAAAACAGAGGCAAATTCGCTTCACTTAATTCAGCTACCATTGGAAACGCACATCCGCGAGAATTTACTTTCTTTTCAGGACCCTCCTGAAAAATGGGATCTTACTTTATGTTTAGGACCCTCCTGGAAGATGGGACTTTACTTTTTGTTCAGGACCCTCCTGAAAAATGGGACTTTACTTTTTGTTCAGGGCCCTCCTAAAAAATAGGATTTTTACTTTATGTTCAGGACCCTCCTGGAAAATGAGACTTTACTTTATGTTTAGGACCCTCCTGAAAAATGGAATTTTACTTAATGTTCAAGACCCTCCTGGAAAATGGGAATTTACTTTCTACTTAGGACCCTCCCGGAAAATGGGAATTTACTTTATGTCCAGAACCCTCCTAGAAAATAGGATTTTACTTTCTATTTAGGACCCTCCTGAAAAATGGGACTTTACTTTATGTTCAGGACCCTCGTGGAAAATGGGAATTTACTTTCTGTTCAGGAACCTCCTGGAAAATAGGACTTTACTTTCTGTTCAGGACCCTCCTGAAAAATTGAATTTTACTTTATGTTCAGGACCCTCTTGGAAAATGGGACTTTACTTTCTGTTTAGGGCCCTCCTGAAAAATGGGAATTTACTTTCTGTTCAGGACCCTCCTAGAAAAAGGGATTTTACTTTCTGTTCAGGACCCTCCTGGAAAATGGGAATTTACTTTATGTTCAGGACCTTCCTGAAAAATGAGATTTTACTTTCTGTTCAGGACCCTCCTGGAAAAGTGGATTTTACTTTCTGTTCAGGACCCTCCTGGAAAATGGGATTTTACTTTCTGTTCAGGACCCTCCTGAAAAATGGGATTTTACTGTCTGTTCAAGACCCTCCTGAAAAATGGGATTTTAATTTCTGTTCAGGACCCTCCAGGAAAATAGGATTTTACTTTCTGTTCAGGACCCTCCTGAAAAATGGGATTTTACTTTCTGTTTAGGACCCTCCTAAAAATGGGAATTTATTTTATGTTCAGGACCCTCCTGGAAAAGGGGACCATACTTTCAAAACATGAAATCCTTCTTTATCATAATCTTTGTTCGGGACAACTTTCGTTCTAGTTATTTTTGGTTTCTGGAGCTCGCCTGAAGAACAGAGTGAGAAAATTGTAAGTCAGGGGCCCGCCTGAAGAAAAGGGTGATGAAATTGGAAGTTGATTGAAATTGCAAGTCAGGAGCCCGCCTGAAGAACAGGGTGAAGAAATTGAAAGTCAAGCAACAAGGTGAAGCAATTGAAAGCTAAACAACAAGTTGAAGAAAATGCAAGTGAGGAGCCCGCCTGAAGAATAGGGTGATGAAATAGCAAGTCAAGAGTCAAGGAAACTACATAGATTAGGACTTTTGTAAATTTCTTTATTTTTTTAACTCTTGTAATTTTTCATTTTTGATGTAATGACAGAGCCGTGGACCGAAACCTCAACAGGGCCTCACTCGACTCTCCAACTCGATATAGTTCCCCTCCTTCTAACCATTTAAGATAGATATGATTTGATTCACTCATAACTTGGGTAGGTAGGGTGCCCAAAGTTTAACTCGTTTGTCCTTCTTTCTTCTGTTTCTTTCCTTGAATAATGGTCGGGTCAAAATTCGATCTAGTTGTCTACTTTTTTGTCTGAAAATACTCTGTTTTTACACCCAAAAAGGGGCATGATGTAGACACCTAAATTTGTCCCTCCCAAAGCCCAATTTATTCATTTTTTACCTCACGTTATCCTACACCCTCACCCATGTGATTAGACCTCACAAAAATATAAAAATTACCAAAATCCATAACAAATTGAGTCTTACCCTAACAAACTTTATCCTAAACAACTCACACCTCACTACCCTACCCCACCCCCAACCACCTACCCCTACCCCACTCATTGCCCTTCATGTTTTCCACTGGTCAATATATATATACCATCACACAATGTACAAAGGGGGGAACAAAACTGAATTCCATTTTAAAGGGGTCCACAGGGAATATAATATATACACAAGGGGGGTCACCATCAATGGAGGCCAATTTCCATTTCCAAAACAAGAAAACACAACACACATAGAAGAGAGAAAAAGGGAGACCTTGATCGCTGGATACTCACATACGAAAGAGAGGGTTGATAGGCATAGACAGAAAATTAACCCCCCCATCGTCACTCTCAACACACGAAAAAAACACAAAAATGGAGAGAGAGAGTAACATAGAGAGAGAGTCATGAACATAGAGCTATAGAAGGAGATCGAGAAGATAAAGAGTGATCGATAGGGGATTGGTACGAATGTTCGTTCCTTCGTCAAGCATTTTTTTCATTGGAAAACTTTCACCGAAATTGATTCCGGTTCATCATCTGTTTAACCATCTCATGAAGAGTCCAAATTTCTTCATTATTTTCCTGGATTTTTAAGGGAATTTGGACGAAAACACTAAGTTTGGCTGGGAAACGTGAACCAGTAGTGAATTCCTCACTGAAATATGTCTAGTTTTGAATCAGTTTCTGTGTTTAGCTTTGTGTACGGGTCGGGTTTATTCTATTGCTTTCCACTCGATTCTTTGTCTTCGTACTATTTTGGGATTCATAGTTCTGTCTGTCCCCATCAATTCATTGGGGTCAATAGCTGGTTTTTATTTTTATGATACCGAGTTTTGAGTTTGTTCGTCGTTGAGGTTCTATTTGGGCTTTCAGATCTGGTTTTTTTAAACACTGTTATCAATGTAATATCAGAAGGTCCATTTCTATGTAATATCGGAAGGTCCATTTCTTTAACCCATTCTTTTTTTTGTTGAATTAGCTATGTTTGAGATTGAATGATTTGGTGGATGTTGGATTTCATTAATTTGAAATTCATATGATTATCATGCTTTAATTGTCGTTATGTTTATGTTTTTGATGTTGGATTCCGAGTTAAAAAATTGATTTGATAACCAAAGCATGTGTTGATTGTTGGTTGAAAAGAGAATTTGAGGTGGAATTGCGATTTAATGAAATAGTGAATTTAGATTAACTTTGGTTCATTGTTGTTTTTGTAATGAGAATAAATATTGTCGGAATGTAATAGAATCATGATGGGTTGAAATGGATAGGTAATATAGGTTCGGGTAGGCAAATTTAGGCATAATGCGTTAATTGAATGCTTTGAATGTTTAAATGTGTGTTTTGAACATTTTTCTAGTTATCTTATTTAATTCAGATGTATTCATTTGGCTGGGGAATGCACCGAAGTATTTTGTACCCAAACGACGTTCGTGACGAAGGCCCGAGGTATCGGGTTGGATCTTAGTCTAGCACTAGTATAGAATAGGACTTATATTTTTTTGTAGTTTTTTCTGTTTTGGACTGTATAATCAGACTGGACATTATATTTTTGAGATTTGTTTTGTTTGTGTTTGTTTGTTTAATTGTTGTGTGTTTTATGTGGTTTATACATTTGTAGTATCAAATTAGCCGATATGCTCCACCAAGCGACCGTGGTCAAACCACGGGATCGAGGGGTGCCTAACACCTTCCCCTCGGTCAACAGAATTACTTAGCCGGAATCTCTGTTTGTGAACCAGTTTAAAAATGGTCAAATCATTTTGAAAAGGATTTTCCAAAGGTGACTTGGCACATCAGATTATGCCAAGTGGCGACTCTGAGTTTTGAATATAAAAGGTCCTTTTCGAAACAAATTTTCATCTTTTGTCACTTTGATAATAAAAACCCTTTCGACCCTTAAAATGAATCTTTTTGGATTTAAAAAAGGGGTGTGACACACATAATCACCAGTCTTAAATTCAAGATCTTTCCTTCTAACATCTGCATAAAATTCTGTCGGCTCTGGGCTGCCTTAAGCCTCTCCTTGATCTAGTGCACTTTCTCTAAAGCATCAAACACCAAGTCAGGCCCCACTACCACAGCCTCACCTACTTCAAACCAACCAATGGGAGATCTACATCATCTCCCATAAAAAGCCTCAAATGAAGCCATCTGAATACTAGAATAATAGTTGTTATTATATGAGAACTCAATCAAAGGTAAGTGGTCATCCCAACTGCCCTTAAAATCAATGACACACGATCTCAACATATCTTCTAAAGTCTAAATGGTCCTTTCTGCTTGACTATCTATCTGAGGGTGGAAGGTTGTACTAAGATGGACTTGGGTACCGAGACCCTTCTGGAAAGATTTCCAAAAGTAAGAGGTAAATTGCGTACCTCAATCTGAAATGATGGACAATGGGACACCATGTAACCAAACCAACTCTCTAATATAGATCCTGGCATAGTCCTCGGCTGAATAGAAAGTATGAACCGGTAAGAAATAGGCTGATTTGGTCATCCTGCCCATAATGACCCAAATCGAATCAAGTTGTTGATGAGTACGAGGTAAACCTATCATGAAATCCATGTTCACTTCCTCCTACTTCCAAGTGGGAATACTGAAATCCTTCATTGACCCACTAGGATTCTGATGTTCAATATTAACCTGCTGAAACATGGAAAACTTAGGTACAAACTCTGTAATATCTCTCTTCATCCCACTACACCAATAGATTTCTCGCAGATCGGATACATCTTTGTGGGCCCTGTATGAATAGAGTAGTGCGTACCATGCGCTTTATCAAGAATTTGTTGTCTCACATCATCTACACATGGCACACATAATTTACCCTGGCAATGCAACACACCATCTCTCCCTTAGGAGAAAGCCTCTACTTTCTAGTCTCTAACTGAATCTTTCAACTTAACTAAACTGGGATCTTTGTCCTATTTTTATTTCACCTCAGAAACTAAAAAAGACTCTGAACTATTTTGCACCCAAACACTTCCCTTATCCAGATCAACCAAATGGAGACCTATTTTGTCAAGTTGATGAACTTCCTGAACTAACTTTTTCTTACCAACGTGAGCAACACTACCCATGGATAACCTACTGAGGACATCCCAGATGATACAGACATTTATGTCATAGTATTTCAACTACTATAACCACCTTCTCTGACACAAGTTTAGATTTTTTTGTGAAAAAACATACTGTAGGCTTTTGTGGTCTATGAATACATCAACATGCACCCCATAAAAATAGTGCCTCCAAATCTTTAAGGCAAAAACAACGGCTGCTAATTCAAGATCATGGGTGAGATAATTATTTTCATGGGTCTTAAGTTGTCTAGAGGTATAGGCCACAACCTTACCCCTCTGTATCAAAACACACCCCAAGATAACTCTGTAAATATCACAATATACTACAAATCCATTTGAACCATCAAGCAAAGTTAAGGTTGTAGTGAGTCGAGTCTTCAACTCCTGAAAACTCTTCTCACAAGAATCCGACCACTGAAATCTAAATTTATTTTGAGTCAATATGGGATGCAATAGACGAAAATCCTTCAACAAACCATCGGTAATAGCCATCCAAACCAAAGAAAGTCCTGATATCTAATGGAGAAATGGGTCTGGGCCAGTTTCTCGCTGCTTTGGTCTTTTGAGGATCAACTCTAATGCCATCACCGAAAACTTTATGACCAAGTAAAGCTACTGACCTTAGCCAAAATTTGCATTTACTGAGTTTGGAGAAAAACTAATGGGCTTTGAGATTCTGCAATACTATTCTGAGATGGTCTGCATGGTCATTATCACTGCACAGACAAGAATGTCATCGATAAAGACTATAATGAATATGTCCAAGTACTACTTGAACACGTGGTTCATCAAGTTCATGAAATCTGCTGAGGCATTGGTATGACCAAATGACAAGACTAGAAATTCAAAGTGACTATACCGGTTCTAAAAGCTGTTTTCGAAATGTCATATTCTCTAACTCTGAGCTGATAATAGCCGGATCTGAGGTCTATCCTAGAAAAGAAATTGGCACCCTGAAGTTGGTCAAAAAAGTCATTGGTTCTAGGAAGTGGGTATTTATTCTTGATGGTGACTTTGTTCAACTGACAATATTCTATATACATTCTAAGAGAATTGTCTTTCTTTCGGATGAATAGAACTGGTGCACCCCAAGGATATAGGTTGGGCCTGATGAACCCTTTGTCTAAGAGGTACTACAACTGTTATTTTAACTCTTTAAGTTTAGTTGGAGCCATTTTGTATGGCAGAATAGAGATGGGATGAGAATCAGGAAGGAGGTCTATTCCAAAGTTGATTTTTCTTTTGGGAGAAACTCCGGGGAGATCTTTGGGAAACACATCTGGAAATTCACTTGCGACTAAAACTGACTCAAGGTTAGAAGTCTCAGAACTAGAGTCTTTAACTCAAACAAGATGATAGACACACCCCTTGGATATCATTTTTCTCGCTCTAAGGTATGAAATAAGTTGACGCTTAAGTGCTGAAGTACTACCCCTCCATTCTAGGATAGGTTCATTGGGGAGCTGAAAATAGAACACTCTGTTTCTATAATCAACTGAAACATAGCATGAATGAAGCCAATACATGCCGAAAATGACATCAAAATCCATAATCTCTAGATCTACAAGGTCTACTGAAGTAATTTTTTGAGACACCATAACCGAATAGTTCCTGTATACCCGCCCGGCTATGATAGACTTACCCACTGGGTAGAGACTGAGAAAGGCTCTGTTAGGATTTTGGGACTGACTCCAAAGTTGACGGCTATGTAAGGAGTTACAAAAGACAGAGAAGCTCCAGAATCTAACAAAGCATAAACATATAAGTGAAAGACTTGCAACGTACCAGTAACTACATTAAGAGAACTCTCTTGATCCTGTCGAAATTGAAGTGAATAGAGCCTGTTTGGGCGTTGCCCACTGGTGGCACTGGAAGTGGCACCCTGCTGATACAGATGACCATACTGAATTGGGGGACGGTTATGATGACTTTCCGAACCCACCTGAGGACATTCTCTGATCCTATGTTCTGGATTACCACACCCAAAACACACATCGATGCAATTTTTGTAGATACCCTGATGATTTCTTCCATACTTCTGACAAAGAGGATTTGTTCGGGCACTTTTCACACTACCCTGAGATTAAGAGCCCAGCACCCTATCCTTATTATTATTCTTGAATTTTGGCATCGGTGCACTAGCCAAAGAAGGAGCTGGGACTGAAGATTTTGGATGGAACTGAGGACGGTTACCACTTTCTAACTTTGGCTGAGCAAAACTAAAGCTACCTATTCTAGGCCTCTTATTTTCCCTTCTTTCTCCTTAGTCTTTTATTCCTCAATCTGTTGAGCATGGACCATCAACCTAGCCAAGTCCATCTCTTTAATTAGCATTGTGGTCCTACATTCCTTGACTACACTATTAGATATACTAGACACAAACTTGCTCATCTTAGACCAGCTATCAGCTATCATATAAGGAGCATACTTGGCCAATTGAGTAAACACAAGGGGATACTCTTTCACACTCATGTTGCCCTGCTTCAAATTGATAAACTCTAACACCTTAGCCTCCCTTAACTCCAATGGAAAGAAACTATCTAAAAAGGCAGTAGCAAACTCCTCCTATTCTATAGGCCTTGCATCTGCGCCTATATCTACCTTATACTTCTTAAACCATGTATGAGCTACATCTAACAACTGATAGGCATCTAACTCAGTACTCTCACTATAGGTTACCACTATAATGTCTGTTACCTTCTGCACTATGTCAAGGAATTCTGTGGATCCTCTTCAGACTTAGACCCTAAAAATAAAGAAGGGTTCATTTGGGTGAAGTCCCAAATTCTAGATGCAGTGGTATTGGCCACTGGGTTGGCCTAAACAGTAGTTGGTCAAACATTTTGAGCTGCCACGAAATGGGCTAGAGTGGTGAAAGCTGCTCTGAATTTTGCGTGAGAAATGTGCTCATTCAGGGGATCTTCCTGAATGGGTGGATCTACTGGTTGGTTCCCAGTTCTTCTTCCGTTGGTCTTTCTAGGAGGTATGTTCTATAAATGGAAGAAAAATTTGGATTAGACAGAGAGTTTAATTTGAGTTAATGCTCACTCGCATGATATTAACACTGAAAGAAGGGAACTTTTCCTAAAAACGTCACGTAGCCGCCTGTCCATAAGTGTGACGCACTACACACCCATGCACAAAACTCTACTTGAGGCGTCTTTCAGACTCCCTAGGACTCTTTAGAACCTTAGGCTCTGCTACCAAGTTTGTAACGCCCCAAAACTACTCCCTAGGCGTCACACGGTGCCTACGATCTCGAAGGACCACAAGCTAACCCATGACTGGTACCTACTGTGAGCACTAAATAATAATCATCAAAACATATGCGAAAGGAAAATTGAAAAAACCATAAGTTTCATAAAACTAAATCAAAACTAAATACATTTGTAGAATAACTGCTAACTGATAATGTCTGAAAGCCTCTAACTTCTAAAATAGACGAGTTGATGGGACAGGCCCCAACTAACTCACAACTTCTATTTGAAAGTAACTGAAAAGTTAAAATATTGTAAATAATAAAATGACTAAATAAGTGTCATGCCCTTGATGAATGAGGACTCACTACTGTAGTTGTGGCTGATAATTTGAATCTAACTAAGTATTGTCAGGAACCTGAGTGTCCAAACCTATTATATAAGACATCATAGTGTTAAGAAAGAGTATGAATCAGTACTTTGAATGTACTGGTATACTAGGTGAGGTTAGGCTTATATGCATGGTTTCACGTGCATAAGAATAATAACTAAACATCATGAAATAACTGGATGAGAGTATATGCAAGACTAGGAATACTGTAAGTACTAAACATGCAATATTAAGCATATATTATCTGTCTAAATTAGTCTGAATCTGAAGTACTGAGTTTCTGATAACTGAATAACTAATAACTGTAAGTCATGATCGTGTAGAACTGAACTGAGTTCTATACTGAATACTGAATACTGAATACTGGATACTGATTACTGAATATTAAATACTGAAATTATAACTGTGGAAGTTATCATCTAAACGACATACCCTAATTATAGACTGATTTGGGGTCCAACCTATAACCCCAGTTGGAAGGGTGTTAGCACCATGCCACGGGTTACTAACAGTAGCTGGGTCAATCCTAATTGGCAGGAAGACTTATAAGATATATATGGTTACGTCAACCCTAGTCTAGCGAGAAGATGATTTATCCTACACTGGCTACGTAGTTCTGTAACTCAGGGACTACTACTAAGGGTCAAACCCTCTGATGACAGGAATATCCCCATCTCTGGGTTCGCTCAAATTCTACTCCCAACTAAATCGACACTGAACTGATAACTAGACTGTTCTAGGCTTGACTGAACTCACACTGATTCTGCTAACTAGCCAAATGCTACTGTTCGAGATACTATGAAATCCTTCTATTCCAACTGGAGACTAGACAACAGCTAAATTTCAGGTATTCAATTCCCTCAGGACTATATAGCATAGATAATGAAATCATATCTCAACTCTAAAAGCATCACACAGGTTATCATGCACAATTTCTTTACATAGATATTTTGTCAAACACCTAGGATACATAACTCTTGTACATGAGAATGAGCAATATATGAATATCATGACTATCATATTCAACACCAAAATTCAAAGATTAAACATGGGGGTTACATAATTCAACATGCATTCTAGTTAATTCACATGAAACTCAAATTATCCTTGACTTGAAAACCACACATCACATACATGAACATAGTTCCATTCAAGAATGTAAATCATAATCTAAGTACTTGAAAAAGGATTCTTGAACTCCAAGGATGGAAGGAACCCAAAGATGAACACCTAAACATACCTTAATTGTTGAATTCGTGAGAATTGTTGATGAATTCTTGGGATTTGATCTTAGACTTGATGAACTAGGGTTTTGCTCTTGAGAGAATTTGTGAAATAATGAGTGAATTTTGCCCTTTGGGAGGCTTAATTTCGTGTTATGGTTGAATGATGTAAGGAGAAAATGATCCAATTACCCCAATAAACCCATAACTTAATACACAAATCATGCCCAGTGACGCACTAGGCAATGCACCGCGTCATGGTATTGATGCGATTACCGACACATTGCGTCGATGGTGACTACATAATAGCCAACGCGATGCGTTCTGATCGCGTTGGCTTGCTATTTTGGTTATCCAAATGTGACTCAAACAATGTACAAAAAATCCAAAATTCACCCGAGATGACCTATAGATAACCCTGATCAAGAATTTATTTAAAAATTCACAATATAAGGCCAAAAATATCGTAAATAATACCATTGAAATATCAAGGCAAAAAATGATACTGTCAAAACTTAGCTGAAATATTCTAAGTCTGGGACCTCTTTTGGCATGCTATAAAGGACTGCAATGACTAGAACTTTACGAGGTCTTACAAGTTAGAGAGAGAAACTATAAAGAGAAAGAAAAGAGAGACCATTGATTTGCAGAGAGAGGGGAATTTTGTGGGTGTGGGTTGATTTATATTTTTTAAAAGATTAGAAAACTTTAAAAATATTAGTTGAGTTCATAATTAACTTAATCAACTTTTCTAATTATGTTTGACCCTTTAAATTGATCAATATCACCAATTTTTCATTCAAGACTTAAATGACACCTTTCCTTAAATTTTCTCAGGTTGAGTTTATCTAATATTTTTGTTTTGGATACACAAGAACTCAGTAAATTCCTTCTTATGAATTATGATTACCTATTATGTAATTTGTTTAGATCAATGTAATCCTTCATCTTGTTTATATAATTTACTTCTCTTTTACCTTAGCACTATTATTTAAAGAAACACACTTTTAAGTTTGATATGCAACTAATTTACTTCGCCATTTCAATTTATTTATATTATTTTTTAATCCAATTGAAAAAAATACATCTTTATATTTTTGACAACTCTTTCACATATTTTTAATTTGAGACCACAAAATTCAATTTAAAAAAAGACTACCTATAAAGGAACAGGGCATGGTGCATAGTGCTGGCAGGCAACTGTTGACATATTTTCTGAAGTTGGAATATTTCGTACAGTCTCTTCAATTTTAGTAGTCGTCCAAGAAAAGTTTTTAATTTGTGTTTCAGTTTCATTTCTGATATATTAGCCCCAAAACCCTCTACTGTCTCTTTGTTTCTTTAGTGTCTTCGTGCAGTAAACTATAAGTTTGTACAAATTATTGATTTCTCAAAATGCAAGTGTGTCCTGACAAGTCCCTAATTAATCCCGATGAGTATCCATCATTTCAAGTGCTTCTATTTAAACTAGATTTTCTCCATAAAATAGTAAGCTCTTTTTTGTTAATGATCTGTACTGTTGCTTTTTTTTTTTTTCTTTATGATCTAAATATTCTTACAACTGAGTTTTGGTAATTTTTTCAGCCAATGTCGTCTAATTTTATAAAAAAAAAAAAAAAACAAGATTATGTTGTCTAAGACATGTTTGATGAAACCAGGTGTAACTGGGATGTCACCGTGGGAAACAAAAATAGAGAAATTCTGTGAAGGAGATAGAAATATGTTGTCTAAGATATGTGAAGGAGATTGGCCACGATTTGTGTTGAATCACAGGCTGGAGATAGGAGACATTCTGCTCTTCCTTCTCATTGATAAATCAACGTTCCATTCCATGCCTTACTCTGAGAAACGTAGTAGAAAGATTCTGGGGGGCCAATCTTATCAGGAACTCATCAGTAGTAGCCCCTAAGAGGAAGGGAAAGGGGAAGAGGAAGAGGGAAGAGAGGAGATAGAAAAAGTGAAAGAGAATATTGAAGCTTCAAGAGAATCAATGAAATCAAAAATGGAGCTCGTAGAATTATCAGGTGGCTCCAAAGATAGGCAAAAGTCATTCTATTCACATTTAGGTAACCTTGACCTCTTTATTTATGCATTTGGTATATTTAATTGTTTTCAGTTTACTTGTGCACCACGGGATCATGACAGACACAATGTGAACAAAGTGATGCATATAAATCATACAGGCTAATTGGGATTAACTAATTTCTAATTCTTGTTGATATTTACTTTTTCCATTTCTGGATAGCTTAAAAGACTCTTTTTAGCGTGGTAAATGGCTTCTATATCATCGTTACTCTAACTATGAAACTCTGAACCAAAATAAGTCATTTTTTAAACTAATTCATCAAAGTAATATGTTTTTTTAAAACTTTACCAAACTAGTATAAACGTTGTTCCCAATAACGTATTATGCTTTAAAAAAAAGTTGACGGATCAAAAAGAGCTGTGGATGACGTTAAAATAGGAATCGTTACTGTTAGTAACATTTTTGAGATACAACGTTAATGTCAGTAACTTTTTTGACATAAAACGTTACAGTGAGTAACGAGACACTGCAACTCTGCCACATTAATGCCTCAATTATTGTACAATAGAGTTGTAATTCACTAGTTATTCCAGATGCTCGCCAAATCTGACAAAAACCAGAGGTTATTTGTATTCCTCAGAAACTCCAGCCTATGTCATCATTTAATATTTCTTGGCCCACTATTGGCCAAACCACCTGGGCACCAGGCCTAATGTGAGTTGGATCACTTAGCCACACTTCATAAGAATCTTTGTACAAATCTGATGTTAAATTCATTACTTCCAATTACGTTTTAGCTTTAAAACGTTACTCCGGGTAATGATACTATCAAATCAACTCAAAACACTGTGACATCAGAATTTTTTCCATTAAAGTTAACATATAATATTATATATATATATATATATATATATATATATAAATTAATTTTAATTATGTATATATAGTATAATTTTCAATCAAAAGGGGTTTGAACAAATCCATGATCCAAAGACAACTCTGCCTCTGCACTTGACTTGAGAGTCTATTGAAAAAATCTCTCATTCTTCATAAGATAAAAATAAATTATGTATATTTCATTCTCCTCAGATTCAAATTACACATGGACATTAATATTATTGTTATTGTTGTTGTTATTGTACATACTTATTTTTAACGTTGTTATTTGATTTTAACGTTGTAAAAAAATCTGACGCCACAAAGTTTTGAGTTGATTTGATAGTATCGTTACTCGAAGTAACGTTTTAAAGCTAAAACATAATTGACGGTAACGAATTTAACTTCAGATTTGTACAAAGATTTTGATGTGGCAGAGTTGCAGAGTCTCGTTACTCATAGTAATGTTTTATGTCAAAAATATTACTGACAATAACGTTTTATGTTGAAAACATTATTGACAGTAACGATTCCTATTTTAACGTCATTAACAGCTTTTTTTGGTCCGTTAACTTTTTTTAAGCATAATACGTTACTGGGAACAACATTTATATTAGTTTGGTAAAGTTTCAAAAAATCTATTACACTAGTGAATTTATTTTAAAAATGACTTATTTTGGTCGAGAGCTCCTAAGTATGAGATTGCAACGAATCTAAGATTTACCTCATTATTTGTCTGTTTTGTTTCATCTTCTTATTCCTGGAGGTTTCATCATGAAAGGAGGTAAATCTGATGCCAAAGCTGATAGCATGTTTGGCGTCTTATATACAATTAAGATGAAAGTAACTATAATTGAGTTTGCAACATTTTTAGTAATTGCATTAACATTTTTACTATCCAAATATGTGTATTTGTGAATCACTTCTATCAATATTAAATATCATACATATATTTGCTTTATAAAGTGAGATATACAGATAGATAGAGGTGAATTTCTTTCTATGAAAGAACTAGTAAGTACTCGTAATTTACAAGTAATAGCGTGATGAAATTAGGACAAGGTTGGGATGGTTTTTGTGAAAAAAAAAGAAACTTTATAAGAGTAGGATTGAGAGAAATGCCACTCCCCACACTACTACTGTGTGCGTCGTGTGAGTTTGACAAACAATAGTGAGCCAACATACATACGTCCAACTTCACCAGCACTAGTTTCTCTTCTTCTCTTCTTCCTATTTCTTACAGTCATTTCAATTTTCAAAATGCAAGGGGATATCAACAACAAACATCCATCTTTCTCCAATCTACTTGAAGAAGATTTTATGGATAAAATAATAAGTTTTTAGTCAACATCTATATTTCTTGCTTTGTTTTATTTCTGAATGTGACTTTTCCTAAACATTATGATTCGATTTATCAGCAAATGCGGGCTGCTTTTGTGAAAGAACACAAGAAGATGTTGGTCAAGACAACCTTAATGAAAATGGATGAAGGGCTGTCTTGGGAAGCCAAGCTAGTGAGGGAGGTGTCTGATTACTTCATATGCCATAGAGACTGGCCACAGTTTGTGGTGTATAACAAGTTGGATCTAGGGGACATGTTGCTCTTCAATATCATTCATAAGTCGACCTTCCAGGTCCTGCTCTACTCCACGAAACCTCGAATCAACATTCGATGTTGTGAGGAACTCAGAAGTTCCGATAAAGAGAAAGTTGAGAAAGAGGAGGTGGTAGAAAATATTGAAGAGGAAGAGGATGAGGAAGAGATTATTGAAGCTTCAAGAAGATCAAAGAAAGTAAAAACAGAGGCAAACGAATCATCCTCAAGTAAGTGTAGCACCGATATCTTTATGCACTTGCAATAATTTTTATGTATTCACTTGGTTGGGTTTTGGCATTGTATTTGTGTGCAAGCTTTGAAAGAACAATATCTCAATTTAGACTGTTGGGGGAGTCCCTTCTGTTGGGAATAAACTCCGCCATAATAATAATATTGCGGTAATAAAAGCAATAAATATGACAACAATAACACGGTTAATCAACAAGAACAATAAGAGCGATAATGACACCAAGATTTTTATGTGAAAACCCAATGAGGGAAATAAACATGAGCCGAGAGGAGAAACTGATATCAGTCACAAGTACATTACTTTAAGTGACTACTACACACTCAAAAGAAATACTCTCTTTTGATTTTTCCACCTCACTATAATATCGTTCACACTCTTTATTTTTTCTCATAGACTAAACTCTCTGTGATGTCTCACTCTACTTTTCTTTCACTTTTTGTTGTTGGTGTGTCTTTCCAAGGAGATGATGAGCTCCTTTTATAGGCAAGAATTAACCCCATCAATGTAATCAATGGCATCAAAGATCTATTGAAGATTTAACCTTTCTTGACTTTTCCCTTAGCTAATAAATGGAAGCTTTGACAATAGGCATGCAGTAAATATGGACTATTGTATTTCCTGCATCTTGAATAATGAGGCTGGAACCTACAATCTCCCCCTCCAGACTTATTCACAAGAAGGAGATAACAATGCACTTCTAGATTGACTGTATGCCAACAAGTTCTTTGCACGGTTCAAACTTGTCTCTTTATACCACCTTGGTCAGCATATCCGAAGGATTCTCACTTGTAGGGATTTTCTTGACCAATATAGATTCGTCCTATCTTTTCTCAGATCCAGTGATATCTCACATCAATATGCTTCGTCCTTGAGTAATACATGGTGTTTCTACTTAAGTCTATTGTACTTTGACTGTCACAATAGACAATGTACTCCTTCTGATGTAATCCAAGTTATTGAAGAAGTTGTTTTAGCCATACCATCTCCTTGCAAGCTTCAGTAGTGGTAATATACTCTGCTTCAGTTGTAAATAGTACGACACACTTCTGTAACTTTGATTGCCATGATATAGCTCCCCCTAAAAATGTAAATAAATATCCTGTAGTGGATTTTCTATTGTCAAGGTCACTTTCCATATCAACATCTGTATAGCCCTTCAAGATTGGATCAAAACCTCCAAAACACAAGAAATCTCCGGTGGTTCCTCTGAAGTACCTAAGTATCCACTTAACTACTTCACAGTGTTCTTAGGATTTTCAAGAAACCAGCTAACAACACCAACTGCATGAGCAATATCTGGTCTGGTACACACCATTACATATATTAAACTCCCGACTAATGAAGAATAAGGACTATTAACCATATTTTCTTTCTCCATCTTTGTTGTAAAACACATCTTCTTGCTTAACCTTAGATGACTAGCAAGAGGTTTGCTAACAACTTTAGCACTCTTTATGTTGAAGTGTTCAAGTACACGTTTAATGTACATCTCCTGAGATAGCCACAACTTTATACTGATTCGTTCTCGAACAATCTTCATCCCCAAAATTTGTTGTGCAGGGCCAAGTCCTTTATATCAAAAGACTTGGACAAATCTCCCTTCAACTTGGCAATCATGTCCTTGTCTTGTCCTACAATCAACATGCCATCCACATACAACAACAGAATAATAAAGTTGTTGTCAGAAAATCTTTTGAAGTATACATATGGATCAGAATAAGTCTTTGTGTAAGTTTGACTTTGCATGAACGAGTCAAACTTCTTGTACCACTGCCTTGGTGTTGTTTCAATCCATAAAGACTCTTATTCAGTTTACACACCATGTGTTGCTTTTCAGCTACTTCAAATCCTTTTGGTTGTTCCATATAGATTGCTTTTTTTAAATCCCCATGAAGAAATGCAGTTTTCCTATCCAAATGCTCCACTTCAAGATCTTGGCTAGTTACTATGCTTAAAATGACTCGAATAGAAGTCATTTTGATAACGGGTGAGAAAATTTCATCAAAATCAATACCTTTCTTCTGTTCGAAGCCTTTTACCACCAATCAAACTTTGTATCTGGCTAGCTTACCATTTCTATCTTTCTTGAGTTTAAAAACTCGTTTACACTTAAGCGGTCTTTTATATTTTAGAAGTTCAACCAGCTTATACATGGTATTTTTCTGCAGGGATTCCATCTCTTCTTGTATAGCTTTCATCCACTTGTTCTTTTCTGGATGGGACAACACCTCTTGATACTTTCTGGATCCCCTTTATCGTTGATGAGGACATACTCTGAGGAAGGGTACTTGGATGACTCTATCCTTTGCTTTTTTTTTTATCTTCTCAGAGGTTGAGATCATTCTTCTTCTTCTTGAGTAGGGTACTATTCCTGCTCAACAATCCCATCAGGTTGCTCCCCCTGCTCAGCAACTTCATCAGTTGTACTTTTTGCATTTTTGAGTTGGTCATAAGTAGAAGGAGTGGTAATAACATTAAGGACTATACCATTCTGTTTCTTGACCTTCTCTATTAAATCATTAGCAATCCCATCTTCACTTTCTCGAAAGATTACATCTCTGCTTCTGATGACCTTCTTCTTTACAGGATCTCATATTCTAAATCCAAATTCTTTATCTCCATATTTGATGAATATGCAGGGAATTGATTTATCATTTAGTTTTGTTCTCTGTTTCTTCGATATATGTGCAAAAGCTCTACAATCGAACACCTTTAGATGAGAGTAGGATACCTCTTTGTTGGTCCAAACTCTCTCTGGGATGTCAAAATCCAATAGAATATGGACTATGATTGATCAGGTAACAGGTTGTCTGAACTGCTTTACCCCAGAATGACTTAGGCAGTTTAGCCATTTTGATCATGCTTCTCACCTTCTCAATAATAGTGTGATTCATCCACTCAGCTACACCACTGTGTTGTGGGGTTCTAGGAACTGTCTTCTCATGTCTGATCCTATGAGTTGAACAGTACTCTTCAAATTCTCTTGTACTGTACTCACCTCTACTGTCAGTATGGAGATGATTTAGCTTTCGACCCGTCTTTCTTTCCACCAGAGCATGAAACTTCTTAAATACTTGAAATACCTGATCTTTGATTTTCAAGATATAAACCCATAATTTTCGTGAAGCACCATCAAATAAAGTAATAAAATATTTGTTACCACTCATCAATTTTTCTCTATTGGACCACAAATATCAGAATATACCAGATCAAGTATATTTAATTTTCATTCAAATGAAGTCTGAAATGAAACTCTATTCCTTACCAAATAAGCAGTAGTCACATGATTTTACTATTGTACATTTGTCAAAAGAGATGAGTGATTTCTTAGCAAGAATCTCTAATCCTTTCTCACTCATATGACCCATTTATATGTGCCATAAATCTGCAAAAATCTCTTCTCAAACTGCATTAAATTCACCTTGGAAAATTTCTACATTTGTCCTGTACAATGTGCCATGAGTAAATCCTTTTGCAATCACCAAGGCTCCCTTGGTGAATCTCCATTTTTTATTTGAAAAATAGTTCTCGTATCCATCTCGATCCAAAGCAATTCCGATATCGATATAGATTTTTAGCTGTTTGAAAGATAGTGTCCCGATGATGTTGTATATCCAGAAGCTGGAAGGTATCCTGCCAAAATAAAATTTAAGTGGCTTAAATAAAATAGAACTTTGATTGTCTGTCAATAAACTGATGGATGCTTCAGAGTCAAATGCTCTAGAGTTATTTTATCAGTATACATTTTTTGTATACTTACATCCTTGTTCTAATGTATTAGGTGCGATAACTTTACTAGATAATAAATACGTCCATTTGGAGGAGGTGCGGATTAGGTGCGATAACTTTACTAGATAATAAATACGTAGCTATTTATTTTTATATAATGTATTTTATGAATATTATTGATTGGAATAATTTTCATTTTTATCTTCTTGACTTAAGATGTTTTATTAATTCATATTCTAGATTAGATATTATCGTAATTAAATTGTCTAGTGTTTTAGGATCCTCGTTAGTATCATGTAACCTTTTGTATTCTAGGTATAAACTATATAGTTGAGTTTCTATTTCTTTTAATGATTTATTCTTTTCGTAAGATGTATTCATTAATTTGTGTAGTTTATTATTTTATCCTATTAAAATTTTAGCAATTTTTGTGTAGTATTTTATTCTAACTTTGCTATATTCAATGCGTAGGTTTATGTTCTTTATCTGACTAACTAGTATTTGTTGTTCATGTATATGTAATTTTCCATCTGTATTAAATAATCTTTCGTATGTATTAAATAAATTATTACCTGTATCTTTTTTTTCTAAGGTTAATTTTATTTTAAGTAATTTTTCTTCTAGTTGTCTTTTTTCTATTTCAAGTTGATTTCTGTAATTAACTTCTTCATATATCCAATTTTGCCTTTCTCTAATTTTTTCTATATATTCTAACATTTATTTATTCTGAATAATATCCATCTGAATCTAAGTAATATTGATGTTCATAATATATGCGGAAGTTTTCTATACTGTTTAATAATTCTTCCTCTTCATAATCTTGTAATTTTTCTCATATTATTTTCTTTATGTCTATAATTTCTATATCTCTAAGTATATATAAAACAAGTATTTTAATATCGTTTGTCATGCTTTTTCATAATATTTTCTAGTTGTTTGTTTTAGTCTAAGTAATTCTTGCATATTTTCATTAAGAAATTCTATATATTTTATATCTTTAGTTTCCATGTATTTGTCTAAATTTGTTTTCATTTGTTTTTCTACTAATTGTATATTTTTCATATCTTTTTTCCAAAATTTTAGATATATGTGATTTATCATAGTTGATCTATATGTAGGTATTTATAAGAGTAATTAGGTAAGTGTGGTATGTAATTTATTCTAGTTATATAATTTTTACCGAATATTTTTTCTAATATAATTTTCCTTATATCTATTATTCCTATATCCTTAATCACATACAAAATAAGTATTTTAAATTTATCTACCATTACATCAGACAAATAATTATTCATTATCATATAATTGTTATTTTCAAAATATTCCCTTCAATCATATACATAACAAAGTATGGTCATCTTAGATTACTATATACTAGATTATTCTTAAATAACATGTTCTTCGGTCACTATTAGCATGGTAATCTGGATACTTTTCCCTTAAACAGCGCCTCTACTCTGGTTACTCCCCATCACGGCTTCTTGCCTCATTGGTTTCACCTTTAGGATGGCATAGTTCTCAGGGATTTTTCTCCTTTTCCACTTTGCTAATAAACTTCTTAACATATTATTCTTCGAATAATTCTACTATAAAGTAACTAACATGAATTTATTTTATTATACCATGATTGTTGGGAATTATGAATTTAGCTATTCATAATCATAAATAAATATACATGTTCGGGTAGGTTTGATATTTCTAAGCTTTGTTCCTCCATAGATTTTTCCATTGAAATATCCCTGTTTTTAATAACTAAGCAAAATATTTGTTGTGGACAAGAGAGAGTATTTGTGCTTCAACGCATGAAGGCTTACCTTCATCTGAGCAAGTGCTCGTTTATTTATATTATGAAAATGTACACTGTTTTTCTTTACATTTGTCAACTACTTTACAAAAGTGAGAAAAACGTTTCTACAAAGTCTTTAAAGCTAATGTCTAATCTAATAATGACACTACTTGCCAAAAATTTAATAATGGCACTACTTGCCAAAAATTTAATAATGACACTACTTGCCAAAAAAGACTAAGAAGAGTCAAAAAAGCCTAAGGCTAGTTACATGATTTTTACGTAAAGAAAGCTATCTAGCTATTCTTCCATATTTCTTCCTTGAATTACTTTCTTTGTCTCCTTTCTTTATCCGTAGTTATCTTCTTTTTATTGCTCTGTATCTCCATTATTGCTTCATATCTTACATCTTCCAGCTGTCTCTTTTATCTTCTTCTATTCAAGTTGAACTTATGGAACAATATTATCTTCTCCATTACATTTTGAACATTGATGGTCTTGATATTTATGTCCAATTAACTTGCAATATCTGATTAATAATTCTTCCGAAATAAATTTTTCTCTAATGGCTCTGGCGATAATTTTTTTCTCTGGATTGAGTAAAGTCAAGATCTATTGCCTAACGTCTTCCATATCTGCTTCTCGTAGTTCCTTTGAATTTGAGTATACTATTACATTACCTCTTGAATAATAACTCCATATGGGATTTCTGTTGCGATACGTATTTGCTAACTCTTGAAGAATTGTGGATAGTCCGATAATTCTCTTATTTGCATAAAAATTTGGTATCTCAATTCTAGGTATTTCTGGTTGTGGAATAATATCTTCTGGTATAATCATATCTCGGGTCATTCCTAATTTTACAACTTGTATAGGTGATTTAACTTCATCATACAATATCTCTGCTGGTGTCGTATAAAATTTTATAAAAAATAGGTTACCTTTGGTTATTCTTTTAAAAATGTTAAATGAATCATATATTTCTGGTATATTGGATATTTCATTTCTGTCTTGGGTATATATGGTACTAAGTAGTCCATATTCGTAATAGGTTTTAACTAGACCTGGTTTGATTTTGGGCAAAACAATTAGCTTATTGTATCCGGTTAGCTTCTGGGTTATGTAATTCGTATGTGGTTCTTGGATGTTTATAGCTCTGGGGTTGGTATTTAAGAAGGTTTGTATTTTGTAAATATTTTCTATGTATGTTCGGGTTGTATAGTTGTAGGTCTTTTTGTCTTGAATTAAACTTTCTCGGTATGTGGTAATTTGTGGGGGTATAAACATAGGATCTTTTGATGTATTTAGAATAAATGGTTTATCAAATAGCTTGTTTAGGTTCATATTTGTATTTTTCCTAACTTCTTTGCTTGTACCTGCAGAAGTAGATTGATAAACGTTATGGGTTTTATGGAGTATCCCAACGTCTCCTTCTAGCTCTGAAATTTTAATGTCTTCCGATCGACATAGCTCTGCACACTGCTGAGTTAGCTGATTTGTAGCTTCAGACTTCAGTTTAACTTCATTAGTCTTTAGCTTTTCTATTTCATTACCCATACTGTCCACTTTCATTGAAAGCGTAGTTAGGGTGTTGAATATCTTTTCTAGAGTATCCTCTTCTATTATATCAGTCTGTGTAGCTTTGTCTTGATATGTAATCTGCAATAACATTTTTGTTAGTACTAATTACTTCAATTGTAAATGTAAAATTTAATATATTCAATACTAGTCTCCGAATTTCTTTTGTTGTAACTGAATTTTGTATTTTCTTTGTTAGCCACCAACGTACCTGTGTATTATCTGTTCGTACAATAAACTTGTTATATATAATATATGGCTCAAATGCTAATAAACATTTATATAATGAACATAATTCTTTTCTATTTATTTCCTATTTTATTTCTGTTTCATTAAACGTTCCTGAATAATATCTACAATGATGTTCTATTTTTTCATTTTCATATCTATATTTAAGTACTCCTCCATAACTACATTCACTAGCATCTGCTTCTACTATATATATAAATTTTCTATTTTCATCTGGAAATTGTAATTTTGGTAATTCTTTACAAAGTGTTTTTATTTTCTGAACTTGTTTTTTATCTTCTTCGTTATAATTATATTCTACATCCTTTTTTAATTTTTTCTGTAAGGGCTTTAGATTCTCTGCTAATTTTGGTATATATTCTCTTACTTGGTTTACTAATCCTAAAAATGATTGTAATTTCTTTTTTATATCTAATTCTTCTTTTGAATTTATTATTTTTTATACTATATGTTGTTGCATTTTTACTCCACTTTTATCTATTTGTATTCCTAAAAATTCTATCTGATTTTTCATAATTTCAGCTTTCTTTTCACTTAAACTTATTCCCGATTTTTCTATTATATCCGTAAATTGTTCCAATAATTTTAAATGTTCTTCTTTGGTCTTTGTATATAATAGTATATCGTCTATGTATACTATACAATTAGGTAGTTGTTTAAAATAACTATCCATAAAATGTTGATATCTACCTGATGCATTTTTATATCCAAATGGTAGTACATTCCATTCATAAAATCCTTGTGGTACCGTAAATGCGGTTAATTCCTTAGATTCTTCTTCTAACTTTAGATGGAAAAATCCTGATTTACAATCAAATTTACTAAAATAATTATATCCTTGTATTTGTCTTATTTTTAATATCTTATTTGGTATTGGGTAATTATAAGTCATTGTTTTTACATTTAAATTTCTATAATCAATAACCATCCTACTTTTTCCTTTTTTTTGTTCACTATGTTTATTTACTATAAATGCTGGGTTATTATGTTTACTATTACTTTTTTGTATATATTGTTTTTCTAATAATTCTTCTATATGCATTTTAAATTCTTTTAAATCATCAAAATTATATGTTAATGGTTTCTGGGTTATTATGCTATTTTTATCTATTAATTCAATTTTTATAGTGGTTTTATTTTTTTCCCATCCTTTTAATGGATCTTTACTATATAATTGTTCTAATTTTTTCTTAATTATTCCTATCTTATTTATTGAAAATATAGTTATTTCCTTTTTATTTGTCGTATTCCTTTTTATTTATCGAAAATACGACCAGTTCTATTGTATCTTCGGTATTTTTTATATTTTCTAATTTTTGTGTAATTTTTCCATTTCCTTTTATCCAATCAGTTTTCTTTCTTATTTTATTAATAACTCTTTTTGCTCTTACTTTCTGTTTACATGGTGTTGTAAACCACCAATCTGTTCTAGTTATTATATGTGGGTATAATTTATCTAAAAACGGCATTCCTAAAAGTATATCTTTTGATGTTAGCTCATAATTATAAATTTCTTCTATTGTTAATATTTTATCTCATACTTGTGTTTTTACATTCTTAGCTTTATAAGTAATTAAGCTTCCTTCGTTATTAAATCCTTTAACTATTATTGGTGTTTTTAATTTATCCCATTTACTTTCTGGTAAACAATTATACCTACATAAATTAGCTTCTTCTCCTGTATCTATCATAGGCGTATAATATCTACTGTAATATCCTTTTACTACTATCTTCATTAATACATATATTTTCATTTCATGTTAAAGCTCTTCTTAAGAATAATTTCTCTCTGTTATATGTTATGGTTAATTGTGTATGTTCTATATTATATGGTTTTACTTGTTCTAGCTATTTTATTCCTAATATTATGTCTGTTTTTTACATTTCTTCTTTTACTTCAAATTCTATTTTTATTTTTCTAATTCCTATTATTATTTCTTTTTCTGCTATATTTTTAGTATTTATTAAACTTCTTGGTAGATCTGGGCATATATTATTGTCAGTTTTTATTTCCTCATTTTTTACTATATAATTTTCTTCTTGTCCTATATTTAAGAGTATTAAATATTCTTTTTCATTTACCTTTCCTGTTATGTAATATTGGTTTAAATTATCCGTTGAACTTGTTTCATAACTTGTTCTTTTTGATGAGCTTGATGATTCCGGTTTATCATAAGCTATTCTTTTTATTGTACTTATTCTATCATTTATTATTTCTAGATCTTCTTCTATGTCTATATTTCTGTAACTATAATCATTATTATCAATTGTTTTTACGAATTGTTCAAAAGGGCTTTCTATTTGTATTTTATTAATTTTATTTTTTCCCGTTATTTTATGTTTTGTTGTTAATACATATAGATTTTTACATCTTGCTGTAAATATTTTACTTCCTGGGGTTAATTCTATTCCTGATATTTTCCAATATAATACTAATGATTTGTCTATATTTTTATCCGTTACTGCTACTGAATAATTCGCACTTATTATAAATTTAAATTTTTGGTATATTAAATTTCCTTTTATGGCAGTTATTATACTTTTCTCTATAGGTTTTATAATTCTATCATCTGCTAAATATAATTCTATTGGTGTATCTATTCCTTCTCTAAAACATGCTTTTATTAATATTTATGTACCTCCAAGGTGTACATATTTTATTGGGTCTCTACTTTTTATATCGTTTATCTCTTTATTAATTATTCTTTTGTTATGTACTTGTTGGTACATTTCATTTTCTTAAAAAAAGATTGTAGTTTGATATTCAGATTCCTGCTTAAAAAATGAGTATATGTGTTTGTCAATTAATTAAAGATTTGTTAAAATTACAGAATTTTTGCTTAAGTGTTTCTTTTTCTTTTTTTTTCTTTTTTGGTTGGTAAAATTAGTGTTTGTGTGTATATACATAGGGGCGGAGCTACAGCCATCGATGGGTGGTCAGATGAACACCCTTCGTTGGAATTTTTTTTCAAGTATATAGATTAAATATAGATATTTATAGTTATATACATATTGTCGAACACCCTTGACAAGCTAGAGAAGCACAACCTAGTAGTCAAGGGTGTGCAATTTCATGTCAACAATCCGGGTTCGAACCTTGGCAGGTGCAACAACGTTTTATATTCTTTTTTTTAAACAGTTCTTCTGTCCTTGTAAAAAGAAGGAAAAATATGAACACCCTTAACCAAAACTCTGTCGCCGCTGCCACTGTATATTCCATTCATTTTCTCTTTGGCTCGAAAAGTCATCTCGAAATGATATGATACATATCTTTGACATTAGCTATTTTATCCAAATTACTAATATCTTTTTGTTAATAAATATGAAAGCCCTTGGTACACGGTCCACTGAGTCAGACATAGTTGAGTACGCTGTTGGGAACCTAGGCGATTGCCTATTAGCACAGTCAATCAAAAGAAAAAGACAAGAAGAGGGTGTAGAGGATGACGTTTCAGTTGACATGCATATCAAAAGAATGGAGGTTGAGAAGTCGCAACAAGTTGTAGCTTCACCCTCTTTCACAAGAGAGGGCCAATTAAGTGAGTATTTTAATTTGCTCTTATGTGCTATATATTAACATGAACTGAATATCAGTCATTTTGTTACATGTATAATTTGTATAAGACAATGTATCTTAATTTTCTGTGTGAAGCAAACGACAGTGAAGGATGCAAGATGCACACGCAACAATCCAGTATGTTTTATCATGTGCGCAGGACAGTGATGGACAAAAAGAAGTCTATAGCATATCAAAGTGCAACAGCTAATTTCAAGTCTAAGAATCCATTCTTTATATCTTTTATGCATCCTACCTATATCTTCATATTAGGGCACCTGGTAAGCTCTACAAATTAACCGTCAGTGTATATACTTCACAATACTCTGAATCTTTGTTCTAACTCAATTCTTTTAGTTCGTCTATTTTGGCAGTGCATAAAGTTGACATTTGCTAGGAAATATATAGCAGAAAACTACAGCAACATAGTGCTTTGCAGGCAGAGGATCCTGGCCTATCCTATACTATCTGGGACTAGCACAAGCTAGAAATAGTACTAACTGGAGAGATTTTGTGGTTGATGATCAGTTAAAACTAGGTGATGTTTGTGTATTTGAAGTGATTAAAGGCATTCAGGTCTTCATGGATGTCACTATATTTAGTGCAGCTGGGAGCACGCCAATGCCGGGAATGGTTGGGCCAGATCGTAATTAGTTTCATTAGTGATAGAAGTTAGTTTAAATAAAGTATAAATAACATAAATACCAACCTTTTAAAAGTAATTACACTCTCTCCCACTTTTTTAATTACTTTTAATATACATAACATAGCCAACATATACATAACATTCTGTGTATATATGGGATGAAATTTTTTGTAATATTGAAAACATAAATTGTGTATTTGTATAATTTTTAGTTAATAAATCTATATTTTGTTGTTACTATATACTGTATATCATATTTGGAAAACAATTTGACACCATTTTAATTACTATGGTGTCAGTCTATGCACTTTTGCTATTTGCAAAAATTGGAAAATATATTTCATGAAAGTAATATATTTTGTCCATCTAGGTTCCCACAACCAGGATTTACTCTACACTTTTGTGAAATCTCCTTCTCTCTCCCTTCGGCTCTTCATTAAAGTCAGAAGATTTCCTTTGGAGGGTAAATCTTGGGCTGAAAGCAGAGGCGAACCCAGAATTCGAAGAACGTGGGTGCACTATTATTTTTACATAAGCAATAGAACCTGGGCCATTTATGTGAGAAACTCAACAAGAACCAACACGCCTGAAGTGCACTGGTGTTCAAGAGGGTGCACGTATAATTATATATAAGTGTCCTAAGGTATATATATGTACATATATAGAGTTTTTTTCGAACTTAACGGGTGCACGTCCACCCCACACTAACAGGTAGGTTCGCCTCTCGCTGAAAGAGGATATTTTGTGCCAGAACAAATCATGATAAATTTTTGCTTCCTTGTACAAGTAGTAAAATCTTTTGAAAAGGAGTTTTGTTTGTTTAGATTCTGACTTAAAAACTATTTGACATATGGCCTATTGTGGTTTTCAAGACCAAAAATCTCGATCAAGACACTTGTACATTTTCTTTCAGGTTTCAATGTTCGATGGAGACACTAAATAAGTTAATATTAGGAGTAAAAAGTTCTGTGAGTTCTTGATTGTGTACATTTGGTTCGCTGGTTAAGTATTTCATAATGCTCTGATGTACTCCTTCATTCCACTTTGCCGTAGTTTGATTGGGCGTAAAGTTCAAGATAGAAATGAACATTATTAAAATATGTTGTCTAAAATATATCATAGCACTTCACAATTGTAAGACTTTTCAAATTTATATATTCTTACAATGTTTTCTAAAATATATGTTCTCTGCATCTTTGGTTAGTAACAACATAAACAAGTAGCTGCTAAATTTACCAACAATATCGACAATTAGCAAGAGAATTAGATGGAATCCATATACTAGCAATGAAGAACAAACACCTATCTGAGTTACGATTAAGTTGCATAAAACTAAAATGTACATAAACTATTGAGCAATGTAAAAAGCTGTTCTAATTTCATCTTTAGCCCCCTAAAATAAAAAGCAAAAATAATTACAAGTATTGTACGGTAAAAGGAAGAAGCCATGTATAGAAGATATTACACAGGCTTCCTCCCCAATATCTTTATCCATTAAAAACTTGTTCAATCATCACCCCCTCTTTCTTATTAACCTCAGACATTGACTTGTAAGATTCCTCTTCTTCAGAAGCTCTAGCAGCTACTCTCTTGTTCTTATGGTATTCTTGTTAGGGTTTTTGCTCTAATTTTCTTATCAAGTTTAAGTTTTACTTTTTAAAAATAAAAATAAAAGTAATATCATAATTACTTTTACTTTTTCTGAAAGAAAAATATAAAACTTTTTAATATTTGGTAAATCTCTTTCTTGGAGGAAAGGTTTTGAAACTCTATAAATAGAAGACCATCTTCTCATATCATAACACAAGCATCCACAATGTAGTCATTTAAGAGTTTTGTTTAGGAAGAGATTTTTTCTCAATAGGTTTTATGTTTTTTTTCAATATTAGTTTTTAATATGTAGGTCGTTTGACCAAATCATATAAATAATATGTTTTTAGTATGTTTTCTTTGTCATCTGAATTATCGTCTTTATTGTTTGTAAATTTTAAGCTTCCACATGACGCCCTCTCGATTTCGAACCCAACAAGTGGTATCAGAGACTATGGTTCAAATATTCAGTGGCTTGGTAAAACGAAGTTGAAGATAAGTTCAAGGGGGTTCAAATCAATTTGATGATAATGAAGAATTTTTATCCAACTACGTGTGGAGAAAAGTTTAAGCATATTTCAACATTTTTGTTGTTGTATCTTTAAAAATAAAAATAAAAAAATTATTTTTAACCCACTTTTAACCATGATATTTTAAATTCTACTGTTCACTATGGCAAACAACAGTGATAAGATTATGTAAAGAACAAAGATCATGCACGTGAAGAAGGTGAATCAAATTATAGCAAGAAAATCAAGCCAAAAAGGGGAGATTTGTTATTGTTTTTGCCCAAATTTTCTTACCAAATTTAAGTTTTACTTTTCTTAAAAGAAAAATAAAAGTAATACCATAATTACTTTTACTTTTTCTGAAAGGAAATTATAGAACTTTTTCACATTTGGCAAACCTCGTTCTTGGAGAAAAGGTTTTGGATCTCTATAAATAGAAGACCCCCTTCTCATACCATAACACATTAGCATTCACAATGTAGTCATTTAAGAGTTTTATTTAGGGAGAGATTTTCTCCCAATAGGTTTATGTTTTTATCAATATTAGTTTTTAATATGTAGGTCGTTTGACCAAATCATATTAATAATATATTTGTTAGTATGTTTTCTTTGTCATATGAATTATCGTCTTTATTGTTTGTAAATTTTAAGCTTTCGCATGACGCCCTCTCAATTTTGAATCCAATAATTCCTCTATCCTTTACTTTTCCTCTGCCAAGTAATGAGCTTTTTCAACATAAGGAAACTATTTCCACTTCTCAGCATCAGCAATACTGACAACAAACAAAGATTTCTTTTGAATTCCCCTTGTTGAACTGTTCCCTAAAGTCCTTCATGAAAATGAAGAAAACACATGCCGGCTTCATCGGTTTGTTAGAATCCCTAGCAGACTTCTGCCCTCGCTTAATGTAGAAAGATGATAACGCTCAAACTACACCTCTCCTATAGAATGTAAGCGATCGTTGTCAATATATAACCCAACTAGGTTAGGGTTGAATCTCACAGGGAATATGGTGTGAATTTGAGTTATCTCCAGGTTAATAAACTGATAGTTATCAGTTTCCTGTGAATGGAGATTTTTGGAAAGGTAACAAATAATTACTTCTCAACTCAATGTTTGAAATCAATATGATAAGTGATACAAGCATGAGGTGCACAAAATTGTATAAGGCATTGTCAAAGGTTCAAACTTCGGAATTGGCAAGTGTTTAGAGCATTTTAAAGCCTTGTCAAGTTGAAGGAGGAGAAGGGAACCATTACACTCGAGAGGCGCCTCACTTGAAGGAAAAAATGGACTTCGCACACTATTATTTGACACTCAAGAGGCGCCCCATTTTAGGGCAATTGTTGTCTTTTAAGACTCCCTTTTTACACTCCAAAGGAGCACCCTTCATTAAGGGTATTTTTGTCCTTGTTTGTAATAAGTATAAATAAGCACCTTAGCTCTTATTTTTTCAAGTTTTGATATAATGAATTGAGTGAATTTTCAGATTGTAATATTATTGTTAGCTTGTAGTAGTCTCCTTCTCCTTAAGAGAGAGAAACCGAATTAGGGTTAGCACAATTGATGGATTTCACTTGTGTTGATAAATTGGCAAGAAAAGTGGATTTTGAGGAGTGTGAATTCTCTTAGTCCACCTAAGAGGAAGGTTTGAGCTTCTATTAGTGAGGTGTGATTGATGATTTTATACACCAATTTTTGTTAATCACTTGGTAGAAGTAAAGGTCTTTCTATCTATCTTTACGTTTGTGCAATCTTCTTCTTTATCCCATTTCTTTTGTGTTGTTTTTGCTTGCTGATTTTTGTATCTTGTGTGTCCATTTCGTGAATTCCTAGTCTTTTCTTATATCATTTGGTATCAAAGCCACGTTTCAGGGTTGTTCCTACAACCCTAAGTCTTGGATTATTGATTACCTTGAAGAAAATCAACAAAAAAAGAGTGTAGAAAATCAAAAATCTCACAAAAAATTGTTAACCCGTTTTTGTTTTTTGACAGATTTTTAGATCTTAGATCTACTTTGTTTTTGTGTGTTTTGTTGGTTTCAAGTGCTATATTCTTGTTCCCTAGCACCTAGGGAGTCTAGATCAACATTTGGAACAAGATTTGGTTGAGTTTGAGCTAAGAACCTCCATGGATATGGTGTTTTGAAGCTTTTGAGCTTAGATCCTTGTGGGTTTTGAAGTTGGACGTTGGTTTGTCGCTGATTTTTAGTTATTTGAGTTCACCTTGTCCTAAGGAACCTAGATCTACAAAAAAAAAAAACAGATTTGGAGTTCATTTGGTTAGGGGTCAAACTTTGGTCAACTCTTAAATATTCAACTTGTTCTTCCATGTTCATCAAGTCTTGCTAAGGAAGAATATTTAAAGAGTGTGTTTGATCCAAAAAAAGAGAAGAAAGAAAGTGTACTTGGTGTTTGTGAAAGAATATTCCTTGGCATATTCATTGTCATCCAAAGAAAGAAGAGACAAAGGAATAATCAAAGTACAAAATCAAGTACATTCCAAGTACAAATGGGGGACCATTGTTTTTGAATTCATTTGAAGCTCCAAAAAGGCTTTCAAACCTTTATTTTTCCCTCCCAAATGAAATTTTTCTTCACCAAAGGGGTTCTAGGCCGAGACTTGAGAATTAGGGTTGAAAAAAAATTGAAAACTCAACATCCAATCACAAGATGCCACATCATCACTAGCTAATCGGCCAAATTGAGTTCTTAGGTAGATTTCCTAGTTTCTAATTATTGTTTCTAGTTTCAATTTTATTTTTCTTTCACTAATTAGCAAACTGGTAAGTACCTACTAGTTTGGTAATTATATTAGAGTTCGATTATTTCGTGTCTTCGATTTTTGTGTGCTTTTCTCATTTTTAATTCGTAGTAATTTGTTGGTTCAAGTCCGTGCATCATTTTATTTGAGTCATATCAAACAAAATCGATTCTGGACCAAGGCATATTCACCACTCAACTCACTTACCAAGTATTCAACACTTGTGAGACCAAGTGTGAAGTGAGATCCAAGTGTGAGTGTGTGAGATTATTTGAACTAACTTGTTTGTTCATTTTGTAGGTTTTTGCCTTGGCTGTTTTTTTGCTCTTTTTAGGTACCTTGAAAATGGAAGGAACAACATCATCCAGTCTGGATAGTTATAGTATTTATACTACCACGGATCCTTTGGAAAATTTCCATCGGCACCTTGAAAGTTTACGCCAATTGATGATTGAAGCATGCCATCTAAGACGAATCACCACTAACCAAGATACTAGCATTTTGCCTAGTATCAATTCTTCTTGTGTGCAGGTTCAAGATAATATACTTCCATCGGAGGATTCAAGGAGAGTTCCTCAAGAACACATGGTTGTTGATCAAATGGAGCTCTTGGCTAAGAATTCCAACTTTGGGAAAAATGACAAAGAGGTGATACAAGGAAGAATTCTTGAAAAAATCCCTTGTAATGCGGAGCATGAAGGATTCCATAATGCAAACCTAAGTGAAGAACACACTTCCCATGATCTACAAGTTAACAAAGCTATCTTCTACACTTCTAGAAACTTGAATTGTTGTGATGTGGCTGGTAGTGGCTAAAGTGGTGTAGTTTCGGATTTTCTTAGTGAAGAAGTGTGTGAATCTTCCTTTTGTGATACTCTTGGTGTTGTTGGGTTGCATAAGGACCAAAATCTTGTTGTGAGTATGCAAGCATTAGTTGATCCTTTAGATGACAAAATCAATTCTTTTCATAAGAATGATTTGTGTCCATCTAGTGCTAGCACTTATAACTTGAATAAGGTTCTATTACCAAGGGAAAAGATTATTCACACACTAGTGGGATGCCCTAGTACAAACCAAGGTAACTTGGGTACATTCTACACTCCCTTGAGTTTAAAAAGTTGTGATGTGATTTCGGGTACATCTGGTGTAGAAGTACATGCTTCCTTCTTTGATGATGCTTTGGGTAAGTGTGATACCCTAGTAAATGGAATGATTAGCCTCGGTTTATTCCCTTGTCCACTTCACCCATTTGATCCCAATGTACTAGTGGGGTGGGGAAGGGATTGTTTCAACTTGAGCTTATTGTCCCTTGATGTTTACCTCAGCCCTATCCTTTGTGATGCATATACTAAATGTTTCATGGACAAAATAAGGGATTAATGGTTGTATTTTAAAAGTGTACCCCCTCGGCATGATGTCTTCACACTTGATTCCTTTGTATACTACCTCTTTACCTATGATGTTAACCATGCTAATTTTGAATTTGTATTATGTAGAGGTAGGAAGTTTGGTGGCTGGTTTCCTTTTTTGAATGATAGTGATATATGGGTGAGGTGGACCTTATGATCAATAGTGGAACCATATTTGATGAGGTCCTTTGTAGAGGTAATGAAACAAATGTATCTTATGGTTCCTAAGCCAAAGGTAGTCTTATCTTTTGGGTATAGTAAAGCCGTTAAGACCATTGTATTTTCCTTATCTCTTGATATTTTCCAAAACCACCTCCTTTATGCCATTCATGCTAAGCTTTTCATGTCACACACAAAGGACCTGTGGTTGTATTTCAAATGTGAACAACCTTGGTGTGTTGAAGTATGTGATGATTTTGGGCTGCACTCTCCTCTCTTTGATGCATATCTTAGTCATGTCCTTTGTGTTTCTTCTAGTAAGTGTTTCATAATTATTACAAAGGATTGTTGGCTATATTCTAAGAGTGTGCCCCCTTGGTGTGTTCATATAATTTGGCACTAATGCTAACCCTCCTACTAAGAGGATTGTGTGCTTGTTTTTCTTCTCTCTTTGGTTTTTCAAGATCTGAAATTCAGGACAAATTCCTTCAATATGGAGAGGATGATACAAGCATGAGGTGCAAAAAATTGTATAAGGAATTTTCAAAGGTTCAAATTTAAGAATTGGCAAGTGTTTGGAGCATTTTAAAGCCTTGTCAAGTTGAAGGAGGAGAAGGGAACCATTATACTCGAGAGGCGCCTCACTTGAAGGACAAAATGGACTTTGCACACTATGATTTGACACTCAAGATGTGCCCTATTTAAGGGCTATTGTTGTCTTTTAAGACTCTCTTTTTACACTCCAAATGAGCACCCTTCATTAAGGGTATTTTTGTCCTTGTTTGTAATAAGTATAAATAGGCACCTTAGCTCTTATTTTTCCAAGTTTTGACATAATGAATTGAGTGAATTTTCAGATTGTAATATTAGTGTTAGCTTGTAGTATTCTCCTTCTCCTTAAGAGATAGAAACCGAATTAGGGTTAGCACAACTGATGGATTTCACTTGTGTTGACAAATTAGCAAGAAAGGTGGGTTTTGAGGAATGTGAATTCCCTTGGTCCACCTAAGAGGAAGGTTTGAGCTTCTATTGGTGAGGTGTGATTGATGGTTTGATACACCATCTTTTGTTAATCACTTGGTAGAAGTAAGGGTCTTTCTATCTATCTTTACGTTTATGCAGTCTTCTTCTTCATCCACTTTCTTTTGTGTTATTTTTGCTTGCTGATTTTTGCATCTTGTGTGTCTATTTCGTGAATTCCTAATCTTCTCTTGTATCAAAAAGGAAAACCAGAGTTATGTTCACTATGGGTGTTGGGATTTGACAGACGCTAGCAATGGTTCAAGATTCTTGTGGTAGGTAAGAACAACAGACTATCCTTGTCGAAGTTATGTCTAAATGTTTCTCAACCTATTTAGACATTTAACCACCTAATTCTCTCGAACTTAGAGAATTTATATTTCATAACAGGATGTTATCTCAAGTTAATTAATCTTGTTACAACATTAATTATTAAATGGAAGTTTGATGCTTCCAAGTTCCTGTTGATAATTCACTTCTTACTAGGGTTGATTTCTTATCTCAAGCAAATCACCAGTAAGCAAGGCCTATTATTTGCAACCAATAGTCAGAGTATAAACTAATGGAATTAGCAAGAAGTTTCTACCACCATTAGAATCTTGAACACTTAGTTACATTACAAACCCAAACCCATAGATCCCACAACTCGGGTTAAGGGAATTTAGCTACTCATAATAAAATAATCAAGACAACAAGTTGAATTCATAGTTTGATATATGAACTTACAGCAAGATGAATAGCAACAAGTGTTTCTTAGATTTGATTCATAGTACAAAATCCCAAAATAATTGTAATAATCTCTCAAAAAATAATTGTAAAGTTTAAGTCAGAAAACTAGAGAGAAGAGATTCTCAAAATGTTGTTCCCCCCTTATGATTAGAAAGCCCTAACATATGCTTTAAATACTTCAGCCTAATTATGGAAACAAAATCATAGATCACAGTATTTTCTCGGACAGGCGACGACGTGTGTGACAGCTTATCAGGAGTCTGACAACTTATCAGGAATGTCATCAGCTCCTCTTCACTTTTGACAATCTCTTTCTTTGGTTGACGATGAGACGTGATGGCTTATCAGATATGTGATGACTTATCAGAATTATCGTCGCTTCTTCACTTCAAATCCCAATCCCTTCCTAAGCCTAACAATGAGCCTGACGGCTTATCATACTTGTGACAGCCTATCACAGATGTCGTCATGAATTCTAACTGAAGCCCATTCTCTATCTAAGCCTAACGATGAGCCTGACGACTTATCACGCTTCTGACGGCCTATCACAGATGTCGTCATGAATTCCAGTTGAAACCCATTCTCTGTCTAAGGTTGACGGTTACTCTGATAGCTTATCACAAGGCTGACGACTTATCAGACAAGTCGTCAGCTATACTTCCTTATCTATTTTCTCAGAAATCAACTTTTTTACTTCCATTATTGTTAGTTCTCTTGCATCTTGACTTTTACTGTAATATCAAATAGAAAACAATCAAAAACGACAAAAGTTGCTTAAGACTTTAAAATTATTCTTAGTTAAAAGCCTCAAATATGTTAGCATATGCTCACACATAAGCACCCTCAACTTAAAACAATTGATTGTCCTCAAGCAACTAAAACACAACCAAGAAGATACAGAGTACATTCGGTAGTCAACCATCCATATTATCTCAAAACATCTTCACCATCTCCAAGGTCAATTAATTTAAAAACAACAACTATGCATATTATTGAAGAACAACAATGCGACACACAGGAATCAAGATATGGCACCAATTCAGCAAAAACAGCCATGCATGTACCAAGATTACACTATCTAAACAAGTTAGCAACTAGCAACGTAACCAGTGTGCCCTCACTAAAAAGAAGTCCCACTCCAGTAATTTCAGATATCACATATGTAACCATGGGGATAGTCAAAAGACACTCACTCTCAGAATAAAGTTCCAATCAATGTATGCCAAATACCATAGGCTTGCCCTTATTTTCATTACCAAGATTTTCAGACAGGTCAGCTAGGATCACTATAGGTCTTCTCTTTGGCTTGTAATGTAGGCTAAGGGTTGGTATGATACTCGATGATATTTGAAGTGACTAAGCCTCCTTGACACTACACTAGCTTCTGGGGTCTCACTTATTAACCATTTTCTATTCTTCTCTTTTCTTGATCACACATATTCAGGATGGGTGCGGTCTTTTCTACAATCACTTCTTTTTTTTACAACTTTTCTTTTCTTGGTCTTTTTCACCACACCCAGCTTTTTTTTATTCTACCTTTCTTCATACTCATTTTACATCACGCACCCCTATGATAGCCACCCTCAACTTAGGTCATTTACCTAAGTCAAGGTGCATAGTGTCCAAGGAGGAACAGGGCCAAAATAGGTTCATTATGATATAAATGAGACGGTGATAGGTATCATAAAAAAATAGGCTATTCAGGCTCAAAATAGGGATCAAGGGATATTATGCATAAAGGGAAGGTCATTTAGGCTAAAAGTGGCTAATATCAAAATGGCCTATGATCCTTTCCTAACCTCTATCCTTCAATCTGGGTAAGACTAACCTGGCAAGTTCTGGATTCAACATACAAAGGGAACTAAGTAATATCTCACACGCACATGGCACACAAGTATATCACAAGTTACTACTTATCCAGTTCATGCAATTGTTTAGCAATGATTATCAAGTCACTAGAACTGATACCATAATAAGTTGCACAGTGGTCACAATTAGATGCAAATCACACAGTTAAACAATCAGACCATTTGAGAGGTGTTCATAAAATAACAAAACCACGTTAACTGCCTCAGGTACTTGTATTTCTCCTATTCAACTACAAAATGTTACAACAATAACCCACCTTACACCCTCAACTTAAAATCAAAGAAAAACTGAACTAGGGTTAGGGTATACCTGGAGTAAATCAAACACGGGAATCATGGGTCGCCTCTAATGTAGAACCTGATTTAACGTCGCAGCATGAATCAGGTATCTCGATTACTTCAGACTTCATCGAGACAGATAGTAGCAATACTTTTCATCGAGTCTTTTGGACCGATATAAAGTTTGAATCGTTGCCCATTAACCTTGAAGATGTTGTCATCTTCATTTTCAAGTTCTACTAATCTAGATGAGTAGACTTGACTAACTCTAAATGGGCCTGACCACTTGGATTTAAGCTTACCTAGGAACAGTTTGAATTTGGTATTGAACAAAAACACCAAGTCACTTTTTTGGAAATTTCATTTCTCGATCCTCCAATCATGATACTTCTTCATATTTTCTTTGTATAGGTCTTCTCTTTCATATGCCCTGAGATGAAATTCATCCATCTCATTCAGTTGTCCCAGTCTTAGCTCTGTTGCCTCCTTTCAATTCAAATTTAACCTTTTGAGTGCCCATAAAGCCTTGTGCTCCAGCTCTATTGGTAAGTGGCATTCTTTGCCATAGACTACCTGGAATGGTGACATGCCAATGGGTGTCTTGAAAGCGGTCCGATATGCCCACAAGGCATCATCAATCTTTTGAGACAAGTCTTGCCGACTAGCGTTCACCGTTTTGGCTAGGATGGCTTTAATCTCTCGATTTGACACCTCTACTTGCCCACTAGTTTGTGGGTGATATGTAGTGGCTACTCTAAGCTGTTTCACCCCATATTTTGCTAAGGCAGCTCAAAATACTTTGTTGCAAAAATGAGATCCTCCATCATTTATAATAGTATGTGGTACTGCAAAGTGAGAGAAGATATTCTTCTTGAGAAAAGCAACAACCCTCTTTCCTTCATTATCAGACAAGGTAATAGCTTCGACCTATTTTGAGACATAGTCAACAATAACTAGAATATACTTCATCCCATACGATCTTACAAAAGGACCCGTGAAATCGATACCCCAAACGTCAAACAATTCAACTTCAAGCATCTTAGTCAAAGGCATCTCATGTCTTTTGGAGATCGACCTCTACCTCTGACATTGGTCGCATTTCAGCATAAACTCGTGAGCATCCTTAAACAACGTTAGCTAATAGTAGCCACTCTGCAATACCTTTCTAGTCGTTTGGTCACCTGCATGGTGACCTCCAACTGGGGAAGCATGACATGCTTCCAATATACACAATGCATCCACTTCTGGCACACATCTTATTATAATATTTCCAGCACATCACCAAAAAACATACGGCTCATCCCAGAAGTAATGTGTCACATCATGAAGGAATTTCTTTCTTTGATGGAAAGAAAGGTTTTCTGGAATGACCTCACTCACAACATAATTTGCAAATCAGCGTACCAAGGTGTTTTATCCATAGCAGCAACCAAGATCTCTTCATCAGGAAATGCATCATTTATCTCCATTTCATCACTAGTTGCCTGCTCACCTTCCATTCTAGACAGATAATCCGCAACTTAGTTTTTGCAACCCTTCCTATCTTTGACTTCAAAGTCAAATTTTTATAGTAGCAACACCCATCTAATCAGCCTTGGTTTTGCATCCTTCTTAGCCATCAAATACCTCAAGGTTGCGTGGTCAGTGTGGATCACCACCTTGGTCCCAAGCAGGTAAGCCCTGAATTTCTCAAAAGCATACACTACAGCCAGGAGTTCCTGTTCAGTGATGGTATAGTTCTTTTGCGCTCCATTCAGTGCTTTGCTGGCATAATATATTGGATGAAATAGTGTGTCCTTCTTTTATCCCAATACAGCTCCAAGGGCAACACTACTTGCATCACACATGATCTCAAACGGTTTTGACCAGTCCGTTGCAACAATGATAGGGGCCTTGACCAGTTTCTTTTTAAGGAATTTAAATTCCTTCAAGCAATCATTATCGAAGGAGAACTTCACTTCTTTCTCCAAAATTTTTTAAAGTGGATTTCCAACCTTCGAGAAGTCTCTTATAAACCTCTGGTAAAATCCAGCATGTCCAAGAAAACTACGCACTTCCTTCACTGAAATGGGAGATGGTAGTTTCTCGATAACTTCAACCTTGGATCGATCAACTTCTATCCCTTTTGCTGAATTTTTTTTCTCGAGAACGATGCCCTTCTTTACCATAAAGTGGCATTTCTCCCAATTAAGCACCAAATTGAATTCAACACATCGTTGCAAGGTCATACTCAGGTTTGCCAAACACAGCTCAAACGAATCTCCCACCACAGAGAAATCATCCATGAACACCTCTAAGGTGTCCTCCACCATATCTGAGAAAATAGACATTATGCACTGTTAAAAAGTAGCGGGTGCATTGCATAGCCCAAACGGCATCCTCTTAAATGTAAATGTTCCATATGGGCATCTGAATGTCATCTTCTCCTGATCTTCAAGAGAAATACAGATCTGGTTATATCCAAAATAACCATCCAAGAAGCAATACCACCCTCTTCCGGCCAATCGATCAAGCATTTGGTCCATAAAGGGCATCGGGAAATGGTATTTCAAAGTCCATGAGTTTAGTTTATGGTAGTAAATGCAAACTCTCCACCCAGTCACAGGCCTGAGTGGAATCAACTCATTCCTTTTATTTGCAACAACAGTCATGCCCCCCTTTTTGGGCACGCATTGAACTGGGCTCACCCATTTATTGTCAGAAATTGGGTAAACCACTCCTGTATCCAACCACTTAATATTTTCCTTCTTAACCACCTCTTTCATTGGTGGGTTAAGATGGCGTTGGTGCTCGATGGTTGGAGTACAATCTTTCTCAAGTTGTATTTTATGCGTGCAGATGCCAGGAGAAATGCCAATAATATCTGCGATAGTCCATCCTATTGCTTTTTTGTACCTCTGAAGTACTGAAATAAGTGCTTCTACCTGCTGCTCACCCAAATCAGCTGCAATAATAACAAGTAGCATGTTTTCGTTTCCCAAAAACACGTACCTTAAATGCCCTGGCAGTTCCTTCAATTCCAACACCGGTGGCTCTTTAATAGATGGTTTAGCTGGTGGTGTTGGTCGATTAGTAAGATCAAGATATAACTTCTTAGGAGAATAAGAGTATGAACCCATTCCTAACAAAGCACAAATAGTCTCTTCATACTCCTCAATACCTTCACGATTAAAATTCATCAGAACTGCGGCTAAAGGCTCGACAACAAATTTCTCCTCTATTGACACCTCCTGCTCATCCTCATAATATACATCAACAATTGAGAACACACTCATTTATTTATGATGCTTCATTGATTTGCACACATCAAATTGCACCACCTCATCATTCATCCTAAATAAGAGCTCATTAGCTTGCAAATCAATCAACACACTTTCGATTTCGAGGAAAGGTCGACCCATGATTATGGGTACCTCAAAGTCCACCTTGCAATCTAGAATGACAAAATACACAGGAAATATGAATCTAGCTACCTTCACCAATACATCATACAAAATACCAACAGGTCATTTTACTGACCTATCCGCCATCACGAGTCGCATGTTGGTGGGTGTGGGATTTCCCAAACCCAGCTTTTTATATACAGCCAGAGGCATCAGATTAATGCCCGCTCCCAGATCACATAAGGCCTTAGCAAATTCCAGAGACCCAATCGTACAAGGAATAGTGAATGCTCCTAGGTTTTCCTTCTTCTACACCAAGGGCCTCGTAGAAATAGAACTATAATGATGGAGATTATCCTCCGGTTCGTAGATCACCGCTCTTTTCTTCGTCATAAAGTCCTTCATGAATTTATCATACCCTGGAATTTTCTTGAGTGCCTCCACCAAAGGTACATTTATTGTTAACTGCTTCAACATTGCCATTAATTTACTAAATTTCATGTCGTCAACTTTCTTCTTCAATCTTTGAGGAAAGGGAGGTGGTGGTCTTGGGAGAGTTTTCACCACTACTTCTTTTTCCTTCTCTTTTCCTTGTTCCAAAGAATCATCAGAACCATCCCGCTTCACAGACTCCACTGGACATTCTTCTTTGGGTTCATCATCTGCTTCAGTCATATCTTCAATCAAACTTTTGCCCACAGAAAGGCCAGGTAATATTTTGCCACTCCTAGTGGTAATTACCATACATGAGCTATTATTCTGTGAATTCTAAATCATATCACTAGGTAACTTCCACTCTTTCTCTGGTTCAACGCTGTGGAGAGTTGGCTCATTTCCTATTCCAGCAGTTTGATCGAAGTGGAGTGCGAGTTTACCAACTAACTCATAAAAAACAGATCGGTCTTCATGGTAGTCACCCCTCAGTTGGTAGCATCCACTCCCTTTAACAATTTAGCCATCATGTCCTCCAGGGACATCTTTTCAGAACTTGTTGTAGCAGCCTCATGATTTCTAGGAAGGACATATAACCCGCTTCTATCATTATTGCTCCTCCAATTACCTTACTCCTGGTTCTTATATCCAGCCTTGTTATAACAAGTCTGACCTTGATTTCCTTGGCTATTGCCTCAGAAACCCTCTGATTATTTACATAGTTCTCCTCTTCTTATGAGTCAGACTCCACTTTACTCTGCAATCCCACAGCCTTCACTTTCTCAGTTTTACCTGATAGTAAATGCTTGGTTAGCAAGTCCATCTACATTTTTAGGTGAGCCATGTCTTGATCACGCTCCTCGTCTCTTCTGAGTTGTTCCACAGACATACCAACAGAAATAGTGGGTCTTGCTACCACAGGGTCCCTGGTATGCCATGCTCGACTCTGTATGGTTATTCTCTCAAGCATTTCTGAAGCCTCTAGGAATGTAAGATCAATAAACAAACCACCACCAGTATTATCTACCATCGGTTTTGTCACAAAGTTAAGATCCTTGTACAAAGTCTCCATCAAGTGTATGTCCGTCATGTTGTGGTTCGGATACTGCGTCAGCTTCTTTTTGAATCTCTTCCAGATTTCATGCAAGGCTTCAGTTGGGAGATGTCTAAAGTTGCTGATCTCATCCCTCAACTGTACTCTCCTGGAAGGTGAAAAGAACCTTTCTAAGAAAGCTCTTTAACTGCCTCCAGTTCGTTATAGAATTAGGTGTCAACTCATTAAGCCACAATGTTGCCTCCCCAGACAGAGACAACGGAAAAAATCTCAAACAAATAGCATTTTGACCCACTCCTGGGTTATCAAAAGATTTACAAATGGTGACAAAGTTTACCAGATGCAAGTTTGGATCATCCCCAGGAAGGCCACCAAACAACCCCTTCAGATTAAGGAGTTGAATCATATTACACGTAATGTTGAATTTCTCTCCAGGTGCTAACAGTGAAGGAATAATTTCACCCGTTGCACCTGCTCCATCCATTCCATCATCATCATCATCATCATTGAGGTCATACTGGACCAGCTGGTGATCTTGCCTTCCTCAGAACGGATGGTTCCTATTAGCATTACGGTGTACCGGTGCAGCTATTTTCTCTACACGCCTTGGGTTACCAGGGATTAGCAACTCCTATTCTCCCAAGTCATCATCCTTAAGATTTGGATGTCGTACTTGTTGACCGTCATTCTGCACATTCACCTGATCTCTAGCTAAGGCTGCTAACCTGTCAACCTCCTGTTGGTCTGCCATTCTGCTGATTAGTTGTGGTTCCGGATTAAATGGTAATAATGGTTTTTCGAAACTTCTAGTTCTTTGCATGCACCATAAAATACCTGAATCAAACAAAAACAACAAATAAACGTAAGCCTAACGATGATCCTGACAGCTTATCACACTTCTGCCAGCCTATCACAGATGTCGTCATGAATTCCAGATGAAACCCATTCATTGTCTAAGGCTGAAGGCAACTCTAATAGCTTATCACAAGGCTGGCGACTTATCAGACAAGTCGTCAACTATACTTACTTCTCTACTTGCTCAGAAATCAACTCTTTTACTTTAATTATTGTTGGTTCTCTTACACCTAGACTTTTACTGCAATATCAAATAGAAAACAATCAAAAACAACAAAAGTTGCCTAAGACTTTGCAATTATTCTTAGTTAAAAGCCTCAAATGTGTTAGCATCTGCTCACACATCAGAAGACCTTGGAGATATAAAGATTCAGAGAAAGTGATTAAAAGGATAATTCTATTAATTCTGGCAGCAAGCTTTTACATACACAATATGTAACCAACTAGACCTAAAGTGCAGGCCACTATCTGCACAATATCTATAACAAACTAACTAAAGCTAACTATTTGCTAGCTCCACTATCTGCACATTATCTATAACTAACTGAAGCTAACTATTCCTAAATATGCTCAAAACATTAGAGACTTATTCAAATTATAACAACTAGTAACAAGAGGTAAATAAAGATAGTTAATACACCCTCTTAAGTTGGGTAAGGTGCAACAATACCTAACTTGAAACGACACCTAACAAAGATTGATTTAGGCAGTGGCTTGGTGAATGTATCGACAAGTTAATCAGAAGCATGAGTATGAGTAACATGAACTCGATGAGCATGAAACTGATCACGAACATATGCAAAATCTACAACAACATATTTCATATGGGTATGGAACACTGGTTGTGAGATAAATAAGTTACTCCAACATTATCACAGTAGCTTATTGGCGTTATCAGAATAGTGACATATAACTTATGAAGTAATTTTCTCACCCATTTGATATCTGCAAGTTCATTGACTACCGATTTGTACTCTGCCTAAGTGGACGAGTGAGCCACTGCATGTTGCTTTCTGGATGACCAACTAATTGGATTTGTCCAAAGAAAAGTATGTAACCTAATGTAGAGATTTTGTCATTTGGATTGCCAGCCTAGTCGACATTAGCATACATATATAAGTTCGAGTCAGAGCTGCGAAGGATACAAAGTCCTGAACTTTTGGTTTCTTTGAGATTCCGTAGTACTTTTTTAACTACTTTCCAATGTTTATCAGTCAGAGTATGCATAAATTGTGACAATTTATTAACTGCATAAGATATATCATGGCGAGTGAGGGACAGATACTGCAATTTTCCAAGGGTACGCCGGTAGCGCATGGCATCAGTTAGTGGTGAACCATCAGCTACCTGAAGGGGTACACTGAAACACATGGGAATGGAAACACCTGTACAATTGACCATATCTAGTTCAGAAAGAATTTCTAAAATGTATTTTGATTGAGAAAGAATGAGACCATCTGGTACTTGCTTAACATCAACACCCAAAAAATAGTTTAGGTAGCCAAGATCCTTCAATGAAAATCTTTTTGCCAAGGAATTGATGATAAATTTAATCATGTGTGGATGGTTTCCAGGGATTATAATGTCGTCAACATAGATAAGAACATAAATGGTTACAGCCAAATGCTTTCATACAAATAAAGAGGTGCCAGATTCTGTTCTGACAAAGTGTATTTTCAGCAGATGATCACACAAAGCATTATACCAAGCCCGGGGGTCTTGTTTGAGGCCATATATAGCCTTCTTCAGTCTGGAGACATGAGTTAAAAATTAGGGATTAATAAAGCCTTGAGTTGAGACATAAAACCTCTTCATCCAATTTTCTTTGTAGAAAAGCATTATTGATATCAAGTTGATGGATTTGCCAATTGTGTTGCGTTGATATAGAAAGTACCAATCTTACAGTTGTCAGTTTGACAACAGGACTAAATGTTTCATAAAAATCAAAGCTAGGACGCTATGTGAACCCTTTTGCAACTAGATGAGCTTTGAAATGATATATAGAACCATCTGTTTTTCTCTTTATCCTATACAACCATTTGTAATTCATAATATTTGTTGACATATTTTTTGGCACGAGTTCCTAAGTCTGATTTTTTTTTAAAGCATCATATTCTACTTTTATGGCTTATCTCCACTCTTCATTTTTATCAGCCTATTTGAAAGTTACAGGCGTAGGTGTCAAATTGGTCAGCAAAGAAAGTTTCCTTTAAGGATTTAAGATATTATTCTAGGACCGATTTATAATATGATTTAAAGGTGGTGGTGGAAGTGGGTCAGAAGGTATCAAAAGGGAGGGATCAAATAATTGGTTTGTGGGATTTGAACTTTGTTGGGGTGTCAAGGGTGGAAGAGTGTTTTCACTGGTAGTTGGGATTGGTTGGTGGGATTGCAGGTTTGTGGTTGTTCATCTCTGGTATGTGAACAAAGGCTTATGTGTAGCAGTGTCATACACAGGAGGAAAAAGGGTAGAAAGTTGATTATAAGAAAGAACAGGGAGATGTGTATTACCTTATATCTCTGGAGCTGCTGGTACTTGGTAGTTGATGTTGGAGTGAGCATTGCTGTAACACCCCGTACTTTCGGGCTAGAATCTAGATCGTTGTTCCTATGTGTATAGACCTGAACTAAATAATTTCTTGTTAATATATGTGTGGTGATCAATACTATAGTTTGGGAAAACCTTTGAATATGAATTGAGGTCACAAAAATCCCCTAACTCTAAGACGAGTTGAAAACATTTCTATCGATTAAGTTTTAGTGGATGTTTCAACTTGGGTCAACTTCTATCGACCATAACTTCTTTTATATAATGAATTAAAGATCCTACTATAGATGAAATGAAAGGTCTTCGAAGTAGCTTTCCAACAATACCAATTTCGCCTTAATCTGACACCCGAGCAAAAACTTCTTTCTTTGCAAAGGGGTATGCATCGCCTAACAATCGCAAACGTTCACTGGAAAGAGTTTGCCATAGGAAGAGTGATTAAAACCATAAAGTTTTCCATAGGGAGTGTGATTCAAACCATAAAGTTTGCCATAGCTTGTGCGACGTAAACCCCATGGCACAACGACTTGGACATTTTGTTTTTGAGGTATTCCGAGGGCAACTAAGTCATTTAACACCCCCTAAATCATCCCTAATCATCCTTAAATGAAATTAGGCTTTTTAGTAAGGTTTTAACTCCCTTAAGATTCCTATTTCATCTTTTAAGAACACAAGAGAAGAAAACAACTAGGGTTTGGGCAATCAAGCTTAAAGGTCCAATCTTTTTAAAATTTCTTCGTGAATTCTTTGCAACTAAGGTATGTGGGGTTTTCCTAAAACCACATGGGCATGGTGAAATTGTCTTAACGATGAATAAATGTTTAGAAATCATGAATTTACAAAGAGGTTTGGATTTACAATTACAATTATGCATTATGAAACCTTATTGATAATAAAGTTTTGGTCTTGAGGCCTCCCCCCTTAAATTCAATTTTGTTCATATATGTTCATATGTGGGGTTGAATGCTTGAAACTTGATTTGAGAGCATGAATATTTATACTCCCTCTCTCGTTATGAATTATTCTATTGCATATTGAGAAGCATGACATAAATGTCTTTACTATCATTTATCGACTTAATTTTGATGATGACTTGAAGAGAGGGTGTCTTTCTTAATTGCATAAATGGAAGTGATGATTTTAAATAGAAGTGAATGATTTTTTACAAGATACTTGACCACCATGTGTTTGTGAATTGAATTGAGGATCCTTGACTCTGTTTTCATGAATTTCACTATACATAACCTCTTATATTGTTTGACTAGTTTGGTGGTCTAAAAATAATGATTGAAAGAGAAGACTGTAACATGATATTGTATGGATTAGAAATATGACTTGCAAGTTTTGGTATGATGATACCAATACAGATAATGCCATGGTAACACAAAACAGAATAAAATACAGATTTTCATTCAGGTTTCCAAATTTTGAATTCAGAAAGATGCATGTTTAAAAAATATTAAAAATAGACTTAAAGAGAGTTAGATAGTTACCCAAAGAAAGTACGAGTTGAAATACTCAATGCTACAAACTATGATTTACCAACACGGGGTTATGGAACCATGCTATGTGGTCTTGTGTACCTTGATTCATATTGTCCCACTTTGGGACTATGGTTTGGAGCCATGCTTTGTGGTTTTGTTCACTACCATGATATGTTAATTTGATTGGAGATCATGGCACCATACTATGTGGTCTTGCGTGCCTCCCCTTACTGATACTCCAATCCTTGCGACAAACTTGGATTGGAGGCTTAGCCGCCGAGTCAAGGGTGGATTCCATATAGACCATGGAATTACAGATTGTAGGGTGTACCATCTAGCTTAGAAGTAACATAAAGCGTGGTTTATGGTTTCAAAGAAATGTTTCAAGGTCTTTAAAGTGTGCCCATGTGTTTTCATATATTATATGTAAAATGTTTTATGAATTGCTCTCACCTATGTTAAATATATAAATACATTATTTTGAATGTCTCCGCGTACCAGTACATTTGTATTGACCCCCTATATTTCAGGGTCTGAGGCTTAGTCTAGAGGTCCCGCTAAGTCGTAGATCTATCAAACAGAAGTGTGCAGTCGGTGAGCCTTCTTTATTTTGAAAGGCCTATTTTTAGAACATTATTATTTCATTCTGGTTTTGGGTCCGACTGGGGGCCTGGTCCCAGTTTTAGACAAGTTATTATATTCTGATGTATTAGAGATTTCGCAGACTTAAATGGGTGTTGTCTAGATACTTATTGATTTCATTTTGTATTGTTAAGTTGAACTCAGAGCATGACCATGATTCTGTTTGTTTATTTCCACATTTCTATTATATTACTGTGAATATTGTGCATGATTACCAGATACAGAAGGGCGCCCAGGCCTTCATGGTTCGTGATGCTCGTCACGATCAGGACCCTGGTTTGGGTCGTGACAATTGCCATGGGAATAGGTGTAATTGTTGGAGTTGGACTCTACATGGACTAGAATAAGGGATGAAATATAAAGAAGGGTAATTTGAATTTCTGTTGGACTATCCTCTTTAGAATCAATAACTTCCCAACTTAATTAGGAAGTACATTTTTGTAAATGGATGAAAAATTGTTTAAAAGAAAGTTCTTTTTCAAAAAATTAAAAATCACGACTTATGAAAATTTTGAAATGGACAGAGTCAAAGCACATGTAAGCATGGTGAGTCTGAGAGATACCTAAATATACACATGGGGTGGAGCGGGTTCAAGTTTATTTTTGGTATAAGGTTTAAGCCATGGGTAACAAAGACAATTAAAAACTTCTAGGGTGCTATAATCAAGAGATTGACCAAATATTTTTTGGTAGGGTGACTCATTATTGAGGATGGGAGTGGGAAGTTGATTAATAAGGTAGACTGCATATTGACAGGCAAAAGACCACAGTTCAGATTGTAACGATGATTCATTAAGAAGGGTTTTAGTAGTTTCAATAATATGATGAAGTCGACGTTCATCTATGGCAACACGTTGTGGTGTGTAGGGAGGAGAAATTAAGTGTTGAATAGCATATTTTTGAAGATAGGGCTGAAGACCGATGAACTCACCCTCTCCATCTGTATAAATTGAAGAAATTTTTGTTTTGAAAAAATTTTCTACTAAAGGATGAAACTTTGAAAATATTAATGCAACCTCACTTTTTATTTTTAAATGTATACAACAAAGTATATTTGATATAGTTATCAACAAAAATGCAATAATATAACTTTTTGTCGAGTTATAAAATGGGCGATGGTCCCCATAAATCACTAAAAATAATCTGGAGAAGAAAATTACTGGACAAAGTTAATCGTTGGAATGGAAAACGATGCACTTTATTAGAATAACAAGCATTACAAATTTCAATTTTTTTCTTTGCTAGCAACAAGAGGTAAAGAAAATTTCCTCAAAATTAAAATTAAACTTCTATAGTAGGGATGACCCAATCGAGAATGCCAAAGTTGAAGTGGGGTTTTCATGGAGGCAAGGTGTAATGCCCTGGAAATACCCCCGAGATGACACACGGTGCTCAAGACTATAAGTAGTCCCAATCTAACCATTTTTTGCCTTCTAACAACTTTAGAACCCATAATAAAGGTAAACTGTCAAAAAAAATCTTGAAATACTAAATTAATGTAATAACTAGAACTCTTAAACTTTGAACTACTAAAACCAACACTCTGAAACCCAAAATATAAAATAGTTGGACAAGCCTCTACTTATAACTAGAGAGCCATTGGGACAAGCCCCGTCTGACTCGGACTGAACTAAAACCAAATGATTAAAGCACTAAATCAATATCAAAGCCTAATAAAATGGGTCCTCAAACTATGAGGAATCACCAAAGCCAGGATGTAGGTGGAGATGTTTGAAGTCAATCACGCTGCTGGAACTGAGCACCAGGACCTACATTAGAAGACAATGTAGCACATAGACATATATGTGGATCAGTACTTCTAGAATATACTAATTATGTGGGGGTGAATGCATAAGTAAAATAATAATTCAATGTTCATATAAACTTTTAAAGAATGCATGCTAAGAGTAAATGAATCACCTTGATCTTGAAGAAAACAAAAGTTGTAAAATAATTAGCATGAGTAATGAAGCATAAGTATGAACTTTGTGAGCCATGACACTTAGTTTCTAAAAGTTTTCTTTTATTTTTATTTATGGAGGTTCTTCTAACCGACATACACCATGTGAGCTATCATGGAGTCCAGCGACTTACCCACGAATGAGAGAGCTCCTGCTAGAGAAAGTTGTCCTACCCTTGCCATCAAAATAGGACCTTAACTTAAGTGATCACTATACTTAACCCATATTGAGACTTGAACCTACGGGGGAACGTAGTTCTAGGGCATGCGACCTTGGACTCATACCCAACTCGATGCTAAATACTACTCCCTTACTTATATGCTTAGACTTTAAGAAATCCTCCTTAAAATAGCATAAGGGTTCATAATGAAAACCAGTTAAGCTTCTCTTTGCTTTAAATCATAATCGTATGAATAATGTGGATTCCTTATCTTAGCTTAGGGTCAAAAGATCAATTATTTCTTAAAATCTTGATATAAGCTTATTAAAGAATACTTAAAAGCATAATCTTCTTGAAATCTCAATATTCAAACTTGGGGCTTAAAACCATGCTTTAAATTCATGTCAATTCAAATAACACTTCATGCTCAATAACAATCTTGAAACACCTCAGCAATAACAAGTCAAGATAGTGCAATCTCATTCATAATAGAAATTATGTAATTTAAACATAGACATAAGCAATTATTGATATATTCAAGCTTTAAATCTCATGAAAATCATATGTTTTAAGAACATACATACTTGGGTATGAACCCTAATTTAAAACAAATAAATTAAAGCTTAAAATCATACATTTTTGGCACAAGAGTGAAAGAGAGCCCTAATTCATAACCCCACATACCTTAGTTGATGAATTATTCTTGAAATTTGAGCTTGAATTTTGAGGAGGCTAGGGTTTGTTCTTGAGAGAGGGTTACTTTCTTGGAGAGAAATTATGAGTTATGGGGCAAATAATGCTCCATGGGGGATTTAATTTTGTGTTATGGGCGAATTTGGGTGTCAAAATACCCAATTTCCCTTAAAAATGAGATCAAAATCTGAAAAACATCGGGCGCAATAGAGCGGGTGTCGTGCGCTCCACTGTGGTGCACTGGAGTGGGCACCATGGGCTCTATTGCGGTGCATTACAGTGGGCGTCGCGGGTTTATCCTAGTGTAACTACTATTTTGAAAGTTCAAACATGCCCTTACGTTGGTCTAAAAATTTTGACACTCACCCGAGACGTACTATTGACTACCCTGATTATGAATCAACTTTAAAATCAAAGATCTGATCTCGGAAAGGTCAAAAATAAAATCATCAAAGTTTAAGGGATTTTGAAAATGACTAAGTCTTCACACTTAGTGAAATTTTCTATGTCTTGGACCCCTTTGACATGCACTAGTGAGCTGAATTGAGCTAGGATCTTACGGGGTCTTACAATATGTCTCCCTTGGAAACATTCGTCCTTGAATGAGACTGGTTGAACTACGAATACTAAGGGACTGAGACTTCATACAAAATATACATAACTGGAAGCATGATTACTTGACTGAACTGGTTAGTGAATGCATGCAATGACATAGAATTGATTATATGACTGAAACTGAGAATGGACAAGAGATAATCTAAGGAAAACTTGTTACCTTAAACTGAGTCTGAACTTGAAGAGAAGAGATGAGGGTACTTGGTTCACTTATCCGATTCTACTTCCCAAGTAGCACCCTCAACGGACTGATTCCACAAAAGAACTTTGACCAAGGGAACTTTTTTGTTCCTTAGCCTACGAATCTGGTGATCAATAATCTTAACTTGGGTTTCTCCATAAGGAAGGCTATCCTGAATTTTGGTGCTTTCCAAAGGAAATACAACAGCTGGATCACCAATACACTTATTCAATAAAGAGACAGGAGACATTGGATGAATGGATGATAAATCTGCAGGCAACTCAAGCTCATATGGTACCTTCCCAACATGACTCAATATTCTGTAAATACCAACATATCGGGGACTAAGCTTTCCCTTTTTTTCAAATCTCTTCACCCCCTTCATGGGAGAAATCTTTAAATAAACTAAGTCACCAACTTCAAACTCAAGATCCCTTCTTCTCACATCTGCATAAGATTTTTGACAACTCTGAGCTATCTTAAGCCTCTCTTGAATTAACTGAACCTTTTCTATAGCTTCAAACAGCACATCTGGCCCTATCAATGCAGCCTCACCTACCTCAAACCAACCATAGGTGATCTGCACTTTCTCCCATAGAGAGCCTCAAATGGAGCCATCTGAATACTTGAATAATAATTGTTATTATAGGCGAACTCAATCAACGACAAGAGATCATCCCAACTACACTTGAAGTCAAAAACACATGGTCTCAACATGTCTTCTAGGGTTTGAATAGTCCTCTCAGCCTGACCATCTGTGTGAGGATGAAAAGCAGTACTAAGATGAACTTGCATACCAAGACCTTTCTGAAAGGCTTTCCAAAAATGAGAGGTAAACTGAGTGCCCCTATCTAAAATGATAGATAAAGGAACTCTGTGATATATTAAAAACTCCCTAATATAAAGTTTAGCATAATCTTCAGCTGAATAGGAAGTATGGACTGGCAAGAAATGGGTTGACTTGGTCATTCTGTCAATGATAACCTAAATCAAATCATGTTGATCACAAAAATGGGTTAACCCTGTCACAAAGTCCATGTTCACCTCTTCCCACTTGGAAGTGGGAGTACTAAACTCCTGCAAGGTTCCATAAGGCTTTTGGTTCTCAACCTTAACCTGTTGACAATTATCACAGTTGGCTACAAACTTAGCAATATCCCTCTTCATACCACTCCACCAATAGATTTCTCGCAAATTGCAGTACATCTTGGTGGCTCCTAGGTGAATAGAGTAACGCGCACCATGCGCTTCGGCCAAAATCCACTATCTCAAACCATAAAGACACAACACACCCAGTCTACCCTGGTAGCATAACATGTTATCTCCCCCTTTTGATAAAACGTCTACCTTCTGATCTCTAAATACCTCCTTTAACTTAACCAAACTGGAGTCCTTCTCTTGTTTCTCCTTCACTTCAACAACCAAAGAAAATTCTGAACAATTCTGAACCCATACACTACCTTCAGCTGAATCAACCAACCAAATACCTAATCTAGCCAACTGATGAATCTCCTGAAGTAACTTCTTTTTATCATCCTCAACATGAGAAACACTAACCATAGACAGTCTACTAAGGGAGTCTACCACTATATTGCCTTTCTCGAGTGATACAAAACACTCATATCATAGTCCTTTAACAATTCTAACCACCTCCTCTGATGAAGATTTAAGTCTCTCTATGAAAATACGTAGTGCAAACTTTTGTCATCCATGAACACATCAACATACACCCCATACAGATAATGCCTCCAAATTTTCAAGGCAAAAACAACAACTGCTAACTCAAGATCATGGGTAGGATAGTTCTTTTCATAAGGCTTAAGTTGTCTAGAGAAATAGGCTATGACCTTATCTCTCTACATCAAAACACAACAAATACTAACTTTAAAAGCATCACGGTAAACAACAAATCCATATGTACCATCAGGTAGCGCCAAAACTGGGGTTGAAGTGAGTCGAGTCTTTAACTCCTAAAAACTCTTCTCACAAGAATCTGACCACTAAAACTTAACTTTATTTTGAGTCAATATAGACATGGAGGGAGTAATAGACAAAAAATCCTTCAACAAACCATTGGTAATAGCTAGCTAAACCCAAGAAACTCCTAATGTCTAATGAAGAGATGGGTCTAGGCCAGTTTCTCACTGCTTCAGTCTTTTGAGGATCAACTCTAATGCCATCACCGAAAACTATATGACCAAGAAAAGCTACTGACCTTATCTAAAATTCACACTTACTAGATTTGGCAAACAACTAATGATCTCTAAGAGTTTGCAACACGATTCTAAGACGGTCTGCATGGTCATTCTCACTACAGGAATAGACAAGAATGTCATCAATGAAGACTATGAAAACCATATCTAAGTACTACTTTAACACTCTGTTCATCAAGTCCAGGAAGGTTGTTGGGTCATTCATTAGCTCGAAGGACATGACTAGAAATTCAAAGTGGCCAAACAGATTCTGAAGGCTGTTTTTGGAATATCACACTCCCTTAATTTAAGCTGATGGTAGCTAGATCTGAGGTCTATCTTAGAGAAATAACTAGCACCCTAAAGTTGGTCAAATAAATCATCACTCCTAGAAAATGTATATTTGCTCTTGATTGTGACTTTGTTCAACTGGTGGTAGTCAATGCACATTCGGAGAGAGTCATTTTTCTTATGCACGAATAGGACAGGAGCACCCCATGGAGAAATACTGGGCCTTATGAAACCTTTATTTAGGAGGTCTTTAAGTTCTTCTTTTAACTTTATAAGATCGGACGAAGCCATACGATATGGAGGGATAGAGATAGGCTGAGTATTAGGAAGAAGATTAATGTCGAATTCTATTTCCCTATTGGGGGGTACCCCTGGCAAATCTTTGGGAAAAAACTCAGGAAACTCATTGACTAATCGAACTGACTGAACTGTTGGAGCTTCAGACTTAGCGTCTTTGACTCGAATCAAATGATAAATGCACCCTTTGGGTATCAAATTTCTGGCCTTAAGATAAGATATGAAATGACTCTTGGGGGATTCAGAACTATCTTCCCACTCAAAAACTACCTGATAACACTCAATCTACAGCTCTCGTAGGAGTGTAAAGCGGTCGTTAGCAAATATAGAACCCAACCTGGGTTGGGTATCGATCCCACAGGGAATAGCTTGGTCAACAAGTAAGCAACGATTACTAGACTTTTAGTGCAAGTCTCGTAAGAAGGGGGGTTTGTAATGTGTAACCAAATTATTAAAGCAAAAACTGAAAATAGCAAAGTAAAAAGAAAGAATGTTTAGTAGGTTATGAACAATGAGAATTGAGGAGTTGGGGTTATGTCCACCTTCTGAGTTATACGTCTCTATTGACTATGAGTGTGTTGAATTCAGACATGCATGTGTTTATAGAGAATTGTATTCGATGGTAAATCCAGGCGTCTTTCGACCTATTCGAGGATTATTTCACTTTAACTCTTTCGAGCTTAAAGCGTATCTAGCGGTACGAATTCTCCAAGAGGTTAATCCAGTTACGGCACTAACTTTTTAATAGGGGATGGGACCCTACTACCTTGACATTATCTCTTTTCCAGACAGATAACCTTTCTTTCGAACAAGTTAAATGTTATACTGGCGTATTCTTGCGTTTGCAACCACAAAGAATTTAGATTAAGATGAAGAGAATAATGATATAAGCAACATACGTGTCACGAACTCACAAACTCACAGCAATAGATAGTATCTCATTCGGCTTCCATAACCCCAACAGAGAAGTTTAGTTACCCATGAGTGCGAAGGAAATCACAATTGACATTGTTGTTATACCACAATAAAGATTTCACGTTTGTAATGGTGTGGTAGGCGTTAGGCGTGAATTCCTTAGCAAGGTAACGTTTCTCTTGTTGCGGAATTTAAGAATAGATGAATAGAAGAAGAAAAATAGAATTAATGGAAGAATTAGAAGAAGAGTTGTAGAGTAATAGAATTGAATGTAAGAAGATGTCAGGAGATGTAAGAAGATTTAAGAAGAAGATGATAGATGAAGATGTTTTAAAAATCTCTAGTAAGATAGGGTATTTATAATACCCATATCCTATTCCTACTAAGCTAATGAAATGCTTAACCAAATCCTACTAAGCTAATGAAATACTTAACCCAATTGTACTAGGTTAATGTATCATTATCCTAATCCTAATAAGCTAATGAAATACTTAACCCAATTGTACTAGGTTAATGTATCATTATCCTAATAAATTACTGCTAGTCCCCAAAGTCTTCAGAAATAATGTTTTAGCCCGGGATAGAATTTCCATGCGCCATCTTTAGTCCTTGGCGTCCAAGATTGGCTTTTCTCCTTTCGTGAAGCTTTCTTTGGCGTCAAGTTATCCATGAAATGCTGAATTCTGCATCATTTATACCTAAAACTTTGCTAATCATATTCGTTAGCTCACTTACAGGAAAAAGGACTAAAAGTGCATGAAATATATAATTTGTTCTCAAAACTAGGCTAAAATATGGGCAAAATATAGTGCTATAGGCGTGTAAATTCGCCTATCATCAACACCCCACACTATAAGCTTTGTTCGTCCTCGAACAAAATATCATGTCCCTCTAAACATCAACTTAGGGTTTCACAGCAACAACATAAAATATTCGTCAAGACAAGCACAACAATTATCAACAAAGAGTAGTTTTCCGATCATTAGTAGAAATAGTTTAACCTCTAGCATAGACTCGTGATGGTGGTCAACTCATATTCAAAGGTTAAGGCACAAAGAATCATACACGACTACCCAAAACTCATCAACCATGTGTGTCTCACAATATATTACCCATAATCACTCACAAGTATAGCATATTTTTCAAACATGGGTATCAAAATATCCTTGCTCTCGCTCTCACAAAGAATTCATATGCAGCAACTGATGACCATAGGCTTGCCCTTAGTGTAATGCTCCACTAAATGTCAGAATGCTAAGCTTAGAATCAAATAGGTCTTTTGATGGTTGTAATGTAGGCTAAGGGACGGGTAGGACTATTTTGGCCAGAAATAGTGACTATGTTCCTAAGCGCTTTATACATCACATTGTATTATTAACACTTTTCTTTCAAACAACCTTTCTACTTTCTTTTATTCTACCACTCTTTTTTCTCCTCTTTTGTTTTTCAATTTTAAACATAACTAACTTTTCAGTTTTCCTTTCCTTTTTCTTTTGATAACATACCTCTTATGATAACACTTTCTTTTTCATAACTCATTCAAGCACCAATGCATTCTAAAGCATCATACTCACCCAATTTCCTCTTATTTTGTCACATAACTTTTTCACTTTAAAGCACTTAGGAATTTGGATCAAATTATGGTCTTGAAAAAAATGGATTAGGCTTACATATGAGGTTGTCAAAGAAAATAGGCTAAAGGCTCAAAAGGGTTAAACTAGGATGATGTCCATGGGTAGGTAAAAAGAAGGTAAATAATCATAGGTTGCCAAAGAAATGCCTAAATCATCTCCTAGACTTGCACTCTTTATTTTCGCATTACATACATACCAGGCAAGTTCTAGCATCAGCCACAAGCACAGAATATACTATTATCTCACACACACAAGGCACATGGTCGACTTTATTGGGAGTAGTATAGACTCTTGACCCAACAGATGAAGGAATTAAACCAAACAATATCACATAGTGAGTCACAATTAGAGCCTAAATGTCTCAATAGTCATGATTTTAGCACAAACTCTTGTCATAATCTCATGCTGCCTATTAGAATAATTTCATGCGAAGCTAAGTTAAAAAAAATTAACTACTAAAAAAAACAATTAACTACTAACAAAACAAACAAACATAAATAAATGCAAATGTGGATAGAGAAGTATAGCATGCAAATACCAGCACCCCACACTTAGACGGGACACACTGTCCTCAGTGGAAAATAAATAAGAAGAACCTGGTTAGTCGGACTAATCCTCTATGTCTGGGGGTCATACCCCTTGCATCGGAAGCATCATCAGAGTCGTCATCCTCAGAAGTTCCTCATAAGTATCCCACTTAATTCCAAGAGTGAGTCGAGGTATTTGCAGCGAGGAGGGTTCTCCTTGCTCTTTTCGGCCTCTTTTCTTGCCTTTTTGTGAAGTGGTAGCCTTATCTTTGCCTTGTCTTGGTTTGGGTGCCATTATACCTGAGACTTAAAACAATGTTCATGTTATCATCATCTCGATGGATACAATCTATAAACAAGCAGTAGTGGCACCACCCCACACTTAGTTTGTTGGTACAGACTAGTGAAGTGAAAGTGGTCGATTACTCAGACTTCATCGACATACGTTTTAGGGGCTATATTCCAACAAGAAATTCAGATATGTAACACTTCTTGCAATCTTTTCAATACTTTCATGTTAGGTATATCAAGACTTCTACATAGGGATTACATCATGGTATAGTTTCTATCAATAATCACAATCTCCTATGTCGGTAGGCAACTATAAGTCTTATTCCGATGAGCGAGACATCCCAACATGTAAGTATTTAAGTGACAAGAGTATGAAATGTTCATGACTATAGCAATTCCGCAAGTAGTATGACAGTGCATCAAAATCGAATTGAAGTCGGAAACAAGTTAAGATCATCCTAACGTATATGTTCACTCACTTGGTTGTGTATCAACAATTCAAACACATTCACATCTCCAATACTTCTTCAAGATTTAGCAATTCATAATAGACATAGTAACGTAGTACTTATGAAAAATAGATGAAGAACACAAGAGTACTTACGTGATTGAAGCCTTTGGAGAGGTTCTTGTGAAGTGGAAGAGCAAAAGTTTTGAGAAGATTTGGATGCTATGTGCGGCGCCTATGTTAGGTTTTCAATGTTTTTGTGCCTCAAGACTAAGTCTCCTTTATATCGGAAAAGAATGGGTCGGGTTTTGACCCATTTAAAATCGGTTTTGGAGACAAAAAGTGACCATAGGCGGTGCCTAATGCTTTGCCTAGTTGAGCAGAATGCCATAGCATAGGCCATGCCTTTTGCAAAGCATTTGGTGAGCATAGGCGGCGCCTTTTGCAAAGCATTTGGTGAGCATAGGCGGCGCCTTTTGCAAAGCATTTGGTGAGCATAGGCGGCGCCTTTAGCATGGCATATGAGATTCAGAGACAAAAGGCATTAGCATAGGCGGCGCCTATGCTATGGAATACTTGGGCATGGGCGGCGCCTATGCTATGGCACACTAGATTCCGAGACCTTAGGCTATAGTATAGGCTTTGCCTTGTTCGTGGCCTAGTTTTATCTAGGCCTAGTCTTGCTCGATGCCTATTTTGTCATGAGCAATGCTCAATCCATAGCCTTATGCATCTTAATTCCTAACTTACCACCTTTACCATGCCATACGTCCAAATCGCATCTGAAATCGATCTCCTCGTTTTATACCTCTTGCACCTACATTCGCTCAAAACCAATGAAAACGATTAGTACGATGGGTTGCCTCCCATCAAGCGACTTAGTTTTGGTCATGGCACGACTCTTATTTTTGGATTTTTATTTATCAAAAACAAAACACTTACTAGAATGAAAGAAAGATAAAAAAATGAAAAATAATAAACGATGGGTTGCCTCCCATCTAGCGCTTGATTTATTGTCGCGGCACGACATAGCTACCTCGAGTACTTAGACTTCGTCGAGATAGATGGTGGATCATTTTCTGAATGGATTCAGACGATAATGAGGCTTACTTGTAGGCATGCAATCTTCTTCGAGATGACCCTTGTGCATGCCTATCCCAGGAGGGATACCAATTATATCATCAATAGTCCAACCCATAGCTCTCATGTATCTCTTCAGAGAAGAGATGAGAGCCTCTACGTGCTATTTACTTAAATCATCCGCACTCACCGGAATTATATTTATACTTTCCAAGAACACATACCTTAGATAATCGGGGAGCTCTTTCGATTCTAGCATTGGTGGCTCTTCAATGGATGGCTTGGCTGGTGGTGTGGGTCGATTTTTGAGATCGAGGTCCATCTTCTTGGGAGTATAGCGATATGTTCCTAATCCTGATAGAGCACAAATAGCTTCTTTGCAATTTTCAGCATCCTTACTCTCTCCATTTATGAGCACAACTGTCAAAGGGTCAGCAATAATTTGCTCTTCTTTAAGTAATTCTTTCGGATCATCAAAGAAAACATCAGCCACCGAAAATACACTCGGATCTTTGGGTTGTTTCATTGATTTGAAAACATCAAAGCGAACCACTTCGTCATTTATTCGGAATAAAAGCTCATTAGCTCTCAAATCAATGAGCACACTCCCTGTAGCAAGGAAAGGGCGTCCCAAGATTATGGGAACCTCTGAGTCCGCTTCACAATCCAAAATAACAAAGTCTGCTGGAAATATGAATGAAGAAACCTTTACCAAGACATCACATAGGATACCAACAGGTCGTTTTACCGACCTATCCGCCATGACGAGCCTCATATTGGTTGGAGTAGGACCACCCAACCCCAACTTTTTATAGATATATAATGGAATCAAATTGATGCTGGCTCCTAAATCACATAATGCTTTGGCAAAATTCAAAGATCCAACGGTGCAAGGAATAGTGAAAGCTCCGGGGTCAGCCTTCTTCTGAGCTATTGATCGGGTAGCGATTGCGCTGCAGTGATGGACATCATATTTCAACTCATAATTTGCTGCCCGCTTCTTTGTCAAAAGATCCTTCATAAATTTTGCATACCCAGGCATTTGTTCAAGTGCTTCCACCAATGGAACATTAATGGTCAGCTGCTTTAACATAGTCATGAATTTGCTGAACTTCGTATCATCCACCACCTTCTTCAATCTTTGGGGAAAAGGTGGTGGTGGGTATGGAATTGTTCTCTCCACGGATTTCTTCTCCTCTTGCTTCCGTTTTTCAGCTTTTCCAGGCTGCACGTCGTGAGGAGTGACGTTAAGGACGGTAGGATCGGCTGCTGCGGCATCTTCTCCTTTCGCCTTATCATCAATTTCCGCTTCTTCGTCAACCACTTGCTTGCCTTTTTCTGAAGTTTCCAGCACCTTACCACCTCGGGTAGTGATTGCCATGCATGACCCATCATTCCTTGGGTTTTACACAGTATTGCTTGGTAACGTGCCAGCCTTTCTTTGATTGAGTGCTGCTGAAAGTTGGCTCAATTGTTGCTCTATTTGATTGATTGAAATGGAATGAGAATCAACTAATTGCTTCATAGAGGACAAATCATTTATTACCTCCGTTACTCCTGCGCTCGTTGCTTCCACTCCTTTCAGTAGTTTAGCCATCATGTCTTCCATACTTCCAAAACTAGATGTGGTGGTGTCACGTCTTCTAGGGGGAACATACACACCACTATTGTTATTCTTGTTCTTCCAACTACCTTGGTCCTTGTTTCCAAATATCTCATAGTAGTTCCGACCTTGGTTTCCTTGGGCATTGCCTCGAAAACCCCCCTGATTGTTCAAGTAGTTGGCTTCCTCTTCCGAATCAGATTCGTCTCTTCCTTTTGACGCAATAGCTTTCACTTTTTCGGTCTTCCCTGATAATAAATGCTTTGTAAGAAGATCCACTTGTGTTTTCATGTGCGTCATATCTTGATCACGTTCTTCTTGTCTTCTTCTTTGGTCTGCAGTCATGCCAATAGATAAAGTGGGGCTTGCTACCTCAGAATCCCTGGTATGCCAAGCTCTACTTTGTTTCGTCATACGATCTAGCATATTGCTTGCTTGACCAAAGGTGAGATCCATAAAGGATCCTCCAGCCGCATTATCCACCACTGGTTTAGTTATTGAATTCAGGGCTCTATATAATATCTCCATTAGGTGAACATTAGTCATATGATAGTTTGGGCACCTCGCTAGCTTTGTCTTGAACCTCTCCCATGTTTCATGAAGAGCTTCAGTGGGAAGCTGACGAAAGTTGCTGATTTCATCTCTCAATTATGCTCTTTTGGATGGCGGAAAGAATCTTTCTAGGAAAGCGTCTCTCAATTGCCTCCAATTTGTAATAGAATCAGGAGTCATCCCATTCAACCATAGAGTTGCCTCCCCAGACAGAGACAATGGAAATAGACGTAATCGAATTGTATTCTGACCAACTCCAGGATTGTCAAACGACTTGCATGTAGAAATAAAGTTGATGAGATGCATATTCGGATCATCGCCTTCTAGTCCACCAAATAATCCCTTGAGTTGCAATAACTGAATCATGGTGCTTGTGATGTTGAACTTGGCTCCGGGTGCCAATGGTGGAGGAATAATGGCTCATGTGGCTCCGGCTCAATCAAGATCATCATCATCATCGTCGAAAGCTGGCTGCATATCTTGGCGTTCAGGCCTAAACCTAGCTTGACGATCTCTTCTGTTAGCAGGTGTTGCGATCTCAGCGGCATGCCTAGGGTTTAGTATCTCGTCATCACCTAGATCTTCATCGTCAGGATTTGTTGCTCACCCAGGGTTATCAATATTCTGTTGATGCACTTGAGCGGTGGCTAGTGCAGCTAGTCTCGCCTGTTTCTGTTGAGCAGCCATCCTTTCAATTGCGTGTTGTGCCTCCATTCTGCGAATACGTTGTGGTTCAGGATTGATAGGTAATAACGGTTGACCAAAACTTCGGGTATGGGGCATGCACTGAATAAAAACCTGCAGTAAACAAAAACAAAAACTAAAAGTAAAAGTACGAGAATCTTTGACCAAAGGGTCTAGTAATTATTACGAACTTAATTGACACTTGTATTCCCCGGCAACGGCGCCAATTTTTGATAACGCTCAATCTACAGCTCTGGTAGGAGTGTAAAGCGGTCGTTAGCAAATATAGAACCCAACCTGGGTTGGGTATCGATCCCACAGGGAATAGCTTGGTCAACAAGTAAGCAACGATTACTAGACTTTTAGTGCAAGTCTCGTAAGAAGGGGGTTTGTAATGTGTAACCAAATTATTAAAGAAAAAACTGAAAATAGCAAAGTAAAAAGAAAGAATGTTTAGTAGGTTGTAAACAATGAGAATTGAGGAGTTGGGGTTATGTCCACCTTCTGAGTTATACGTCTCTATTGACTATGAGTGTGTTGAATTCAGACATGCATGTGCTTATAGAGAATTGTATTCGATGGTAAATCCAGGCGTCTTTCGACCTATTCGAGGATTATTTCACTTTAACTCTTTCGAGATTAAAGAGAATCTAACGGTACAATTCTCCAAGAGGTTAATCCAGTTACGGCACTAACTTTTTAATAGGGGATGGGACCCTACTACCTTGACATTATCTCTTTTCCAGACAGATAACCTTTCTTTCGAACAAGTTAAATGTTATACTGGAGTATTCTTGCGTTTGCAACCACAAAGAATTTAGATTAAGATGAAGAGAATAATGATATAAGCAACATACGTGTCACAAACTCACAAACTCACAGCAATAGATAGTATCTCATTCGGCTTCCATAACCCCAACAGAGAAGTTTAGTTACCCATGAGTGCGAAGGAAATCACAATTGACATTGTTGTTATACCACAATAAAGATTTCACGTTTGTAATGGTGTGGTAGGCGTTAGGTGTGAATTCCTTAGCAAGGTAACGTTTCTCTTGTTACGGAATTTAAGAATAGATGAATAGAAGAAGAAAAATAGAATTAATGGAAGAATTAGAAGAAGAGTTGTAGAGTAATAGAATTGAATGTAAGAAGATGTCAGGAGATGTAAGAAGATTTAAGAAGAAGATGATAGATGAAGATGTTTTAAAAATCTCTAGTAAGATAGGGTATTTATAATACCCATATCCTATTCCTACTAAGTTAATGAAATGCTTAACCAAATCCTACTAAGCTAATGAAATACTTAACCCAATTGTACTAGGTTAATGTATCATTATCCTAATCCTAATAAGCTAATGAAATACTTAACCCAATTGTACTAGGTTAATGTATCATTATCCTAATCCTAATAAATTACAGCTAGTCCCCAAAGTCTTCAGAAATGTTGTTTTAGCCCGGGACAGAATTTCCATGCGCCATCTTTAGTCCTTGGCGTCCAAGATTGGCTTTTCTCCTTTCGTGAAGCTTTCTTTGGCGTCAAGTTATCCATGAAATGCTGAATTCTGCATCATTTATACCTGAAACTTTGCTAATCATGTTCGTTAGCTCACTTACAGGAAAAAGGACTAAAAGTGCATGAAATATATAATTTGTTCTCAAAACTAGGCTAAAATATGGGGAAAATATAGTGCTATAGGCGTGTAAATTCGCCTATCATCACTACCGCATCTGGAAACTAAAACTTTACCACACAGGTGAGACAATCTATTGATGTATAGCACGAATGGAGACAATCCATTCTTATAATAACATCGAAATCTACCATTTCTAACTCTATTAGGTCTGCTAATATGATCTTATACAGGACAGTGATAGGACACTTCCGTTAGACTCACCTGGCCATAACTGATTCACCTACTAGGGTGGAAACTAGAAAGGTCTTGGAGATCTTTTCAGGATCTATCCCAAAATTTGATGCAATCAAAGGAGTCACATAAGAGAGATGTGATCCAGGGTCTAACAACACATAAAAATCAATATGAAAGGCATGAAGCATACCAGTAACAACATCTGGGGAACTCTCCTGCTCCTATTGGAATTGTAAAGCATAGAACCGATGTTGGCGCTGACCGCCACCAATACTAGATGATGCGCCCTGAGGAGGGACTAGGAAACCTGGGAGAGCTGGTGCACTAGTAGCCTAAGTTTGGGGATGAAGATCCCTGCTTCCTTTCTTAGCATACAGACACTCTTTGATTTCGTGATCCAACTTGCCACATCTAAAACAATCTGTCTTTCCCTAAAAACACTCGCTAGGATGGTTTCTACCAAACTTTGTACACGTCTAATAACTGGGCATTCCACCCACACTACTCTTAGACCTAGCAACAGAAGTCCTGCTCCACTGCTCCTACTGGGTTTTGGGTGCTGGGGCACTAGCTAAAGATGGTGCTGACATAGATGAGTGACCCTGAAACTATGAACGATTTCCCCATCTAGACCTTAGTTGGCCATACTAAAACTTTCCGGTTCTAGCCTTCTTATTTCCCCCTCTCTCTCCTTCAACTTCTCTACCTTAATTTGTTGAGCATGAGTCATCAGCCTAGCAAGATCCATATCCCTAATAAGCATGGCAGTCCTGCACTCCTTGACTACCAAACTAGATACTTCAGTAACAAACTTACTCATACTAGATCTAGGTTCAGTTATCAACTCAAGAGTATACATGGACAATTAGTAAACTTAAGGCAGTACTCTTTCACTGCCATTAAGCCCAGCCTCAGATTCATGAATTCCTTAATCTTATTTTCTATCATCTCACGTGGAAAGAACCTATCCAAAAATACATCCTAAAATACCTGCCAACTTATAAAAGTTGTATTCTCACCTCTACCATCCTTCCATATAACAACCCAATCATAAGTAGCTTCCTTCAACCTATAGGATTCCAATTCCACACTCTCCTCCTCAGTAACATGCATAACTTGAGTGATCTTTCTCACCACATCAATGTAGAGCTATGGGTCCTACCAACTTTGGACCCGAAGAACTCAGGTGGATTCATTCTCATAAAGCCACAAATTCTGGCTACTGCTAAATCACCATTTAGTTAAAGTGGGACTGCATCCTGATGGTTGCCTTGAATATTGGTAGTCACATCTTGGGCCAATGCCTTGAAGGTGGCTCAAAATTCAGCATGAGACACACTCTCATTCAGAGAATTAGCTTTCATTAGTGGTTGGTCACCATTTCTGCGTGTATTGGCTCGATGTGGAGGCATGTTATATCACGAAAAAGCATGAGTTAAATCATATAGAGACAACTGTAAGAACGATAGATCATGAAAGAAAAGAATGATTTCCTAAATCGCTCTGTAGCCTCTTGCTCATAAATGTGGCACGCTTCACACCCATGATCAAGACTCTACATAATGCGTCTTGTATGACTCCCTAGAACTCTTTAAATATTAGGCTCTGACACCAAGTTTGTAACACCCCAAAAATACCTCCTAGACATCACACGGTGCTCAAGACTACAAGTAGTCCCAAGCTAACCCCTTTTTGACTTCTAACAACTTTGGAACCCATAATACAGGTAAACTGTCAAATAAAATCTTAAGATACTGAATCAATGTAATAACTAAAAGTCTTAAACTTAGAAATCTTAAAACTAACACTTTGAAACCCAAAATAGAAAACAATCAGACAAGCCTCTACTTCTAACTAGAAAGCCACTGGGATAAGCTCGAACCAACTCAGACTAAAATAAAACCAAATAACTAAACCACTTCATCAATATCAAAGTCTAATAAAATGGATCCTCGAACTATGAGGACTCACCAAAGTCGAGATGTTGGTGGAGATGCTTGAAGTTAATCACGATGCTGGAACTGAGCACCAGGACCTACATTATAAGACAATGTAGCACATAGACATATATGTGGATTATTACTTCTAGAATGTACTGATTATATAGGGGTGAATGCATAAGTAAAACAATAATTCAATGTTCATATAAACTTGTAAAGAATGCATGTTAAGTGTAAATGACTCACCTTAAGCTTGAAGAAAACAAAAGATGTAAAATAATTAGCATGAGTAATGAAGCATAATTATGAACTTTGTGAGCCATGACACTTAGTTTCAAAAAGCTTTTCTTTTATTTTTATTTAGGGAGGTTCTTCTAAGCAACATACACCATGTGAGCTATTATGGAGTCCAATGACTTACCCATGAATGGGAGAGCTCCCTCTAGGGAAAGTTGTCCTACCCTTGCCATCGGAATAGGACCTTAACTTAAGTGATCACTATACTTAACTCATAATGGGACTTGAACCTATGGGGGCACGTAGTTCTGGGGCATGCAACCTTAGACTCATAACTCGGTGCTAAATACTTCTCCCTTACTTATATGCTCAGACTTTAAGAAATCTACCTTAAAATAGCATAAGGGTTTATAATAAAAAATAGTTATGCTTCTCTTTGCTTTAAATCATAACCGTATGAATAATGTGGATTCCTTATCTTAGCTTAAGATCAAAAGATCAATTCTTTCTTAAAATCTTGATATAAGCTTATCAAAGAATACATAAAAGCATAATCTTCTTGAAGTCTCAATATCAAACTTGGGGCTTAAAACCCATGCTTTAAATTCATGTCATTCAAATAAAACTTCATGCTCAATAACAATCTTGAAATACTTCAACAATAATAGGTCAAGATAGTGAAATCTCATTCATAATATAATCATGTAATTAAAAACATAGACATAAGCAACTTTTGATATATTCAAGATTTAAATTTCATGAAAATCATATGCTTTAAGAACATACACACTTAGGTATGAACACTAATTCAAATCAAGTGAATTAAATCTTAAAATCATGCAATTTGTGCAGAAGGGAGAAAGAAACCTCTTGTTCATAACCCCACATACCTTAGTTGATAAATTAGTGAAAGTTCTTGGCTATTTTCTTAAAATTTGAGCTTGAATTTTGAGGAGGAGAGGGTTTGTTCTTGATAGAGGGTTACTTTCTTGGAGAGAAATTATGAATTATGGGGCAAATAATGCTCCTTGGGGGCTTTAATTTTGTGTTATGGACGAATTTGGGTGGCAAAAGACCCAATTGCCCATAAAATAAATGGGATCAAAAGCTGAAAAAACATGGGGCATGATAGAGCGGGCACCGCAAGCTCTAGTACGGTGCATTGGAGCTGGTGTCGTGGGCTTCGCTATGGTGCACTTTAGCAGGCTTATCCCGGTGCACCTACTATTTTGAAAGTCCAAACATGCCCTTACGATGGTTCAAAAATTTCAAAACTCACCCAAGACATACTATTGACTACCCTGATCATGAATCAACTTTAAAATTAATGATCCGATCTCGGGAAGGTCAAAAATAAATTCATCAAAGTTTAAGGGGCTTGGGAAATGACAGAATCTTGACACTTAGTGAAATTTTCTAAGTCTTGGACCCTTTGACATGCACTAGTGAGCTGAATTGAGCTAGGATCTTATTGGGTCTTACACAAGGTGAATAAAGGGTTTCTTGGATGGCAAACATGGTCACTCATACAGTCCATTTTTGTTCCGGCCTTGAACCAGCGACTTTAGAGTATGCAAGTCCTTCACAACAAAAGTAAAAGAAAAAAATTCAATAGACGTGAGGTTATCTTGACAAAACTTATCAACAGAAATGAGATTATTTTTTATTAATAGAGCACAAAGTGTGTCAAGAAGCTTAAAAGCAGATTTAGATGCCTGAATTAGAGTTGAACCAGTACGAGTGATGGGAATGGTTTTACCGTCACCCATAGAGATTTCTTTAGTTCCTGTATACTTCTCAAGGTTGTGAGGTCCGTCAGTGACATGGTGAGTTGCTCCAGATTCAAAAACCCAAGGATTCCAAATGATTGTTGCCCAGATGCAAAGTTAGCCTTAGTTTTAAAATTATTATGCGACTTGGAGTGACAAACATCTGTCGCGTGACCAAACTTTTGGCACAATTGACATTTGACAGATTGCCTAGATTGTTGCCTATTTTGCTGATTGTTAGAATTCGATTACTAATTGTTGGAATACCATTGCCGAGACTGAGATGGTTTCCATGTCTGATTATTGAAGCGAGGATTGTTCCTGTTGAATTATGGAGACATGTTGGACTTCTGAGCAACAACAGTTGTGATTGTAGATGGTTTTTCCAGATCTTGGTGGTTTAGGAAAATATCATGATATATGAGCTTGTGAAATAATTCTTTAAAGCTCAAAGGAGAGTCCCGTGCTTGTATCGAAGCAGAGATTTCATGATACTCGGGGACAAGGACACTTAAAATTTTAACATAAGTTCATCATCATTGATAGGTGAACCAGCAACTTTAAGAGCATCAGAGAGGGAACGAACCTCATACAAGTACTATGCAATAGTTTTAGAAATCTTCTTGGTGTTTTGCAGTTAATCTCGCAAGCTGAAGATGCGAGTATGGCTTTTGTTGGCGTAGGCTGTGTGAAGGAGTTCCCACACTTTGTTAGCGATTGGTACTACTGCAACAGTTGGAGTAATTGTAGGATCGACCGATGCCATCATTGCTTGTTGGATCAATTGATCCTAAGAGAACCAGATCTGATAACTAGGATTTGGTATAGTAAGACCATTTTGGGTAATAGTAGGTGATGGAGCGATTATGGTTCCATCAAGATGTCCCATAAGTTGATGCCCATTTAGTAGCATCATAAGTTGTGCTTTCCATGTTGAGAAGTAGATATTACCTTGTAGTTTGATAGGTAACTGAGCAACAGGATTAAATTGTACCACATGAGTAATGGTAGAAACTGCAGAACAACTAGCATCAGTAGATTCATTTACCGGAGCCATAGATGAGAAAGATTAAGGAGAATGAAATGGATCTGATCGGTGGAGCTTATGGGGATTTTGATACCATATAAAGATTTAGAGAAGGAGATCAAAAGGATAATTCTATTAACTCTGGTAGCAAGATTTTAAATACACAATATACAACTAACTGGACCTAAAGTGCAGGCCACTATCTGCACATTATCTACAACTAACTAACTAAAGCTAACTATTTTCTAACTCCACTATCTGCACACTATCTACAACTAACTAACTGAAGCTAACTATTCCTAAATATGCTCCAAACATCAGAGACTTATTCAAATTATAACAATTAGTAACAAGAGGTAAATAAAGATAGTTAATAACAGGCCTCTAAGGTTTCTCAGGATCCTTGGCAGCCTTTTCTACTTCTTTAGTCTCGAGATTTTTTTTCTATGTCGAGCATATTATCAGCTTTGACATCGGATGTACCTCCTATCATGATGAAATCTCCAGGGTTAAAATAATGAATGAAAGGGAAAGAAACAATTAGGCATTCCCTAGTTCATTGGGCGATGCTAAAGTTAGTGTGGGCTGAAAGAGAAGTGACTAAAAGACAATCTCATACGAAGGAAAGGGACTAAAAGACAATTTAGTTTCTCGCGCATTTGATTGAGACCAAATTGAATCCACAATATGATAACCCGATGATCAATCATGCGAAGAAGACAACATACGTAATTCAAAAATCCACCCTTATCGCTCGATCTAAGCTAACAATTGAAATTGAACTCAATTACTACCCTAACCTAGAGTACCTAAATATCAAGTTTATTTAAGACAATTCAATCTTCAAAAATCTAAGTATGAAAATCGCTAAGGAAACTATTTATAGTCCTTGCCTTTGCACAAATAGTCTATTACAAAAATAGCCCAAAAGTAACTATTTTGGAAATAACCTACAAGGATCCTTCTTGATTGCCCAATTGGGATCTTAATCATCCGTGACCTTGTGTCCTAATTGATCCATGACATCCTTCGATCTCCAAGCTATCATCCATAAGTGGAAGTCCATCCTAATGTGTCCCGCGCTAACCATGCTCGTATCACCCCGTCATTGTTGAATTTTCGTGGTGTAATTGATCCCTGATACAGTAAAAATGAAAGCATTCATTGTCAATGAAATGCAACTGGAAGCATAATTTGGTATACTAAAGTGTCTAAGTGCTTTGGCTCTCTCCCCACTATTATCTAATAAGATGTGCAACTGGTCCTAAAGGTTGGCCCCAGATGAAATTCTCGATGTTAAAGAAAATATTGTCATGGATGAATTTTACTTTCTTTACTCTTTGATGTATCCTAAGATAGCAATATATTTTGCTAGCATATCTTCCTAAAAAAAATCTATTTCAATTAGATCAAAATGGTCTTGTACATATGTATGAGAGGAAATCTTATGAATGGTAATGCAGGAACACATAACAGTAACATTTTCAAGATTTTGCAGAACTTAGACAAGAAAGTATGCATATACATTCAGCTGGTTAAGCTAAATCTTGAAAACATCTCATTATGTGCAATTTTTTAAACAGCAGAGGTATCGCAAACCTGATTCAATTGATGAGAGATATTATGCTCAAAATATTAAGAATTTGCAACTTATTATCAGATAACGGATCTACTGTAGCATAGATGATCATAGGCAACAGAAGGCCCCAAAATATTACAAATGTATACATATATTCTTCAACAAAACACAAAAGACAACTGTATAATCACTGTTCTAAAAGAAAAAAACAATTCACATGGGCATTCCAGTTCCTGATATTTCAGCTAGAAACAGTCTTTGGCCATTTACACCTCCCTTGTCATTGCATGCCTACATTTATTTCACAGAACAATTATCTCAATTCTCATACATTTATATCAAAACGAAATATGGAAACACAAGCTAGACTCATCATTGACACTAATTAGGGGTGTCAAATGGGCAGGTTGGGTTAAGATTGAAAATATTAAATGGATTGAATTGATATCGGGTTGTGTCCTGACAAATTCACTTTGGATTGACATGGGTAAAAATAGATTGGGTCATGACCCGCCCAATTTGATCCGCTTAATCTAAAAAATATTAATATATTGATGTTTACCCCTTGTTAACCCAACTCAAAAAAAATAAATTTGGATGGAATTGGAAAGTTGGGTGCGTGGGTAGAGAGTGGGGTGGGGTAAGAATTTCTTTTTAAATTTAATTTTTGTAAAAGAAAAATTTATTTTTTGGGGAGGAGTGGGGGTAGGGGGTCCGGATTAGGATGGGGTTAAAGTAAGAATTTTTTTTTAAAAATATTTTTTTAGAAAAATAACTTTTTGATAAAGGGGTATGCCATGGGGGTGGGGGGGGGAGGGGGGGGTTAGCGGGTGATGGTGATGGTGATGGCGTAAAATTATTTTTGAAAAGAAAAATTATTTTTTTTTAGAAAAAAAAACTTTTAAAAAAAATTGGGAGCTGTGTAAGGGTGGGGATTTAGGGTGTGGGGTGTGGGATGTGGGGGTAAGGAAGGAATGGGGGTTGAGGTAAAAGTTTCTTTTTCTTAAAAACATAAAAAAATATAAATTTTAAAAAAAGTTATATATTTTTTGGGGGATGGGGTAGTGTCGTATAGGTGGTGCAGGGGTAGGGGAAGGGGGTTGAGGTAAGATTTTTTTTATACAAAAATTATTTATTTATTTTTAAAAAATATTTTTAAAAAAATGTCTTAGCAGAAGCTAATTTATGTAGATATAATTGCTTACCAGAAAGTAAATGGGATAAATTAAAAACACCAATAATAGTTAAAGGATTTAATAACGAAGGAAGCTTAATTACTTACAAAGCTAAGAATGTAAAAACACAAGTATGGGATAAAATATTAACAATAGAAGAAATTTATAATTATGAACTAACATCAAAAGATATACTTTTAGGAATGCCGTTTCTAGATAAATTATACCCACATATAATAACTAGAACAGACTGGTGGTTTACAACACCATGTAAACAGAAAGTAAGAGCAAAAAGAGTTAATAATAAAATAAGAAAGAAAACTGATTGGATAAAAGGAAATGAAAAAATTACACAAAAGTTAGAAAATATAAAAAATACTGAAGATACAATAGAACTAGTCGTATTTTCGATAAATAAAACAGAAATAACTATATTTTCAATAAATAAGATAGAAATAGTTAACAGAAAATTAGAACAATTATATAGTGAAGATCCATTAAAAGGATGGGAAAAAACATAAAACTACTATAAAAATTGAATTAATAGATAAAAATAGCATAATAACCCAGAAACCATTAACATATAATTTTGATGATTTAAAAGAATTTAAAATGCATATAGAAGAATTATTAGAAAAACAATATATACAAAAAAGTAATAGCAAACATAATAGCCCAGCATTTATAGTAAATAAACATAGTGAACAAAAAAGAGGAAAAAGTAGAATGGTTATTGATTATAGAAATTTAAATGCAAAAACAATAACTTATAATTACCCAATACCAAATAAGATATTAAAAATAAGACAAATACAAGGATATAATTATTTTAGTAAATTTGATTGCAAATCAGGATTTTACCATCTAAAGTTAGAAGAGGAATCTAAGGAATTAACCGCATTTACGGTACCACAAGGATTTTATGAATGGAATGTACTACCATTTGGATATAAAAATGCACCAGGTAGATATCAACATTTTATGGATAGTTATTTTAAACAACTACCTAATTGTATAGTATACATAGACGATATACTATTATATACAAAGACCAAAGAAGAACATTTAAAATTATTGGAACAATTTACGGATATAATTTTTTTTGGGAGGGATAGGGGATGCGATGAAGGGGAGAGTAGGATTTTGATCGAGAGGTAAACAAAGATATTTAATTTTTTAAAAAAGGTTAAAAGAATTAATTTTTTGTGGTGGAGGTAGGGGGATGAGGTGGGATAGGGGTAAAAAAATTATAAATTTTTTTTCTGAAGTAAAAACAATATATTTAATGAAGACGGGGTGGAGGTGGGGTAAATTTGAGGTGTAATGGGGTTGGGGTGAGGTGGGAGTGAGGTGAGGTGTGTCATTTGGAAAGTGGGGGATACATTGTCACTGGTTTTTTCAAATTTAATTAACAAAAAATATTTTTTATTAAACGGGTTGAAGTGGAGATTGAATTGAGCTCATGTGAACCAAATTTAAAAGGAAGAAAAACACAATTAGCCAGTAATTTAAAAGTAATTAAATAATCGTAGCCGTATTAAGCAGTTATTATTTTGTGGAAATTAAATATTAAAGATATAGCAGATTTCAAATAATGGCTCCTAGATTTTAGTTGGATACAGATTAATAGTAAACAAACTTTTCCTATTCTTTTGGTCTTTTTTTTTTTAATCTCCATTCTTTTTTTCTCGTTTACTTTTTGATTTCTTCTTACTTTTTTTATTAAATGATAACATACATATACAGTGTATATATTAGATATAAAATACATACATACTATAACATATGTCATATTGATGAAATATTTATTTTAATTAAAACTACCAAAATAGAATATATTTAACAGTTTATTTTACAGAAAAATAATTGTCAAATATATTATGTCTGTATCTAATTATATATAAAATAATTTATTTATTTATATATATATATAAACATTCTTTGTATTTTTATGGTATAATTTATTATATCATATATATATATATAATATAATTTGTATATTTCTTTATACTTTGTGTATTTATACATGTATGTGCATGTGTTATATATACGGTATAAATTTTGAATATACAAACATACTTTTTTATATTTTTGGTATAAATATAATACTTAGTATATTTTTATACCATAAATATTCAAAATATAATTTGTATATTTCTTTATACTTTGTATATTTATACATGTATGTGTATGTGTTATATATATGGTATAAACTTTTTATATATAAACATACTTTTTATATTTTTGGTATAAACATACTTTTTATATTTTTGGTATAAATATAATACTTAGTATTTTTTTTTGGTATAAATATACCAAGTATTATGGTATATAAAAGTAGCAGTTGTAATTTATTGCATAATTTTGTTATTTTAAGCATATTTCCTTTTTTTATGAAAATCTGTATCACTAACAAAATTTGTATTTTTAGTATATGTATAGTATACAATATTTATGTATAATAAATACATACACACACACACACACATATATATATATATATATAGCTAAATTAAAAATGAGAATAATTAGAGTCAAACTAATTTCGTAGCCGTGAAAAATATTAGTAATTATATTAATTAGTAAGTCAGTATCATTAACAGAAAAATAATTCATTAAGGGAGAAAATAATGAGGAAAGAGGAAGAGATATGTATTAATAATTAGAATATAGCATTAAATTAGGAATGGTAGTTATTTTTTCTGATTCTTTAAATGGCTATATATGTAAAATAAACTTTCATATTTGTAATGTTAAAAAAGTAATGTTATTTATATAGTTAAGTCTTAAGAATTTGTCTTCTCGTGTAATTTTTTCAATTTAAAATGAGAAAAATGGGTTAAGACTTAATGAATTGAGATTTACTCAATAATAAATTATCTTAAATCCAATTCATTAAATATTGAGCGGATTGAACGGTTCAGGTCAATGGATTATTTTGACACCTCTTATACTAACTACTGTAATTCATTGTTCCAAAAGTTATTTTCTTTTACATAACAAGGGACATGGCCTTTGGAATTTCAACTCATAATAACATTTCGATTCATACTATTCGTTTGATCAGTGAGCTTTTCCTGCTGGAATGACGGTTGAACATATTTTCCTACGGTGGGTGGCTAAAATGATTCTCAAAAGTAGCACTGTATACTTTTAAGAAATCATTCACTTATCTAATAAAATAAGAAAATGTTAAATCAAGATATAGTGTAATACCAATACAACAAACGAAAAAGGAATCACTATAGAGCAAAATATGAATATATTCCTGATGGTTTTGACATTACATCTTGTGTGACGGGGAACTAGTCTAGAGGCCATTATTTCTTGTTCTTCTTCTTCCGTAATGCATTTGAACTCTCTGCTTCTTTTGCATTCTCATAACGATTCTGTATTCCAGTTCCTCAGCGATCCCAGAAAGCCAATTTGAATTTTGAGAAGAAAGCATGAAATATGCTATGGAGAATCCAATAATCAATCCACAACCATATCCCATAAGAACCACTTTCCAACTGAGCTCACGTAGAAATGTCGAGTCACATTCTTCATCCGGCTCAAATGTTGAGTTGTTTGTCTCTGGTATCCAGCTACTTCCACAAACTGCTGAAACTGGGAATCCATGCAATCCATCATTACCTTCATATGAATTGTTGTCAAATGTCGCAAATTGAGGTCCTTTTGGAATGCGTCCTTCCAGATGATTGCTAGAGAGATTCAAAACAACAAGTGATGTAAGAGAAGCAAGTTGTTTTGGTATCTCACCCGAAAGCTTGTTGGATGAAAGGTCCAATGATTTGACTAAAAATAACTTTCCAAGTGAAGGTGTTATATGGCCATGCAACTCATTGTTAGATAAATTCAACACACAGTGTGATGAGATCTCCCATCATACTAGGAATATGCCCTTCAAATTTTTACTTGAAAGATTCATAGTGGTGTACAAATACAAGATTATCACAACTACAAGCTCCAGTCCCTTTGTAACAATAGTAACCGAGTCTTCGTAATATGTTTAAGCTACATCACTTGATGCCTTCCTTGTTTGATTGATTCTTCTCATTGCTTTCGAATTTTGGGAAACACTTGTCGGCAATTCTGCTGCAAATGCATTACAAGAGAGATCTAATATCCGAAGTTGAGGAAACAAGCTTTTTGTCCTTGAGCTTCTAATAGGTCCATGCAACTTATTGGATCTCAACCTTAAAACTTGAAGACATGGAAGAGTCCCCAATTGATACAATCCAAATGGCCTCCGGATTGCTAGAGAGGATGCATACGGGTCAAGTGACACTTGATGACTTCTTGAGGGCTATCAAAAGGCATCCATTGGATGATTACGATGACTAATGAGACTCAAGAGATATTAAAGAGGCTGATGGAAGACCAAACGGGGATAGAAAGCCCCCGAAAGAGGAGATGTGCCCCCATCCACATTGGAGGTGCGCCCAACCCGCTCTAGATCCACTAGAGCGGGTCAAAACAGCCCACTATACCCTTGGGATGTGCCCCATGTGCCCCCCATATGCTCAAGCAAGTGCCTAATGGGATTCTATGTGTTTGTCTTTCCTAAATGGGTCACTTTTGGGCCCATATAATATAATAACCTAGCCTAGACTATAAATAGGACTTCTTTTCAAATTAGCAAGTAGTTTATGTTGAATTATGAATTTGAACACTTGTGAGAGTGTGAGGCAAGCATCGATTCGCTTGTGTTGATCTTTTATTTAGAAACGTGGGTTGCTTGGGAATCGATTCCCTTTGAGGTCTACGTAATACTTAGTTGCATTGTTTGGTTTAATTGATTGAGGGTTTAGGGTTTGATACACCCTTTATTTGCTTTCAACTTTTTACATTGTGTCTATCTTATTGTTTCTCTATCTATCTTTAACTTTCATATTCATATCGTAGTCTAGTTTTGGATTCCATACTTTGTTCGTGTATCATTTGGTATCAAGAGACGAGATTAGAATCGTTTTTATGATTCTAGTCTTGAGTTTTGCTATCTCAAAAATCAACAAAAAAGAGAGTCAAAAATCAAAAATTCAAAAAAAAAATCTCTATTCACGTTTTTGCCTTTAGGTCAAATTTTGAGTCTTTGATTTTATTATTTTTCTTGTCTTTTGGTGTTAGATTCTTATTTCCTAACACTATTAGAGTCTAAACCTTGAATTTGAGCTCAATCGGAGGTGAATCGGAAGGTCTACCATTGTTGAGAAGCTCAAGTTTGAAGGTTGAAGGTGGAGTCAAAATCTGAAATTTTTGGTTTAGAATCTGAGGAAATTGATGCTTGAAATGTGTTTAGAAGGTTGAAAACAGCCTAAGTTCAAAATTTCACCGCGTTCCGAGCAAGGGTTGAAGAGTTAGAGCATTTTGAAGTTGTTGGTATTCTTGAGTGTTCTTGGAGAAATTCAAATCTTCAAGGGGAGTTTTCTTCAAAACGTGGTTGTTTGATCATCAAAAGTGAATAAAAAGGTGTACAAAAGTGTTTGCAAGTACCTAAAAAATATTCCACAAGAGAGTTCAAGGGGGGACCATTTGGAGGGCATTTTGGCCTTTCAAGGACCAAGGGGCAGACCACTTGTGCTTGAGGTGCGCCCAACCTGCGTCCAAGCTGTGGCCACGCCCCAAACACATCTCAAGGCAGAAATCAAAGTTTAAAGTGTGTCCAAGGTGCCTTGTACCTGCGTCCTAACTGCTGAAGCACGCTGCCCAACGCAGATCAGCCATACCCAATGCAAATCAGCCCCACGCTGCCTTTTGACGTGACTCAACCTCAACAACACCAATCCAAGTTTTTCAACACTTTCCAAATCAATTTAAGTCTTAAAACACATCTCAACACCTTTAAAACTCCATTTCTCAAGGTTTGATTCTTAGTTTCCATTTCTTGATTCTTAAATCTCTTCTTTGATTCTTAACTACTCATCAACTAGTAACTTATCTACTAAGTTGATTGATAGTTCTTGAGTCCTTTTCTTTCATCGTCCTACTTTTCTTTCAAGCTTTTCTCTTTTGAATTCATTGTTAGTTATTGACTCAAATCTGTACATATTTTCTTTGAGTCATTTCAAACAAGAATCTATTCCGACCTCAAGCCACAATTGGCAACAAGCAATCTCATTGAAGTACAAACAAGATATCAACACTTGCAACCCCAATTGAGAGATGAACTAAAGGTGGAAATTTTTAGAGCTTGTGAGGTTGATTTCTTAACCTTTAACATGTTTGTTGTTTTTGTTTTGTTTTAGTATTCCTTTTATATAGGTACTATGGCATTGGGAGAAGGTAGCCCAAGAACTTCGGGAGAGATAAACATGAAAACTTTAATGGTGGCCATAATGAGTGTGAAACAAGATGTAAATCAAAGAATGAAAAGCATGGAAAGTTCACTCTCAAGAAGGATGGACACATTGGAAGTCCGTCTAAACTCCACCATATCCACTCCTCAAAACTATCATGCTTCCTCTAGTGGATATGCTCTCAACACCTCCACTACTATAAATCCAAAAATACTTCACCAAATGTTCAATCCACCTAGGAAAGTATATGAACCCATCATACAAGCCACTACTTACCCAAATAACTTAAATCCCATTTGTCCCCTACAATACCAATTCAATCAAGCCCATCAAAAATCTCCACAAAACCCAAACCAACCACCTCAAATCCTGGCTAACCCAAATCAACCAATCTAAATTAAGGATGGGGGAAGTGAGAAACATTATGAAAGAGGTAAAGAGTTCGATAAAGTGGCTCTCTTTGTGGAATTTGTATGAACTAGAAGAGGAGCTCATGGAGGAGGACATAGAGGACGAGGAGGAAGATTTGGTTCGGTTCCACATAGAAGAGAAAACTTGGGAAACCGTCCCTAAGTATAAAAAGATCATTAATAGGATCAAGGAGGTAATCTGGGTCAAGACACGGGTCTTAACTCAATCAAGATCACTCTTCCTACCTTTACAGAAACTAGTGATCCATCTATCTACCTTTATTGGGAGATACAATAAAATAGATCTTCTAACTCAATGAGTTAACAGGAATAAGAAATCCGCCCACTCAATTGCTCAACTTAAAGGGTATGCTTCTACTTGGTGGGAGACAAAAAGAGTGCAAAGATAAAGAAATGGTAATCCCGACCTTTCATATTGGGATGAATTGAAGGCACTCATGAGAGAGAGGTATGTTACAAAAATACTCAAGCAAGATCAATTAACAAGGCTCTGCAGTTTGAGACAAGGAGGTATAGGTGTGGAAAACTATTATGAGGAGTTTCAAAACTTGATCCTTCGTCTTGAGATTGTTGAACCCCCAAATCATTGTATGGATCGGTTCAAAGGTGGTTTAGATTATGAAGTCACTTCTCAACTATTTCTCCACAAGTTTGACCAAATAGAAGATCTTGTTGAAGCAGCCATTGAGGTTGAAAGGAAAAACATTGCCAATAAGTCCTTCAATAAAGGTTATAATTCTTCTAATTCCTCCGTATGGAACAAGAACAAAGATTTCAACAAGCGCGTTGATAAGGCAATCCAAAGATATCCACTAAGGAATGAAGGTAATCCATCTTCTAATCCCAATTCTAAAGGTATTACTTGTTTTAAATGTCAAGGTTGGGGTCATAAATCTTGTGAATTCCCCACCCGAAGGAACATAGTATTGGTAGAGGGTAATCCTTACTTTGGTATAGATGTAGTGACCAAAAATGATGGTGGTAAGGAAAGCCCTCAAGAGGATAGTGACCTTGGAAGTGGAGGGGAATTAGTGGAAGTAAAAGTGGAAGGGGACTTTAATGTACCTTGTGGCTTGATGATGAAAGTTCCCAATGGAGATGTTTTCCCCAAAGAAGGGGAGGTCTTAAATCTTAGGCTCATGATGAGGAGGGATACGAATGGCAAAGATGAGGAGCTTTGGGATCAATAAGGAGAGCTTAGTGACAAACCCAAGCCCTTGTTATTCACTACATTTGACACTAGCATTTTGCCAACTTCCAAGTTGATGCATAAGAGAATAAGTCCACATGGTTCAAGTTTAGAAGGCAAGAGATCAAGGTCAAGTCTTTCATCCAAAGGTATGTACCTACCCCCTCTTATTTCTAGCTTCCCTTGGAATGATGATGACATTTACCCTAGAGTAGACAATGTTACAAAGATATTTGGCTTAAAATCCTACCTAGATGGTGTTGATGTATCTTGGAATGACTTGAATATGCATAAAATGTGTGGCTCTTTCTTAGAAGGTTGTTCGAGTGAAAAGAATGTGAGGTGTTTAAGTTATTTGTTCTTACCGTCATATGTCTTGTTCCTGGTAGCACCTTAAGTAATCATAAATCTTGTCATTCCATTGTATTTATTTGTGATCAGAACCATGTTGATTTGTTTGGTAACATTGTTAATGGAACCAACTTAGGAGAATTTGTTGATGCTTATCTTAGCCAACTCCTTTGCACTTTAAATGTTGACTTCTCTTCTATTGTCTTGAAGGATGTTTGGTTATATGTGAAATGGGTGTCTCCTTGGCATGGATGTTTTAATTTTAACTCATGTGCTAACCCTCATGCCTCGAGAAAATATTGGTTGTGTTTTCTTCTCTTGTGTTTAAAGGTTGTAGATTCGAGGATGAATCTTCTTCAAGAAGCAGAGGATGATACAATCCAAATGGCCTCCGAATTGCTAGAGAGGATGCTTACGGGTCAAGTGAAATTTGATGACTTCTTGAGTGCTATCAAAAGGCATCCATTGGATGATTATGATGACTAAGGAGACTAAAGGGACATTAAAGACGCCGATGGAAGACCAAACAGGGCTAGAAAGCCCCTGAAAGAGGAGATGTGCCCCATCCTCTTTGGAGGTGCGTCCAACCCGCTCTATATCCATTAGAGAGGGTCAAAATAGCCCACTATACACTCGGGATGTGCCCCATGTGCGCCCTATATGCTCCAGCAAGTGCCTAATGGGCTTCTGTGTATTTTTCTTTCCTAAATGGGTCACTTTTGGGCCCATATAATATAATAACCTAACCTAGACTATAAATAAGATTTCTTTTTCATTTTAGTAAGTAGTTTATATTGAATTGTGAATTTATCACTTGTGAGAGTGTTAGACAAGCTTGGATTCGCTTGTGTTGATCATTTTTTAGAAATGTGGGTTGCTTGGGAATCAATTCCCTTGAGGTCTACGTAAGATTTAGGTGCTTTGTTCGGTATAATTGATTGAGGGTTTAGGGTTTGATACACCCTTTTTTTTTTCAATTCCTTATAGTATGTCTATTTTATTGATTATCTACCTATCTTTAGCTTTCATATTCTTATCGTAGTTTATTTTTTGATTCCGTACTTTGTTTGTGTATCACCAACCACATAGGAAATGTGTCATTGAGGTGATTGCTTCCTAAATCATGAACTTCCAACTCATTGCAATTATCCAAAGATCTTGGAATATTTCCCTCTACCTTATTATCGTGCAAGTTGAAGCTTTTAAGTTGACTTCTGAAACTAAAAGTTGTTTGGAGATTCCCAGAGAGACTATTGTGTTGCATATCCAAAACCTCGAGTTGGTCACTCATGTTACCCAAACATCCTTGAATTGCCCCCATTAAATTGTTTCTTGCCAAATCAAGAAATTTTCATGATGTTAAATTGCAGACAGAAGAAGGAATCTCCCGGCTAAGATTATTATTTAATATAAAGAAATATTCTAAAGAGACCAAAATATTAGGTACTTACCATTGAAGAGAATTGGACCGTAAATATATAGAAACTAGACTAGAAGGAATCCCGTCTATACTTGTCGACATGTTGTGGGATAGATAAAAACCTACCACTGAAAACATCCAATTAGACCATGCCCAATTAGGAATTTTTCCTTGAATCCTGTTATTTGAGAGATCGAAGAAGTAAAGATTCTTTGCTGATCTCAAAAAATCCAATCTATTTACTTCACAAGCAGGCAAGAATAAGAACATAATAGATTCAGGCAAGGTAGACTTGACTTTGTTCTCATTGGTCAGCGAAATGCTATTATATGAAAGATCAAGATACCAAAGTTGTTTGAGGTTTGAAAAGAGGCTGAAATCTACATTACCACTAAAAGAGCAAGAAATCCTAGATTAACAAGGTTCTAAAGTGACCTGGGAAGAGAACATTGCAACTAGTTGTGGCTTAAATCAATTGTGACTATTGTATTGTATTTGTAATCCTCAAGTGAACCACAAAAGTGGTTATACCTCAAGTCTAATACTCTTAGTGGTGGCAGGGAGAATACCCATGATGGTATTAGTCCATTCAGAGAGTTACTTGATAACACAAGGTAAGATAGGTTCTTCAGCCCACTTGTAAATGTAGGAACTCTTGGTTCTTCAAGATGGTTATCTCTAAGATCCAAAGACTCTATACGGGTGAGATTCCAATGAGAATTTGGAATTGGCCCCTAGAGATTACAGAAATTAAGTACCAAAATCTGTAATAAAGTTAGATAGCCAAGATATTTAGATAGGAAATTACCAGAAAAATTTACTCCATTGAGTTCCAACTTTGTGAGAGATCTACTGTTGTTCCATTTGGTCTTTAGAAAATAACCAGTGAGTTGATCATGACCCCATAAGGAAAGACGTTCCAAGTTGGGAAGGTGAAATATAATCTCAGGTAATATCCCATACAATCACAGCCTCAGAGTTGTTAAATGAGAGGAGAATTTCAGAGAAATGGTGGAAGAGATGCTTACTTCACTAAGATCAAGCTCTCTTAATTGGGTCAAATTCTGAAGGAGCGTCTTGAAATCATGAGCTGTCAGTTTGAGCACATTATTTTCTAATAAAAAAAGAGAGTGTAACTTATAAAGATGAGAGATTTCAGTAGGAAATTGACCCCAAAATATGAGCCTCTAAGATCAAGATGTGTCAAGCTTGAAACTCTGTCAAATTTAAGAGAGGTGTCTGAAACAGAGAAGTATTATAAGAAAGATAAAATCCTTTTGAGATGGGAGAGCTGGAATAGGCTGCTATTAGAATGAATCTTCACAATAAGATTGCTTCAATTGAGATTATATCATTTCATCCCACAAGTAGCAACTCTGCTTATGCTTTATGAACTCATTTTTGGATAAGATAGCTCATCACAAATAGATGAGGCATCAACAACAAAAGATTAGTTAAATTCTACAAGGGAAAAAAATTGATCTCTGGGGCATGCAAATGAGGCAAAAATAAGTTGACAGAGAAAGAAACATGCTAGTAGAAATAAGAGGTGCTCGTAGCCCATATTCGAGAAAGTTAGTAATGGAAAAAAAAGTTGTGATTTGTATTATTACCAAATCAAAATTCATGATATATATATTTATATAAAGAGAGAGAGAGAGGCATACATATACAACACTGGTGGATGTTAAAATAATAAAAACAAATACATCAATTCATTTAATTGTTGTTTCAGGTACACAAAATCTGTATGTTAGTTCACTAAACTTTAACACAAGTTCAAGACTTTTCAAGAATACTTATGAAGTTTTCCAACACCTTCAACACAAGATAAAAAATGACCTATCAAAGAAGTGACTTCTTTTATTAAGAAAAAATATGAAACTGAATAAGCCAAGTCCTTCGAATTAACAAAGTGTCTTTAAGGAAATAATTCCCCTTAAGTACCCGAGGTTGCAAAATTTTTCTTCCAAGATAAAATGGCTTTACTACAGAAAGTAGTGGTACCTCATACGTTCTGGTTTTCTTCGAACTCACTCGACAGAAGATGATCACACGGAGTATTTTAGAAGCAAAGAAATATTTTTTTAAGTGCAGAAATTCATACCAAGCTTGTGGAAAATGCAGTTTTATATAACCATGAAGTGCCCCTTCGAAAAGGAGGCAATGGTTCATTCAAAAAGGTGTATTCTTTTACCAAAATAGTGTGTCATTTTCCTCGAAGACTTGCATCCCTTCTGAGGCAGCATTTTGCGTTTCTGCAGTTGTTTCTGCACTGCATGCATGCATGTTAATGGAGGAACAAAAACTGTTATGTTTTTCTCCTTGGATTTTTGGACTATGTTTCACATAAATTTTGTCTAAAAAATTAATCTCATCGATCGTTATCCAAATCCAAATCCAAATCTAAATTCGAAGACGATTCAAGCTAGCAACGACGACGACGGTGGGAGGTATCTCTTGGTACTTGCCTAACTATCTATGTGGAGTTTGTGTTTCTTAATAAGAACACATGAAATTTCCTTTCTCCCACCAATGTGGGAGAATTAGTAGACTTTCCTTATTGTGAGTACACTTTCCATTTAGGTGTGTTTTTTACTTTCCATCCACTACTTCTCTCCATTTTTCATTCACACTTTAAATTTGAACCCAACAATCCCCCACATGAATGGGAAATAACTATTCTTTGTAAAACTGTACGGATAAGTATGTGATCATCAACCAAAGACTGATTGCATATGGATAAGTAGGTTTCCTTTTGAACTTTTCATGGTAAATATGTATCGGATGCACTCGGTCAATCGATAGGTTTGATATCCTTGAACCGTCGAGCTTTAATGTACACCTAGATAATACATGTCATATAGATAACCTTTTATCATTTATGGTTCTCACGATTTTATTTGTTTCAGCCATGAACATGTCCCGGTCTTATGAGAGATTAGAGAATAGGCCTTTACTAACATTCTCCTTGAAGCGGCTTCCACTTTGCCCCCACATAGGTGATTTAGAAATGTTCAATCCTATAGATTAAACTATTTGGTCAAATCTACCAAATTTAGATAATCATTAAAAGACTTCTCACCATAGATCTTATTCTTATTTACTAAACATTGTCAACATCACGAGAATGGGTTGGATAAATTAACAATGTTGAACCTGTCAGACACAATTTTGTTTGATCTCCTTGAACCTAAATCTTGGGATCTCCAGTCTACTAGGTAGAGTTATAACCATGCTAACTTGTCCTAGGCCGTAAACTCAATCCCTTGGTTGTTCTCTCAGCCCCCTCTCTAGATAGTCCTTTTGTAAGTGGATCAGACACATTATCCTTTGACTTCAAATAGTCAACAGTGATAATTCCACTAGAGGAAAGTTCTCTAACGATATTATATCTCCATCTTATGTGACGAGATTTACTGTTGTACATCATGCTCCCTGCCCCACCTATTACCGCTTGGCTATCATAGTGTATACATACTAGTGCCACTAGTTTGGGTAAATAAGGTATATCTTCTAAGAAATTCTGGAGCTATTCTGCTTCATCACCAGCTTTATCTAATGCGATAAATTCAGATTCCATTATAGAGCAAGAAATATATGTCTGTTTGGATAATTTTTAAGAGACTGCTCCTTCACTTATAATAAATACATATCCACTCATGGATTTTAATTCATTCAATCCGGTGATCCAATTTGCATCACCGTATCCTTCATGTACCACGGGATATTTATTATAATGTAAAGCATAGTCTTAAGTATATTTAAAATACCCTAAAACTCTTTTCATTGCCATCCAATGAGTTTTATTGGTATTACTCGTGTACCGACTCAACTTACTAATAGCACATGTTATGTATGGTCGTGTACAGTTCATTATATATATTAAACATCCTAACACTCTTGCGTACTCCAACTGCGAGTCACTTTTACCTTCATTCATCACGTCCAATAGAGTCCTGACAAAACCAAATTCCAAATACTTGAACTTGGCAAGTACCTCTTCAATGTAATGAGACTGTGACAATGCCAACCCTTGTGGAGTTTTATGGATTATTATTCCTAAGATCACATCCGCAACTCCAAGGTATTTCATATTAAACTTGCTCTCAAGCATTCGTTTTGTAGAATTTATGTAAGAAATGTCTCTAATAATGATCAACATATCATCCACATATAAACAAATCATGACCTTGTGATTTAGAGTTTCTTTAATATAAACACATTTATCACATTCGGTTATCTTAACCTATTTGCCAACATGGTTTGGTCAAACTTCCCATGCCACTGTTTAGGTGTTTGTTTTAGTCCATAAAGTGACTTAACAAGTTTACACACCATCTTTTCTTTACCTGGAACCACAAAACCCTCAGGTTGTTCCATGTAGATTTCTTCATCCAATTCTCCATTTAGGAATGTTATTTTCACATTTATTGATGGATTTCAAGACCATATACCATCGCCAAGGCAATTAACATTCGAATTGACGTTATCCTTGTTACTAAAGAGTATGTATCAAAGTAATCAAAGTCTTCCTTCTATTTAAAGTCTTTTACTACAAGTCTTGCCTTGTATTTGTCAATAGTACCATCCACTTTTATTTTCCTTTTGAAGATCCATTTAGAACCTAAAGGTTTATTTCTTGGAGGAAGATCAACCAACTCTCATGTATGGTTGATTAAGATTGAATCAACCTCATTATTGATTACCTTTTTTCAAAAGGATGAGTCTGAGGACATCATCGCTTCTTTAAATATTTGAGGCTCATTTTCTAAGAGAAATGTTATAAAATCTGATCCAAATGAACTTGACGTTCTTTGAAGTGTACTATGTATTGGAGTCTCATCATTATGTACATCCTCACTTGGTTCATCTCGAGGTCATTTATATCCTCCACTAAACTGTTCAGGTCAAGTTTTATACAAATAAATATGTTCAAGGAATTAAACATTATCTAATTCAATTACCGTATTTTTAGTGATATTTGAATGTTCGGATTTATGAACCAAAAAATGACATGCTTTACTACTTTTAGCATATCCTATGAATACGTAATCCACTATCTTAGGTCCTATTTTCACCCATGTAGGCATAGAAACTTGGACTTTCGCTAGATACCCTCACATTTTGAAATATTTCAAGTTGGGTTTCTTTCCTTTCCATTTTTCATATGGAATTGATAGTATCTTACTTTGGGCTACTCTATTGAGTATTCGGTTAGTTGTAAGGATAGCTTCCCCCACAAGTTTTGCAGTAAACCTGAACTTATAATAAGGCATCCATTATTTTCTTTAAGGTTCATTTTTTCCACAATTTCATTGGATTGAGGTGAATATGGAGCTGTGGTTTGATGGACAATTCCATTCTCTACACATATTTTTGCAAAGGAAGATTCATATTCTCTACCCCTATCACTTCTTATCATTTTGATCTTTTTCTCTAACTGATTTTCAAATTTTATTTTATATTGCTTAAACGCATCTATTGCTTCATCCTTACTGTTTAGCAAATAGACATAACAGTACCTAGTGCAATCGTCAACAAAAGTTATAAGCTATTTTTTTCCACCACGAGATGGTGTTGACTTCATATCACATATATCAGTATGGATTAAGTCTAAGGGATTGAAATTCCTTTCAATGGAATTGTACGAAAGCTTAGCATACTTTGATTCCACACACGTTTGACATTTTGATTTATTGCACTCAAAGTTTGGAAAAACTTCTAAGTTAATCAGTTTTTGCAATATTTTGTAATTGATATGTCCTAATCGTTAATGCCACAAATAATTAGACTCAAGAAAGTAAGAAGAAATAGAACTTTTATTAATTTCAATATTCATTACATTCATCTTAAATAGGCCCTCAGTGAGGTAGCCTTTTTCTACGTACACTTCTCTTTTACCAAGTACATTTTTTTTTTGAAAATAAATACACATTTGAATTCATTTTTATCAAGAAGTGATGCAGAAATCAAGTTCCTACTTAACTCCAGTACAGACAGGACATTGTTAAGAGTCAACACTTTTCCTGATGTCATTTTCAGCCAGACCTTTCATGTTCCTTCAACTTTTACAGTTGCGGATTTTTTCATATAGATCTTCTCTTCGCCTTGAGCTAGAGTAAATGCAGCAAACAACTCCTTATTTGCACAAACGTGGTGGGTGGCATCAAAATTCATCCACCATTCTTGAGGATTTCCCAGTAAGTGGCATTCAGACAATATGGCACACAGATCGTCCATTTCTTTCTTGGATTCAGCCATATTTGCTTGGTCCTTCTTTTTGACTTTCTTTAGGGCACGACATTCTGTTGACTTGTGTCCAATCTTGCCACAATTAAAGAATTTCCCCTTAAATTTCTTCTTAGGTTGATTACTTTCTTGTCCAGCTTTCTTTCACTTTTTCGAGTTGTTGTGGTCGTCTTCTACAATATTTGCTCCACTCATCGCAGAATTTCCTTTTGACCTTCTTTTCGCGGCTTTGTTGACTTCTTCAATGCACTTTCTCACTATGAGATCTTCGACTATCATCTCCTTTCATTTATGTTTCAAGTAGTTCTTGAAGTCCTTCCACATAGGTGGCAACTTCTCTATTATTATCGCGACTTGAAATGCCTCATTCACAACCAAACCTACAATAAAATTTATGTGAATATTAAGAATATTTTTAACATGTTCAACTAAGGTATTTACCAAACTCATACCTTCTGCAAGGAGATTGTGGATGATAACTTGCAGTTCCTAAACTTGAGATACAACAGACTTGCTGTCAATCATTTTATACTCAAGGAATCTTGCAACAAAGAACTTCTTGGTTCCAGCATCCTCAGTCTTGTATTTTGTTTCTAGCACAGCCCACAATTATTTTGATGTCTTCATCCCACTATACGCGTTGTATAGGTCATCTTAGAGACCACTTAGAATGTAATTCCTACATAGGAAATTAGAATGTTTCCACGCCTACATAACAACAAATTGTTCCTGGTCTGAAGTTCCCTCGAGAAACTCTAGAGCTTCTTCAGATGTAAATCTTTGAAGACATAAGGTTGTAAGGTAGAAGAACATCTTCTGTTGCCACCTTTTAAATCAACACCCGTGAATTTTTTGGGTTTCTCCGCTGGTGTCATTACCTGCAGAGCACTCGTACGACTCATTGTGGAAATATTAGTTGCTACCACACTCATCCCAGCATAATTCACATGACTGTCAGTAGTCATTTTCTTGTCACACAAAGACAGTCTACTTTAGTATATCGAAATACTACTTATAAAGTTGTAGCAACTTTAAACGCCCTTTGTTTCTAGTTTAACGATGAAGTTTTTATGACTTTCAATTGTTAAACGAATGACCTTTAACTTGTGATGAAGATTTTATTTATTCAAATCACTTGTTAAGTTCAAACGGAGTATAAATCTTAGAGTTTTAATCTCCAGAAACCAAACAATACAGATTATGAAAGTTATTTCCTTAAGATTGTTATTTCGGGTACACAAAATATGTATGTTAGTTCACTAAACTTCAACACAAGTTCAAGACTTTTCAAGAACACTTATGAAGTTTTCCAACACCTTCAACACAAGATCAAAAATGACCTATCAAAGAAGTGTGTTATTTTATTAAGAAAAAAAATAAAATAGAATAAGCCAAGTCCGTCGAATTCACGAAGTGTCCTTAAGGAAATAATTCCTCTCAAGTACCCGAGGTTGCGGAATTTTCCTCCCAGGATAAAATGGTTTCACAACAAGAAAGTAGTGGTACCTCAAACATTCTGGTTTTCTTCCAACTCACTCGACGGGAGATGATCACAAGGAGTATTTTAGAAGCAAAGAAATATTTTTTCAAGTGCAGAAATTTGTACCAAACCTATGGAAAAATACAGGTTAATATAGTCATGAAGTACCCCTTCGGAAAGGAGGCAATAGTTCATTCAAAAAGGTGTATCCTTTTCTCAAAACAGTGTATCATTTCCTCGAAGGGTTGCATCCCTTTTGAGGCAGCATTTCACGTTTCTACAGTTGTTTCTGCACTGCATGCATGCACGTTAATAGAGGAACAAAAACTGTTGCGTTTTTCTCCTTGGATTTTCGGACTATGTTTCAAATATATTTTATCTAAAAAATTAATCTCATCGATCATTTGACGAAGTCAAAGCCAAAGCCGAGCGAGCGACGACGATAACGGCGCAAGGTACCTCTTGGTTCTTGCCTCACTATCCATGTGGAGTTTGTGTTTCTTAATATGAACACATGAAAGTTCCTTTCTCCCATCAATGTGGGGGAATTAGTAGATTTTCCTTATTGTGAGTACACTTTCCATTTAGGTGTGTTTTTCACTTTCCCTCTACTACTTCCCTCCATTTTTCATTCACACTTTTAACTTGAACCCAACATTGACTGCATCACAAAAGTAAAAATGTTAATACAATGCTAATTAGTTCAAGTCTTTCCATGGAAAGCTACAATTAACAAATCTTTTCAAATTGTAATTTCACTGTGATTTTAGTCATTACTTGTGGAACAGAACGTATGACCTACTTGAAAATTTAAGTGGAAGCTACAACGTAACGCATATATTTAAGTCAATATACAAGTCTTTCCGTTGAAATGTAAAATGAAAGCTACAATTAGTAAAGCGACAGTAATGTTGATGTGTAAATTGATCCCCACAGTGCTTTAGAAGGTAAATTCAGGACTCTCTTCACTAATTTATGGTCAGGATTGAAGGATCATATATTATGAGGTTCTACAAGATTGCAGTATCCTTTCATCCTTCTTAATGGAAATTTAGAATTGCAATAACTTGTTCCATCTCATTAACAACTTTATTTTTTCTGGTAGAGTAATTTTGTTTAGTCTTGCGCCAGTTATGTATCAATGTGCATTCCAATTTCTATGGACGTAATAACTTAAAAATAGTGCATTGATTCTACATACAGGTAAATAGTCTGTCATTTTTTCAATCGGAGGCAATATTTCATTCTTCACAATCCTCAGAACTCTGTTCTCTAGAGCACATCAAAGTTTTATGCTTTGTTTACTCGGACTGAAAATACGTCTTACATAAGTACAATTCAGTCCTTTGGTTAAGGGTGTCAAACGGTCAGGCTGACCCGGCCCACTTACAAAAACTGGCCCGGTTTGACCCGGATTGGTCAACCCACGGGCTGTAAGGTACCGGGTCCCGGGCTGATTTAATTTTTTTTGGGCCCGGTTAACCCGGCCTGAACCAAAACGGTCCAGGCTCGCCGGTTAACCAGTCCGGCCCGATTTTAATTTTTTTTTTTTTTTTTTTTAGAATTTTGGAGATTGGGCCAAACTAGCCGTTGGCCCAATGGCTATATGGTCGTTTTTGGGTTCAAACGGCTAGTTTGACCCTTTTAATTAAAAGGAAAAAATTACATTTAAAATTATTTTTTAACCCCAAAAAAATTCCTATAAATACCTTACACTTTCAAATCATTTTTCACACAATTTTTCATTCTCTCAAATCTCATTCTCTCTCAAATCTCAATTCTCAAATATTCTATATATTTCCTAAAGTGCTCACTTTAATTTTTTAATTTTGTAATTACAAAGTACGAGTGGAAGTTTCTAAAGTCGCAACCTTCGGATACTTCCAAAATTTGGTATTTTCGTTCCATCTCTTACGTTTAATTTTTATTTAGTGTATTAATTGTTGAATATTTAATTTTATTATATTTGTTTATTTTGAACTTTTTTAGTTTAATTTATATTATGGATATATTAAGAAACTTCGCTACTAAAAGTGTTAAAAAAATTTATCTCGAAAGTGGTAGTGATAGTAAAAAATAAATTACTAGCGGTAGAGGTAGTTCAAGTAGTAGATATAGCCGTGTGTCTCCGGCACCGCTTAGTCAACCTTTTGAGGAAGAAGTAGGTGTACCTTTAGGTGTAGGTGCCCAAAATATGAATTATGTTGAAGCTCAGAAAAATCATGGTATAGAAGAAGAAAATGAAGTAGATGCGGTTAATTTAGACGAAGATGATGAAAATATTGGTGAGACACCCGTAGTAGAAAATGCTAACATTAGATCTCAATCGGTTAATCTCCCTCCCCGTTCTCCCAGTGCCCCAAGAGCTCGTAAACCAACTAGTATTGCATGGCAATTTTTTGAACGTATATCAGATATTGAGGTGCAATACAATATTTGTCAACAAATATATAAGCATAAAAGAGGAAGCAAGCAAGAGGGGTACGGGTACATTAATTAGACATATAAGTGATAATCACGAAAGAGAGTTAAATATTGCATGAGGTGGTGCGGATGTTAGTGGGCCAAAGCAAACTAGAATGGACCCAGCAACCGGTCAGGTAATGATGAAGTATAATAAATTGAGGGACCGGGAAGAAATAGCTAAAATGGTAGTTATGGGTTGTTTGCCTTTTAGTTTTCCTTCTTTTGATGCCTTTATTCATTATATTCAAGCAATTTATAATCTTATGTTTAATGGTATTCCTAGAACTACTTGTAGGACCGATATTTTTAGACTTCATTCACAAGATTATTTTTATTTATCAACATTATTAAAAAATATTCAATGTAGAATGTCCCTAACTTCTGATCTTGGTCGTGCTGTAAATAAAAATGATTATTTAACCATTACTTGTCACTGGATAGATAGTAATTTTGTTATGCAAAAACGTATTCTTGCTTTTTTATATGATGAAGATCGTAAACATACTGGAGATTTTAATGTTGATTCGATTGCTAAAGTTGCAGAATTTTACGGTATTGAAAATAAAATCTTATGTATTGCTTTTGATAATGCTTCTAACAACAAGACTGCTATAACAAAGTTAAAATCTAAGTTATCTCTGCCGTTACCTGAAATTTTTCATGTTAAATGTGCTTGTCATTATATAATTTAATTGTAAGAGATGGTCTTGAGTTTTTTGAACTTTATATTGAAAAAATTCGGCTTGTCGTTGGTTTTATTCAAGGAAATAATCATAGAAGAAAAATTAAAGACTTTAAATTTAAATGTGAACAAAATGGACTTGCACCGATATTGATGCCTGAAGAATGTGATACTAGATGGAATGCTACGTATGATTTTTTAAAAACTTGTTATAAATATAGAGTTCCTATTACACTATCTTTTAATCAACATTGTGGTTCATTTGCTGATTCTGCCCACTGCATGCTACATGATTCTGACTGGACTGTAATTAATGATCTTGTTAAATTTTTGGAAAAATTTTATATAGCTATGGTTGAATTTTCCGATACTTATTATCCTACTATTTGTAATATTTTGGCAAATATAGCCGATATTTCTGCTTTGCTCAAAGAATATAAAAATAAAGAAGGTTACAAAGAAGCTATTGGTGCCATGTTTGCTAAATTTAAAAAATATTTTTTTTGGATTCCCCGTATTTACTTGGTTGGTGCTATACTAAATCCGTGCATGAAATATAATATTATGTGTCACTTTAGTACTCTTATTTATGCTAACTTAGAGATAAATACTAACAATGATTCTGGTGATGAAGAACAAGAACAACCTGATTTGTGGACGGCTATGGGTGATGCGAATGCTTACATAAATAAATTATATAACCACTATGTTGATTTAGTTGATTTAGTTGTGCCGACAAATATCACTCCAACTGTCGCTCCTCATCCTCCCGAGGAGCCATCATCTTCTAAAAGGCCGACACATAGTGGTTTTCCTGATCACTTTTATGATTTACCTTGTTGGAACAGTGTTGACGAGGAAGCTTACACATCAATTTATCGGGAAGAGCTGGAGTATTATCTCCGATCGCCGCTAGAGGATCGCAGACGACGGATCAACACATTGGATTGGTGGAGGAATAATGAAGAACAATATCATGTGCTTTCAAGATTAGCTAGAGATGTCCTGAATGTTCCAATGTCAACCGTTGCATCGGAGAGCGCTTTTAGTCAGGGACGATAGCAGCTTGGAGACAACCGACATTCATTGGGAAGCAATGCAATGAATGTTCTAGTTTGCCTTAGAGATTGGATTAGAGCAGAATGAAAAAATCAAGGAATGGAAGTGGAGTCGAACGACGAGCAGAGACTTGAAGACATTATGACTTCACGGGAGAACTCAGCAGAATCAAGTTCAATGCATGGTTTTGCCCCCGTTGACTTTGACTATCCATGCAAGTTCCCATTAATATTAACATGAATGAGTTAGAAAAAATGATGCAAAATTTGTAGATTTTTCATCCATGTAAATTATAAATTTTGGATCATTTTGCAATCAATAAAATTCAACATTCATTCACTCATTAGTCCTTACTTTGTAATTTTTTCCATTTAATGATTTAAATTAAATTTTTAGTTAAAATTAAATACTTAGTTTTAGTATATTACTAATTTACTATAAAGTATTATTAATTTATTATATTAAGTAGCATATATTTTATTTAAAGATATATTGAATGGTATGTATACATGTGTACATGTTTTATAAATTAGTGTATAACTATATATATAGTGTGCGTATATATTGTAGTATATATATATACATATATATATATATATATATATATATATATTGTAGTATATTTTATTTAAAGTAGTACATATATATTGAATGGTACGTATGTATGCGTATATATCTTCTATAGACGTATATATTTAACGTATACATGTGTATATGTTTTATAAATTAATGTATAACTATATATATAGTGTGTGTGTATTGTAGTATATATATATTGTAGTATATTTTATTTAAAGTAGTACATATATATTGAATGGTACGCATATATGTGTATATATCTTCTATAGACATAAATATTTAACGTATACATGTGTATATGTTTTGTAAATTAGTGTATAACTATATATATAGTGTGTATATATTGTAGTATATCTATATATTGTAGTATATTTTATTTAAAGTAGTACATATATATTGAATGGTACGTATATATGTGTATATATCTTCTATAGACGTATATATTTAACGTATACATGTGCATATGTTTTATAAATTAGTGTATAACTATATATATAGTGTGTGTATATATTGTAGTATATCTATATATTATAGTATATTTTATTTAAAATAGTACATATATATTGAATGCTACGTATATATGTGTATATATCTTCTATAGACGTATATATTTAACGTATACATGTCTATATGTTTTATAAATTAATGTATAACTATATATAGTGTGTCGGCGTGTATATTGTAGTATATATATATTGTAGTATATTTTATTTAAAGTAGTACATATATATTGAATGATACGTACATATGTGTATATATCTTCTATAGACATAAATATTTAACGTATACATGTGTATATGTTTTATAAATTAGTGTATAACTATATATATAGTGTGTGTATATATTGTAGTATATATATATTGTAGTATATTTTATTTAAAGTAGTACATATATATTGAATGGTACATATATATATGTTTATATATCTTCTATAAATGTATATATTTAACGTATACATGTGTATATATTTTATAAATTAGTGTATAACTATATATATATAATGTGTGTGTATATATATTGTAGTATATTTTATTTAAAGTAGTACATATATTGAATGATACGTATATATGTTTATATATCTTCTATAAACGTATATATTTAACGTATACATGTGTATATGTTTTATAAATTAGTGTATAACTATATATAGTGTGTGTGTGTATATTGTAGTATATTTTATTTAAAGTAGTACGTATATATTGATTGGTACGTATATATGTGTATATATCTTCTATAGACATATATATTTAACGTATACATGTGTATATGTTTTATAAATTATTATATATATCATTATATTGTAGTATATATCTTGTAGAATATGTTTTATTTAGAGTAATATATATATTTAACTAACGTATAGTCGTATACACGATTACATGTGTAATTATGTATATGTATATATGTTTTTTTTAATTCTAATGTAGTATACTCTATATATATATAGTGTATATATATTGTTTAATGTATTTAAAATGTATATAGGTGGGTATATATAGTGTATATTGGAGAAAAAAAAATTATTTTTGATCAAATTTTTAACCGGTTTTGACCGAGTTTAGGTGGGTTGGACCAGATTGGGTTAAGTGGGCCGGGTTAGGGTTGTTTTGAAATTTTTTACTGTTGGACCCGGAACTGGACCGGCCCATTTAATCAGGCCCGGATCCGAACTGGCCCACAACCCAGCTAACTTTCACGGGCCAATTCCGGGTTGACCTGCCCGGCCCACTTGACCGGTATACCTTTGGTTGTGTTCCATAGACATAAAAAAAAAAAAAAAAAAAAACCTTCTCCATAATGCACTTCCTTTCTCATCTCAGTTTGATTTTTCTTTTATGAATGGGTCACACTTGCCCTACCTGTTTCACAAGATTTGCCCTCATATCATCTAATGCTATTTTCCTTTCTCTTGTCTTTGTACCCATATATTATTTCCAAGTACAAGGAATATACTTTTCTTTCATTTTTTTTCTAGCAATTTGAAGAAAATAAAAACAAATTACGTGGGAAACTTCTATGAAATAACTTAATACAAAAAAAAAAAAAAAAAAGATAATAAGGTGTTTGGCTCAATTTACACGTCTTTCCGTGGAAACGTCAAATGAAGACTACCACCAGTAATAGTACTTTTTACTTTTAGGAGTGGTTTGGTTTGAAAACAAGTTATATCGGGATTAGTTATGTTGGGATAAGTTATGATGGGATAAGTTATACTGGGATTAGTTATGCTGAGATTAGTTTTTATTGAGTGTTTGGTTTGTTATATTCAAAGTAATATGCATGGTATAATTTCTAGGAATAACTTGATTGATTACCAAAATACCCTCCATTTTATTTAACTCTTATATATATATATATATATTTCTTTTTAAGCTTTAAATATTCATTCTTAAAATTTTTTATTATTTTTTAGAGAAATTAAAATATATAAATAAACATAATTTATATATTTTACAACCATTTTGAACGGTAAATGCTTTTATACTTCCTAAAATATTTAATTGCGAAAATAGACTAAATTATGCATGCAAATTATAGTACGAATAATAAATTATAATAAATTTAATTGTGTTATCCTGAGAAATATAATAAATTATGCACTCAAATTATAGTTGCTTCATAGAAATATTTTTAGTAAAAAATTTAAATTATACACTCAAATTTTAGCACACAAATTATGTGTATGGAAGTGAAAAATCAAAGAATTTAAGGGTAACATTGTCATTTTATGGTTTTATCCCATGTCAGAATAATGTTGGGTTTGCCATCCCACCAATTGGGAGGATAACTTATCCCGAGACTAATTATTAATCCCGGAATAAGTTATCCCAAATATTTACAATCAAACAACGGATAAAAAGTTTTATTTCGGGATTATTATTTTATCCCGAAATTATTTGCAAACCAAATGAATTCACATTTGCACATTTGTGAGAAAAATGTGCTTGCATCCAATGCCCAAAGTCAAAATAAATCAATGAATTCACGACGCATGTCTTTCTTATACATTTTATCACTTAAGCACGAACTCATAAGCACGAGCTCATAAATGTGTCCCCCCTCCCCCCTCCCCTCGCCCCCCTTTTATATATATATATATATATATATATATATATATATATATATATATATAATAAGGGAGAGTAGTCTAGCATGAGATTATGCAAAGCGACATTTTAAAAATAATATTTTACAATAAAGACCTATTTTATTGATTATTAATTAATTCATATTTATTTCATATTATATATATACGATAATAAAAGAGAGTAGTTTAGCATGAGGTTATGTCAAGTGACATCAAGAAAATAACATTTTGCAATATATATATATAATAGTAGTAGTAGTAGTAATAATAATAAATTAAAAAAAAAAAAAAAAGAGACTAGTTTTTGAGTTTCCCATTTTTAACATAGCATGATATGATGATTAGCCGTTTCTAGTTACAGAAGAAATGGTGCATGTAAGTCATACAGGATAATTGGTGTTTAGTCCAAATTGTTGTTGTACTTGCGATACATTTTTATCTTCCAAATGTGTATTTGTGAATCATTTTTATTAGTATTAAATATTATACATCTAATAACTCTAAGAAAGGACTAGTGTAGTTATAAGTAGTAATTTACAAATAATAGCGTGAGAAAATTAGGACAAGGCTGGGATGGTTTTTGTGAGAAAAAACAAAAGAAACTTTAGAAGAGCAGGATTGAGAGAAATTTGGACGCACAATACTGAACCAACACATAGACGTCCAAATTGTGAAAAAGCACTACTTAGCAAAGAAATCATAATCTTAAATTTCAGACCCAGTCTAGTTAAGCATAGAAAACAACTCCCTCCCTTGGTTTCATATTACTCTCTGCGTCTATTTTTATTTGTTATTTTTTAACATAACATATTTATTAAAAAAATAATTATTGATACGGAAAAGTGTCTCAATTACACTAATTTTTGTTCAATACAGATCAGAAGATAAAGCGAGATTATTAATAAAATAAATCCAAATATATACTACTTCCGTAACTTTAAACAGCATAGGCTTTGATACCAATTGTAGGGGGGTGCGGATAACTTGTATGGTAAAATAGATGTAGCATAGAATGTATCTATTTTTATTTGTGCTTGGATATTTCTTAACTTCTCTAAATATTTTTATTTTTATTTTTATTTTGAGTTTATTTATGTTAGTTTTATCGATATTCATATCTTGGGGGTGATTATATGGTAATTGGTTAAATGCTTTACTATAGTATTCTTTATTTTTTTTCCCTTAGTTTTTGTAATTCTTCTATATTATTTTGAAGGTATTCTAAATATTCTATATCTTTTGTTTCAAAATATCCAATTAGATTATCTTTCATAAGTTTTTCTAATAATATTATTTCTTCCATATTTTGTCTCCAATATTTTAAATATTCATAGTCTATCATTTTATCCTGTAGTAATTGCAGAGTTACAAATTTCTGCATAATAATTTATCCTGATTGTACTGTAATGTATATCTAATTCTAGATTTTCAATGTTATTTATTATCTTGTGTTGTTCTTCTCGTAGCGAGTTTTTTAATTTATATAAACTATCACATGTACTTTTTCCTAAATTTTCTAGGGCTTCTTCTATCCATATTAATTTTTCTTTTAGATTCTCCATTATTTTTCTAATTCGATTTCTATAATTAATTTCTTCATTTAGATTATCTTGATTTTCTCTAGTTTTTCTAATATATTCTAACATTTCTTAATCTGAATAATATCCATCTAGGTAATTATCCAGGTATAACTGTTCTATCCAATTTATAGTTTCAATTTCATAGTCTAATACTTTTTCTAATATTATTCTCTTAATATCTATATTTTCTATACCTCTAAGTATATATAAGATTAATATTTTAAGATTATCTATCATTTAAAATTGGTTAAATACTTTATTATAATATTTTTTAGTTGTTTGTTTTAATCTCATTAATTCTTCTATTTTCTCACTAAGAAATTGTATATATTTTATATCTATTTTCTAAAATTCTAAATATACATAATTTATCATAGTTAGTGTGTGGGTTTGGTATGTAAGTATTTATAAGAGTAGTTCGGTAGGTGTGGTATATAATTAATTCTAGTCATAAAATATCTATCAAATATTTTTTCCAATATGATTTTTCTTATATCTACTATTTCTATATCCTTAAGTACATATAAAACGAGTATTTTAAATTTATCTACCATTTCGTCAGATAAATAATTATCCATTTTTCATAAAATTGCTATTTTTAAAATATTCCCTTCAATCATGCACATAACAAAATATGATCACTTTAGATTGCTATATACTAGATTATTCTTAAATAACATATTCTTCGGTCACTATTAGCATGGTAATCTGAATACTTTTCCCTTAAACAGCGTCTCTACTCTGGTTACTTCCCTATCACGGCTTCTTGCCTTACCGGTTTCACCTTTAGGATGACATAGTTCTTAGGGATTTTTCTCCTTTTTCACTTTGCTGATAAACTTCTTAACATGCTGTTTTTTCGAATAATTCTACTATAAAGCAACTAACATGAACTTATTTTATCATATCGTGATTGTTAGGAATTTATGAATTTAGCTATTCATAATAGTAAATGAATATACCTGTTCTGGTAGTTTTGATAATTCTAAGCTTTGTTCCTCCATAGATTTTTCCATTGAAATATACCTATTTTTTAAATAATTAAATTATTTGTTGTAGACAAGAGAGAATTTTTTGCTTCAACGCATGAAGGCTTATCTTCATCTGAGCAAGTGCTCGTTTATTTATATTCTTAGAAATGAAAACGCGTACACTGTTTTTCTTTACATCTGTCAGCTACTTTACAAAAGTAAAAAAATGTTTCTGCAAAAGTCCTAAAGCTAATGTCTAATCTAATAATGGCACTACTTGCTAAAAAAGACTAAGAAAAGTCAAAAAGCCTAAGGCTACTTACATGATAATTTACGTAAGGCTATCTAGCTATTTTAAATCTTCCATATGTCTTTTTCACCTTTAATAACTTGAATTACTTTCTTTGTCTTCTTTCTTTATCCGTAGTTATCTTCTTTTTATTGCTCCGTATCTCCATTATTGCTTCATATCTTACATCTTCCAGCTGTCGGTTTTATCTTTTTCTATTCCAGTTGAACTTCTGGGATAATATTATCTTCTCCATCTTGGGTATATATGGTATTTAATAATCCATAGTCGAAACAAGTTTTTATTAGGCTTGGATTAGTTTTGGGTAGTGCAATTAGCTTGTTGTGACCTTGTAATCTTTGGGTTATATAGTTTGTGTTGGGTTCTTTGATATCTGTAGCTCTGGGGTTAAGATTTAGAAAATTTTGTACTCGGTAGATATTTTCTATGTATTTTTGGGTTGTATAGTTATAAACTTTTGTATCTTGGTTCAGACTGTCTCGATATGTGGTAATTTGTGGGGGTATGTTCAAGAGGTCTTTTTGTATTTTTGGTGTAAATGGTTTTTCAAATATCTTATTTAAGTTCATATTCTGGTATCTTTGTCCAATAAGTCCTTTGCTTGTACCTGCAATTGTAGATTGATAAACGTTATGGGTTTTATGGAGTATCCCAACGTCTCCTTCTAGCTCTGAAATTTTAATGTCTTCCGATCGACATAGCTCTGCACACTGCTGAGTTAGCTGATTTGTAGCTACAAACTTCAGTTTATCTTCATTAGTCTTTAGCTTTTCTATTTTATTACCCATATTGTCCACTTTTATTGAAAGCGTAGTTAGGGTTTTGAATATCTTTTCTAAAGCATCATCTTCTATTATATCAGTCTGTGTAGCTTTGTCTTGATATGTAACTGCAATAACGTTTTTGTTAGTACTAATTACTTCAATTGTAAATGTAAAATTTAATATATTCAATACTAGTCTCCGAATCTCTTTTGTTGTAACTGAATTTTGTATTTTCTTTGTTAGCCACCAACGTACCTGTGTATTATGTGTTCGTACAATAAACTCATTATATACAATATATGACTCAAATGCTAATAAACATTTATATAATGAACATAATTCTTTTCTATTTATTTTCCATTTTATTTCTGTTTCATTAAACGTTCCTGAATAATATCTACAATGATGTTCTATTTTTTCATTTTCGTACCTATATTTAAGTACTCCTCCGTAACTACATTCACTAGCATCTGATTCTACTATATATATAAATTTTCTATTTTCGTCTGGGAATTGTAATTTTGGTAATTCTTTACAAAGTGTTTTTATTTTCTGGACTTGTTTTTTATCTTCTTCGTTATAATTATATTCTACATCCTTTTTAAAAAATTTTTGTAAAGGCTTTAGATTTTCTGCTAATTTTGGTATATATTTCCTTACTTGGTTTACTAATCCCAAAAATGATTGTAATTTCTTTTTTGTATCTAATTCTTCTTTTGAATTTATTATTTTTTGTACTATATGTTGTTGCATTTTTACTCCACTTTTATCTATTTGTATTCCTAAAAAATTTATCTGTTTTTTCATAATTTCAGCTTTCTTTTCACTTAAACTTATTCCCGATTTTTCTATTATATCCGTAAATTGTTCTAATAATTTTAAATGTTCTTCTTTGGTTTTTGTATATAATAGTATATCATCTATATATACTATACAATTAAGTAATTATTTAAAATAACTATCCATAAAATGTTGATATCTACCTGGTGCATTTTTATATCCAAATGGTAGTACATTCCATTCATAAAATCCTTGTGGTACCGTAAATGCGGTTAATTCCTTAGATTCTCTTTCTAACTTTAAATGGTAAAATCCTGATTTACAATCAAATTTACTAAAGTAATTATATCCTTGTATTTGTCTTATTTTTAATATCTTATTTGGTATTGGGTAATTATATGTCATAGTTTTTGCATTTAAATTTCTATAATCAATAACCATTCTACTTTTTCCTCTTTTTTGTTCACTATGTTTATTTACTATAAATGTTGGGCTATTATGTTTACTATTACTTTTTTGTATATATTGTTTTTCTAATAATTCTTCTATGTGCATTTTAAATTCTTTTAAATTGTCAAAATTATATGTTAATGGTTTTTGAGTTATTATGCTATTTTTATCTATTAATTCAATTTTTATAGTGGTTTTATGTTTTTCCCATCCTTTTAATGGATCTTCACTATATAATTGTTCTATTTTTTTCTTAATTATTTCAATCTTACTTATTGAAAATATAGTTATTTCCTTTTTATTTATTGAAAATACGACCAGTTCTATTGTATCTTCAGTATTTTTTATATTTTCTAATTTTTGTGTAATTTTTTCACTTCCTTCTATCCAATCAGTAGTCTTTCTTATTTTATTAGTAACTCTTTTTGCTCTTACTTTCAATTTACATGGTGTTGTAAACCACCAATCCGTTCTAGTTATTATATGTGGGTATAATTTATCTAAAAATGACATTCCTAAAAGTATATCTTTTGATGTTAGCTCATAATTATAGATTTCTTCTATTGTTAATATTTTATCTCATACTTGTGTTTTTTCATTCTTAGCTTTATAAGTAATTAAGCTTCCTTCGTTATTAAATCCTTTAACTATTATTGGTGTTTTTAATTTATCCCATTTACTTTTTGGTAAACAATTATATCTACATAAATTAGCTTCTACTCTTGTATCTATCATAGGCGTATAATATCTACTGTAATACCCTTCTACTACTATCTTCATTAATACATATATTTTCATATCATGTTAAAACTCTTCTTAAGAATAATTTCTCTCTGTTATATGTTATAGATAATTGTGTATGCTCTATATTATATGGTTTTACTTGTTCTAGCCATTTTATTCCTAATATTATGTCTGTTTTTTGCATTTCTTCCTTTATTTCAATTTAGAACAAAAGTCACAAAACACCCCTCTCTTTTTTTTCTTCTTTTAATTTACTTTCTCCTTTTGTGACATCACAGTGATCTCATTCTATTCATAAGACAAATATTTGGATATATCACATAAAAATTGATAAATCAACCTCATTTTTGAGGAATTAAATGGTGTCCTAAATTTTTTTCGTAAGCTAATGAAAATATTAAAATATTATTTATTCAAAACGAAATTAAATTGAATTCAATTTCATAATGACTACCACAATATGACTAAACCAACAAATACTAAAAAAAAACTAATACTCATGCAAATAACTATTTTTACATGATTTTATATTCACTAACTATTATTACTAACAAAAATTAAAAATTCATAATTCTTCCATAGTCACAGAAGCATCACCAATCAAGTGATCTATCTTTCCTTCAGGGTGCTCGAAAAAATCTGTCATATCCAAACATATGATATGAACATGATTTTCAGAGAGAAAATTAGCCTCAGTATTTTTCTCTTTCTTCTTTAATGATGCTTGATAAAGGTCAACCAAGTGTTTGAGAGCACGACAATCACGTGCATAGTGTTCTTTTCCATCACATCTAAAACAAGCAATTGCTTCACGTTTCTCATCTTTTTCTTTTTTTCTTTTGATGGTGTTTTTTGTTTGATAAATGATTAACACCAAAAACAGAAGTTCATTCTTGATGATCACAATCATGACCACGATCATGTCGACGACCACGCCTAGGGTCGCGACCTTTTTCATGCCTAACGTGGTGTGCATACACATCATTCACTTCAGAAAATGGTGCAAATCCAGTAGGTCAATTTTCGTAATTTTTTATTAATAGATTATTATTTTATTCAGCCAAGAAAATATGAGAACTCAATTTGGTATACTTCTTGAAACCTTTCTCTCGATATTCCAGCTGCAAGAGCATATTCGAGGCATTAAGGTGGAGAACATCTTTTTCATCATGTCATCATCATTGACAGTTTCTCCACATAGTTTCAACTGAGAAGAAATTCTTGAAACCTCAGATGCATTCATTATATCGTGCTTTTGGGAGGATGGCCACCTTCAAGTGGTCAAACCTTTTTTTTAGGCTATTTCACAAAACAGGTGGATCCTTAGTAGTGATATATTTGATTTCTAGAATATAATTTTGTCAAGATTATGATGCAAAAAAATCATAGCCTTAGCACGATTTTGATTAGATGTTGTATTTTCTTTCTTTATGGCGTCTCCAAGACCCAGAGCGTCTAAGTGGATTTTAGCTTCCAGCACTCATGAAATATAGTTCTTATCCGAACTTTGAAAGGCAAAGATCTCACACTTCGTAAGATTATTAGCCATATGAAAAAGGAAGAAAAGTAATACCTTAGCCTTCAAATTTGAGACAACAAAGTCTTATGTTGATAACCTGTTATAAACTAATAAAGAATAAGAAGAAGAACAGAGAGAAGAGAGAGTAATTCTTATTTCTCTTGAGGAATGATTTACAGTGAAGAAAGTCCCTCTATTTATAGGAAAAATTCTACCTAGTTTCTCTCTAAAAGATAGATTTTTCATATCTTGATAGATACTGACTAAATCTTGATAAATATCAAGAGATACTATCTATATTATTGATAGACATTCACTACAAAAGATATATAACAATATCATAAAAATTCAATTTTTTTACCATATTAGGAAAATGTTTTTATTTTACAATTACAATTAATCTTTTTTGAAAATGTAAATAAGTTTGTGGAATTCGCAAAAAGTTTCTTAAAGAGTGAATTAGTAAAATTATCCTTTGTATTTATGATTTATTAAACAACATATAAAGAAAAAAATGAAATATATGTGTTTTTAATGGACAAATTACCCATTTCATGTTTAATCTTATCCTTTGTTCAATCTTCACCTCTTTCACACTTTCCATTTTTTTAGTGAAGAGTCATAACCAAAATCAATTCAATCCTTCTGAAGAGTCACACGTGATGAAAATTGAGGTCCTCATGGGTCGACCCAATCCCCCATATCCCTTTTTAAGTCTCATCTTCCCTTTATAAAATTATGTAGAAAAACATAGGTGAACTACTCTGACAAAAAAAACATAGGTCAACTAATTTCTCCTTGATAGAGTACAGAACCTATTAATTTCCTTATAGTCACTTAAGAGTAGCCTAAGAGTGAAAATGATGGCCTAACGTGTTTCAACAAATGTTATAACAATATAAGTAAAGAAGAGAGAATTTTCACATGGAAAACACCCAGCCAAAAAGGTGTGAAAACCATGACCTGCACCTCTACAGAATTTCACTCAAAACTTCGCTAATCAACTTGAGCCTCAGCAACAACAAATTACATGACTTCTGTAACCTAAATTATAAACTCTAAATGCTATTTAAAACAAAACTCACAAACCTCCCAAGGTATGTGCCCCCAAGTCTTTGAGTTCCCTAACTTGAAGACAATAAACTAAACTCAATTTATAACTCATTGAAACTAGAATTACATCAATATCACAACTCAAGAACCAACTCAAATACATAAAGACTAAGACTCCTTATCTTTCTAAGTATCAGGACTAGGTTCAACAACGTATTCCTTGAATGTTCAAGCAGCACATTGCCAAGTCAGTTTGTCAATTGCCTTTTTTATTTGTAAGTGTGTGAGTGACTATGAAAGACACTCACTCTATTTGAACACAACTCTCCAAAGAGTTCTTATTCAAGTCGTACTTCTTCCTTCTTCAGAGCTCTAATCTCCTAGAGTTTTGTTTTAAGTATGACTCATTCTTTGATTCGACCTCTCTTTTCTTCAAGTTTTGTATTAAAACCCAAACTCTTTAATTTTACACGTGATAGTTATTTTGAGTTTATCAACTGTACCATCTTATCCCTTCCTTCAATCAAGCAACCTTGTCTTCTCATATTAGTGACTTTATGAGCTTACATCCTTACACCTATGCATTTGTGCATCTGCTTGACCTACATGTTTCATGTCATTTTGTCAATTATCAAAACTTCACAAATCCCAACAAATTCTCTTTTTGATGATAACAAACCTTTTGTTTTTGCGTAGATAACACCCTTTCCCGTAGACACTTAAACATGAAACACTAGGATGAAACACATTAGACAATGGGTTATAATCATTGAACATCCTCAATCTTTCCTCTTTTGTCATCATCAAAAAGTTGAGACAATACAACCGTTAGCAAATATGTGATGTTACTTAAGGCGTGGCTACTGGGGCTATTACCAAAATAATCAGAATAAGATGCAATACAACATAATAAAGTATTAAAAACTGTAAAAGAAAGGGGCAACATAGAAAAAAGATACCCATTTTATTAAAACATAATACGAACTACATTGACCAACTACTATTATGAAGAAAGTAAAACATAGTAAGAATTAGAAAAAAAACATATCCTAAGGTACTAAGAAACAAATTAGGATGGTCGAGGAGAAGGAAGTAATTGGGACAAGCGACGAATGGTCTCAACATTTTTAGATCTTTCACAAGCAAGATATGCCTGAAGTGCATCTATTATAGCCTGAAGGGTCAGCCTCATGTGCAACTTCTAACTCAACATTCTTCTTTGCCAGGGAATTCTTCAGCCTTTGTAAAGGGTTTTTTGCATGCCTCAGAGAAGCAGGTAGTGCGACATGATTCACAGTGACAATTACATCCTTTATGGTCTGCAGAGACCAAATTTGAACTAGGACTAAATGTTCCTCAAGGACATGAGCCAGCCAAAATACATAAGCGAGAGCATAACATTTGTCATCCTTGAGCAAGACACGATACATATTTTTAATAACCAGGATATGCAGGTCAATTTTGACCTCATTGTCAAGAAGTTTCATGAGGGTCAAGTCAAGAAAGTTAGCTTTAGCAGTACTCCTTTTTAGAATTGATCATTTTTGTGGACCACGTCAAAGTATAACTGATGGAGAGGGGATATTTCCCACTTGGTAATATGACAATGGTGAAGAAGATGTGGGTCGCTTGAGAACTTTCTAGTGATGTCTAGTGCAGAAGCCAAATTATCCAGTGAGGGCCATTCAAGTTTAATATAATGTTCCCATCCTCCCAAGGGTATATCAAGAATTTTTGAAATATCGTCCGCTATAAGATGAATGGACACACCTTGTAATGTAATAGAGAATAAATCCTCACTTTCAGAGCCATTGGTGTAAAATTCATAAGCTTTGGATTTTTCAAATTTTGCTGGGAGTCACCTAAAAGAAACAGGTGAGACTAGGGGTGGGCATGGTATGGTATATACCGAATACCAGACCAAAATCAAAATATTTTATACCGCGGTATGGATGTTATGGTATTTGGTAGGAATTTTAAATTATTTTGGAATTTGGTACGGTATTTGGTATTTATGTAATAAATACCAAAATATCGTATACCGCACCAAAGTTTTTTAATAACATATAAAAATCATATATATATTATTTTTAAGATTATTAAATATATTTATTTATCATTCATTAGCCAATTAAACACAAAAGTAGCTTTTATTCAGAAATAATTTTTTGGGAAAGCTTATTATTTAGGAGTACTATGCTTAAGTTTAGGTAATGTTGTTCAGAGTTTGCATCTCAGACTATTCAATCGTGATTGAAATGTTATTTTTGTGAAATTAATTAACAAAGATAGTTGTTAGCCTAACATGATTGAGACGTTTTTAAAATTTAAGGGTATAGTTCTTTTATATGAATATATGCAATTAGAAATCAAATAAAGTATGGTTACCGAATTACCATACCGTAAAATACCAAAAACAAATTTAAAAATACTGAACCATACCAAACTAATTTGGTATGGTAATGGTATTGTTCTTTTAGATACCGAAAATCAAAATTACCGTACCAAAATTTAAAATACTGTACCATACCATACCATACCATGCCCACCCCTAGGTGAGACCATACTTGGACCTCTAACTTGGCTAAGAGGATAACTGTTTTAGGACCACTAAATCCAGTAACAACACGTCCATAAATATTTTTTTTTAAATTGTCACGACCCAAAATCTCGAGGGTCATGATGACACTTGTCACGGCGAACCTTGACAAGTAAGACCATCACCAAACCAATACACAAAGGGGAAAATACAATCATACCCCTACGGCAAGGCTTCTAGAACGAAGCCAAACCATACAAGTTTAACAAATACAGAAAAAAACATAACAATGCAGTCGTAACTCTCAAAACCAGGTGTCAACAGTATAAGAATGTATCCAGTACAACTCGAATCCAAGGAAATACATAAGTTATCAAAATACAAGAGAAACTCAATCTCTAAAGTGAAAACAAAGACATAGTCTATAAACAAAGGTAATAGAAGATATTCGGATGCCAGAACGTCGACCACTACCTCGAAAGCTCTAGATATCGCCCGAATCAAGCAGCATGGGGTGCACCCAAACCGAATCTACACCAGAAGGGTACAATAGGGGTGAGTATGGTCCAATTTTACTCATTAAGTATCATAGTGTAACGACCCGAGACTACCCCCTAGTCGTCACACGATGCTTAGAACCACAAGTGATCCCAAGATAACCTTTCTACTAGCATAACTCATGAGCAACTGAATAAAATACATAAATCTAAACAAGATAAGCAGAAGATAAATCTTTTCTGAATCTGATCAATACAAAACTAAATTAAAATGATTACAACTTTGCTTTTACAAAACAAAACTAGAATCAAATACATTAACTCTACTGACTGTCTATGAGGACTCTACTAATACTGACTATAGGTAGCTGAGACATGGCCCTCAACTATCCCTAATCAATACGGCTGAATAAAAGAAAAACTACTAAAATTAGACTTGACTCGAGTCCTCGAATCAAAAGAACCTATCACCTGCTGACCAAAAGTTGCAAACTGTCTAATTATGATGTGAGTGCTATAACTAATACCTATATTATGAGACAATGTAGTACATAGATGTATATGTGGATCAGTACTTTTGGAATGTACTAAGCATGTGGGGGTGAATGCATAAATAAAAATAATAACTCAATATTAATATAAACTTTTCAAGAATGCATGCTAAGTGAATATCTGAAAGCTGAAAATTATAAATCATGAATAATAAAGCATACTGTATAAATCTTGTGAGCCATAACACTTAGTTCTAAAAGCTATAATTTTACTCTTTCTAGTAGCGGAATAAGTAGGACTGAAGTAAGTCTGTTTCCAAATCATACTGGCTAAGTGTAAAGGGACTCACCAAATCATGCAGGCTAAGTGTAAAGCGAATCAACTTTATCATCTGTAAACTGAAAGCTAAAATCTCATAGCTAATGTCTTATGTAAAACAATATCTGAATAACATTGTGAGCCCTTACATTTAGTTTCTAAAATCTGCTATGTTATTCTATTTTAGGATTTAGGAACTTTGGGAGGTTCTTCTAATCGACATACACCATATGATCTATCATGATGTCCAACGTCATGTTCCTCTAAGGGGAAAACCTCACATTGGGAAGAGGTGTCATACTCTTGCCAAGGAGTATAACCTTATCTTAAGTGATCACTGACTTAGCCCACTATGGAAACTTAATCTTAATCCTACGATGGCATATAGTTATAGGGCATGAGACCTTGAAAACATACCCAACTCGATGCTAAATAGTACTCTCATTCTTTTGTTCAGAACTTTAGGAAATCCACCTTAAAATAGCACAAGGGTTTGTAATGAAAACCAATTATGTTTCTCTTTCTCAAAACGTATGAACAATGTAGATTCCTTATCTTAGCTTAGAATCAAAAGAACAACTTTTTTTCTTAAATCTTAGGAAACAATTTGTAAAAGAGGCTCAAAATCATAATCTTATTGAGATATCAATACTTAAACTTAAGGCTTTAAAACCCATGCTTTATACTCATGCAAATTCATTGCAAAACATCATGCTTAGTATAATTCTTGAAATACTTCAACAATATCAAGATACTAATATAAAGAATTCACAATATCATGCTTAAAACTCAATTGAAAATCTGTAAAATCATATCAGATGCATAAAGATGTGAAATTAGACATGTAATTCAACATTTAAATCACTTGTAATATCATAATCTTTAAGTAATGATAATTGGGTATGAACCCTAAATTGAAACTCTTGTAAATTCAACTTTAAATCTAGTTTCGGGAACAAGGACGAAAGGAGTATCCTTGTTCATAACCCCACATACCTTATTAGATTAATTAGATGTAAAAGCTTGAACTTTGAATCTCTAATGGTGTTCTTGAAGCTTCTTCTTGAAGTTCTTGAATTTGGAAGCTTGGGTTCTTGCTTTTCTTGAAGAAAATTTGATGAAGTTCTTGTTGTTCTTGAGGGGAATAGGATTTTCTTGGAGAGAAAAGGATGAATAATAATGTATCCAATGCTTTTGGGGGCTGAAATTATGTGTTATGGACGATTTTGGGTGAGGGAAAAGGACTGAAATACCCCTAGAAAAATGTGACTGAAAGTTGGAAACCTCAGGGATGAAATGGAGCGTGCGTCACATGCTCTGGATCTTCGAAATGGAGAGTGCGTCGCATGCTAATCACGCACCCTCACTGTCTCTCTTGTGAAAATGGCTATAACTTTTCGCTCGGGTGTCGGATTTAGGCGAAATTGGTATCCTTAGAAAGCTGACTCAATTATCTATAATTTGGTGGGTTTTGAGATGAAAAATTCTATGTATATCAAAAGTTGTACACATTCAAAATAGACCCTTGTAGAGTCAAATACCAAACTTTGGACGAATCAAAGGCTCTTAGCTCCACTTTGTTCTAAGTGATTTCTATGAACATCTATCACCCCGAAAGCACTTTATAAACTAGGATAATGATCATGAAACTTATATTCATATGGGAATCATTTGGATTAGAACTTAAACACTTAAGAACGACGGTTAAAATTCTAGCGCAAAAATATGTGGTGCTACACCTAGGCCGATCGAGCGAAGTAAAAAATAAAGCATATAACATATATACTAAGGGAACGTCACCTTACATTAGAAAATGTCCCATAATGATATCCCATATCGATTACACTAACAGTTTACATATATAGCAACAACAACACCAGGTAGAACACAAATATATATTTTATTACATATAAGTAGGAACAAGAGAGAATATGTATATACAAGATAGTTAGGTACAATTATGGAAAATAGAACAAATAAAGGTATGAAAAGTCAATATGGTAATTCAATCACAATACAAACACAATAAGGAAGTGAAATGTATAAGATGGTAATGATGATACACAAGACTGTCGCACAACCTACATATACACCCACGGAGGCAGGCCTCCCTCGTGGGACCTATGGGAGGTTCATCAACTCATATAGAATCCATATATCCATATCTCCTTCCCGGCACATCCCTCGGAAAGTTATTTATAAGGTGTTAAGATATCCTCCCGAGCACATCCCTCGGGGAGGGTTTTAAAAAGGTATTACCAGTGTTACTCAGATGTTTCCACGGTGGTATCAATATTTCATGAATGAGTATGACATGAGGATGTAGTTCTCACAACCAATCACATGATGTATTTTCATAACCAACCACAACAATACATTTCCACAACCACGTGAGCTAATATTCACTCATTATTTCCACCATTCATGCATGTTCACATGTTTCATATGCCAATAAAGTATGAATATAATCACAATACATTAATAGTACCATTTTAGGCATTTTCTATTAATATCACATTGGACCCCACACAGTTACACATATTACATAACATCTCAATTTCAACAATTACATCACATATAGGCCCCCACACGGGAACAACACATAGATAGCCATTTTTCATGATTAGTTCCCACCCATAACATGCATTTTATACTAATATTTACTATACAATTCAGTTTAAAAGAGTTAAGCCATAATCTACCTCGAATGCCGAAATTGGTTTGCTACACTTCGAACCCACGATCTAACTTCTCATGAACGATCTTGAAATCAACTAAAATAAAAAAAAATATAATTTACGTGTTAAAATAAAGCCAACAATACCCATATTGCCTGCTTTTAGTTCAAAGTTAAAACGGACCTCCGAAATAGATCTTTTTAAAAAAAAAAGGTAAAATCATAATTTTACTTCAAAAATGTGTTCCCCGTACCTTTAAGAATCTACAGGTGAAACTCAAGTCAAATCAAATAAAAAATGAGGTTCAAATCAAAGAAAAAATATTTTTGAGCTTTACCGAGTAAAACCTTTGAAATCTATTTTAAAATAAAAAATCGAAGTTGCTTTGATGATGAAATAAGGAAAAAACTATTTATTATAGGATTAAGAACATTATTCAAGTGAAAAGATTTAGAATTTGGGGCTAAATCAAGTACTAAGATTTTGGGGGTTTTGAACAATTAATCAAGAAATTTGATAAAGAAAAGGGTGAATTCTCACCTTAAATCTATAAGAGAATCAAGAAATGATGTTAATATAGCTTCCTAAGCTCCCACAAGCTTCACTTTTAAGCTTTTATACTATTTTAGGGTTTAACACTCAAGAGGTAAGGTGAAAGAATGAGAAAAATGAAAAAAAAAAAAGGCTATTTTTACACTGTACCAGGTACAAAGTAAAACAAGACATAAATCGTCCTTGGTGTATGCGATTTACTCTTTAATTTTCAAATTGCACCAGTGACTTGGAAAATCAGATTTTTCAAGTCCAACAGGGACTTCAACGGGGAGCTCAAAATTCATTCAGAGTTTGATATACGCAAATAAACTATGTAACCACACTAAATTCGATGCTCCAGACTCAATGGAAATATTAGAATTTTGAAATAATGTCGTTTTCACAGAGTTGACCCCCAAAATCTAAAATCATAATTTTCTGAATCGAGGATCGAAATAAAATTTAAAAGCCATAAAATCCAACCAAATGTGTTACCACCCTAAAATTGATATTTCAGACATATTAGCAAAGTTGAATTTTTCATCTGAGGTCATTTCAAACGGATATGGGTCCCACACTATATTTCTAATTTTTCAACTTTCCAACCAATAAGTCGAAATGAGCTTGGGTGCATCAAAACTCGATTTGCACAGTCCATTCAGCCATACATCGCACGAGTCAAAAAATAATCACATAGGTCCATAATAAGGTTTTTGAATCCACCAAAAATCATAATATATCACAAATGGTACCAAAATGCATCAGGAACCATACCAACACCCCATACCCCAGAAATACCATAATGCAACTATGATTAGGGGTAAAATAGTTAAATCACATAAAATCACAAATTTCACATATTTTATAAAATTTTCAAGTCGTTACAAAAGAGGAGAAGGTGGGGTAACTTTGAATTAGGGACCTTTGAGGCATCAATGTGTTCAGGTACCTCAACTTGCTCCGATGAGGTCTCCATAGTATCCTCAGAATTAGAAATCTCAGATGGAACATGTTTTCTGGCCTATTTTTTTTGAAAGAGTGAGATTGACAGAAAACTTTAAGAAGGTAGTGAATTTTTTCAGAGAGACTAATTTGGATGAAGGAGGACTATGAGATTGGCGAAAAGAAGAAGCTTTAGGAATGAAATGTTTAATGGACTTATTTCGGTTAGCTTTGCGAACCAATAAATCTTCCTCAAGAGAAGGTGCAGTAAGGCAAGAGTAGAAAATTAAGAAGGGACGTTTATTTTTTCTTGTATTAAGGGATTCAACTAGGTAAGCATCCTCTTGTAGCTTTTGGTGGCGAGTATAAGGAGTTCGAGGAGAATCGGATGGAGGAATGCTTTCAACATAGGGCACATCATCATCTATAACAACTGGAGCCTCTGATTTCTTCCTATTTTGAGATCTTACTTTTCTAGGAGTTAGATCAACTATAGGATTGTCATCGAAAGTAAAAACTAGGAAAGGAGAAATATCCGTAATCTCAGAGGAAGGAATTGTTGGGAAACAAGGCCCAGTTGAAAAGTGAAGAATTGGTTTTTGAATGCGTTCCACGCAGTAAAATTAGATAGTTTAAAAGGAATTTAGGGTGTAATATCTTGAATAATATTGGTACTTTATGGAGGACCATTTGAGAGTATTCAGGACTTTGAGAGGATTGTTGAGCGGAAAAGGAAGAGGAAGACTTCATTGTTGAGAAAGAAAAGTATAAAGTAAGATATTTAATTAAAAGGAGAAAAAAATAAAAAACTTCTTTTCATAGATGTTTGATTTTTAGAGAGGGGGAGGAAGATGAAACGTAAAGGAAAAAGACAGCAGAGTCATATGTTTCATCAGTGAAAAAGTACGTTTGAGGAAGAAATGAGAAGGCGATGGTAGCCTTTTTGAAAAGTGAAGGACTCTTTGGTTTTTGGCGGTTATGAATTTCAAAGAATATTAGAGTAATTAATACTTGAAATGCAGTGCTTAAATGTTTCACTTAATCTTTTATAATAGAAGGAACATGTAGATCATACCTGATGAACTGAAACTTGGAATCATAATTGCTTGGATGTACTCAATTTTTTACATAATTTAATATAAAATTAAGTGAAAAGAGTCAGTAATCTAGAATTGGGATGCACAAGTAAATGTGTAACACTGAATCAAGTAACAATTTAACTAATATATACATAGAACAAATTTTTTAGTTATTCGTTGAAGGGAGTTCATGTAATCTTAGTTATCCCTAAGTCTAACCTATTTTTATTAAAATATTCCCTAATTAGTGCTTTGATAAAGATATCAACAATTTGCTCCTCAGTAGAACAAAACATGATTGATAAAGTCCCTTTTCAAAATTATCTTTAAGAAAATGATGTTGTATGTCAATATTCTTAGTTCTTTTATGTTGCACAAGATTTTTTACATTATTTATGGAACTAGCTTTGTCACAAAAAATTGGAGCATAACCAACATCCATACCAAAATCCTTTAATTGTTGGTTAATCCATAATAATTGTGCAGAGCATAATCCAACAACAACATACTTAGCCTCATCAGTGAACAAGGCTACAGATTTTTTTTTTGGTGGACCGGGAGATCAAACATGATCCAAGGAAGTGTGTCATACCTGTGGTACTTTTTCTACCTACAAGATAACCTGCATAACTAGCTTTTGCATAGCCTACCAATTTGAAATTGCTTCCTTTAGGATACCAAAGGCCTAAGTCAGTAGTTCTTTTGTGGTATCTTAGTATCTTCTTGAGAGACTTGAGGTGGGAATCCTTAGGATTTTCTTAAAACCTTTCACATAAGCCAACACTAAAGACAATGTCAGGTCTACTTGCAGTAATATACAAGAGAGACCCAATCATTCTTCTATACAAATTCTATTTTACAGATGGACCTATTTCATCCATATCCAATTTTATGGTTGTGGCAGTGGGAGTGCTTATTACCTTGGCCTTCTCCATAGAAAATCTTTTGAGTAATTATTTCACATGCTTGCTACTAAATTAGTGTGGAAGAGTTTGCTTGATTTGAAATCCTAGGAAGAAGTTTAATTCTCCCATCATTCTCATCTTAAATTCACTACTCAAAAGATTTACAAAGTCATGTTTACATCATTATAGCCAAATATAATATCATCAACTAATACCTGCACAGTCAAAAAATCCTTGCCATTAGTTTTCAAAAAGAGGGTATTGTCTATTTTACCTCTTATGTGACCATGCTCTTGGAGAAATTTTGACAATCTTTCATACAAGCCCTTGGGGCTTGTTTCAACCCATACAATGCTTTGTCTAGCTTGTAGACATAATTAGGTAAGTCAGTACTTTTAAACCCAGGTGGTTGCTTCACATATACTTCCTCCTTTAGATATTCATTCAAGAATGCACACTTTACATCCATTTAATAAAGAGTGAATTCTTTGAAGGCAGAAAAGGCTACAAAAAGCCTAATTGCTTCAAGTATTGCTTTTGGGGAAAATGTCTCATCATAATCTACAACTCCTTTCTAATTATATCCTTGGACCACCAATCTTGCCTTATTTCTTATAATTGTTACATTTTAATTAACTTTGTTCCTCTACACCCACTTAGTTCATATACCAGTCATGTTATGTGGTGATAGAACTAAGTTTCATACCTTGCTTCATTCAAACTGGTGGAGGTCTTCTTGTATAATAATTATCCAATCTTTATCAAGATCTGCTTTCTTTACCCTTTTAGGTTCAATCAGTGATAAAAAGGCCTTGAAAACACACAAGTTCTTTGATCAAATATAGTGGTGATCCCAGAAGTAAGATTGGACAGAATATTTTCAATTGGATGAGATCCTTGATACTTATAGTTTTTAGGCACCACGTCTTAGGAGCTACTAGAAGCACTATCAGTAACTTGAATTAGTATTATGGGTGGTTTAGTTCTCCCTGTCAATGTGCCTCCTGTCTGGTCTTCAGGTGGATCGGATGGTACAGCATGTTCCTGTGACTGCTTTTCAGTCACACTTTCATCATGCATGTTAGTCTCAAACACAATACATGATTCTTCAAAACCAACATGCACACTTTCTTTAAGACATTTTCTTCTTTTATTTAGGACCCTATAAGTTTTACTATTATGAGAATATACAAAGAAGATTCCCTCATTACTAATTGCATCAAATTTTTTCAAATTATCTTTTCCATTATTATGAATGAAACATTTACAACCAAAGGTCCTAAAATAAGAAATATTAGGTTTTCTAGCTTTGAGTAACTCATAGAGAGTCCTCTCTAGAAAGGACTAATCATGCATCTATTCATAATGTAATAAGCAGTACTTATAGCCTCATCCTAAAGATTCTTTACAGGATATTCTGGAACTATCATTGTTCTAGTCATATCTTCCAAGGTCCTATTTTTTCTTTCCACTAATCCATTTTGTTATAGTATTCTAGGAGCAGAGAAATTATGATCTATTCCATTTGTTGGACAAATATCCAAAAATTTTACATTTTCAAATTCAGCTCCATGGTCAGATCTGATGGAAATAAGTGACGTACCAAGTTTCTTCTCTATTTTCTTGATAAAAATAGAAAAAACATCAAAGGAATCTTTCTTGGAAGCTAAAAAAAGTTTCAGGGTAAACCTGGAATAATCATCAACGATAATAAAAACATACCTCTTGCCTCCTCTGCTATGTACCCTCATTGATCCACAAAGGTCCATATGGACCGGGTCAAGGCATTTGGTTGTGCTGACATGGTTCTCTACTTTTAAAGATGATCTTACCTATTTTCCTCTTACACATGCACTACAAAATTTTTCTTCTTTAAACTTGGTTTTAGGCAAGCTTACCACCATGTCCTTAGAGGTTAGTTTGTTCAATTATTTTAGACTTGCGTGACCAAGTATTTTGTGTCATAGGAGGGAGTCATTCTCTATTGCACTTAAAAACGTAAACTTTTAACGATGCATTCCCATGATATCAGCTTTATAAATATTTTTATGTCTCTTGGCAGTTTGAACAATCTTATTTGTATCCAACTTCATCACTTTACAACCTGTAGAAGTAAAAGTTATCTTATTTCCTTTGTGACAGAGTTGGGAGATGCTGAGCAGATTGTATTTTAATCCATCAACATGATAGATTTCGTCCAAGTCTCTTGATTAAGACCTTCCAATCTTCCTAAATCTTTACCATCTTTAAATGACACATTTCCTTTTTAAATGAAGTAACTGAGAGGAATTTTTGTTTATCTCCAGTTATATGCCCTGAACAAGCACTATACATGTACTAATGTTGCTTTCCTTCTTTCACTTTTACCTGCAAAATAGTTTAGGAGTTAGTTTTAGGAACCCAAACAAACTTGGGTCCTTTCTTATAATCAAAGAGATGAATCAAGTTTCTTCTAGCTGATGATAGGCGAATTTACGCACCTATATCAATATATTTTGCCCATATTTTAGCCTAGTTTTGAGAACAAATTATATATTTCATGCACTTTTAGTCCTTTTTCCTGTAAATGAGCTAACGAACATGATTAGTAAAGTTTCAGGTATAAATGATGCATAATTCAGCATTTTATGGCTTACTTGACGCTAAAGAAAGCTCACGAAGGAAGGGAAGGGAGTTTACACGCCTAAGGACCAAAACTGCTGCATGGAAAATCTGTCCCGGGCTAAAACAGCATTTCTGAAGACTTTGGGGGACCAAAACTGCTGCATGGAAAATCTGTCCCGGGCTAAAACAGCAATTCTGAAGACTTTGGGGACTTACAGACACAAAGCTGGATTTTGACAATGATACATTAACCTAGTACAATTAGGTTATGTATTTCATTATTTTATGTGGATTATGATAATGTTACCTTAACCTAGTACATTTGGGTTAAGGATTTCATTAGTCTAGTAGGATTTGGTTATTTATTTCATTAGCTTAGTAGGAGTAGGATATGGGTATTATAAATACCCTATCATGCTAGAGATTTTAGAGAATAAGGAGGGAGGAAGGAGGGAGAACACAATACTTCCTTCCATCCCTCTCATCTTCTATCATCTTTTTACATCTTTTATCATCTTTTTACATCTTCTAACATCTTCTTAACTTCTCATCTTACAATTCAATTCTATTTTTCTTCTTCTACTCTTCCATTCTTAAATTCCACAACAAGAGAATCGTTACTTTGCCTAGGAATTCACGCCTCACGCCTACCACTTACGCTACACGAAATTAATCAATCTTGTGGTATAACAACAATGTCAATCGTGATCTCCTTCGCATTCATGGGTAACTAAACTTCTCTGTTGGGGTTATGGAAGCCGAATGAGTTACTATCTATTGCTGTGAGTTTGTGAGTTCGAGGCACGTATATTGCTTATATCATTATTCTCTTCATCTTAATCTACATTCTTTGCGGTTGCAAACGCAAGAATACGCCAGTCTAACATTTAACTTGTTCGAGAGAAAAGTTATTTGTCTGGAAAAGAGATAATGTCAAGGTAGTAGGACACCCTTTCCTATTAAAAAGCTAGTGCCGTAACTGGACTAACCTCTTGGAGAATTCGTACCGTTAGATACGCTTTAAGCTCTAGAGAGTTAAAGTGAAATAGTCCTTGTTTAGGTCGAGAGACGCTTGGATTTACCATCGACTACAATCCTCTATAAGCAATTGCATGTCAGAATTCTACACACTCATAGCCAATAGAGACGTATACCTCAGAAGGTGGACATAACCCCAACGCTTCAATTCTCATTGTTTACAACCAACGTAACAATCTCTCTCTTTTTACTTTATTATTTTCAGCTTTTGTTTACATTACTTGCAAAACAAGAATCCCCCCTTCTTACGAGACTTGCACCAAAAGTTTAGTAATTTTACTTACTTGTTGGCCAAGATATTCCCTGTGGGATCGACACCCAACCAAGGTTGGGTTCTATATTTGCTAACGACCGCTTTACACTCAAACGAGAGCTGTAGATTGAGCGTTATCACTAGCCCATCGTACTACAAGTTTGTGGACTTGTTTCTCTGATCAGTTTTGGAAATTTTTCTATTAGCTTGAGCTAACTTGAAGTCAGTTCCTTTTTCTAGATTAGTAATTCTATCCCTACTCTTTGTTGCAATTGGACACTAAATGTTAGGATGTCCAAGATTTCCACATATGTAACACGAATCCCTTGTGACATCAGTTTCTTTATGGAATCCTGGCCTAAACTTTACAGCGAGAGTTCTTTCACTCAATCTATTCATTATTCTAAATGAGTTAGTCCATCTATTTTCTCTTTCAAGATCTATTTTTAGCTTAGACACTTTTTGAGTTAGTTTTCTCACCTTTTCTTTTTCATAAAGGTAATCATTTTTGCATCTGTTAATATCTCACTCATTTCTTTTCTAATCATCACTTATGAAATTTTTCACTTTTTAGATAGAGATGGTTTAAAAACTTCAAACTTGAGATTCAGATTAGACGAATTAAGTTGCTAAACTATTCCTTTAGGAATAATTTTTCTTTTCAGTAGCAATCTTGCAAGTTTCCATATTAATGTAACCAAATTTTATGCTTGGAAGACTACTAAATAATTCATCCCTATCAAAGGTTAGTTCTTGAAAATCATCAATTAAGGCACTCAATAATGAAATAACTTTTTTGAAAAAAAATGCAACTTTTCTTTTTAGTTCATGAATGCTTACCTCAGAAGTTGTTTCTACCTCAGAAGTTATTTCTTCTGCTTCTATGTTTGAATCTCCAATATCCATGAGAGCAGTTTCATCAACATCTTCATCATCTGATTTTTCTGAGTCTTAACCCCAGGAAACTACCATGGCATAAACTTCCTTTTCCTTTTTCTTAGCCTTTTGTTTAGTTACTTTTCAACTCTTTCCTTTTTCCATTCAATCTCCTAGAGAGGACAATCCTTAATTTGATGATCAGTTTTGTCACATTTGTAGCCCAGCCTAATTTTTGTCATTGTATCGCTTCTTGTTACATTTTGATAACGCTCAAATTACACTCTTGAATGGGTGTAAGCGATCGTTGTCACTATAAAACTCAACTAAGTTGGGGTCGAATCCCACAAGGAACAACGTGAGTGGCGATTAAACTAGTTTGAAACTAAAGCTACAAGTTAAATTCAAACAATTTATATAAAAAGATAAAATGGGGGTTTAAGGTTCACAGAGAGTTAATTTTCACTTTCAATATTTTAGTGTTTAAAATCAGTCTAAATGGGAAACTAGAGTTATGTTCACCATGGGTTTTGGGAATTGGCAGATACTAGGTAATGCTTGGGATTCTTGAAGTAAGTAGAAACAACAGATTATCCCTGACGACGATGCTATCTGACTTATCTCTCGACCTCACCAGACAATTTATTATCTAATTCTCTCAAACTTAGATAACTTATCTATTTCCAATAGGATTTTATCTCAGGTAGATCAATCCAGTTACGGCATTGATCATTAAACAAAAGGTTGGTAGCTTCTGAGTCCCTGTTGATAATTCACGACCTCTAGTCTATTTCTCCATTAGAAGCAAATAAAACCTAAGGCATAACCTAATGTTTGCAACCAGTAGATTTTAGTTAAAACAACAGAATTTCAAGACGTCCTACTACTCTTTGAATCCATTAAATACCTAGTAACCTATCAAACCCTAGTCCATGGATCCCATAACTCCGGCTAATGGAATTATCCGCTCATGATTTGATGAACGAAATACAAAGTTAAATTCATGATAATAAGGATAAACTTACGAACGGATGAAAAGCAACAAGTAGTTTCTTCAATTTAATCCCGAAAATAGGAATCGACAAATAGTTGATAAGTGTTGAAGAAAATAAAACTCTCCAAAACTAAAAAAAAAGAACTCCCCGAATAAACCCTAAAATATGTTATTTATACTAAAGCCTAATTAAGGAAATAAAATAGCAAATTCAATTAATTCTCGGATTAGGTGACGCCCAAGCTGATGCCGCGTCAAGAGTCTGATGCCCTATCACGGATGGCATCAGACTTGCTCCAGTTTCATCAATTCTCTGCCTTAGGCTGACGATGAATTTGACGCCGCGTCAAGGATCTGATGGCATATCACCAATGTCGTGAAATGTCTTATCCTATCGCTGATTTTTTACTTAAGGATAACGCCATTCTTGACGCCTTATCACCCACTTAACACCACATCACAGTCGTTGTCAGAACTGTTTCTCAGCTCTAATTCCCTGGTTAAAGCTGACGCTACTTCTGATAGGCTATCACAAGGCTAACGACTTATCACGGATGTCGTCAGCCATGTTTTCTTCTCTTTTGCTCATATTTTCAACTCTTTTGCTCCATTGTTGTTTATTTCCATTCCTTCAGCCTTTTACTGCAATATCATGAGCAAACACATTAAAACAACAAGAGTTGCTTTAGAATTCACAATTACTTTGAGCTAAAAAGCATTAAATATGTTAGCTTTTGCTCACACATCACCTTTTCAGACCCTTTTTTCTTGAAAAACTTCTTGAAGTTTTTCATAGTGAATGTGACTTTTTCTTCATTTAGTTCAAATTTATCACTGTCAGATGCCCTAAGAGCCAATGTTTTTTTTCCTAACTACTTCATTTTTTTCTAAATCTTTTGTGTTCATCTCATAGTTCTTCAAATTACTAACTAGCTCATCAAGGGACATCCTAATGAGATGCTTATCTTCTCTTATAGTCATAACATTGACATCCCACTTGAACTTTGCAGGACTCTTAAAACCTTCTCTACGTGTTCCTCGGTAGATAAAACCTTTCCTAAAGAGGACAACTCATTTACTAATGAAGTCAACCTAGTTATCATTTCTTGTAGTGACTTATTTTCCTTCATTTTGAAGGCCTCATATTCAGTGAAAAGTAAGGCAATTCTGAATTTACTAGCCAAGTAAGGCAATTCTGAATTTTCTCACTTGGCTAGTACTTTCATGTACATTCACCAAGGCATCCCAGATTTATTTAGAAATGGTGCAATTAGACATTTTATTGTACTCGGCTAAGCTAAGACCACAAACAAGAATGTTTTTGGTCTTTACATTTTTTTTGGTGCAACAAGATCCTTTGGGGTGAATTCACTCCTTACTTTTTTCACTTGTTCTCCATCCACAGTTTCCATAGGAATTATTGGACCATCAGTAATTCTGTCCCATAATTCATAGTCCTCACTGAGACAACCTGATTTTTGACCCTTAGAATTTCTTGAGCTTTTGAACTCTCTGGGAACCATATAACTCAAGCATACTAGTGGTATGTTGTGATAACAACTCAGGAGCCCAAGTGGCATGATAAACAGTGTGTTCTAGGTCATTTTTTGTTCAAGGTAAGACAAGACTCCATACGAGTTGTATGGAGATGGTACAAGAGAGTAAGGCCAATTATATGTTAATCAGTATGCATTCTTGATCATGTACTATCTAAGGTACGACTATAGGGTACCAATCGTATAATGTTTATACAATTTAGGCCTTGAAGTTGTATGTTGGATAGAGTTGTAGTCCAACTTTTTGCATAGGGTATGAGTTAGGGGTACTACTCGTATGATTGGATACGGGTGAGGGGTCCAAACCGTACCTACCTGCATTATTTTTATAGATTTTAAGCTGAGGGCATTCTGGACATTTTCCACCCCAATCCCTTAAGGCCCCATGTCTTATAAGACCTTTTGGCCTCTCATTACTCACTTTAGAAGATAAAAACACTCTCAAAACTCTCTCTAAAGGCTCTTAAGAAGATTAGGCAAGGATTTCTTTAAGGTGTTCATCTAGAGGCTTAAAGGCCAAAATCTTTTCATTAATCTTCATGAATAAGGCATGTGACTCTTTCTTCATTATTTTTTCATGAAAATCATGTGTTTTAATCTTTGTTTATGAATCAATAATGGCGGTTTTCAAAACTAATGTTGAGGGTTTTGTTGCATATTGTTGAGTATTGTTTACTCCTGGTTTAAATTGTGAACATGCATGTTTTAGTGATGGTTTTACACATACGGGTGCTTGGTAATTGTGGTTTAACAATTGGGTCATGGTTAACCCTAAAATTGATGGGTTTTACTTTGGTTTTGGTCTTGGTAATAGTATGCCCTCAACCTATTTGTGAAAATGTATAAGAGAATAGTCACATGTTGAATCATAGTTTGAACTAAGGCATCAACCTAAAGATTGTGAATCATTGGTAAATGGTTTTGTGAAGGACTTGTTGGATATATATTGATTTAAATTGTAACCTACGTGGTTTGATTGTCTAAATAGGTTTGAGTCCCAACACATTGAATTGAATTTATGTCTTTGTTCGATAATGGGTTCGAGTCCCAAAATGAATGATTGATTAATAATGGTAATGACATATTGTACGCTTGCAAGTGGGGTTGGTATGACGGTACCAACGGGATTCCTTTGGTAATTAAATGGATTAAAGGTTGTGTATGTGTGCAATGAATGTTTTAAATTTGGATTTAAAGTGGGATGTGTAGTCGGGCCGTGAAAGTGGAGTCCAAAGAACTAGCACTGGGAACCGCACTAGCTTGTGCGGGTATCTATATGATTGGGAGGTTTGAGTCCCCAAAATGGATATCATAATGAGAGGTTTGAGTCTTCTATATTATATACCTTGGTGCTTAAGTTACCTTGATTATGTCGGGATGTTTGAGTCCCCCATAATGGCATATACGGTTATAGATATTCTCTGGTTCGTATGGTTATAAGAACTGGGGCCCTTCTAGCTAGGTGAGAGGTGGGACCATATATCCTGTGGGTGCCTTGTTATTTGACGGTTATGCTACACAACCCAGGTTAAGGTTTTCAAAGTACATGTTAAGCTTGTTCCCTATCCCGGCATAATATGTATATATGTAAGTATGTGATTGCATATGATAATTTGACTTGGTTTTAAATGATGGAATTATTTTATTCCTCTATCCTTGAGTTACATGCTAGTGATTCAACCGCTAACCATCTCAGAACATTTTATTCCCACGCGATGCGGGTCCAGAACTTCTTCCACTTCAGCTGCACAGTGATCAGGTGTTCAAGTGGTTAGTGAGTTGACATTGAATTGGTGAACTTCCATACTTTGGAAGGCTCCATTTCTTGCTTTTGTTTTCTTATGTCTTTATTAGTTTAGACTTGGATATTGTTTTTTCTATGGTCGGGGGCATGTCCCGATTGGATATTCTTGGATTGTTTTAGAGGCTTTGTATGGATAAACTGTGGACTTGGATATATTATAGAATGGATATGGATTTGGTTATTGTTTTTGGGTTTGTTGGTTTGGTTTAGATGGTTGACTTGGTTGGGTTGGTCTTGGTTATAGACCTATCCCAAAGTCATTACATTTTAAATGACCTCTATCTTGTTATATGTTCGGAATTCTTCCAACTCGGGGCATATGTATATTGGTTGGATTGGGTATGGGGTGATCTATGGTTCTTGTTGGACTTGAGGTGCCCATTACAACAAGGCCCTGATTCAGGTCATGTCACTCACCTTGAAGATACATTTTCATCCTGGCCTTCCACCAAATTAAATGAGAGCCATCAAAGTGTGGTGGTCGAGTTATTGACTGACCTTCATTGTGTCCAATAGCTGGTGCAGAGTTCATCATGATCTTATCTTAGGTGTTAACCATTAAAAGATAATCTTGCTTTGATACCAATTGATGGAGTACACGACCTATTAATTTACTAATAGTTAGTTAATAGTAGCCTAAGAGTGAAACTGGTTGCCTAACGTATTTCAACAATATTGTAACAATATAAGTAAATGAGATAAGATTTTAATGTGGAAAATACCCGACTGAAAAAAGGTATGGAAAACAACGACCTACACCTTTATAGGATTTCACCCCCAACTTCACTAATCAACTTGAGCCTCAGCAAAAAAAAAACTTCTGTAACCCAGAAATTATAACTCTAATTGTTATTCAAAATAAAACTCATAAACCTCCCAAGGTATGTGACCCTAGGTTTTTTAGTTTCTTAACTTAAAGACAATAACTTAAATTTAACTTATAACTCACTAAAATTAGGATTATATCAATGTTACAACTCAAGGACTAACTCTAATACATAAAGACTAAGTCTCTTTATTTTTTTAAGTATCAAGATCAGGTTCAACAATGTGTTCCTTCAATCTTCAAGTTGTACACTGCCAAGTCAATTTATCAATTACCTTTTTCCTTTGTAAGTACGTGAGTGACTGTGAAAGAAACTCTCTCTATTTAACCACAACTCTCCAGAAAGTTCTTCTTCAAGTCAGACTTCTTCAGAACTCTAATCTCCTAAGGTTTTGTTTCACGTATGACTCCTTCTTTGGTTCAACCTCTCTTTTCTTCAACCTACATCAATCGAGCAACCTTGTATACTCATATTAGTGATATTTTATAATCTTACATCATTACACCTATGTAAAGCCCTAAAATCTGATTCCAGGGATGCCACATGGTACTCCGAGCTACAAGTAGTCCTGAACTAACCCTGGCTGCCTTCTATTAAATCTGAATCTCAAAACAGAGGAATATAAATATAAAATCATGGTAAATGCGAAAAAATATTTCTAAAACAATTGGGTATGTATGAAACATACTAATATAAAAAGTCTTGGTAAAACAATACTGAAAAATCTGAATACTAAATCTGGTAGTCCGACAAGCCTCTACTGACTGAATCTAGAGAGTCACTGGGACAGGCCCCAGCTGACTCAAATTGTTTGAAATGAATACTGAAACATCTACTAATAAACTGAAAATCTAAATAGCTAAGTCCCCAAACTATGAGGACTCACCAACTGTAGAGATGTAGATGAGATGCTCGAAAATCACTCACGTTGTTGAGACTGAGCACCTGAACCTACATAATGAGACAATGTAGAATATAAACAAATATGTGGATCGGTACATTGATAATGTACTGAGTATATAGGGGTGAATGCAATAAGTAAGCAATATCATCACAATTTATAAAATCATGCATGCTAAATATAAATGATTCGCATAGGCTTGAGTAATCTGAAATCTAAAGATCATAAATCATGAATAGCAAAGCACATAATATAAATCTTGTGAGCCATTACACTTAGTTTTTAAATCTATATTTTGTTCTTATTCTCAAATCATATAGGCTAAGTGAAATCTGAAAACTCATTCTACATGAAAAAATACTTTATCTAAAGGGAATTATTTCAGAGCTTTTCTTTACTAGTAGGGAGGTTCTTCTAACCGATATAAACCAAGTGAGCATTCATGGAGTCCAACGTTCTTGTCCCCCTAAGGAGGAATCCTCACATTGGGGAGAGGAGTCATACTCTTGCCAGGGAGTATAACATATCTAAGTGATCACATATCTATCATCAACGTAGAAGTGGGAACAATCTAAATCCTACGTTGGCACGTAGTTCTGGGGTATGAAACCGTAGTAACGTACCCATCTCGATGCTAAATACTACTCCCATAAAATTTGTATGCTCATTCTGATGGAAATCTACTTTAATAATAATCTAATGGTTTATAATGAAAACCAACCGTATATCTATAAAGCTAAATCTACAATCTGAATCTGTAAACTGGATTTCATATCTATTCTGAGATCAAAAGGTCAAATCTTTATCAATAACCTGAAAAAAATCTAGTCATAGGGTGCTTATAGCACAACAATTCTTGAAATAGCAATCTTTAATTAGGCTTTAATGACTCATGTATCAATCTCATGTTAAAACATCAAAATGTTCATTCTTGATAATGTAAACATTGATAATTCAATTCAATATCGGGAAATATCTGCAATATGCATGAAAATATGAACATAATCATGTAATTCAACTTCTAAATCATTGGAAATCTCATAATCTTGTAAATAACATTAATGGTTATAAACCCTAATTTCAATTTCATGGAAAATCATATAAAATTCAGTAAATTCGTAATTAAAATAAGTTTTGGACACAAGGATGAAAGGAGTATCCTTGTTCATAACTCCACATACCTCAATTGATGATCTTAGATGCTAAGACTTGAATCTTCGATCTTTATTGATAGTTTGGAGATGAATTCTTAGAGTTCTTGAATTGGGGATTCTCAATCTTAAATTGCCATGGAAAATTGATGGAGAAATTGGGTTTCTTGGAGAAGGAGCTTTGATGATCTGGGGTTTTCTTTTGAGAGAAAGTGGATGAAATAAGCATAAAGTGCTTTGGAATATGTTAAATCTTGTGTTTTGGACGGATTGGGGGCTTGGGAATTGACCAAAATGCCTTTATTAAACTTTTAAATAGAACTAAAAATGCAATATTTTTTGAACTAGGTGGCCACTGCAATGCGTCACTATGACGGTGGCTCACTGTAAAGTGGATGAATGGGAACTGAGCTTTCACCGCGATGCGCCACAATTATGTTGCCTTTTAGTTTGCCATTTTGGCCACTGATGAGACGCGCCAGTATCGCGAAAGTTCACTGGAAATTAACAAATGGGAAATTTTCCCTCTCCACGATGCGCCAATAACGTGGAGGTCCACTGGAATTTGATAATTATGAATTTTGCCTTTCCCGCGACGCGCCAAGTGCCCAGGTGGCACACTATCAACTAAAAAATGCCCTAAATCCTTCACCGAGTGTCGGATTTGGGCGAATCTTATATCGATGGAAAGATTATTCAATTTCCCACACAATGGGAAGTCTAAATCTGGAAAATTTCATATAGAATAAATATTATTCATTTTTGAAGATATCTCTTAACATTCTAGGAACGAATTAAGCTAAGAAAGTTTGGGGTATTATAATATCTCCCACTTGGGAACATTCGTCCTCGAATGTTGCTAGTTAGACCAATAATACTGAGGAATATGAGGCTATATGATAGCATGCACAAATGAAATAAATTGTGAAACTGAGTTTAAATCATTCTGAGCATCTGAGTAATTCTGTGAGTGCACGAACTTTCATGAGGACAACTATATAGCTGAATCTGTGATTAGAAAAGAACTGAATTAAGGGAGAGTATTACCTTCGGCTAAAACTTAGTTTGTGGAGAAAAGGTGAGGATACTTGGCTCGCATATCTTCTTCTGCTTCCCAGGTAGCGCCCTCAACTGACTGATTCCGCCAAAGAACTTTGACCAAGGGAACTTATTTGTTCCTTAGTCTACGGATCTAATGATCTAAAATCTCAACTGGAATCTCTTCGTAAGAAAGGTTATTCTTAATATCTAAGCTTTCTAAAGGAACTACAGCGGTTGAGTCATCGATGCACTTTTTAAGCATAGAGACGTGGAATACAGGATGGACGGCTGACAAATCTGCGGGCAACTCAAGCTGATAAGCTACTTTCCCAATATGACTCACAATTCTATAAGGGCCAATATACCGGGGACTAAGCTTCCCCTTTTTGCCAAATCTCTTCATCCCTTTCATGGGTAAAATTTTCAAATATACTAAATCACCAACCTCAAACTCGAGGCCCCTTCTTCTCATATCTGCATATGATTTCTGACGACTATGGGATGTTTTTAATTTTCTCTAATCAACTTAACTTTCTCTATAGCTTTAAACACTGCATCGGGCCCAAGAAAAGCGACCTCACCCACTTCAAACTAACCTATGGGTGATCTACATCTTCTACCATAAAGAGCCTCAAACAGGGCCATCCAAATGCTAGAATGATAACTGTTATTATATGCGAACTCAATCAGTGGAAAATGCTCATCCCAACTACCTTTGAATTCAAGAACACAAGATCTTAACATATCCTCTAAAGTCTGAATGGTCCTCTCTGCCTGACCATCTATCTGCAGATGAAAAGCTAAACTATGATGAACTTGGGTACCAAGACCCTTCTGAAAGGCTCTCCAAAACTGGGAAGTGAACTAAGTACCCCTATCTGAAATAATAGACAAGGGAACTCCATGCAGTCTGACTAACTCTCAGATTTACAACTTAGCATAATCTTCAGCTGTATAGGACGTATGAACCGGTAAGAAATGCACTGACTTAGTCAATTTGTCTACAACAACCCAAACTGAATCATGATGACGACACGAATGGGGTAAACCAGTCACAAAATACATATTCACCTCTTCCCACTTCATAGTGGGGATATCAAAATCTTGCAACGTACCACTAGGTCTTTGGTGCTCTACCTTAACCTGTTGACAAGTTGCACACTTGGCCACAAACTCAGCTATATTTTTTTTCATACCACTCCACTAATAGATTTCTCGCAAGTCGCGGTACATCTTGATAGCACCCGGATGAATAGAATAATGTGCACCATGCGCTTCCTCCATAATCCCCTGCCTCAAATCATCGACACATGGTACACACAATCTGCTCTGGTATCTCAACACACCATCTCCCCCTTGGGAGAAAACCTCTACCTTTTGGTATTTAATCGACTCCTTCAGTTTGACCAAACTAAAATCCTTGTCTTGCTTCTCTTTCACCTCCGAAACTACGAAAGATTCGGAATTACTCTGAACCCAAACATTCCCTTCAGCTGAATCAACCAACCTAACACCCAATCTAGCGAAATGATGAACTTCTCGAGATAACACTTTCTTATCATCTTCCACATGAGCAACACTGCCCATGGATAATCTCCTAAGGGTGTATGCCACTACATTGGCCTTGCCCGGATGAGACAACACACTCATGTCATAATCTTTCAATAATTTTAACCACCTTCTCTGACATAGATTCAACTCTCTCTGAGTAAATACGTACTGTAAGATTTTGTGATCCGTGAACATATCAACATGCACACCATACAGATAGTGTCTCCAGATCTTCAAAGAAAACACTACAGCAGCTAACTCAAGATCATGGGTTGGGTAATTATTTTCGTGAGGTTTCAAATGCCTAGAGGCATAGGCTATAACCTTACCTCTCTGCATCAACGCATAACCCAAACCAACTCTAGAGGCATCACAATAAACAATAAATCCATCTGTACTATCGGGTAATGCTAAGACTGGGGCTGAAGTAAGCCGAGTCTTCAACTCTTAAAAACTCTTCTCGCAGGAATCTGACCACTGGAACTTAACTTTCTTTTGGGTCAGTCTAGACATAGAGGATGCAATAGATGAGAAACCTTCAATAAAACGGCGGTAATAGCCATCTAAACCTAAGAAACTTCTAATGTCTGACGGAGAAATGAGTCTAGGCCAGTTTCTTACTGCTTCTGTCTTTAAGGGATCGACTTTAATACCATCAGCAAAAATAATATGACCGAGAAAGGCTACTGATCTTAGCCAAAATTCACACTTACTGAATTTGACGAACAACTGGTGATCTCTAAGAGTTTGCAAGACAATTCTAAGATCATCTGCGTGATCATCCTCACTACGAGAGTAGACAAGGATATCATCTATAAAGACTATGACAAACATGTCTAGATACTATTTGAACACTCAGTTTATGAGGTCAATGAAAGCTGTTGGGGCTTTGGTTAGCCCGAAGGACATGACTAGAAACTCAAAATAACCATAACGGGTTCTGAAGGCTGTCTTTGGAATATCGCACTCTCTTACTTTAAGCTGATGATAGCCGGATCTAAGGTTTATCTTTGAGAAATAACTTGCACCTTGGAGTTGGTCAAATAAGTCATCAATTCTAGGAAGAGTATATTTGTTTTTTACTGTAACCTTATTCAACTGACAATAGTCAATGCACATACGCAAAGAACCATCTTTCTTTCGCATCAAGCACCCTATGGAGAAACACTGGGCCTTATGAAACTTTTATCTAAAAGATCTTTAAGTTGTTTCTTTAACTCTTTAAGTTTGGATGGATCCATACGATAAGGAGGAATGGATATGGGTTGAGTATTTGGAAGAAGGTCAATACCAAATTCTAACTCTCTATTGAGAGGTACCCCTGGGAGATCTTCTGAAAAAACATCAGGAAACTCATTAACTACACTGACTGACTGTATTGTTGGAGTCTCAAACTTGGTGTCTTTAACTAGGATAAGATGGTAAATGCAACCTTTGGATATCAACTTTCTGGCCTTAAGATAAGACATAAAACGACTCTTGGGAGACATTGAATTACCTAACCACTCAAAGACTGGCTCATCTGGGAACTAAAACTTCATCACATGGGTGCAACAGTCTATGGTTGCATAACAAGAATGGAGCCAATCCATCCCAAGAATAAGGTCAAAATCAACCATGTCTAACTCTATCAAGTCTACTAACATGACTTTATGAAGGACAATGATAGGACACTTTTTATAGATTTGCTTAGCAACAACTGACTCACCTACTGGACTAGAAACCAAGAAGTGCTCAGGGATCTTTTCAGAATTTATCTCAAAATTTACTGCAACTAATGGGGTTAAATAAGAGAAACTCGTCCCAAGATCCAATAACATATAAACATCAAGTTGAAAGACACGAAGAATACCAGTAACAATATCTGGCGAACCTTCCTGCTCCTGACAGGATGGTAAAGCATAAACTGATTCTGGCTCTGACCGCCACCGGTACTGGATAAAGTGCCCTGAGGAGAGGTCGGGCGACCTAGAGGAGTTGGTGTACTAGTAGCCTGAGTCTGGGGGAGGACATCCCTATTTCTCTGTCTTGCATGCGGGCACTCTTTGATTCCATGACCTATCTGGCCACAACTATAACAACCTTTCTGACCTCACAAATATTCACTCGCATGATTCTTACCATACTTAGTACATGGAGGATGATTGGACTTCCCACTCACACTATTCTAAGATCTGGACATAGAAGACTTACCCCACTGTTCTTGTCTGTTTCTGGGTGCAGGAGCACTGGCTTAAGAAAGTGCAGACATAGATGAACGATTCTGAAACTGCGAATGATTTCCTCTTCTAAACCTATTATGACCATACTCAAACTGCCCTGTTCTAGTTCTCTTATTTACTCTTTCTCTCTCCTTCAACTTATTTGCCTCAATCTGTTGAGCATGCATCATCAACCTAGAAAGATCCATGTCTCCAATAAGTATAGCAGTCCTACACTCCTTAACTACCAACCCAGATACGCCGGTCACAAACTTACTCATGCTTGACCTAGGGTCAGCCATCTGATCAGGGACATACTTAGACAACTAGTTGAACTTGAGGCAATACTCTTTCACTGTCAATGAACCCTGTCTCAGGTTCACGAACTCTTCTATCTTAGCTTCCCTCATCTCACATGGGAAGAACTTGTCTAAGAACGCATCCTAAAACATCTACCAAGTCATGGGAGTTGCATTCTTCCCTCTACTTTTCTTCCACATTACTACCCAATCATATGCAATATTCTTCAGCCTATAGGATGTTAATTCTATACTCTCCTCTTCAGAAACATGCATAATTCAGGTAATCTTTTTCACCACATCTAGATAAATCTATGGGTCCTCACCTGCCTTCGATCCAAAGAATTTCGGCGGGTTCATTCTCATAAAATCTTAAATTCCGGATGCAGCTAAGTCCTCATCTTGCTGCAATGGGACTGCAGCCTGACGTTTTCCCTGAACATTAGCTGTCACAGCTTGGGCTAGCGTCTGAAAGGCAGCCTGAAACTATGCATGTGACACATTCTCATTCAAAGGATCTGTGGACTGAGGTGTTTAGTTATCATTTCTGCGTGTGTTAGCTCGACGAGGAGGCATTTTCTGTCACGTAAAAGCACGAGTTAGAAGCAGATAGAGACACTGAATGCACGATAGATCAGGAAAGAAGAGATGATTTCCTAAAATGCTCCATAGCCTCTTGCTCATAAGAGATGATTTCCTAAAATGCTTCATAGCCTCTTGCTCATAGATGTGGCGCGCTTCACACCGATGATCAAGACTCTACGTAACGCGGCTTGTCTGACTCCCTAGGACTCTCTAAACCTTAGGCACTGATACCAAGTTTGTAATGCCCCAAAATCTGATTCTCGGGATGCCATACAGTGCTCCAAACTACGAGTAGTCCTGAGCTAACCCTAGCTGCATTCTACTAAATTTGAATCTCAAAATAGAGGAATATGAATATAAAATAATGGTAAACGTGGAAAAATCTATCTGAAACAACTAGGTATGTCTGAAACATACTAATCTCAAAAGTCTTGGTAGAACAATACTGAAAAATCTGATTACCGAAACAAAATCTGAATACTAAATCTGGTAGTCCGACAAGCCTCTACTAACTGAATCTAGAGTCACTGGTACAGGCCTCAGCTGACTCAAACTGTCTGAAATAAATACTGAAATATCTACTAATAAACTAGAAATCTGAATAGCTAAGTCCCTGAACTATGAGGACTCACCAACTGCAGGGGTGTAGATGAGATACTCAAAAATCACTCACGCTGTTGAGGCTGAGCACCTGAACCTACATTATGAGACAATGTAGCATATAGACGTATATGTGGATCAGTACTTTGATGATGTACTGAGTATATGGGGGTGAATGCAATAAGTAAGCAATATCATCACAATTTATAAAATCATGCATGCTAAATGCAAAGGACTCACATAGGCTTGAGTAATCTGAAATCTAAAGATCATAAATCATGAATAGTAAAGCATATAATATAAATCTTGTGAGCCATTATACTTAGTTCTGAAATGTGTATTCTGTTCTTATTCTTAAATCATGTAGGCTAAGTGAAATCTGAAAACTCATTCTGCATGGAAAAATACTTTATCTAAAGGGAATTCTGTCAAAGCTTTTCTTTACTAGTAGGGAGGTTCTTCTAACAAATATAAACCATGTGAGCATTCATGAAGTCCAACGTTCTTGTCCCCCTAAAGAGGAAATCCTCACGTTGGAGAGAGGAGTCATACTCTTGCCAGGGAGTATAACATATCTAAGTGATCACATATCTATCATCAACGTAGAAGTGGGAACAATCTAAATCCTATGTTGGCACGTAGTTCTGGGGTATGAAACCGTAGTAATGTACCCATCTCGATACTAAATACTACTCCCATAAAATATGTATGCTTATTCTGATGGAAATCCACTTTTAAAATAATCTAATAGTTTATAATGAAAACCAACCGTATATCTGTAAAGCTAAATCTATAATCTGAATCTGTAAAGTGGATTTCATATCTATTCTGAGACCAAAAGGTCAAATCTTTATCAATAACCTGGAAGGAATCTAGTCATAGGGTGCTTATAGCACAACAATTCTTGAAATAACAATCTTTAATTAGGGCTTAATAACCCATGTATCAATCTCATGTTAAAACATCAAAATGTTCATGCTTGATAATGTAAGCATTGATAATTCAATTCAATATCTGGAAATTTCTGCAATATGCATGAAAATATGAACATAATCATGTAATTGAACTTCTAAATCATTGGAAATCTCATAAGCTTGTAAATAACATTAATGGATATAAACCCTAACTTCAATTTCATGGGAAATCATACAAAATTCAGTAAAATCGTAATTAAAATAAGTTTTGGGTACAAAGATGAAAGGAGTATCCTTGTTCATAACCTCACATACCTCAATTGATGATCTTAGATGCTAAGACTTGAATCTTGGATCTCTATTGATACTTTGGAGATGAATTCTTAGAGTTCTTGAATTGGGGATTCTCAATCTTGAATTGCCATGGAGAATTGATGGAGAAATTGGATTTCTTGGAGAAGGAGCTTTGATGATCTAGGATTTTCTTTTGAGAGAAAGTGGATGAAATAAGCATAAAGTGCTTTGGAATATGTTAAATCTTGTGTTTTGGACGGATTGGGGTTTGAAAATTGACCAAAATGCTCCCTTTAAACTTTTAAACGGAACTGAAAAATGCAACATTTTTCGAACTGGGTGGCCACCGTGATGCGCCACTATCGCGGTGGCTCACTGGAAAGTAGACGAATGGGAACTAGGCTTTCACCGCGACGCGCCAAAATCGCGGTGCCTTTTAGTTTGTCATTTTGGCCACTGGCGCGACGCGCTAGTATCGCGAAAGCTCACTGAAAATTGACAAATGGGAAATTGTCCCTTTCCGTGATACGTCAATATCGCGAAGGTCCACTAGAATTTGACAATTACGAATTTTGCCTTTCCCACGATGCGCCAAGTGCCCAGGTGGCACACTATCAACTTAAAAATGCCCTAACTCCTTCACCGAGTGTCGGATTTGGGCGAATCTTATATCGATGGAAAGCTTATTCAATTTTCCACACAATGGAAGTCTAAATCTGGAAAATTTCACATAGAATAAATACTATTCATTTTTGAAGCTATCTCTTAACATTCTAGGAACGAATTTAAGCTAAGAAAGTTCGGGGTATTACAACCTGTGCATATGTGAATCAGCTTGACCAATACGTTTTATTCATTTTTTCAGTCATCAGAACTTCATAGATCCTAACACTCCTCTTCTCTTCTCCTTGTTTTTTACTGTCATTTCAGTTTTCAAAATGTCAGTGGGTCCCAAAAACAAGCATCCATTTTTTTCAACCTACTTGAAGAAGGCTTTACGGACAAAATACTAAGTGTTTAGGTCACATCTATATTCTTGGTTTGTTTTCTTTCTAACTCGTGAGTTTTCCTAAACTTTATGATCCTACTTCTTAGCAAAATCCGGATGCTTTTGTGAAAGAATATTAGAAGATGCTGGCCAAGACGGTCTTACTGAAAATGGAAGAAAATTTGCCTTGGGAAGCCAAGATAATGAGGAGGTGACTGGTTACTTCATATGTGAAGGAGTGTGGCCACAGCTTGTGGCGAATAACAAGCTGGGGCTAGGGGATATGTTGATCTTCTATCTTGTTGACTAATCGACCTTCCAGTTCCTTCCCTACTCTAAGAAACCTCGTACCAACATTCTACATTTTGAGGGACTCAAACAGTTTCGACGAAGAGAACATTGAAATTGGAGCTTCAAGAAGATCTAAGAAAGTTAAGACTGAGCCGAAAGAATCATCAGGTAAGTGTAGAACCCATCTCTTTTATGTACTTGCAATAATGTTTATTCATTCACTTGATTGCCTTTTGTCATCGTATTTGTGTGCAAGCTTTGAAAGAAATTAAATTTAAAACATCATAATTTAGACCCTTCTGGGAGTCCCTGCGAGGGGCTCTTATTGATGATTTGAGTGTTCTTTCTTGTAAACCTAGCAATCGAACATAATGTATATTTTATGTTAACACAATGATATTAATTTTTTGTGTGAAGCAAGCGGCGATGAAAGATGCAAGATGCACAACCAATAATTCAGTATTTCTTATGATGTGCACATAGTAGTTTTCGACAAAGAGAAGGATTTAGCATATCAAGCAACAAAAGCTAATTCCAAGTCTAAGAATCCATTCTTTATATCTTTTATGCATCCTACGAATATCTCCAGATCACATCTGATAAGCTCTACAAATTATTCCACAATGTATATACTTTACAAAGTCAATTCATTGAGTTAATCTCTTTTGGCAGAGCATAAAGTTGACAATTGTTAGGAACAATATCTCGAAAAACTGCAAAAAGATAGTGCTTCGTGTTGCAGGCGGGGGATCTTGGCCTATCATATGCCATTTGAGACCAGCACAAGCTAGAATTACCACTGGCTAGAGGGATTTCATGGATGGCAATCAGTTAAAAATAGGTGATGTCTGTGTAAGTTAAGTTATTCGTTTTGATGATTGACAACCATCGTAGGGTCCTGGTCCCTACAGCGCTACAGATTTCCTTTTGATGATGAGTTGTTGTTCTTCAAGGACCAGGTTCATCGATCCTATGCAATTTTCGGCACGTCAGCACTGCAGCTGGAAAGTGTACTGTTGGCAGGAAGTTGGTGAGAAAGATAGCAGAGGTGCAACACCTTTTTGCTTCAACCAATCAGAAGAGTCCTAGGTTTTCTTGTATCATATTTATACATCATGATGCAACAAGAAAACCCTAGCCCTTACACACAATGAATTGATAATCTCTCTTGAAGCACACAATTAGAAAAGCCTCGGCTGCAACAAGGACCGACTTAATCGAACTTGTTCGTCATATGTTCTTGTGGTATTTGAATCTTTGTCTAGTGGTCTTTAACGCTCAAACCTACTCTCATTGTAAAGTTGTTGAAGGTCTTTTCATTGTTTTCTTGATTACTCATTGTTGGTCAGCTAGAGTTAGTTGACAGTTAGGCTACAGTTGGTCGACTAGTTGACGATTAGGCTAGAGTTGGTCGGCATATCAAAGTGACTAGAGTTGGTCATTGGAGCTAATAGCAATAGAGGTATTCCAGTGTCTCATAATAGAGTTATTGCAAGGTCATTTAGGATTAAGAGTTTAATCCTTGTAACTGTGGAGTCTGTATTCAACGTTGCTTGAAGATAGTGAAGCAGTTGGAAATCGTACGAGGTAGGTAGTAATTTTATTCCCTTGGAGCCAGGAAATTTCCACGTAAATATCACGTGTCATTTACCTTAAGCTTTATTTTTTGTTCTTATTTATTAATGTAAACGTTGTTTGGGGACCTGGTCCCTAGTCTGGTGGGCAACCCTTACGTTCTTACAGTGTATTTGAAGTGATTAAAGGTACTCAGGTCTTCATGGATGTCACTATATTTCGTGCGGCTGGGAGCACGCCAACGCAGGAAATTATTGGACCAGATCGTAACTAGTTTTATTACTGATAGATGATGTTTAAAATGAAGTTAGTGTTACGAAGCTAATCTTGAAAGAAGGTTTTTGAAATCAGCTCAATTTGAAATTAAAACGAGCTATTATATTCTATAATCCGAACAAGAAACTACGCAGAATATGGGTAACAGCAAGTCAGATATTTCAGAGCAGTGTAGCCTCCAATACATCGGATTAATTGTTTCAACTATTGATCATGTTCATGAACAAAGGAAAAAAGCCTCAATGCCACTTCAAATCTGTAGACAAAATGACTAGATCATCAGATCATTTACCATGAACGACAAACAATAAATAGGACAATGCCTAAAAATATGGATTTCTACATAAGCAAATAAAAGCTGAAGATAAATTTATCACGTCTCATTATCATAAACACCTAGGGGACAAAATCATCCTCCTAATATCCCCTTTTTCCTTGAAAACGCTTGGAATGCAGTTATTCTAGCATGTGACTTGACATATATACTTTCCGTCACTTGCAGCAAATTGATAGAAGTGCAGATTAGAAGACATACTGGATAAGCTGGCAAGCACAGGTTCAACGTTTCAAGTCTTAAACAAAGAGATCAACCTTTTGCCTTAGTAAACTGCTTCAACGATGTTGGTTGTTCATTTTCAGTAGACAATTCCTATTGCTATATTCTAGCTGATGTGGCTGTCTTTAGCATGCAAGGACTATTAGCACATTCAGTTTTCTGTTTCGTTTATGTAATGAAATCTGAATGGAGAATAGTTTAACACAATTTTCAAAAAGATTCCAAGGAACAAAAAGGTTAGCAAATGCCATATATCTTTATGTTATCACAATTTACTTAACACTAGAGATCCACTTAAGAGAATGTTCCATGGGATTCTTCTGGGAAGAAGGAAACGGGACATAATTTCTTTTTTCTCCAAATAGGACTAGCAGTTACAAATTTGATCGGAGTAAAAACAATATCGCCAACATTTGAAATAACTTACACTACTGAACAAAGTACAGTCATACTTGCACAGCACATACAGCATCAAAAGAAAATTAAGCTATAAGCAGAAATGATCAAAAGCAGATACAACTAGGAAACACTGTAGAATGTAAAACTCAAAGATGTCATGGCTTCATCCGAAGTGCCTAATTGCTACTCGGTGAGTACTAATGTGGAGATATAAGTGCAGTTGCTCCAATATTCATGATTGAAGTAACTAAACTACTAGTTTGGACCTAAAACTCAGCAAACTTCAGCAACTAATAGTGTGTGGGAAGAATATTGGGACAAAAAGGACCTAGAAAGAGAGTATTACATCCTTTAGGTCTCAAACGAGAAATATTCAATATGTTGCAAAAATGTTCTACTCAGAGAAAGATAGCAGTTGGATCCCCTGGTGACGGAGGATTCTGCTTCACGACTGCAGCATGAGGTCCCGCTCTCTTCAAAGCATCATCTGTCATAGATAATATCTCTAATGTCTCAAGACCAAGCTGTCTCTTGATCAAGTCCGAGTTCTTCTCAAGGACTTCAATCTCGCCAAAAGGAAGCTTCAAGTCCAATGCTTGAACCCCAACAACCACAACTTCGTCTTTCTTGAACCTCAGGAATGGCATACAGAGCTTTTGTATTTGTTTGAAATTGCCTTGTTGCCCAATATCACTCTTCTGCAATTCGGAGAGGATTTCTTTGTCAGGTGCAAAGGTGCTGGTTGAAGAGTCAAATTTCCTCTGCAGAATCTCCAAACATTCCTTTTTCCATCCCCTATACTGCTCATCCACATATATCAGGCCCACAGAAGGTTTGCTTTGGCTACTCAAATTTGCATCTCCTTTCTTTGAACCAGAAACTTGCTTCTGAAGCAGCTTCCTCATGGAGACAATCGTGTCTTGCAAATATTTGTTGGCCTTCTTAAGGCTAAGATCTGGTAAATCAGCCTCTGGCCACCCAGCTTTTATGCCATAACCATCCTTCTTCAAAAGCTTTCTCCAGGCATATTCAGCATAGTGTGGGCAGATCGGAGCAATAAGTCGTGTTTGGACATCCATAAATCGCCATAGCAAATTCCGGTTCATGCCTCCTGAACCACAGGAAAGCCTATACTCATCTCTGGCAGCCTGAAGATCATAAAAACCAGTTTTCAGAGCTTCCCGGAACATGTATTCACTATAGTTCTTCTCTGTAGTCCTTACTGCAATATTTATTTCATTAGCAAATACACGGTCTGCATATGTGGATGGTGGCCCAGTTCTTAAAGATGGCTCTGCATCAAGAACCTCCTGCATCCATGCTATTTCTTTTGTGAGACGTAAGATAGCAGCATTAGCTGTTTCAAAAACGAAGTTAGCATCATCCATTCCGTCACCCGCATCAGCAAGAGAAAAGCGTGTGGCATCAGATGAAAACTCTTCAATTGCCTGCCGGAGTGTTCGGAAATTTCCAGTGGACTTGGACATCTTCTCAGAGTTCAGCATTATATGCCCATTGCATCTGAAACCACGTGGCCAGTGGTGTTTAGGGAAGACGGCGGTGTGGTTATAGATGCAAAAGGTAAGATGATTCTGAATAAGATCCTTGCCAGAAACTCTGAGATCGAATGGATACCAGTAAAGAAATTCCTGCTTCATCTCCTTTAGAAGAGAAGAAGATATAGAAGAATTTTCAGGATAAGGGCCATCACAGAACACGAATTCCCAGACCTCATCTGTCAAGTGCTCTGGTTTCACTGAAGAATGATCACTACCATACATGTCCCCTTTCTGCAAGAAATGTGCCACCGTATAATATGCCATATAAATAGTGGAATCGGACAAGGACTCAACTAAGAATTCCTCATCCCAAGGAATACGAGTTCCAAGACCGAAACTGCGAGAACAAGCCCACTGATTAAGCCAGCTGAGAGTGTGCTCAAAACCATGCCGAGTCTCATCAGAGTAGAGTTTCATACTGGCCAAACACTCCTCTGCAGCCTTCCTCCATTCTGATTCTCCATAAGTGAGATACCATTGATCAGTCAAAGCCACAACACATTCATCCCCGGATCGCGACATGACTTTCTTCTCAGGTTCACTATATACTACAGCTTGATTTGTCTCCAAAAGGTTGCTCCTGATCAGACCTTTCGCTTCTTGGACTTTCATACCAGCAAATTCTCCAACAATCATTATTCCCTCATAAAAGCCGCCCTTGTAAATTGTTTTCTTTGCCTCATCAAGCTTATCTCTCTCATTTTGACTCTTGATTTTCTTTTCAATGCAAATTCTCTCAGCTGATCTGTCTCCAAAATCTGGATGGTTGATAATCGGAACTATCTCAAACGGCATGACCCATTCGCCCTTCACACCAAATTTGGCCCTAAAAGCTGGCTTTGACTTCAAATCATGGAGGGCCATATAATCATCTGGAGAATCACTGGGAACACTAGTTACAATTCCAGTACCCTTTTCAGTAAGAACAGATAACATGGGCAGAGTGTATATTATCTCATTAAATGCCAAGGGAGACCTCAAGGGCAAACCTATAAGATCTCGACCAGACAATGCAACCAAACAAGTAGGCTTCTCAGGGATATGAGACAACCTTTGGTAGGCTAGATTAAGAGCTGCCCTATAAGTCATAACAAAAACCTCGGTATCAGTAATCTGAAATGCCCCGTATTTTCCTTCTGGCAAAACCCAAGCATTTGTTTGTCCATACATGGTCTCTGGTCTTAGTGTAGCTGCTGCGAGAAATACCTTTTTCCCCTCCAGAACACTCATTTTTGATGGAAAAGGTGAGACAACTTCCATCTTAATAAGAGTATACTCCTGAGGAATGACACCTTCACCGGAAGCACGGTCATGGTCAGCACATGGCTGACCATCTAGGGGTGAATATACGGTGTACCTGAGATCTTTAACAATCTTTCCCGAGGCTTTCAGCTTCCGCATTTGCCACCGGACAAACGAATCAAAGTACGGATTCATGTCAGTTGTAATAAAAGTCCTACGCCAATCACAACCCAATCCAAACTCCTTCAGATCCTCTACAGCCAGTGGTGGAAAGTATGTTAGCCAGTAATATGGATCTGTAAACCTGGCAATTTCCTCGTCCGACAGACCATAACTCCTCATTATCTCCCACTGGTACTTATCACCACCAGTCTTCGCAACTGCCTTTGATTTTTTCCCTTTAAATTTACCACCCGGTGCGGGCTGGTTTCGTTCAGTCTCGACCTTCACTTCTTCTTCAACACTCTCCTCTTCCTTCTCAACAGGAAACACAGGTGGGTTCCCAAACCTCGATATCTCCCTCGAAAGCTTATCAGAAGATGCCTTTATAGGCATCCCAGTGCAGTGAAATGCAAAAGGCAAAAGGACAGTAGCACCTCTCAATCTTTGATATGCTGCTGCAAATTCTAGTTTTGACAATGAAAAAGCATGGCCCAAATGTAGATAACCATTCATATAAGGGAAAGGGAAATTTCCAAAGAACTTTTCACCAACTTTAGGAGGTGATTCTTTAGGTTCAGCTTTGAAAACATCACCTTCTGTCCACCACTTATGAACCTGTTTCTCTATCTCCAACAGTTGGTTCCTGCGGGCAAAACTTCTGCCACCTTCTCCGGCCATCACTTCACTATCAGCAAGCCCACAGAATCTACATAAAAAAATAGAAAAAACTCAGTACAGGTGAACATCTTCATAATTATATCTTCATAGATCTCTATCCAGACAATCACAACTGAAAAATCAGTAATTTCCGGTTAGAAATTTCCCACTGAAAAATGTTCACCGGCTGCTCACAATTTTTTTTGATAACCGTGGTGTCCAGGTCAGCTTATCCGCACCTCGACTAATTTCACAGTGCCACATCGCACTAGCAAGAGGTATCAGGTAACTCTGTCCACCAATGCTAGAACATATAGTGTTTTGTCACCGCTGGGAATTGAACCTGTGACCTCATGTCATTGTGCTCTAGGCCACACCCGTGGGTGTTATTCCACAGATATTTTGATTGGGCTATTTCACAGATATTTTGATTGAATCGGTGAAAAAAAGAAAAAACTAATAGTGTTTTTATATGGAAAAATTAGGAAGCTTCTCAGTCTCAATGAGAATTTGTTTGCCACCATTTGTTTTCCCAGTGTGTTGGTTTGGTGGAAAATGCATGGGAAATGATGTTTTATAACACAAATTTACCGTTGATTCACGGTGGGAAACGCCTTTGTGTCTAATAACGGATGTTTGAGTAACTTAACAATACCCCCCCCCCCAACCCCCCCCAAGATTGAGACTTTATGAATTGTTTCAAAACAAGAATAATGGGTATTTAGAAACATGATAGAAAACAAC